>OZ014522.1:524392037-524992037 GCA_963966055.1 Lathyrus aphaca | reverse complement strand
ATCTCCATGCCTTGCCTCATGTTTGCAGCACCTCATAACATCATAATCATCATCAACATGCTTCTGGTTTTGTCTAGCATCATGCCATTTCATCTCATCTTGCATTGTTTTGCATTTCTTTCTAACATTTCAGGTGGTAAGTAAACTTGAGAAGTGAATTTGCCTTCACTTCTCATACCTTTTCTTTTCATCTCTCTTGCATCCATTGCTGCATTTCTATTTGTGTTTGAGTTTGAGCTTGCTCATTCTTCTTCCTCCCACTTTCTTTCTTCAAGTGACTTGACTTCTTGAATGAAGCAAGTCACTTTGCTTCTCTTGATTCTGTTCATCTGCTTCTTGGTGGCTCCTTTGAAGATTGTTCTTGAAAACCTCACAAACCTTAGGAACAACCAAGCTTGACAATGAATTAGGGTTTTGATTAGTCTCCCCCCATTAGTTTTACCTTTGTGTCTCTCTTTGAGTCCTCTCTTCTCACCTCATAATCAGGGACTAAACCCTAAAGGCTTTAAGACTTTGTGATTAGGGTTATGCCTGCATCCTTCTCTTAGGATGGAGTGTATAACTTTAGTCCTAAGTGTTAAACCCTTAATGTGTTTAAATCTCTTAATCAATTCGCTTAATAAATATCAAGACATCACACTTGTAACTTGGGCCTTGCATTAGGGTTCTAATTCTTCCTTAAGTGGTTAAGAAGGACTAACCCTAGTGTTAATGGACAAGTCCCCCTCAAGTTGTCTTACAAATCATAAAACTCACTTCTTCATCATACCATCAAATAAAATCCACTTAATCAAAGGCTTGTTTTGTCATGAGTTTAATCCCTAACCATGGATTAAGTTGAGGAGCTTTCCTCAGCTTAAACATTCTCATCTATTATCCTTCTATTAGGATGGTGTAATGAGTCTGTTTAATCCCTGATTACGGCTTAATCTCATTACTTAACACTAAACAAAAACACCAAAAACATCTAAATAATCAAAAGTAGGTTAATGATCTTAATCCTACACCAAAGGTGATTAAGTGTGAGAATCTGACTTCACACTTAAGGTATTCTCATTACCCCTAATCAGAGGGAAGATGTGATGAGTTTACTAACCCATTGGTTTAGGCTTAAGCTCATTATCCTATGACAAACTTCAAAAGCAATAAAAGATTGAAAACACAAAACAAACAATAATCGTCTCCTCCGGGATTCTTTTCTCATCACCTTCACTCCCAACCGAGAACTCGCTTCTTCCGTCTAATGCAAGACAGTTTGCATCTGTGCCAGACAGATCATACACTTGAGCATAGGCAAGTAAGCAGTTCACAAGTCAATTCATCTTTCAGTCTCTTTGGGTCGAACTACGGTGTTCTGACTTCCTCATTGCACGAGAGGATACGTAGGCATAACTTAACAGTTATCGAACAAAAGTCTCTGTATATTCCCCCTCCTTCCAGCTCATATCTTTTAGCCTCATTATCATGAGCATTTCATTCCTGATCTCACACTGACACTGTATATACTACACTTCACTTCTTTTACACTGACACCTGTACATCTTTTCCAGCTATTTTACACACAAATTGCACTGACACTACCCCTTTAATACACAAATCTTTTAAGCGTGGATCCCGTCGAGTACGACGGACAATCTGGGTGCTAATACCTTCCCAGGTTGTAACCAACCCCCTTTCTCAGTCTTTCTGGTTCGCAAACCGTCTTATCCATCTTTTTCTAGGCCTATGCAGCATTGCCTTTCCCCCGGGATAAAAATGCCTAGCTGGCGACTCTATTCATCTCCAGTGAGTTCACGGCTGTGTGTTCTCATTGTCCCTCTCGCCGACCGTTCGCGTCTGTACCTTCATCTGACCCTGTTTCATTTGTCGGGAGCGACACTTTACATCAGAACTTCCTGCACATTAAAATAAATAATTTTAAGGAGCATATTTTGTTCTTTTTAATATAAAGTAACGTTTGTTATCATCAAAACTTAATTAGAGAGAGTATAATCAATTCTTGTTCTAACAAGCAGGAAGCTCTTCCAACTTATAACTATTGCAGAATTCTCTATTTTTAAATGAGTCATAATGTTTAAGTCTTTGGTCGTTCACGATGAACATATCATTTGATTTTCCTTTAATTTCGACTGTTCCACTTCATAGGACTTTGTAATCTCAAAAGGGCCAGACCATCTAGAACGTAGCTTTCTAGAAAAAATCTTAAGTCGAGAGTAAAAGAAAAGGACTATGTCTCCCTCATTGAATTCTTTCCTTGCTATCCTTTTATCATGCCACTTTTTTGTTCTTTCCTTATAGAACCTAGCATTTTCATGGATATCCAAAATTCTTTTTTCTTCGGCTTCCCTGTAGTTCGTGTTCAGGGTCTTAATAGCCCAATAAGCTTTATGCTCAAGTTCTACTGGCAGATGAAAAGACTTACCATAAACTAGTTTAAACGGTGTGGTACCTATCAGTGTTTTGTAGGCCGTTCAATAGGCCCACAAAGCTTCGTGAAGCTTAGCTGACCAATCTTTCCTAGATATTACAATAGTTTTTTCAAATATTTGTTTAATTTCTCTATTTGAAACTTCCACTTGGCCACTAGTTTGAGGGTGATAAGGCGTTGCTACTCAGTGTTTTACTCTGTATTTAAGTAGTTGCTTCCTGAATATGTTCGAAATCAAATGGGATACTCCACCACTTATTACTACTCTCGGCACTCCAAATCTAGGGAAAATAATATTCTTAAAAAGCTTGATAACCACTCATGCATCGTTGGTAGGAGAAGCTATTTCCTCAACCCACTTTGATACATAATCGACTACAACAGATATATATTTATTTCCAAAAGAATATGGGAAGGGACCCATGAAATGTATACCCCACACGTCAAAGACTTCTACTTCCAAATATCTTTTTGCGGCATCTCATCGCGTCTAAAAATATTACCAGCGTGTTGGCACCGATCACAATTCAAAATAACGAAATGGATGTGTTTCCAAAGGTTAGGCCAGAATAGGCCAGATTGCACAATTTTTGTGCAAGTCTTAGAGGTGCTCGCATGTCCCTATGAGGTGCATCATGACAATGAGATATGATATCACTAACTTCAGATTCAGGGACACATCGAAGAAAAATTCCATCGGCGCCTCTCTTGAAAAGCAAGGGTTCGTCCCAATAGTAATGTTTTAGGTCATGAAAGAATTTCTTCTTTTGTTGGTACGTTAAATTTGGTGGAAGCACCCCAGCTGCTAGGTAGTTGACAAAGTCAACGTACCATGGCAGTGTGGTTTCAATGTAAACTGCTTCCACTATTTCATTAGTTTCTGCATCATTAAATATTATGGCATGTCCAATCTTTTCGCTTTCACTCTTTAACTGGGCTAATAGTCTGTCATAAGGGAAATCATCATTAATGGGAACATGGTTGGGCTCTTGGTCCTCAGTCCTAGAAAGATGATTTGGTACTACGTTTTCGGTTCCTTTTTTATCTTTTATTTCCAAATCGAACTCTTGTAAAAGTAGGATCCATCTAAAAAGTCTCGATTTAGCTTCCTTATTGCTCAAAAGATACTTGATTATGGCGTGATCCTTATAGACAATTATTTTTTGCTCCTACTACGTAAGAATGAAATTTATCTAATGCAAAAACAACCGCTAAAAGTTCTATTTTTGTGTCTACGTAGTTCATTTGTGCACTGTCTAGGGTTCTACTTGCATAGTTAATAGCATGCAGCTTCATATCTTTTTGTTGTCCTAAAACAGTGCCAACGGCAAAATCACTAGCATCACACATTATTTCGAATGGTTTGTTCCAATTGGGTGGTTGCATTATGGGTGCAGAAATTAGAGTATTCTTAAAGAGCTCAAAATCTTTCAAACAATCATCATCAAATATAAATTATGCATCTTTCATCAATAGTCCAGTTAGCGGTTTTGTAATTTTAGAGAAATCCTTAATGAATCGTCGATAAAATTCGGTGTGTCCTAAAAAGCTTCTTACTTATCTAACTATCTTCGGAGGTTGAAGGTATTTTATGATCTCTATTTTTGCTTTGTCTACTCCAATACCTCTTTCGGATACTACGTGTCCTAACAAAATTCCTTCCTTGACCATGAAATGTCATTTTCCCAATTTAGCACAAGATTGGCTTTGACACATTGCTCAAGAACCAGCTCTAGGTTTGATAAACATTACTCAAAACTTTTCCCACAAACAGAGAAATCATCCATAAACACTTCCATTATATTGTCTATAAATTCGGCGAAAATCGACATCATACACCTTTGAAATGTTGCGGGTCCATTACATAAACCAAACGACATTCGTCTATAAGAAAACGTATCGTAGGGACATGTGAAAGTTGTCTTTTCTTGGTCGTCACGATGAATAGGGATTTGAAAGAATCTTGAGTATCCATCTAGATAACAAAAATAAGAATGTTTGGCCAATCGCTTGAGCATTTGATCAATAAAGGGTAAAGGAAAATGGTCTTTATGACTGGCTTTATTTAGTTTTCGATAGTCTATGCACATCCTACATCCAATGTGTACACGTTTTGCAACGGATTCTCCTTTCTTGTTACTTACAACTATTACGCCTCCATTCTTTGGTACAACATGTACTGGGCTAACCCAGACACTATCTGATATTAGATATATGATATCGACTTCCAATAACTTTTGTACTTCCTTTTTAACTGCATCACTTATAATAGGATTTATCTTTCTTTGATGTTCTCTAGAGGTTTTACTATCATCTTCTAACATAATGTGGTGCATGCAAATGGATGGGCTTATTCCCTTTAGATCTGAGATGATATACCCAAATGTTGTCGGATACTTTCTCAAGACACATAATAACATTTCAGTTTCTACCTGTCCCAAGTCAGCATTAACTATCACTGGTCTTTCAAGCTCGGTATCTAGGAATTCATACCTTAGATTTTTGGGTAGTTTTTTTAGTTCTATAGTAGGTTCCGATGGGCTAGGCATTGGATCAGGTGTCAGCACAAGACATTCTCTTAGACTGTCGTCGATGAAAGGTTCTTTCCAATTATCGTCTTCGAATATAGGAGGTACTGGAATTTTAAGCGCATCATGGTATTCAGAGGGTAGCATCTTTATTTCTTTGACACATTCATCGATGACATCTAACTGACAAAAAGAATCGTCAATAGCTGGAGCTTTCAGGAATTAAGCCAAAATGAATTCAACTTTTTCTTCACCGACTTTGAAAGTCATCTTTCCTTTATTAACATCAATTATTGCTCCGTTTGTTGCTAAAAAGGGTCTACCTAGTATAATCAGGATGTTGGAATCCTCCTTTATGTCCATAATCACCAAATCGATAGAAATGTAGAAATGACCAATACAAACGAGAACATTCTCTAGCATACACACAGGATATTTGATAGAACGATCTGCAAGCTACAGAGACATCTTAGTTGGTCTTAGTTCTCCTAAGTTGAGTTTCTTACACGTGGATAACGACATTAAACTAACATTGGCTCCTAAATCACATAGCGCTTTGTCTATGACATACTTCTCGATTACCAAGGGTATTGAGAAACGACCTAGATATTTTAGTTTATGAGGCATGTTGTTTTGGAAAATCGCGCTACACTCGGCAGTGAGCATGACAGTTTAGTTATCCTCTTGCTTTTTCCCATTGGATAGGATCTCTTTGAGGAACTTTGCATACGAAGTCATCTGCTTAATAGCTTTTGTGAAATGTATTGTTATGTTTAGTTGTTTTAGAAGCTCTACAAATTTCTTAAATTGCCCTTCGTTATTTGTTTTAACTAGCCTTCCAGGAAAAGGTACTGGTGGCTTATATGGTGGTGGTGGCACGTAGGGTGTTTCTTTCTTTGAGTCCTTTCCTCTTTCATCTTCATTCTCTTTATTTGATTCACTTACTTTTCGGTCTCCTTAAAGGAGTTTTGATGCATGGCTGAATTTTGGAGTCCCGGGTCAACTGGTCCATCTAATTCGGTCCCGCTTCGTAAAGTTATAACATTAGCGTGTCCTTTCGGATTTGGTTGTGTTTGGCCAGGAAATGTTCCAGTGGGGGATGCTATGGTTGATTGTTGTTGGGCTACCTGAGTGATTTGTGTTTCCAACATCTTGTTAAGAGTAGCCATAACATCAAGCTTGTTCGACAATTGTTTCATCAGTTCGCTCGTGTGAGCGTTCTGATTTGCAAAATCTTTGTTTTGTTGAGCTTGAGCATTCATAAAGTTTTCCATCATGATTTCCAAATTATATTTTCTAGGTGGAGGTGGAGCAGATGGTGCTCCTTTCTGATAACCAGGCGTAATAGCAGATGCTGGGTTAGGTGGATATAAAACAATTTTATTCTTATATGAAAATTTCGAGTGATTTCTCCAGCCAAAATTGTATGTGTTTGAATATAGGTTCCCTTAAGCATAATTCACTTGGTCGGTAAGGATACCAGCCAATAAACGACATTCACCGTTTGTATGTCCTTGAGTTCCACATATTTCACGACTCGGTGTGATTGCAGCTACGGTAGCCGCAGGTGGTGCTATTGCTAAGCTTTCAATCTTTTGAGTAAGTGTGTTCACTTTAGAATTTACTTTATCTATGCTATTAACCTCATGCATTCCACCTTTCAGAGGTGGTTCTCTACACCAGCTCGCTCTCCTCCCCATAGGAAATGGTTCTGAACCATATTCTCTATAAGTTCATAGGCCTATGCATATGGTTTATCCATTAGAGCACCATATGCGGCAGCGTATACGTTCATCTTAGTGTTGTAAAACAGTCCGCCGTAAAAGGTGGACACATCCTCAACATATCCATGCATCTCTCCCAACCTTCGAATAAACATTCATTGTCATTTTTCTTAAATTCGTTAATTTGGGCTCTTAGAATGGCTGTCTTGCTTGGTGGGAAATATCAGGCTAAGAAGACTTTCTTTAATTCGTTCCATGTCGTCATTGAGTGTGATAGTAGAGACTGAAGCCAAACTCTAGCTCTATCTCTCAATGAGAAAGGAAAAAATCTTAATCTTATTGCTTCTTGAGTGACACCATTATCTTTTACTGTGTCAGAATATTGCACGAATAATGATAAGAGAAGGTTTGGGTCTTCCGCAACATTACCTGAGAATTGGTTTCGTTGAACTGCTGAAATTAACGAAGGTTTCAGTTTAAAATCATTGCAGTTAATGAAAGGGGAATCAATGATGTTATGTGGTTCTTCATGTGATGGGATAGAGAAATTCTTAAGAGGATGGTTGTTCAGTCCTTCGGCCATTACGGTTCTGGTTCTGATCCAGTTTCCGAATCTGAGTAAGGAATTAGAGTTTTTGGAAGATCGTATCTAATACGGTATTCTTGACTCCAACATCTTAAGTTAGAAAAACGCTTGATTTCGTCAATTGGTACTACTAACTCATTGCCTTGAGAGCAAGTGCTTGGCATACAATCGACAAAATTTGGAAATGAAAAGTTGCCTTAGTCTATACTGTGCAATAAGGAATTCACAATATTGACTGAATTAGTTCCCCGACAACGACACTAAAATCTTGATCGTGACTCTACGAATTGGTCGTATTGATACTACAAGTATACAGTCTATTGCGTAGTTTTAAAGATTGTCGAACCCACGGAGACTAATAATCAACTTAGAGTGATTGATATTACGATGTAAAGCTAAGACTTGAATGGAACTAAAAAGGAACTTAATTCTAATGGGAATTTGGAATAAAGATAAAACGAGACCGAAGAGAGATTTTCGTGTTCCTAAGGGACTCTGTATGTTTTGGGTGTTAACAAGGATATCAGAATGACTCTGTAGGCAATACTAATCTAAAGACTCGATCTCACACTCTCGCGGTATCACTAGAGCCACACCTAATAACCCCAAGATTTTTCTCTCACTAGCTCGGTAATTAAAAGACGTTGTTTGAAGATCTATAAAACCTAAAGCGTTCTCATTGTATTTAGGTCTAGTACTCAATGCTTATTATCCGATGATTACCTCAAATTCTCGCTCTATTGGGCACACCTTGATACATTTCTCACTCTCGTGACTAAACACGGTTAAGCAGCTGATAACACTAAAATTCACCGTATTTCTGACTCCGATTTCGCATGAATTCTTAGCTTTTATTGTTATTTTGTTATGTTATTACTTTGTTTTTCTTTGTTTTCAGGATTTCTATGTAATCGGGGCCTAAATCGAGAAAAGGAGCGAAAAAGGAGTGGAAACGGACGAAAACCAAGAAATTCAGCGTTTTACACTTACGGCATCCACCATGGTGGGCGCCATGGGGTCTGCCATGACGTGGCCACGTCTCAAGACCACTCCACAACTGCCAAGACCCACGATCCCCACTCTCTCATCCCACATTAGTCTCATGGCGGGCGTCATGGCCTTGTGGCGGGCACCACAAGGCAAAAACTTTTCCCTCAACTTTTTAGTGGAGGGGCATCCTGGTCTTTTCCTGCTTTTTGTTTTCCTATAAATAGGACCTTAGATTTTCGTTTTCAATCATCCAAACTTAGAATCTCTTAGGCATATATCAGTTTTAAAGCAGTTATCATTCCACATCAGGGTGTTACTGCAATCGAGTGATCGAGTCTGTATACGTCTGTGTGATCGAGTTTTGGAGCACTCTGGGAGGAAGTTAATCCTGCCGCCATTTTAATTCCAGTTCGTATTTTATTTTTCCGCATTGCTTTACTTTTATTTACTTCCCGCATTGCTTTAATTTCATTTATTTTCCCGCACTCGCTTTACTTTATTTATTTCTCGCACTCGCACTACTTTCGTTTATTTTCCGCACTCGCTTTAAATACCTTTATTTCCCGCACTCGCACTACTTTTATTTACTTTCCGCACTCGCACTACTTTCATTTACTTTCCACACTCGCACTAAATTAGTTTTATGAAAAATTATAAAAAGAACTTTTACTTTACCATGTCTAACTAAATCCATAAAGGTTAGAATGCAAGGATCGTAATTGAACCAGTAATCCGTACAATTGTTCGTGGAAACACTTAAGGGCTATTTTAACTTTCAATATAAGTTTAATTATTTTTAACTATTTCAAAAACAGCCAAAAGCGCTTTGTCTAGTTCATTAGGAGTTTTTAGATTAAAAAGAAAAGGGATTTTAAAACGATTTTCTGACGCGTTAAGAAGTTTAGAGTCTGGTTCGTGAGAACCTCTTTTTGCTAACAAATCCAGGTTAAAGTACTTTTCAACTTAGTTAAGATACTATATTTCTTAAGAATAGGTTTACTACTCTAACGCAATACGCACCTTTTTATCCGTGACAATAGGAGGGGTTGATTAGAGAGTACAACTCGGTTCTGAATACGCGAAAGCGACAGTTCCTGTTAAATTAGTTCTTTTCAAAGTGGAAAACATTGCCCAAAGTAGTTCTATTAACAAGTACCGGAATATCAATTAATTACGTGAATTACATTCGAGCCTGTCTTTATTAATTCTTTAAAATTATTATTTTAATTACCATTGCTCACTCCTTAAAACCCTTATATTCAGTTGCCTTAGATACACACCATAACAACAGGTACGATAGATTGACACTTGGTCTCTGTGGATTCAACAATCTTTTATATTACTCTGACGTGTTCGTACACTTGCGAAAAACACGCATCAAGTTTTTGGCGCCGTTGCCGGGGACCAATTTTGTCAAATTTCATACCCTGTAGTTATACCGTTTAGACTAAGGTTGTTACCCACCGGTCAATGCGAAAGACTCGTAGTGCCGGAAGTTTAGTAGACCATCTAGCTGAACCTGAACGTTACGCTCGCGCACGTTTGTTTTTCCATAGGAATAGGAGAGCTATGGCCGAAGATCAAAACCGAAAACCTCTTAAGGACTTCGCCCAACCATCAAACGAGGAACCTAGTTCTAGTATAGTAAACCCCGCTATCCCAGCCAATAGTTTTGAACTTAAACCATCCCTGATGCAATTAGTGCAACAGAGACAATTCGCAGGTCTTGCTACTGAAAACCCAAACCAACATTTAAAAAACTTTCTTCAGTTAGCAGACACCTTTAAAACCAATGGAGCTCCTCCTGAAGCGATACGCTTAAGATTATTTCCCTTTTCCCTCAGAGATAAAGCTCTATCATGGTTAGATTCCCTTCCACCCAATTCTATAACAACTTGGGAAGACCTTAGAAAAGTATTCCTTGCTAGATATTTTCCCCCAAGTAAGACCTCTCTTCTTCGAAACCTAATAACCAGATTTACCCAACACCAAGGAGAGTCGTTGTTCGAAGCCTGGGAGAGATATAAAGAGCTATTAAGAGCATGCCCACATCATGGCTTAGAGAATTGGCTAATCATTCAAACCTTCTATAATGGACTTCATTATAATACTAAGATGACCATCGACGCTGCCGTTGGTGGCGCACTGATGAACAAACCTTACCCTGAAGCTAGTGCCCTTATCGAGGATATGGCCCAAAACCATCAATCATGGGGAGTAGAACGAGCGACAGTGGAAAAGAAGGAAGCCCAAGGAGGAATACATGAGCTAAGCTCTATGGACATGATGCAAGCTAAAATGGACGCATTGGCCCTTAGAGTCGAACATATGTGTACAACCCCGAATACTGTAGCCGCAGTTTCGCCGAATTGTGAGATATGTGGGACACAAGGAAACCAATCCGCCGAATGCAATTTGTTAA
This sequence comes from Lathyrus aphaca, assembly GCA_963966055.1. Taxonomy (NCBI): domain Eukaryota; kingdom Viridiplantae; phylum Streptophyta; class Magnoliopsida; order Fabales; family Fabaceae; genus Lathyrus; species Lathyrus aphaca. Next base: position 524,981,359 of record OZ014522.1, on the reverse strand, counting down.
ATGAGACCAGCCCTGAGCAAGTGAACTACACCCAAGGGAACCCATTTTCAAACACATATAACCCTGGATGGAGGAATCACCCAAACTTCTCCTACAAAAATAATAACCCTATTCAAAATACCGCACCTCCGAGACAACAAGGTTACCAAGCCCTAAGAACAAATCAACCTATGCAACCTGTACCACCAAGTCCAAGCCTTGAGAAAATTGTAGAAAATTTTATCACCGCTCAAACACAACAAAACAAAGAGTTCATGAACCAAAACGTCCATGTTAACGAACTAATTACCCAATTAGGGACCAAGGTTGATCAAATTATTACTCATAATAAGATGCTTGAAACCCAGATCTCTCAGGTAGCTTTAAACCAAGCCCCTCAGACTACACCTGGAGGACAGTTCCCTGGACAACCTCAACAAAACCCGAAAGGGCAAGCAAATGCCATTACTCTACGAAGTGGAACCGCTTATAAGGAACCTTTAAACCCTAGATTAAGTGATCCCGAAACTTCTGAGAGAAATAAGGAGAAGGAACTAGAGGAATCTGAAAACCCGGAAAGTCAAGAAAAAGGAGAAGAACCTAAAAACAAAACCTATGTACCACCACCGCCATACAAACCACCTATACCATACCCTCAAAGACTAAAGAAAACCCAAATCGATAATTAGTATCAAAAATTCGTTAAGGTTATAGAAAAACTTCACGTAGAAATCCCCTTTACAAAAGCCATCACCCAAATACCTTCTTACGCTAAGTTTCTCAAAGATATACTTACAAATAAACATAGACTTGAAGATCCGAAACCCGTGGAATGTAATTCTATTTCCGAAAATAGGTTAGCAAAGAAAGATAAAGATCCCGAAATTTTTTCCATTCCTTGTGTTTTGGGGAATCATGTCATCGAAAAAGCTTTTCTAGACTTAGGAGCTAGTGTGAGCTTAATGCCTTTAGCAGTTTGTGAGAGATTAAACTTAGGAGAATTAAAACCTACTAAGATGTCACTTCAATTAGCCGATAGATCCATTAAATACCCTATAGGCATACTTGAAGACGTCCCTGTTAGGATAGGTCAGCTGTTTATACCTACTGATTTTGTTGTCATGGACATTAAAGAAGATGACGATATACCAATCCTCCTAGGTAGACCGTTCTTATCGACTGCTGGAGCCGTAATAGATGTTAAAAAAGGGAAACTAACCTTTGAGGTTGGTGACGAAAAGATAGAATTTGTCCCTTCGAAATTTCTTATGGCACCTGTAATAGGAGATGCTTGTTATGCCTTAGATATCATTGATGAATTCATTAGGGAATTAGAACAAGAAGAAGAAATTGAATCTATGAAATTGCCATCAACCCTTATTTTGGAAGATGACAATTATAAAAAACCCTACATTGATGATAACCTTCACGAATGTTTATCTCTTACCCCAGATCATATGCCTTGCCCTATGAAACCAACCGTAAAACTTAAGGAACTGCCTAAAAACCTGAGATATGAATTTCTTGATGAAGAAATGAACCGTCCAGTTATAGTCAGTGCTACCTTAAGCCAAGAGGAAACAGACCAATTATTAGATGTTTTACGAAGGTATTCCTCAGCCTTAGGATATAAGATCTCAGATCTAAAAGGAATAAGCCCATCCGTATGCATGCATCAGATTTTGCTTGAAGAAGATTCAAAACCTTCCAGAGAACACCAACGAAGAATAAATCCTATAATGAGTAATGTAGTTAAGACTGAAGTTCTTAAGTTACTAGAGGCAGGTATAATATATCAGATCTCGGACAGTAAATAGGTGAGTCATGTGCATGTAGTACCTAAAAAGGGAGGCATTGTAAACACCCCAAATTTTCCCTCACTCATTTCACCATGGCTTGTGATTCTTTTCATTTTGCATAAGTTCAATCATATCATCTCATATTACATTTTTGCTTCACTGCATTGGTTCTAAGTCATCTGCATCTAGGGTTTGTGATCTGAGCAATTCCTGAGCTATCTGAGCCACTCCAAAGATCTTCAATCATCTCAAGAGGGTCCATGTATGTTCAAGCATCATATTATATCCTTCCAAGATCAAAGAAGCCAGAAAATCACAAGAACTGAGAAAGGCATGGAAGCAGAGCCAGGTTTAACTACACAGATGACCTAAAATTAGGGTTTTGGTTTCAGAGGCCATAACTCCAAATTTTTGGGTCATTCTTGTTTCTATTGGTCTCTATATGCTATAAGGATCATGCATACCAATTTTCATGAAGAAATTCAATGGGGAAGGCATCTGATCAATAGATGACTTCTCAAGCAAGTTAGTGCAAAATCAGGGCATCTGAGGCCCCCAATCACCCAACCAAAGGGTTTTCTCCATCATTTTGGATGTGTATGATCTTTATTTGATCTTATAAGAAGTTAGAAGTTCACAAAATTGAATAATTTCAAGCCATTTGCAAAGTTGCCATTTTGGGAAAGTGACTTGTAATGCAAACTTGCCATTTTGGGAAAGTTTTTCAACCTCCTCTTTTTGATTCAAAAATGCTTCAAATGAAAAATTCTTGGTCATGAAAGTTGTAGATTGGATCCTCCCATTTTCAAAAAGTACAAGAACTTGACCTAATTCATCATGGAACTCAAGATATGGCTTTGCAAAGTTGGGGAAAATCATGAAATTTCACTTATGCACCAAAGAGGGAAGTTTGCAAAAAGACTTGCCAAACCAATTTGTGACCTCAAATTGACTTCTTAGCATTACACAAACATCACACATGACCTAAAATTCAGAATGCTCCAAAGAATCACTCATTTTCATGCCTTGATCATTATGAAATCCAAAAGGGGCCAAAACTCCATGAATTTGCAAAATGGTCCAAATCTCTTCATCCACTTGCCACAACTCATCAAATCTGATCCATAGGCACTCCTTGATCTCAGCTGAACCAGGACATGCCCCTAAACCAGCCTGCTATGACCCATACCTCAAGTACACAAACTTTTGACATTTTGGCAACTTGCCCATACCAATCAACATAGGCCAGCACCCACTCTCTGACCTATCACATTTCTTTATGTGGATCAAAACCAAGCAAAAGCACATAACATTGCAGCCTGAAACTTGAGAATAGACAGCACACTCAAAAATCCCAAAATTTGCAAAAGCTTTCGAATCTCTTAACTCAACCATAAAACCTTCAAACTTTTTCCACCATTCAACTCCACAAACATCCCTGACCATTTCCCACCCTTCATTTTGCCCTAAAAAGCCCAGAATCAAAAACACGATTTTCACATTTCACAAACTGAACTTCTGCCAACTTCTTCTTGAGGCCATTTAAACTCCAACCAAGCATCACAAGCTCTTGGGGGGAATCATTGGAGTGGATTTGAAGCAAAGAACTGGCCAGAAAGTCCCTGTTTCGAAAGCTCAAGCTCAGGTAGCCATGGCATTTATTTTTCCAGAACTCTTATTTTATGTTATAGTATGATTCTACATGTTTCACTAATCACCATGATGTCTTTACTTTTGATAATAGTTGAGAAATAAACATTTCATGAGCTTCTGAAATTTCTGCCATGTTTTCCGTTTTGCTTTGATTCACGAATTTGATGATGAATAAATGATTTTTGGTGATTGATTCTTGTTGGGGTTGATGTGAGGATCATTTCTGGAAAGTTAGAGAGCTTAGGGTTGTGTATGGAGGGAGATAGCATGTTTGGCTAGCCGGAGAAGATGACCGGAACACTGTTCCGGTCACCTGAAAGTAATTAGGGCTCAGATTAGGGTTTTAATCATAATTAGGGAAGTTTGAATGCTGGCCATCCAGATGCGCGCGCTGGTCAATTCCCGCGTCTCAGCTTTAAACCAGGGCCTTTGGATCTGTTGACTTTCATTTAAATTCATTTTAAATTCATTTTATTTGCATTTTCTTCCACATTTTATTTAAAATAGTAAAAGATTTCTAAAAAATCTCATTTTTTGCATCATACCTTAAAATATTTTTCTCTTTCTGAAAATAATTTTTATTTATTTTTTGCATAATTTTCTTATTTTAAAAATATTTAAATGTTTATTTTAATTAGTTAAGGAGAATTAATTAATTAAAATAGCATTTAAGTTTCTAAAAATCACAAAAAAAATCACATTGCATTTTGATACATTTAGAAACATTATCAAACTCTTCAAACAAATTTCTTTTTGGTTCTTGACATGTTTTGGCATTTTTATTTGGAATTAAAGTTCTTAAAAGGCAATATTTTTGTCCTAACTTAGAAAAATTCATTTTGCCTAACCTTGAAGAGTTTGATGATGGTTCTTTTTGCATTGCATTCTTCATATCATGTAGTTTCTAGGATAAAATTGGTTTGAATTTATCTCTCATTTTCAATTTGTTGTGCATTTTTCCTTTTGAAGTGCCTTAAAACCCTAGCTAACTTGAGAAAATCATAACTTCCATTAGGTTAAAACTTAGGTCTCCTCCTTTGGGCAGTGAACTTGTATAGGTTTAGGGTTCCTTTGATCCCAATTTCAATTTTTTATCATGTCATTTGCTTCTAGTTTTGGATTTTGTATTGTATGTTATGCATAAACCCTAATTTTTGCCTTCATTTGCATCCATCTTCCATATGCTTGCATACATGGACTTGCTATGATATTTTGTGCATCCACATGACCTCTAAGACATCTTAGAACATATTAGAATCATACTTGATCATTTCTTCATCCATTTACCATGATATGCATCCATTTCATTCCATGAACTTTCATGAGCTTTCATGCTTCTTACATGTCTCATTTGCATATTCATTACTTGTATGATCATCCACACTTCATGACATACATTTGCATCATCCCTTAGCATCATTTACATCTTGTATATGCTTCTGGTTTTGGTTTGCATCCTTGCATCTCATCTCATTTTCATTTCATCTCACTTCCTTTGCTAACTTTTCAGGTGGTAAGTTACTTTGAGAAGTGAATTTGCCTTCACTTCTCATAAGCTCTCCTCACCTCTCTTATGCATCATTGCTGCATTTTTACTTTTGTGTTAGAGTGAGCTTGCTCATTCATGTTCCTTCTTCACTTTCTTCCTTCAAGCAACTTGTCTTCTTAAGTGAAGCAAGTTGACTTATTTCTCCTCCTTCTCCTCCTTTCATTTGCTTCTTCCTTGGTGTATCTTCTTGAAGATCTATTGCAAGCCTCATAAACCCTAGGAATACCCAAGAATGATCATAATTAGGGTTTGATTAGTCCCCCCATTAGTTTTACCTTTGTGTCATCTTTGAGTCTTCTCTTCTCATCTCTTAATCAAGGACTAAACCTTAAAGGTTTTAAGGCTTTGTGATTAAGGTTATGCCTGTATCCTTCTATTAGGATGGGGTGTATAACTTTAATCCTAAGTGTTAAACCCTTAATGTGTTTAAACCCTTTAATCAACCCATCATAATAATCACTAAGACATCAAGCTTGTAACTTGGGCCTTGCATTAGGGTTCTAATTCTTCCTTAAAAGGTTACGAAGGACTAACCCTAGTGTTAATGGACAAGTCCCCCTCAAGCTGTCTTACAAACCATAAAATTCATTTCTTAATCTCAGCCTTAACTAAAATCCATTTAATAAAGGTTTTGTTTTGTCATGAGGTTAATCCCTAATCATGGATTAAGTTGAGGAGCCTTTCTCAGCTTAAATGTTCTCATCTATTATCCTTCTATTAGGATGGTGTAATGGGTCCATTAAATCCTCGATTATGGCTTAAACTCATTACTTAACACTAAACAAAAACAACAAAAAACATCTAAATAATGGCAAGTAGGTTAATGATCTTAATCCTACATCATGGTGATTAAGTGTGAGGTGTTTACTTCATACTTAAGGTATTCTCATTACCCCTAATCAGAGGGATGATGTGATGAGTTTATTAACCCTTGGTTTAGGCTTAAGCTCATTTTCTTATGACAAATACAAAAAGAAATAAAAGATTGAAAACACAAAAACAAACAATAATCGTCTCCTCCGGGATTCTTTTCTCATCTCATTCACTCACAAACGAGAACTCGCTTCTTCCGTCTAATGCAAGACAGTTTGCACCTGAGCCAGACAGGTCATACACTTGAGCATAGACAAGTAGGCAGTTCACAAGTCAATTTATCTTTCAGTCTCTTTGAGTCGAACTACGGTGTTCTGACTTCCTCATTGCACGAGAGGATACGTAGGCATAACTTAACGGTTATCGAACAAAAGTCTCTGTATATTCCCCCCTCTTCCAGAATTATTCTTTAAACCTCATTGTCTTGAGCATTTCCTTCTTTCTTTACACTGACACTTCTTTCACTCACTTCACCTTTCTTTTACACTGACACTTCTTTCACTCACTTCACCTTTCTTTTACACTGACACTTGCATTCTTTACAACTTTGATTCACAGATTGCACTGACACTACCCCTTTAAGCACAAATCTTTTAAGCGTGGATCCCGTCGAGTACGACGGACAATCTGGGTGCTAATACCTTCCCAGGTTGTAACCAACCCCCTTTCTCAGTTTCTCTGGTTCGCAACCGTCTTATCCATCTTTTCTTAGGTTTATGCAGCATTACCTTTCCTTAGGGATAAAAAAGCCTAGCTGGCGACTCTATTCATTCCTTCTCCTTTCGCCGACCGTTCGCGTCTGTACCCCTCTTGGCCGGGTGTCATTTAGTGGGAGCGACAGCTTGGCGACTCTGCTGGGGACCCTTATATTATAACCAGGGCTTCAGGTTCTTTTTTGTGGGTTCCTCCTAGCGCTTGTTTGATTTGTGTTTGCTGGGGTGTTATGTGCTAATTGTGTTTGTTTATCCGCTTTATTTATTGCTTTATGTACAACTTTATTTATTGCTTTCCTTTACAGTTTTGTATATTTCATACTGTCATTATCATTGCTGGATCTGGTTTCTGTTTTGGTGGGTGGGGTTCCATTGAGAGTTTAAGGTCCTATACCTAGGACCTGAGTGACACCTAGGCTAGAGTGGTTCATGTTCTTTCCCATTCCATTTCGGTCTGGTGCGGGAATGTGAAACACGGTTCAGATGTGGGTTTCTTCTTGAGAACTCTGTGCTACAGATTTCCTGTAGTGCTAGGGCTATCTGGGAAGCCTGCTAAGTCTGGATGACCTTTATTATGACCTTCAGAATCTGGGGTGAATTAGAGGAGGATCTTTTATGGTTATTGTAAACATTGTACCTCCGGGATAGAAGTGTTTACACTTCCCATAACTGATCCAAGTCTGAGGATCCTTGTTCTAGAACACTACCTGTGAGAGGGTTGGGTTGTTTACAGGTTTGCAGGAACCCTTAGCCACATCATACCCTGTTACTATTTTGTTTAAGAATACCTCATTTTGGACAGTTCTTGTGATTAACCCTGGACATGTGACTCTTTATTTGAGTCCCCCACCCTGGTTACTGGATTTCTAAGCCTTCATCTGGACCTTTGAACATACATGGACTTATATCAAGACAGATAATCAGATCCAGCTTGATCACAAACCCTTGCATATCATTTGCATATATCATCATTGCATCATTTAACATTTGTTTATTTGTTTTTCAGGGTATCCATATCGTATCTGGTTTGGTTTTGACCCCTTCTTCTGCATAGACCTCTGCTTCAGTTGTCTTCATCAGTTATCTGCTTCAGCTATCTTCATCATCACCAGCATCAGCCTGTCAGTGGCTCATTTCCAGCATCAGTCTGTGATCTTCATCAGTACCAATCTTCAGCTTCTTCAGCAGCATTCATGACTACTCCCAGGAAGAGCAACATATCCTACCATTTCTTTGAGCCTGTGTTGACTGGTATCAGGCAAGTCCAGTCACTCATCATCCCTGATTACATCCCATTGTTTAGAGAGCATTATGGAGGTATCCTGGATATGGTTATGGACCTTGACCCTTCTCAGAGAAGCATGATCCACATATGCTTACAATTTTATGACCCTCCTTTGAGATGCTTCACCTTTCCAGACTTTCAGCTAGGGCCTCTGCTAGAAGAGTTTTCCTCATTGATTGGAGTACCTATCAGGGGTGGAATTCCTTTCAACCCAGAAATTCCAGCTCCCAGAAATGAAGAAATAGCAAAGGCATTATACCTGGAGCCTGCCTTGATTGAGCAAAGTATGACAACAAAAGCTGGGATCCCTGGTTTGCATTTGGACTTCTTGATTTCTCAGGCCATCCTGAAGGCTTCATTAGGAGAGTGGAGGGCAGTCTGCATTATTAGCCCTCAGCATATATGGGGCTATACTGTTTGCAGATGAGCCCAAATTTGTCAGCAAGAATGCCATCCATCTGTTTCTTCTAAAGAACCCAGTGCCCACATTGCTAGGAGATTTTTATTACTCCATTCATCAGAGGAATGAGAAACAAAGGGGGAAGTTGGTAAGATGTTGTGCTCCTTTGTTTTACACCTGGCTGCTCAAACACCTGCCTAAGTTAGATACCTTCCTGAATCCCCACCAACAGAAGAATTGGGCCAAGAGGTTCATTGCCTTGACTTCAGATGATATTAAATGGTGCACCCAGAGCACCAAAGGCAAGGATATTATCACCAGCTGTGGACAATACCCAAATGTGCCTCTGGTAGGGGTGAAGGGTTGCATCAACTACAATCCTTTGATATTTAAGAGACAACTGGGCTATGCTTTGGTTCACCCTCCCAGAGGACAAGATTTAGCTGAGACCCTGTATTGTGAAGTGAAACCTAATTCATCTATTGTCAGGCAAGCATCCTGGGCTTGGGACAACATCCAGACAAAAGGGATGGCTATTCTTGGAAGGTGTAACAATGTTGCTTCAGCTCAATACTATGACTGGTCCCGTACTAGAGCTCAAATTACTGGAATGCCTTTCATCTTGGAGGATATACCTGGACCATCTACAGTACAACCTGCAGCCACTATCAACCTAGAGGAATTTGAGAAGCCAAAGGAAAGAAATGAGAGCTTATCTCAAGCTTTGAAGAAGACTCTTTGGGAAAGAAGTGACGGTCGTCTGGATATTGAGAGATTGGAGAAGCTTAGGGTGGAGCATCTTACCAAAATTGAGAAGACAGAGGACTACATCAAGAAGGCAGGAGCTGGGGAACAAATATTGAAGAATGCCTGCAAAGAGGCCAAAATTCAGAAGGCTAGGACTGAGCTCTATCTGCAAGAGAGTCAGGCTAGGTGGGTCAGAATCATTGAGGCCCGTACACAAGAAGACCAGAAGACTCAAGCCAAGATTGAACAGCTAGAGGCCAATGAGAAGAAGCAACAGGAAGCTTTGTTGGCAGCCCAGAAGGAAATTTCAGAGTTGAAGCTCAGAGCAGGATTGAAGAGATCAAAAGACGAAGACAGGCATAAGAAGCTGACCACTGCCATTGCCACCAGGAACCTCCTCATTAGGACCATTACAGAGCACCTAGCTGGTCCAGTGACTGAGGCACTCCTGAAGGAGGTCAAAGAGGATGAGTTTGGACTGGATGTCTGATTTGTTTGTTTGTTGTTATTTCCATTGATGTACTTTCCCTTTTATTGTATTTTGACCCTCCATGGGCATGTGTTGTAAAACAAACTATGTATTGTTCACCATTTGTAATGTATTTTAGTTTGTCTCCATTTGGGCTTTTCTCTCAAAAACATCAAGCATCTTCCTCGAGGTCTGGAAAGGTCAAAACTAAGAACCAAATCGGATACCTTGGAAAACAAATAAGCATACTGCATTGCATACTAACCTTTGTGTTTGTTTTTGTAGGGTTTGTTATTATCTTTGTCTCTAACTTTGTTGTGACTTCAGGAAATATTGCTCGTCGCCGAGTGTTCCCTTTCAACCGCACGCACCGGTACCCGACTCGCAACGACCTTCCCGGTATTCAAATGGAACAAGTACAGCAGGATCTGACTGAGGTCAGAAATCAGATGGCTAATGAGAGAGTGGAGATGAGAAATCAGATGTCTCAGTTCATGGCAGTGATGACTGGCTTTGCCCAGAGTCAAGAAAGGTTAAGAGAGCTGGTGGAAAGACAAACTCCTGAGGAGCCTCATCTCGGAACAGGAGGAACTAGTAACAATGAACGGGGCCAGCCTCATATTGACCCACCAGTATTTGGACCTCATCTGGATCCGGAAGTCAACATCCCGAGAAATGTGCAAGGCAATACTGCTGGTGGGAGAATCCTACTAGAGGATCCCCAAGAAGAACAGTTTACTGTTATGGGGGCTGGAGATGAAGTATATGACAGGAGATTGGACGAAATTGCTGAAAAGTTAAGATCTTTGGAGTCTCAGAATTCCTTGGGCTTTGATGTGATGGATATGGTACTAGTGGATGGGGTGAGAATTCCCTACAAATTCAAACCCCCATGCTTTGAAAAGTACAATGGTACCTCCTGTCCTCGCACCCATCTGCAGTCTTTCCTGGGAAGACATAAAGCTTATACTATGGATGAAAAACTGTGGATGTTCTACTTTGAAGACAGTCTGACTGGGGCTTCAAGAGAGTGGTATTCACACTTGACTAGAGCTACCATCAGATGCTGGAAAGACTTAGCTGAAGCTTTCATCAGACAATATCAGTACAACCTGGACATGGCTCCCAACAGAACTCTTCTAATGGGCATGTCTCAGTCTCCTAGAGAGAGCTTCAGGGAATATGCCCAAAGGTGGAGACAGCTTGCTGCTGCTGTCCAACCACCCATGTCAGAGAGAGAAATGGCTGACATGTTCATGAATACATTGCAAGGAACCTATATTGATAGATTGGCTGCCTTCTCCTCTACCAGTTTTGCTGACGTGGTCATAGCTGGTGAAAGGATTGAAAGCCTTTTAAAGATGGGCAAAATTTCCGACAGTGGTGCAAGTTCGTCCAGCAATCCCATAAAGCCTTTTGTGGGACCCCGAAGGGCCGGTGAAACAAATTCCATTCATGCAAGCAGGGGCAGGCCTCAGTATGTACACCGGTCAGTAGCAGCGGTTACCATTCCAGCTCCGATTCCTCAACAATCAGCATATCCTCAACAATAACAACCACAATATCAACAACAAGTTCATTATCCGTAACAGAGAACCTACAACAACAACAACCAACAACATCGTCCTTTCCAACAAAGACCATCACAGGCAAACATGGTGATTGACCCAATTCCAATGCCGTATGTTGCACTCTTGCCACAACTCCTGAAGCTCAACCTGGTTGAGTTAAGGACATTGGCACCTCCAGATCCCACCAATATGCCAAAGAATTATGATCCAAATGCTAGGTGTGCATTTCATTCAAACGCACCGGGGCATAATACTAAAAAATGCAGGGCCTTACAGATGAAAGTCCAAGACCCGGTGGACTCAAAAGCTCTCAATTTTGCACCTCCTCCGAATGTCACAAGGAATCTGATGCCTAGTCACAACGGGCCTAGGATTAATGCTATTGAGGAAGGCAAACCATCCACCTTAATCACCAGTGTTGCACAAATTCGAACACCTTTGGTTGAAATCAAAGCTCAGCTTTTAGAATGCCAAGTGTTCCCCGGGTGTGAGCTCGGCTGTGGGTATTGCAAAATTGCAGTCAATGGGTGTGAAAGGTTGAGAAATGGCATAAATGGTCTTATTAAGGATGGTATCCTTCAGATTACGACAACAACACCTACAAATCCAACAATTCCTTCATCAACAATCACAGGTACTCCTACAACGTCAGCAACCATTGTTCCAACGGATTCTACTACAACTCCAAAAACCGCTCAATCAATCATTTCAATGGATACAAGTTCAGTCACCATTCCTGCTACAACTTCAACACCCATTCAGTCAACGGCGCCTTCTACAACATCAGCAGCAATTAGTGAAAGTGTCTCAACGGTTACAATATACTACGACCCTGCAAATGTTCCCACCGACAACCAACAAAATGCTACTCCTGTCAGAGCACCAGTTACCATATACTATGATCCACACACCATTGTGGTCCCCTCTGCAGCTGCTATCAGTCCGGTCACTATCACAGTGCCTGGGCCAGTTCCTTACGAAAGCAATAATGCCATCCCTTGGCATTATGGCTCAGATCTATACTGCGAGGGGCAGAAAATCACTTTAGAATCATCAATTTCTTCACCTCAGATAGACAAAGTGGGGGGAGGCGGAGGCCTCACTAGAAGCGGACGTCTCTTTGCCTCACAAATTCCAAGACCCATTGCCGAAGCAGAAGCTGCTTCCAAGGCAAAAGGGAAGAGCATGGTGCAAGAAGAACCAGTTGCTAGGGAAGCTTCGAAGACTCCTTTTGATCAAGAGGTTGATGAATTCATGAGAATCATAAAGAAAAGTGATTACAAGGTGGTGGACCAACTTCACCAAACGCCTTCCAAAATCTCCATACTATCATTGCTAATGTGCTCCGAGGCTCATCGGAACGCACTTTTGAAGGTCCTGCACGCAACTTATCTGCCGGAGGAGATTACCTTCAATCAGTTAGAGGCTGTGGTTGGAAATGTCAACGCTAGTCATGGACTAGGATTTACCAACACTGATCTGACAGTGGAAGGTCACAATCACAACAAGGCTTTGCACATTACCTTGGAGTGTAAGGGTGCAGTTCTTTCTCACGTACTGGTGGACACAGGGTCATCCCTCAATGTCCTGCCCAAGAAAGCCCTTGTGAAGCTGGAGTATGATGGATTGGCACTACGCCCAAGTAACTTGGTAGTGAGAGCCTTTGACGGTTCTAAAAGATCAGTTCTGGGAGAGATAGAATTACCAATAATGATTGGCCCACAGGTTTTCAAAACGACCTTCTTTGTGATGGATATACAGCCTGCCTACAGCTGTCTATTGGGTAGACCATGGATACACGCTGCTGGCGCCGTGACGTCAACCCTTCACCAGAAGTTAAAATTCGAGTGGGAAGGCCAAGTCATTACAATTTATGGGGAGGAGGATATCTTTGTTAGCCAGCTGGCTACTTTCAAATACATTGAAATGGATGGGGAGATCCATGAAACCATGAGCCAAGGGTTTGAGGCCCTTAATATTAATGAAACATCTGATGTGCTTGGGACCTCCATCACATCATATCAGCAAGCCCGGAAGGTTGTTGAGGAAGGTACCGCCCAAGGCTGGGGCAAGTTGCTTCCCGTGGAGAAGAAAGAAGACCGATTCGGGTTGGGTTACAGACCGACTCGACAAGATCAACCAGAGGCTGCAAAGGAGCCCAAGTTCGTCAGCGGGGGGATGCTCACCCCGGATGCTGTGAATAGCTTGGAAGATGAGTCAGAAGACGAGCGCAACCTGGAAAGCTGGATACGTCCAAGGATCCCGGGGAACCATGTCTCAAACTGGTCTTCCCAGGAAATTATAAGGGTTACTCCCGCAGAGTAATTATTATTTCCTGTGTTTTTGAAGCATGCATCAAGTCCTGCATCTTGCCCAAGATGTCAGGACTCATTTTGTAATCGGGCCATCTTGTATTTTGTGCAAACGATCAATTAATGAATATCAGGACATCTTTTGCAAATGAGTCTTTTCTTTTCCGCTCACTGTTTTTCATTTTTCATTTTTTGTACAAAAAATAAAATGGCAATGTTTTTCAAAATAATAACTTCATTTCTCACTTTTTCTAAGAAAGATAAAATTGATCACTAAAATGAACAAATCTAAACCCTTGCAGAGAGTGCCCTCCAGATTGCACCGACAACAACACTGCTATGACTTCGTATGACTTCGAAAATCCAATCAATCAAGCTGATGAAGGGGTCGAAGAAGATTACGAGCTACCTGAAGAGCTAGCCAGGTTGTTAAGGCAAGAGGAAAAGGTTATCACTCCTCATCAGGAGGAGGTTGAGACGGTTAATCTTGGTATAGAAGAAGACTTGAAAGAAGTTAAGATCAGGGCCTGCCTGCAAGATTCAGTAAAAAAGCAGCTGATTGATATGCTTCGGGAATATGTGGATGTTTTTGCTTGGTCTTATCAGGATATGCCAGGGTTGGACACCGACATTGTCATGCACAAGCTACCTCTGAAAGAAGACTGCCCACCAATAAAACAGAAGTTGCGCCGTACTCGCCCAGATATGGAAATGAAGATAAAAGAAGAGGTACAAAAGCAGTGGGACGCCGGTTTCCTCGCTGTGACTAGCTATCCACCATGGGTTGCTAATATTGTACCTGTGCCTAAGAAAGATGGCAAGGTGAGAATGTGTGTGGATTACCGGGACCTGAACAGAGCCATCCCGAAAGACGATTTCCCTTTACCTCACATTGATGTATTGGTTGACAATATGGCTCAGTTCTCGGTGTTCTCCTTCATGGATGGATTTTCAGGATACAATCAGATCAAAATGTCACCTGAGGACATGGAGAAGACAACTTTCATCACACCCTGGGGCACATTCTGTTATAAGGTAATGCCATTCGGACTGAAGAATGCTGGTGCCACTTATCAATGGGCTATGGTAACATTATTCCATGACATGTTCCATAAAGAAATTGAATGTTATGTGGATGACATGATTGTCAAGTCCCTCATAGAAGAAGATCACCTGGTGAATCTGTTGAAGTTATTCAAGCGTCTGAGGAAGTACCAATTGAAGTTAAACCCCAACAAGTGCACATTCGGGGTGCGGTCCGGTAAGCTGCTGGGATTTATTGTAAGCGAGAAAGGAATTAAAGTCGACCCTGACAAAGTCAGAGCCATTCAAGAAATGCCTGCACCAAAGACTGAAAAAGAAGTTCGAGGGTTCTGGGTAGATTGAACTACATCTCGCGGTTCATATCTCACCTCACAGCAACCTGTGAGCCTTTGTTCAAGCTGTTAAGAAAAGAACAAACAGTCAGGTGGAATGAAGATTGTCAGAAGGCTTTTGACAAAATCAAGGAATACTTACAAGAGCCTCCAATCCTTATGCCTCCAGTTGAAGGAAGACCTCTAATCATGTACTTGACAGTATTAGAAGAGTCAATGGGGTGTGTGCTGGGCCAGCATGACGAGTCTGGTCGAAAAGAGTATGCAATATACTACCTGAGCAAAAAGTTTACCGACTGTGAACAACGTTATTCACTGCTCGAGAAAACTTGTTGTGCTTTAGCGTGGGCTGCTCACCGACTGAGACAGTATATGTTGACCCACACTACCTTATTGATCTCCAAGATGGATCCAGTTAAGTACATTTTTGAGAAGCCAGCACTTACCGGACGGGTTGCAAGATGGCAAATGATCCTCACAGAATATGACATTCAATACACATCTCAAAAGGCCATCAAAGGTAGTGTATTGTCTGATTATCTCACTGAGCAACCCATTGATGATTACCAGCCTATGAGATTTGACTTCCCTGATGAAGAAATCATGTTCATAAAGGAAAAAGATCATAAAGAGCCCATTCACACTAAAGGGCCTGACCCAGAAGAAGAATGGACTATGATGTTTGATGGGGCTGTTAATATGAATGGTCGTGGTGTTGGTGCAGTACTCATTACAACTAAAGGAGTTCACATGCCTTTCTCGGCAAAACTCACTTTTAACTACACTAACAACGAAGCTAAATACGAAGCTTGTATTATGGGTCTTGAGGAAGCCATTGACCTCAGGATCAAGACTTTGACTGTGTTCGGAGATTCAGCTCTGGTAATTAATCAAACCAACGGCAAATGGTACACCCACCAAGATCATCTGATGCCTTATCAGGATTATACAAGGAGGTTGTTGACTTTCTTCACTACGGTCAAGCTTGAGTATATCCCTCGAGATGAAAATCAGTTTGCAGATGCTCTGGCTACCATTTCATCCATGATCAAAGTTCAAGCTGCCAACTTTGTGCCTCAGATTTCAGTGTCCAAACTTGACAGACCGACATATGTATTCTCAGCAGACCTTGCTAAAGATGACAAGCCTTGGTTTCATGACATCAAATGCTTCTTGGAGGATCAAACATATCCACCTGGGGCATCTTCCATTGATAAGAAGACTTTGAGAAGGCTAGCTGGCAGTTTCTTCCTGAATGCTGATGGTTCCTTGTATAAGAGAAACTTTGATATGGTACTTCTCAGATGTGTTGATAAGACAGAAGCAGACTTGTTGATGCACGAGGTGCACGGAGGATCTTTTGGTACCCATGCTGGAGGGCATGCCATGGCTAAAAAGTTGCTAAGATCAGGCTATTACTGGATCACAATGGATGCAGATTGTTGTGCTTATGCCAGAAAGTGTCATAAATGCCAGATCTATGCAGATAAAGTGCATGTGCCTCCAAATCCTTTGAATGTGATGTCTTCACCCTGGCCCTTTGCCATGTGGGGCATTGATATGATTGGCAAGATTGAACCGACCGCTTCAAATGGCCACAGATTCATCCTGGTAGCCATTGACTATTTTACCAAATGGGTTGAAGCAGCTTCCTATGCAAATGTCACCCGGCAAGTGGTAGCCCGATTCCTAAAGAGAGACATCATCTGTCGATATGGAGTGCCCGAGCGAATCATTACTAATAATGGTTCCAACTTGAACAACAAAATAATGGCAGAGCTATGCCGGGACTTCAAGATCCAACACCACAATTCTTCTCCTTACAGGCCAAAGATGAATGGCGCTGTGGAGGCAGCTAACAAGAATATCAAGAAGATTGTGCAGAAGATGGTGGTCACCTACAAAGACTGGCATGAAATGTTACCGTCCGCCTTGCATGGGTACCGTACGTCAATCAGAACATCCACTGGGGCAACACCGTATCAGCTTGTGTATGATATGGAGGCAGTCCTACCTGTTGAAGTTGAATTACCCTCTTTACGAGTATTGATGGATGTTAAGTTGAACGAAGCAGAATGGGTCCGATCCCGATACGAACAACTGAATCTGATCGAAGAGAAGAGATTGGCTGCAATTTGTCATGGGCAGCTGTATCAGAAAAGAATGAAGAAAGCCTTCGATCAGAAAGTCAGGCTTCGAGAATACCAAGTAGGAGATCTTGTGCTGAAAAGACTCCTCCCTCCTCATACAGACCACAGGGGCAAGTGGACTCCGAATTACGATGGGCCATTCATAGTAAAGAAAGTCTTCTCTGGTGGAGCACTGATGCTCAGTACTATGGATGGTGAAGACTTCATATCCCCTGTGAATTCAGATGCAGTTAAAAAATACTTCGCATAAAATGACCCGCTGGACATTAAAACAGAATGTAAGTCCAGGAAAAAATAGGGCATCCCGGCGAGTCAAAAACAAAATAAAAGACTCGGGCAAAAATAAGGGAAAATAAATAAAAAAATGTACACCCGCTGAGTTGAAAAGCCACATTGGACAACTCAGGAAAAAATGGGTATCCCGGTGGATTGAAAACCCGAAAGGGCGATTCACGCAAAATAAGGGAATAAGCGAACAATTGCATTCTGAATTCGTCTGTATCACTTATAACACGGAAAGCTTCGAAAGGTTAAAGCATCGGTCAGAATCAGCCTTCTTCAAGAGGCAAGATGAGAAGAACGTCAATGTCATACAAGTCATAGCAAAAGGGAAGCACTGAAGCGTCATCAACATTGCCAGCATCTTTTTGCTTCTCAATTTTGTAGCAATCTCCTCATTTTAGGGGATTTGTTTCTTTAACTGTACTTGCCAATTCAGGGCACCCTAAATTAATAAAATCATATTTTTCAGTCACGGTTCGTCTCGTACATTCTATTTTCATTTGAGAAAATGTCCGATGTCCTTAATATAATGATTGCATAAATACAGATGCGTCTCTTCTAAAAATTACATGCTTACAAGAAATATATTCGCTCCAAGAGTGTCTAAATTCCTATGATGGAATCCAGTAAGGGATACCTCGGGATACTTGTACGTTTCTTTGTCATAACGGGATTGCAGATAGTCAAAGTGCAACATGGGGGCATGAAAGCTTCTCCCCAGCAAGCTACCAAATCACTATTTAATCAGCCCATCTCCCAAATAGCACCAGGGGTGCCCTCTCCCCAGCTGAGTTTCCAGACATCATCATCCTCAACAGGATCTCCGCAAAAATCTCTAGGAAGGTCGTTCAGTGATCATTCCCCCTCAGCCAAGTGTTGGACAAGGAATCATCTCCCCGCAGAGTCTCAACCTCTATTCAGAAGAGAAATATTTGAAGATCTCACAACAAAGCGTCGAAAGCTCCTGCAGACCCCAGCCAGGCTCCTCATCACCAAGAATAGGTCTATCAGTGATTCGTTCCCCCAAACAGAGCTATATATCAGATCTACCAGTGATCTCATCCCTAGCTGGTATGTCATTGCAAGCAGGTCAATCAGAGATCTTCACAGCAGCGGGATCTGTATCCCGGATCGGTATCTTTGCATAATCACGGCATTCGCATCATATTTCCTCCATAGCGTAGCATTCCGTCTAATACGGAGCATTACGGCAAAAATCAAACATATTGCATAATCACAAGCCATGTTTTGAATCAGTCACCTGTGAATATTGATATCCCATCAACAACATACAAAATACCTCTCAAATTCCCCAGCAGAAAGCCAAAGTGTCCCCTTTGCACTCACGGAAACATATTAATACACTCTCCTGACACTCGTCCGTGTCACTTATCCCCGGCACAGTTGCCTAAACCCTTGCTTACTATACTTTCCGGACACTCGTCCGTGTCATCCTATCCCCACAGGTACTCGTCCGTATCTTGTGTACACCTCTCATTTCCCCTCAGAGTCAACACTCGTCCGTGTTCTTTGTTAACCAGTTGATACTCGTTCGTATCATCATCTCTGAGCATGCGTCAGCGTTTGTCTCTATCGATACTCGTCTGTATCAAAGTCTTAAGGATGCTCGTCCGTATCTTTAATCTATACACAGTGTCAAACACTTATACCCTTTCTTTCTTGAATTTAGACACTCGTCTGTGTCCACCATTCCCCAGAGGAGTCCCCAATAAATCCCGATAAATTATTTCCTTTCTATCTGACATTCGTCCTATGTCATGATACTTTCGGCAGCCGTACCCTGCCAGGTGATCGTCCTTCACCTTTTGATGATCGTCCTTCATTATTCCCTCAGCGGAGTCTCCATTATTGGAACCCTTTCGTATCCGACATTCATCCTATGTCGTATTATTTTAGCAGCCGTCCCCTGCTAGGTGATCGTCCTTCACCTCTTGATGATCGTCCTTCATCATGCTTATCCGATGACCTTCCCCATCTTCGACCTTTTCTATCCGGAATTCGTCCTATGTCGTGATACTTTTGGCAACCGTACCTTGCCAGGTGATCGTCCCTCATCTTTCTCCCCAACAGAGCAGCCGTCCCCTGCTAGGTGATCGTCCTTCACCTCTGATGACCGTCTCTCATCATTTGTTTCTTTAACCCGATGTTCGTCCCCATCGTTGACTTTACTTATAATCCCCAGAGAATTTCGTTACTTCACCTGATGGTCGTCCCCATCATAATCTCTTTATTCCCCCAGCATGTCGGCCGTCCCCGCCATTGCTTCGTCCCCAGCAGTCGCCCTCTTCCCGATGGCCGTCCTCCATCGCCCGCACTTTATAAACATGATTTACTTCCTTTTACAATCTATATCCCTTTTCTTCTTCATTCAGTGAGTGCAAATTTTGGACTGTCTTTGGTATTCAACCACAAGTTACCTTGTTTTCCTGTTAAGCCGTTGC
Source organism: Lathyrus aphaca (assembly GCA_963966055.1). Classification (NCBI taxonomy): domain Eukaryota; kingdom Viridiplantae; phylum Streptophyta; class Magnoliopsida; order Fabales; family Fabaceae; genus Lathyrus; species Lathyrus aphaca. Next base: position 524,961,739 of record OZ014522.1, on the reverse strand, counting down.
TTACATCCTACTCAGCTAACTCATGTTTGAATAGGGGCAGCTGTAAACACCCCAAATTTGCCCTCACTCATTTCACCATGGCTTGTGATTCTTTTCATTTTGCATAAGTTCAATCATATCATCTCATATTACATTTTTGCTTCACTGCATTGGTTCTAAGTCATCTGCATCTAGGGTTTGTGATCTGAGCAATTTCTGAGCTATCTGAGCCACTCCAAAGATCTTCAATCATCTCAAGAGGGTTCATGTATGTTCAAGCATCATATTATATCCTCCCAAGATCAAAGAAGCCAGAAAATCACAAGAACTGAGAAAGGCATGGAAGCAGAGCCAGGTTTAACTGCACAGATGACCTAAAATTAGGGTTTTGGTTTCAGAGGCCATAACTCCAAATTTTTGGGTCATTATTGTTTCTATTGGTCTCTATATGCTATAAGGATCATTCATACCAATTTTCATGAAGAAATTCAATGGGGAAGGCATCTGATCAATAGATGACTTCTCAAGCAAGTCAGTGCAAAATCAGGGCATCTGAGGCCCCCAATCACCCAACCAAAGGGTTTTCTCCATCATTTTGGATGTGTATGATATTTATTTTATCTTAGAAGAAGTTATAAGTTCACAAAATTGAAGAATTTCAAGCCATTTGCAAAGTTGCCATTTTGGGAAAGTGACTTGTAATGCAAACTTGCCATTTTGGGAAAGTTTTTCAACCTCCTCTTTTTAATTCAAAAATGATTCAAATGAAAAATTATTGGTCATGAAAGTTGTAGATTGGATCCTCCCATTTTCAAAAAGTACAAGAACTTGACCTAATTCATCATAGAACTCAAGATATGGCTTTGCAAAGTTGGGAAAAATCATGAAATTTCACTTATGCACCAAAGAGGGAAGTTTGCAAAAACACTTGCCAAACCAATTTGTGACCTAAAATTGACTTCTAAGCATTACACAAACATCACACATGACCTAAAATTCAGAATGCTCCAAAGAATCACTCATTTTCATGCCTTGATCATTATGAAATCCAAAAGGGGCCAAAACTCTATGAATTTGCAAAATGGTCCAAATCTCTTCATCCACTTGCCACAACTCATCAAATCTGATCCATAGGCACTCCTTGATCTCAGCTGAACCAGGACATGCCCCTAAACCAGCCTGCCATGACCCATACCTCAAGTACACAAACTTTTGACATTTTGGCAACTTGCCCATACCAATCAACATAGGCCAGCACCCACTCTCTGACCTATCACATTTCTTTATGTGGATCAAAACCAAGCAAAAGCACATAACATTGCAGCCTGAAACTTGAGAATAGACAGCACACTCAAAAATCCCAAAATTTGCAAAAGCCTTCGAATCTCTTAACTCAACCATAAAACCTTCAAACTTTTTCCACCATTCAACTCCACAAACATCCCTGACCATTTCCCACCCTTCATTTTGCCCTAAAAAGCCCAGAATCAAAAACACGATTTTCACATTTCACAAACTGAACTTCTGCCAACTTCTTCTTGAGGCCATTTAAACTCCAACCAAGCATCACAAGCTCTTGGGGGGAATCATTGGAGTGGATTTGATGCAAAGAACTGGCCAGAAAGTCCCTGTTTCGAAAGCTCAAGCTCAGGTAGCCATGGCATTTATTTTTCCAGAACTCTTATTTTATGTTATAGAATGATTCTACATGTTTCACTGATCACCATGATGTCTTTACTTTTGAGAATAGTTGAGAAATAAGCATTTCATGAGCTTCTGAAATTTCTGCCATGTTTTCCGTTTTGCTTTGATTCACGAATTTGATGATGAATAAATGACTTTTGGTGATTGATTCTTGTTGGGGTTGATGTGGGGATCATTTCTGGAAAGTTAGAGAGCTTAGGGTTGTGTATGGAGGGAGATACCATGTTTGGCTAGCCGGAGAAGATGACTGGAACACTGTTCCGGTCACCTGAAAGTAATTAGGGCTCAGATTAGGGTTTTAATCATAATTAGGGAAGTTTGAATGCTGGCCATCCAGATGCGCGCGCTGGTCAATTCCCGCGTCTCAGCTTTAAACCAGAGCCTTTGGATCTGTTGACTTTCATTTAAATTCATTTTATTTGCATTTTCTTCCACATTTTATTTAAAATAGTAAAACATTTCTAAAAAATCTCATTTTTTGCATCATACCTTAAAATATTTTTCTCTTTCTGAAAATAATTTTTATTTTATTTTTTGCATAATTTTCGTATTTAAAAAATATTTTAATGTTTATTTTAATTAGTTAAGGAGAATTAATTAATTAAAATAGCATTTAAGTTTCTAAAAATCACAAAAAAAAATCACATTGCATTTTGATACATTTAGAAACATTATCAAACTCTTCAAACAAATTTCTTTTTGGTTCTTGACATGTTTTGGCATTTTTCTTTGGAATTAAAGTTCTTAAAAGGCAATATTTCTGTCCTAACTTAGAAAAATTCATTCTGCCTAACCTTAAAGATTTTGATGATGGTTCTTTTTGCATTGCATTCTTCATATCATGTAGTTTCTAGGATAAAATTGGTTTGAATTTATCTCTCATTTTCAATTTGTTGTGCATTTTTCCTTTTGAAGTGCCTTAAAACCCTAGCTAACTTGAGAAAATCATAACTTCCATTAGGTTAAGACTTAGGTCTCCTCCTTTGGGCAGTGAACTTGTATAGGTTTAGGGTTCCTTTGATCCCAATTTCAATTTTTTATCATGTCATTTGCTTCTGGTTTTGGATTTTGTATTGTATGTTATGCATAAACCCTAATTTTTGCCTTCATTTGCATCCATCTTCCATATGCTTGCATACATGGACTTGCTATGATATTTTGTGCATCCACATGACCTCTAAGACATCTTAGGACATATTAGAATCATACTTGATCATTTCTTCATCCATTTACCATGATATGCATCCATTTCATTCCATGAACTTTCATGAGCTTTCATGCTTCTTACATGTCTCATTTGCATATTCATTACTTGTATGATCATCCACACTTCATGACATACATTTGCATCATCCCTTAGCATCATTTACATCTTGTATATGCTTCTGGTTTTGGTTTGCATCCTTGCATCTCATCTCATTTTCATTTCATCTCACTTCCTTTGCTAACTTTTCAGGTGGCAAGTTACTTTAAGAAGTGAATTTACCTTCACTTCTCATAAGCTCTCCTCACCTCTCTTATGCATCATTGCTGCATTTTTACTTTTGTGTTAGAGTGAGCTTGCTCATTCATGTTCCTTCTTCACTTTCTTCCTTCAAGCAACTTGTCTTCTTAAGTGAAGCAAGTTGACTTATTTCTCCTGCTTCTCCTCCTTTCATCTGCTTCTTCCTTGGTGGATCTTCTTGAAGATCTATTGCAAGCCTCATAAACCCTAGGAATACCCAAGAATGACCATAATTAGGGTTTGATTAGTCCCCCCATTAGTTTTACCTTTGTGTCATCTTTGAGTCTTCTCTTCTCATCTCTTAATCAAGGACTAAACCTTAAAGGTTTTAAGGCTTTGTGATTAAGGTTATGCCTGTATCCTTCTATTAGGATGGGGTGTATAACTTTAATCCTAAGTGTTAAACCCTTAATGTGTTTAAACCCTTTAATCAACCCATCATAATAATCACTAAGACATCAAGCTTGTAACTTGGGCCTTGCATTAGGGTTCTAATTCTTCCTTAAAAGCTTAAGAAGGACTAACCCTAGTGTTAATGGACAAGTCCCCCTCAAGCTGTCTTACAAACCATAAAATTCATTTCTTAATCTCAGCCTTAACTAAAATCCATTTAATAAAGGTTTTGTTTTTTCATGAGGTTAATCCCTAATCATGGATTAAGTTGAGGAGCCTTTCTCAGCTTAAATGTTCTCATCTATTATCCTTCTATTAGGATGGTGTAATGGGTCCATTAAATCCTCGATTATGGCTTAAACTCATTACTTAACACTAAACAAAAACAACAAAAAACATCTAAATAATGGCAAGTAGGTTAATGATCTTAATCCTACATCATGGTGATTAAGTGTGAGGTGTTTACTTCATACTTAAGGTATTCTCATTACCCCTAATCAGAGGGATGATGTGATGAGTTTATTAACCCTTGGTTTAGGCTTAAGCTCATTTTCTTATGACGAATACAAAAAGAAATAAAAGATTGAAAACACAAAAACAAACAATAATCGTCTCCTCCGGGATTCTTTTCTCATCTCATTCACTCACAAACGAGAACTCGCTTCTTCCGTCTAATGCAAGACAGTTTGCACCTGAGCCAGACAGGTCATACACTTGAGCATAGACAAGTAGGCAGTTCACAAGTCAATTTATCTTTCAGTCTCTTTGAGTCGAACTACGGTGTTCTGACTTCCTCATTGCACGAGAGGATACGTAGGCATAACTTGACGGTTATCGAACAAAAGTCTCTGTATATTCCCCCCTCTTCCAGCATTATTCTTTAAACCTCATTGTCTTGAGCATTTCCTTCTTTCTTTACACTGACACTTCTTTCACTCACTTCACCTTTCTTTTACACTGACACTTCTTTCACTCACTTCACCTTTCTTTTACACTGACACTTGCATTCTTTACAGCTTTGATTCACAGATTGCACTGACGCTACCACTTTAAGCACAAATCTTTTAAGTGTGGATCCCGTCGAGTACGACGGACAATCTGGGTGCTAATACCTTCCCAGGTTGTAACCAACCCCCTTTCTCAGTTTCTCTGGTTCGCAACCGTCTTATCCATCTTTTCTTAGGTTTATGCAGCATTACCTTTCCTTCGGGATAAAAATGCCTAGCTGGAGACTCTATTCATTCCTTCTCATTTCTCCGACCCTTCGCGTCTGTACCCCTCTTGGCCGGGTGTCATTTGGTGGGAGCGACAGGCATCACAGTCGTGCAAAACGAGAAGGGCGAACCTGTAGCAAAAAGAACCGATGGAGGTTGGCGTATGTGCATAGACTATAGAAAATTAAATAAAGCAACTAGGAAGGACCATTTCCCATTACCATTCATAGACCAAATGTGGAGCACCTAGCCAGACACTCTTACTTTTGTTACCTAGATGGATATTCAGGATTCTTCCAGATACCTATTCACCCCGAAGATCAAGAAAAACTACCTTTACATGCCCTGTTTGAACCTTTGCCCACAGAAGAATGCCTTTTGGACTCTGTAATGCCCCTACCACTTTCCAACGCTGCATGATGTCTATCTTTGCAGACTGTTTAGATGGAATCATGGAAGTATTTATGGACGATTTCTCAGTTTGTGGATCTGATTTCAAAAATTTTCTTATCAACCTTGAGAAAATCCTGGAAAGATGTGTGGAGGTAAACCTTGTGCTAAATTGGGAAAAATGTCATTTCATGGTCACCGAAGGGATTGTTTTAGGACATATAGTTTCCGAAAAAGGTATAGAGGTAGATAAAGCTAAAATAGAAGTCATAGAGAATCTAAAACCGCCAAAGACTATCAGGGAGATAAGAAGTTTTCTTGGACATGCCGGATTTTACCGACGTTTTATCAAGGACTTCTCCAAAATAACAAAGCCCTTAACTGGTCTTTTAATGAAAGATGCTGAATTCATCTTCGATGAAAAATGTACTGAAGCATTTAATCTTCTGAAGCAAGCTCTGATTTCAGCACCTATAATGAAACCCCCTGATTGGTCGGAACCGTTTGAGATAATGTGTGACGCTAGTGACTATGCTGTTAGAGTCGTTCTAGGTCAGAGAAAAGATAAAAATTTACACATAATTTATTATGCCAGTAGAACCCTAGACGCTGCACAGCTCAACTACACAACAACCGAAAAAGAGCTCCTAGTTGTAGTTTTCGCCATAGACAAATTTAGATCTTATCTAGTAGGAGCCAAAATTATAGTTTATACCGACCATGCTGCCATTCGTTACATACTAAGTAAAAAGGATGCCAAACCTAGGTTACTTCGATGGATTCTATTACAGCAAGAGTTTGATTTAGATATCCGTGATAAGAAAGGCACATATAATGTAGTGGCTGATCACCTATCTAGGCTAGAATACCTGAAACCTGACTCAGTACCCATAAATGACGATTTTGCCTATGATAGACTGATAGCCCAACTAGAAACTATTGAAGATGATAACCCAGACCCACATGAGCATCCTCATAAATCCTTAGCTATAAGTAATGCACCTTGGTATGCAGACTTTGTTAATTACCAAGCCGCTGAAATCATACCCCCCGATCTAAATTACCACCGGAAGAAGAAGTTCTATAGTGATGTGAGAAACTTCTACTGGGACGAACCATTTCTTTTCAAGAGAGGTAAAGATGACATTTTCCGCCGTTGTGTTCCAGAAGAAAAGGTACATAATATAATTGAGCATTGTCACTCTGCACCCTATGGTGGACATGCGAGCACATCTAAGACCTACGCCAAGATTCTTCAAGCTGGCCTATTCTGGCCTACTATGTGGCGTGATGTCCATGCTTTCATTGTCAAGTGTGACAGATGCCAACGCATAGGAAATATTTCAAGACGTAATGAAATGCCTCTAAGAAATATCCAAGAAGTAGAACTCTTTGACGTATGGGGTATAGACTTTATGGGACCGTTCCCACCATCTTTTGGAAATCAGTACATCTTAGTAGTTGTTGACTACGTGTCTAAATGGATTGAAGCTATCTCCGCACCCACGAACGACACTAGAGTAGTCATCAAATTATTCAAAAACTATATATTTCCCAGGTTTGGAACCCCCCGTTTAATCATAAGTGATGGAGGATCACACTTCATATCGAGAATATTTGATAAACTCTTAAGCAAGTATGGAGTTAAGCATAGAGTAAAAACACCATACCACCCACAAACCAATGGACAAGTGGAAGTATCTAATAGGGAGATCAAACAAATTCTTGAGAAAACTGTCTCTATATCTAGAAAAGATTGGTCACAGAAACTTCAAGAAGCATTATGGGCCTTTAGAACCGCTTTCAAAACCCCTATAGGAACAACCCCTTATCAACTGGTCTATGGAAAATCATATCACTTACCTTTTGAGTTGGAGCATAAGGCCTATTGGGCCATCAAAACTTTGAATTTGGATTACCTAACTGTCATACCCCAAATTTGTCCTACCCGCACCATTTCTATTTTTTTGTCTAATCAATATTTCAAAAAAAAGTCCTAAAACATGTACCATTTTATTTTTTCTACTTGATATTCCAAAAATCCAAAAATATTTGCCATTTATTTCTAAGTTCTTGGTCTATGCGGGAGATCAAATTCAGAAGGATCGTTGTGTTGTGCGAGGATCGGTCATTCATTTTCGTAATTATTTCCTTTATCCTCTATTATTTTAAAGTCACTTTTATAAATAATTTACATTTTGCATTTTATTTGTTTAAGCCCATTGGTTCATTATTTTTTTTTCTCTAAGCCCATTACTAAAAAAATAAAAAAATATGTCATTATTATTTTTGTTTCATTTATTTTTTATATCACAATTTTTTCAATTATTAATCATTGTCACAACTAATATTTCTATTATTTATTTATTATTAGTATTATTCTAAAAAAGAGTTGTTTTTACATTTTAAAGAATCACCAAGTTCCTCTCTTCTCTACACAAAAAAAATCATTTATATTTTCCTTGTTATCGCTATCATTTTTATAAAAAAAATTTCTTTAAAACAATTCCTTCCTTTTTATCAGTTTTTTAAAATAAAAAAACAAAAAGCCCATTCACCTTTTTTTTACACAAAATAAAAATCTCCTTTTATCAGTTTATTGCTTTTTTTTATTACTTACTTTGTTATTTTTTTTCATTACTATTATTATTTCATAAAAAAATTATTATTATTTTCACTATTATTATTATCACTTTTCCCCTATAATATCTTCATTACCCATTCTAGTTTCTTTCTATTATTATTTTCTATTAGTATTATTATTGTTATTATTTTTAGCATTATTATTGTTTTGTTTTATTGTATTGCTTTTAATAAGTTTTATGTACATACTTAGATATTTCTTTTGTATGCCACAATTATTGGTTTGTGTGTCAACAACCCAATACAAATGTCCTTCATATAAGTTCACAAACACATTTCTTTGGATTCCCTGTGGTCCTACAAGTTCCTCAGCAAAATCTCAATTGCTGCAAGAAAGGACAGTACAAAGGGGCCTTCCGTAGCGCATTATCACGACCTTTCTTTTTCAAAATTCCAGCTAGCATAACAAACTAATATCCTTCTAAGCTTTCCTCCCAAGTTTTCCATAAACACCCTTCAATCCTTCTATTTAAACCAATCTCATTCTCATAATCAAGGGGGGCTTGAAAACCTTAAAGAAATTCTAAAAATTACTTGAGCTAAGGTTCAATTTTTTTTTCATTTTGCTAAAAACCAGAAAACAAAAAACGCCTGCAAATCTTTTGTTATCGCAAACCATTTTCACAGAATAATTATCCAAAGAAAAAAAAGCAAAAAAGGATAAATCCGAAAAAAGCTTCAGCACCGAAAGCACACAAAATCAGGAAACGCCGTGAAACCCTTGAAGCCGAGCGAATCCATTGAGAGGTGAGAACCGTCACAAAGCGCCATCTCCATCCATCACCGTCCTACCTCCATTGCAAAACCAACAAACAAACCATCCCCTGTAACCTTCGAAGCTTACACCTCACTAATCCCATCACAATCCGCCGTGAAACAACCCTCGCTTGAAGTACCACCGCCGCGAACTTACCACGAAAACCAACTACCAATCGCGAAACCTTTACCACCACCGCACAGACCAAAGAGCCACCGCGAAAACTCACCAAACACAAAACCCATCCGCGGACACCAACAACCTAACCGAATCCGCGCGGTTCTGAGACGGAGAGACGCGACCGAGAGGTTCGTGTCGTGCGAGCGAGTGAGAGATCTAAGAGACGAAGGTGAGAACGAGAGAATCGTCAGCGATTCCGAATCTTTAAGGGTGGGTTCTGAGTTTCCTTTCTTTAGATTTTCCTTTTTTTTTTCGAACTGTGTTTTAGGGAGAGGGATGAACGTGTTGATGTTTTTATCGTATTATACTGATGTTATTTCCTTTTCTTTTCTTTTTGTTTCTTTTCTTTTGTCTAAAAATTGGGGCTGATGATGATTATGTGAAGCCCTTTTGTTTTGTTATTTTATATAAAAAAAATAAATACATACTTGACTCTCATTTCAAATCTTGTTTTTTTAAGCCCATGACATTGCTATCAACACCATTCGAATTCGCGCTGCACCCCGTTTCCTGCTGCTTTTTTTTTCTTTTTTGATTTTTACTATGCTATGGATCTTCTTTTGGGCTTGCTAAGCCCGTGAATTTTGCTGAATGCACTTCCAAGGATGATGCTGACAGCCCTTTTTGTTAATTTATTTATTATTCTTTAATTATCTGTAGTACCTTTTATTTTTATTAATATGTAGAATGTTTTTTTAATCCATTATTTCCCATCTTCATTTACTCTTAATCTTTGTTTTCGATTTTTTTTTTGGCCAATGATATTAACACAAATTAAATTTTGTCCAATATATTTAATTGGAAAATTTAATTATTATAAGGCCTTATTCTTTTTTATTATCATTATGTAATTCAATTTCGACAAAATAAATTTAATTCAATTTTTATTTTATTACATTATTTCAATTATTTAGCACTTTATTAAATACATTTAATTTATTCATTTATATTATTTAATTTCGATTTAATTGTCGCAAGTTAATTTATTTCTTTTTTATCGCTTTCATCGGTTCGCGAACCATGTAAGCCGAGCATCGTGCCTCGCCATCAATTTTTTCCAAATTCGACATTTAAATATTTTTATAATCAAAATAACGGATAAACTGAATTCTGGAGTCCCGCATTCCTCGAATTCTTGAATGAACACTCCAGAGGCTCGCCCCGCGGGATGCGGTTCATTCGACTTTCTGTAATTAAAAAATTTAATCGACATATTAAATAATGAAAGAATTGAATTCTGGAGTCTCGCATTCCTCGAATTCTCGAATAAATTCTCATGAGACCCGCCCCTCAGGACGTAGTTTGTTTATCCTTTCATTCTAAAAATTAATCGAATCAAACATATTTTAAAAGCGAACATTATCTAAATCCTTTATATCTCACAAACAAGCTAGCGCTTCAGCCTCCTCTCGCGAGCAGACAAGCCAACGCTTAGCAGTAGAATGCGGTTTAAATAACTGTTCATTAAAACAAATCGACAAACCTTAGTACCACGAACTACGAGGCTCTGACTTTCTCATTGGACAAGGGAATACGTAGGCACACAGATCTTACTCCTTGCTGAGCACCCTAGGAACAAAACAACTCATTTCCCCTATTAACCTTAGATTAGAATCGTCCGCATTTACTTTATTATTCGAAGAAAACAAAAAGCATTAGTTAATATTAGATTGCAAGTTAAAGTAAGAGGTTCCCGTTGAGTACAACGGACGTAAGGGGTGCTAATACCTTCCCCTTACGGAATCGACTCCCGAACCTAGAATCTGGTTTCAAAGACCTTGTTCTATCCATTTTTTCTAAAAAGGGTTTCTCGATATTTTCCCTTTCCTTAATTGGAATAAAATAAGTTCGGTGGCGACTCTGTTGTTTTAATTTTTATCCGCGATATATTTTTTTATCGCGAGGTCGTATTTTTCGAGGTGCGGCAGCTGGCGACTCTGCTGGGGATAGTCAGAGAGTCAAGCCTAACTTAGTTTACTTTGCGAGCAATGTCTACATTGCTTACCTATTTTCTTCATGCTTTTTTATGCTTGTTTATTTTCTCTCTCTTTATTATGATTATTATCATACCTGCTTGTTGGTTCCTGGGACGACATCTGAGTTTGCGAAAAAGAAGAGGGAACACCTAGTTTAAAATTAGAAGTTATTAGTGTTAGTATCCAAGGACTCGCTCCTTGCAAGCCTAGCATGAAAGCTCCCCCTAGAGAGTAGACCTATTCATATATCTCGTCATAATGCAGCTAGCCTGTTGCATGACTTGATTCATGAAAGGGATGTGACTCTGGGACCCGCTTTTAGAACCAGTTTCAATGTTTGCAGTTGCGTAGTGTTAGTCTCCGAGGACCCGCTCGTCATACGGCTAACATGAGAACTCCACTCAAGGTAGACCCTATCATTATTATCGTCATAATACAGCTAGCCTGTGGCCGGATGTTATTACGATTAGCGTCCGTGACCTTGAGTATCTTATCCATAACTGTAGAAACTATCTTGTGATTGGTTTTACGGGTAAAGAACTTAGAACAATCCTATATGAGTCTACCTGTTAAGGTTACTTTTATCAAGAGATACCGGTTATTTACTCGTTACTATGGTTCACCTCAGAACAGATTATACTCGTGATCCTGGATCTTGCATTGCATCCATACGCATATTAATTTCATTTGCATAATTGTTCATCTGGAATTTCATTCCAAAGTCGTAAAATCATTGCATGTTCCTTCATCTTCAGTAAATCAAGCTGGTTTCCCGACGCCTGTATCGTGCTAGACGCCCGTACCTAACTCGTGCTAACACTAGAAGACTGATGGACGTGATTCAAGAAGAACAAGCTGCTATGAGGGAAGAGATTGACTCGGTCAAGAACAAGATTGACCAGATTTATGAGACCATACAAGCTTTGGCTAGGATGGAAGAACGTCGCAAAGCTGCTGCTGCAATGAACAATGCTCTAGTGCAAGGATCTTCCTCGCGAGCAATGCCTTCGGTTCCAGTTCCCAATCCTTTGGTCTATGGTTTGCCTCCAGGCTTTACTCCTGCTGTTGAAGAGGTCACTTCCCAACCAATACCTACCTCTGGTGTTACTATTGGTGCCATTCCTCAAGCTCAACATATTCCAAATCAAGTCCAGTTTCCTCATGCTGAAGAGGATCATCAAGTTGAGTATGAGATGCATACTGTTGTTCCAATCACCAATCCTCATGCTGTTCAGGAATCCGAAGCTATGAAGATGTGTCGCGAGTTAGCTGAAAAACTCCGAATCATGGAAGGACACAACTCAACTTCTTTGAGTACCTCAGACATGTGCTTAGTTCCAGATGTTGTGATTCCTGCTAAGTTCAAACTGCCAGAATTCGAGAAGTACAAAGGCCTCAGCTGTCCTGAGCTCCATTTGAGGATGTACTGCATAAAAATGGCCGCTCATGCCAAAGACGACAAGCTCATGATCCATTGCTTCCAAGATAGCCTGTCTGGAGCATCTCTAGAATGGTACATGCAGCTCGAACGCAATAATGTTCGTTCTTGGTTTGATCTATCTGATGCATTCAAAAAGCAGTACAAGTACAACACTGACCTTGCTCCTAACCGTACTCAGCTTCAGAGTATGACTCAAAAGGAAAGCGAATCCTTTAAGGAGTACGCACAACGCTGGAGGGAGTTAGCTGCCAGAGTGCATCCGCCATTGGTTGATCGTGAATTGATTGACATCTTCATGGGTACCTTGCAAGGGAAATACTACGAAAAGCTGATCAACAGTGTGTCTTCAGGTTTCTCAGACATGGTAATTGTTGGAGAAAGAATCGAAGAAGGTCTGAAAAGTGGAAAGATTCAAGGAGGTTCTATCAACCAAGCCAGTGTCAAGGAAACTTTCAACGGGTATAAGAAGGGTGAAACAAATGCCATTTTTGCTGCAAGTGGGAATCTGCAACAGAGTGCACCTACTCCGAGTCCCTACTACCAGTATCCCTATGTTGCTGCTGCGCAATATGCTCCCGTGCCATATAAGCCAATTCCTCCAATGCCTTATCAGCATGCCATTCAAGCTCTATTTCCGCCTCAAATGGCTCATCAACCACATCCACATCCGATGGTCGTTGCTGCTCAATATGCACCTGGACCATACCAACAATCGGCTTATTCACAACGGCCTGGTCAACAACAACAACGCGCTCCTCCACAACGTCCACCATATCAACAAAGAGGATATGATAGGCACATTGATCCCCTGCCTATGACATATTCTGAAATCTTTAATCAGCTGATGGCAAAGGGATATCTTACTTTGAAAGATATGCCACCTCAGACTGGTAATGCCCGGAACTATGATGCCAATTCTCGTTGTGAGTATCACAAAGGCGCTCCAGGTCACACAATTGAGAACTGCCATTCCTTCAAACACATGGTTCAAGATATGATCAACTCTAAGGATCTCACCCTCACTCCGAGAAATGCAAATGTCCAGAACAATCCATTGCCGCCGCACGGTGCCAACAAGTGAAGACATTTGAAGGGGTTGTTGAAGACCAAGCTGAGTAGTCTCCAACTTTAAAGTATTCAATCAAGAGAAGTTCAATTCCTCAAATCAAGGCAGCCATCGCCATTTATGATTTCCGCATTTCTGTTATTTTGTAATGTTTGTTTAAGTACTATTTGCTTTGAACATTATCGTTTGTACTTGGTTATGTTAATGTTATGTTTATGCATGTTTTGAATCAATTTATTCGCATTCGCTCATTATTTATCATTTATCGCAAAAATCACAAAGATATTTCCTCACTTCACTTTAGCAAATATTTGAGGGAGGATGATGAAAACGAAATACCCATAACGGTTGTGGTATGCTTTCGGTTAAAACCTCGTTAATGATGTACAAGCATTCTTTCAAATCCCCAAACACTGGAGATATAAGGAGTTAATCCCTAGTCAACCACTTCGAGCCTAGAAGTAGGAGTTTCTTTCGGATATAACCCTTACATTTAACCCGGGGCAGGGTAGTTGTTCAGTTAACCTGACTACACTTTCAAATCGCAAGATGAGACATCCCGTCAGAGGACCATCAACAAATGACTTGGCAGTCACAACATTCAAACAAAAAGAAAAGAAAAGAAAAAACCACTAAGTTGAGCACCCGAAGGGAGACTTAGTCGGAAAAAAAGAAATCAAAAGAGGAACTCAAATCCTCAACAAAAAACAAGACAAATGTCAGTGACCAAAAAATCAAGAATCAAAGGGTCACCAACAACAAAATAAGATGACTGCCATTTTCAAGCAAACTTTAAAGCTTCATCTTCACTCTTGCAAAGTCAAAACAAATACATATGTAGAGTTAACTGAACGTAGGACTGGAGAACATTACGAAGAATGGGTGGGTATAAATCAAACTTTGAGCCTTATATCCTTTATTTCTCAAACCATTAACCAGACCACATTACAACCCTCGAAAGACCTAATTGAGGCGTGGTTTATTCTGAAAGCATGCTACCAACAAGGTTGCGTAAGTTGACTCCCATATATTTGCTAATCTTCAGTTTCGATTGCACATTATTCTTGTTGCATCTTTTACGCACTTTCTAAATCAACACCACGCTTGGACCAACCGTCCATTCGTTACACTTTCACAACATTCAAATAAAACAAATTTTTCAAAACTTACATGAACGTTGCATTAACACTACCATTTGTGTATGAACAATTTAATTGCGAAATTAGTGCTTGACATCAAGACATCCCAACAAGGGGCAATCAAAAGAGAAATTTGAATTTCATTGGTGCCAACTTGAATCAAGACTACCTCAACAGTCCAATCAGGTGCAAAGCATCTTCAACAGCCCAATCAGGGGCAATTTATCTCAAAGTCCATTAATCAGGGGCAAGATCACCTTCAAAGGCTCAATTAGGGGCATACACCTACCAAATCCATACACTGGGGCTGATCATGTCTTGGTCATTCTCAAAGCTTCCCCACTAGAATTTTTCAAATACCCTACAGGCAGAGGCAAGCAAACAAGGAGAAAATCTTCCTATCTCTACTTCCCAGCTGAACAAGCAGACCTTTCCAGACGTTGGCAACCATTCAAAGCAAAGAAATCTTCATGTGTCAATTAAGTCGCTTCGCTCATCAGCAAGTGATCGAACTTGGAGCTTTCAGATCCATCTTTTGACCAGACATCGTCGAAGATCGAGTGTCGGGGAATCAAGCCCTCCACCCACCCAAAGTCCAATTGTTATTGGCAACTACCAAACCAAAAGTCCACCAAGTTGGCACCTTTCAATCGCTCATATGCATCATTTGCATCAATCATTTACAGCATATGCATCATTTGCATACCTAAATAAATCAGCTTTTTCATACTCCCAATAGTTTCAAATTTTTAACTTTATACATAAGCACCGGCATCGTATCTCCGTCATTATGGAATGCCATTTCAAAACA
The DNA here is from genome assembly GCA_963966055.1 of Lathyrus aphaca. Classification (NCBI taxonomy): domain Eukaryota; kingdom Viridiplantae; phylum Streptophyta; class Magnoliopsida; order Fabales; family Fabaceae; genus Lathyrus; species Lathyrus aphaca. Next base: position 524,946,542 of record OZ014522.1, on the reverse strand, counting down.
GTCAAGCATACGTGCATAATTCAGGATCCAGGATCAACACAAGTTTCCAGTCCTTTTCCCAACGGAAGTCAGGATCATATCAATCGAAGATTCCAGGCACCTCCTTGGCAAAGTTCCAATGGTCGTACCCCGTTGGATATTTCTCCCTTCAACCCTTTGCTCCCCAAGCAATTTTAATTTATTTTACCAGTATTTCTCAACCAGTCCACCTATCATCCTCTGTTGATAGTGATCCTTTATTTTTCTGTCTTTCGCCTATCATCCTCTGTTGATAGTGATTCTTTATTTTTCTGTCTTTCGCCTATCATTCTCTGTTGATAGTGATTCTTTATTTTTCTGTCTTTCGCCTATCATCCTCTGTTGATAGTGATCCTTTATTTTTCTGTCTTTCGTCTATCATCCTCTGTTGATAGTGATCCTTTATTGTTATGTCTTTCGCCTACTATCCTCTGTTGATAATGATCCTTTATTGTTCAGTCTTTTGCCTATGATCCTCTGTTGATAGTGATCCTTTATTGTTCTGTCTTTTGCCTATCATCCTCTGTTGATAGTGATTCTTTATTTTTCTGTCTTTCGCCTATCATCCTCTATTGATAGTGATTCTTTATTTTTCTGTCTTTTTCCTATCATCCTCTGTTGATAGTGATTCTTTATTTTTCTGTCTTTCGCCTATCATCCTCTGTTGATAGTTATCCTTTATCCTCTATTATTTTAAAGTCACTTTTATAAATAATTTATATTTTGCATTTTATTTGTTTAAGCCCATTGGTTCATTATATTTTTTTTCTCTAAGCCCATTACTAAAAAAATAAAAAAATATGTCATTATTATTTTTGTTTCATTTATTTTTTATATCACAATTTTTTCAATTATTAATCATTGTCACAACTAATATTTCTATTATTTATTTATTATTAGTATTATTCTAAAAAAGAGATGTTTTTACATTTTAAAGAATCACCAAGTTCCTCTCTTCTCTACACAAAAAAATTCATTTATATTTTCCTTTTTATCGCTATCATTTTTATAAAAAAAATTCTATAAAACAATTCCTTCCTTTTTATCAGTTTTTAAAAATAAAAAAAACAAAAAGCCCATTCACCTTTTTTTTTACTCAAAATAAAAATCTCATTTTATCAGTTTATTGCTTTTTTTTATTACCTACTTTGTTATTTTTTTTCATTACTATTATTATTTCATAAAAAAATTATTATTATTTTCACTATTATTATTATCACTTTTCCCCTATAATATCTTCATTACCCATTCTAGTTTCTTTCTATTATTATTTTCTATTAGTATTATTATTGTTATTATTTTTAGCATTATTATTGTTTTGTTTTATTGTATTGCTTTTAATAAGTTTTATGTACATACTTAGATATTTCTTTTGTATGCCACAATTATTGGTTTGTGTGTCAGCAGCCCAATACAAATGTCCTTCATATTAGTTCACAAACACATTTCTTTGGATTCCCTGTGGTCCTACAAGTTCCTCAGCAAAATCTCAATTGCTGCAAGAAAGGACAGTACAAAGGGGCCTTCCGCAACGCATTATCACGACCTTTCTTTTTCAAAATTCCAGCTAGCATAACAAACTAATATCCTTCTAAGCTTTCCTCCCATGTTTTCCATAAACACCCTTCAATCCTTCTATTTAAACCAATCTCATTCTCATAATCAAGGGGGGCTTGAAAACCTTAAAGAAATTCTAAAAATTACTTGAGCTAAGGTTCAATTTTTTTTTCATTTTGATAAAAACCAGAAAACAAAAAACGCCTGCAAATCTTTTGTTATCGCAAACCATTTTCACAGAATAATTATCCAAACAAAAAAAAGCAAAAAAGGATAAATCCGAAAAAAGCTTCAGCACCGAAAGCACACAAAATCCGGAAACGCCGTGAAACCCTTGAAGCCGAGCGAATCCATTGAGAGGTGAGAACCGTCACAAAGCGCCATCTCCATCCATCACTATCCTACCTCCATTGCAAAACCAGAAAACAAACCATCCCCTGTAACCTTCGAAGCTTACACCTCACTAAACCCATCACAATCCGCCGTGAAACAACCCTCGCTTGAAGTACCACCGCCGCGAACTTACCACGAAAACCAACTACCAATCGCGAAACCTTTACCACCACCACACAGACCAAAGAGCCACCGCGAAAAGTCACCAAACACAAAACCCATCCGCGGCCACCAACAACCTAACCGAATACGCGCGGTTCTGAGACAGGGAGACGCGACCGAGAGGTTTGTGTCGTGCAAGCGAGTGAGAGATCTGAGAGACGAAGGTGAGAACGAGAGAATCGTCGGCGAGTCCGAATCTTTAAGGGTGGGTTCTGAGTTTCCTTTCTTTTTAGATTTTCCTTTTTTTTTCGAACTGTGTTTTAGGGAGAGGGATGAACGTGTTGATGTTTTTATCGTATTATACTGATGTTATTTCCTTTTCTTTTTTTTTGTTTCTTTTCTTTTGTCTAAAAATTGGGGCTGATGATGATTATGTGAAGCCCTTTTGTTTTGTTATTTTATATAAAAATAAATAAATACATACTTGACTCTCATTTCGAATCTTGTTTTTTTAAGCCCATGACATTGCTATCAACACCATTCGAATTCGCGCTGCACCCCGTTTCCTGCTGCTTTTTTTTTCTTTTTTGATTTTTACTATGCTATGGATCTTCTTTTGGGCTTGCTAAGCCCATGAATTTTGCTGAATGCACTTCCAAGGATGATGCTGACAGCCCTTTTTGTTAATTTATTTATTATTCTTTAATTATCTGTAGTACCTTTTATTTTTATTAATATGTAGAATGTTTTTTTAATCCATTATTTTCCATCTTCATTTACTCTTAATCTTTGTTTTCGATTTTTTTTTGGCCAATGATATTAACACAAATTAAATTTTGTCCAATATATTTAATTGGAAAATTTAATTATTATAAGGCCTTTTTCTTTTTTATTATCATTATGTAATTCAATTTCGACAAAATAAATTTAATTCAATTTTTATTTTATTACATTATTTCAATTATTTAGTACTTTATTAAATCCATTTAATTTATTCATTTATATTATTTAATTCCGATTTAATTTCGCAAGTTAATTTATTTCTTTTTTATCGCTTTAATTGGTTCGCGAACCATGTAAGCCGAGCATCGTGCCTCGCCATCAATTTTTTCCGAATTCGACATTTAAATATTTTTATAATCAAAATAACGGATAAACTGAACTCTGGAGTCCCACATTCCTCGAATTCTTGAATGAACACTCCCGAGGCTCGCCCCGCGGGATGCGGTTCATTCGACTTTCCGTAATTAAAAAATTTAATTGACATATTAAATAATGAAAGAATTGAATTCTGTAGTCTCGCATTCCTCGAATTCTCGAATAAATTCTCATGAGACCCGCCCCTCAGGACGCAGTTTGTTTATCCTTTCATTCTAAAAATTAATCGAATCAAACATCTTTTAAAAGTGAACATTATCTAAATCCTTTCTATCTCACAAACAAGCTAGCGCTTCAGCCTCCTCTCGCGAGCAGACAAGCCAACGCTTAGCAGTAGAATGCGGTTTAAATAACTGTTCATTAAAACAAATCGACAAACCTTAGTACCACGAACTACGAGGCTCTGACTTTCCCATTGCACAAGGGAATACGTAGGCACACGGATCTTACTCCTTGCCGAGCACCCTAGGAACAAAACAACTCATTTCCCATATTAACCTTAGATTAGAATCGTCCGCATTTACTTTATTATTCGAAGAAAATAGAAAGCATAAGTCAATATTAGATCGCAAGTTAAACTAAGAGTTTCCCGTTGAGTACAACGGACGTAAGGTGTGCTAATACCTTCCCCTTACGGAATCGACTCCCGAACCTAGAATCTGGTTTCAAAGACCTTGTCCTATCCATTTTTTCTAAAAAGGGTTTCTCGATATTTTCCCTTTCCTTAATTGGAATAAAATAAGTTCGGTGGCGACTCTGTTGTTTTAATTTTTATCCGCGGTATAATTTTTTATCGCGAGGTCGTATTTTTCGAGGTGCGACACTAACTGCTTGTGAAAAACGTATCCTTGATATCCACAAATTGGAAGAGCTCAGACAATCTGCCTACGAAAATGCCATCATATACAAAGAAAGAACAAAAGCTTGGCATGACAAAAGAATCATAAGAAAATACTTCAAAATAGGCGATCCTGTTCTCTTGTTCGATTCTAGGTTACGACTTTTTCCAGGGAAGCTCCGTTCGAGATGGACTGGCCCTTTCGAAGTATCTAAGATTCTAAGATCTGGTGCTATTGAAATCAAGAACCAAACTTGTAAACCGTTCATCGTCAATGGACAGAGGTTGAAGCCCTACGAAGGAGGTGACATCCCAACAACATACACATGCCATACTCTGAGTGATTCACCATATCCTTCAGAGATGTATAAAATCCGGTCGTCGAGCTAATGACGTTAAACAAGCGCTGCATGGGAGGCAACCCATGGTTTTCTTATTTACATACTTTTTATTTATTTTTCCTTTATTTTAATTTGTTTTACTTTATTATTATGTCAGGACTAACGATTGAATGTTTTATGTGATTTCAGGACTTGTTTGCTAACCTTGTGCAAAATGCAGAACCCCGATGACATGCACGTGGCCTTTAGAGACGACGCACAGAGAGAGCGTTACTATGTCCATATGAGACGCCCTATGGCTCCTACCAGGTACCCTGACCATGATTGCATGGATGCCTTGGGGATAGAGCCAAGCGTCAGATTCTTATGCCATCAACTCCAGTGGGACCAGTTTGACGATAGGAACAACACTTACAGGAACTTGACTCTAGAGTTCCTCAGCTCGTTTCATTATGATCCTTGGGCTGGACCCGATGGATATGCTGTTTTCAGGTTGTTCGGGATTGACTACTCCTTCTCTCACAAAGAGTTTGGTGATTTACTAGGTTTTCAGACTACTCCTGATGCTATTCCGAGACACCGATGGAGTATTTTATGAGCAGAGAAGTGGAAAAGTTTTGGTCTAACATTTCAGGTGGAGGGAGCCAAGATCCTTCCACTCAGTTTTCTCAAGTAATCCACAACCCTGCTTTAAGGTACTTCCAGATGATTCTGGCACATTCTTTCCTCGGTTTGCCAGATACAGAGACTCTGCTGAGTGAAGAGGAGATTTTCCTACTGTTTTGTGCAACTCAGTCACGCCCAGTTGCTTGTGGCAACTTTCTGTTAAAGGGCCTTGCTAGTGTTGCCAGATCATCTGTAGGCATTATACATGTCGGTGGGATTGTTACACAGATAGCTACTGCATTGGGTTTGTCTCACAAATTATTGCACCTCAGGACCTTCTGCTGCTACACCACCCTGGATGTTGACTTTTGTCTTGACAAAGGACTGATGAGGAGGGCCTCTTTTGAGCCCAACACTTTTAGATTACTGATCGACGGAGAAGTGATACATTACTTTACATTACCAGACCCGCTGATGACCAATGTCGATGATCCTACTAATTGGAGTTATGCTTTAGAGGGTTATGGAGAGACTGTCGAAGAGCCGAAATCACCTCCCGCCGCTGAGTACACTCCTACACCTCTTTCTCCCCGAATCACTGTTATGTCTAATAATATGTCTTTGCAGCCGCCTGATCTACAAAATCAGATTTATGAGCTCCGCAAGGAGACTGCCCTGCTCAAGCAGGAAGTAGCGGACTTGGAATTACAGATTCAGGTATCTGATCTCACTCATGCCTCAGAGGCCGATGCTCTATATCGGGAGATTGAAGAGCTTCGGAGGGAGATAGCTAAGATTCGTGGATCAAACCAGGAAGAGAAGCCTACCACATGATTTATTTTACACTGACGTTATTACCCTAGTATTTGATTTCTTTTTCATGCTTTATTTTATTTCTCGCATCTCCAGACATATCTTACATTATTGCATCTATTACATTTTCTTTTTTCATGTACTTTGAGTTTATCTTATATATATATTATTTCGTGCACTAATGTCATTTTTTCTCTTTTCTTTTGATTTTTATTTTATTTTTGTCGAGCAAAGAAAAAAAATATAAAGACAAAAATATATTCATTTTTGTCTTCATAAAAAAATATGCAAGCCTCATGCCTTGGAAGAGAGAAGAAAACGCTATCCGGAACTCCCCGAAGACCGAAGGTGCAAGAGGGCCCAAAAGAGGATTTGAAAATCCAAGGCCCAGCAGGATTTGGCCTTGTGGCGGGCGCCACACCGTCCTTCTTCAAAAACGGGGTTGATTCCCCTTTTCCTCCATTTTTACACCTTCCAACTTCAAAAACCCATTTTTACAACTTCCAAAAACCCCATTGAACCCCATTAAAGCTCCCCCATTTCCAAAATATTCACCATCTATAAAACCTATCCAAAATCCATTTTCATTTTCATCCACCACAGACCATAAAAATCAAACCTTTATCATTTCTCTCATAAACCATTTTTACCACTTTTTCACTTCTCAAGGAGCAACAACAATGGAGTTCAATGGATTTCTTCTTCGTGATGGAAGACCGGGTGATAGGCAAAGGAAAATTATTCAAAGGCTTCAGAGTCGAGAAATCCTCTCGACTAGGTATGTCGATGATAACTGTCTGTATGCTTTGGGTCTGTATCATAGTGTTTTTCATTTATTAGATTTTTTGGGCTTGCATAATATTTTTGTTAACCAGGAACCTACCTATGAGAGGCTGACAGTTGAGTTTTTAAGTTCATTGATATACACTGTCAGTCCTAACACTGCTAGCACAGTCGGTACTGTTAATTTTAGACTGTTTGGAATTGAATACGAATACAGTACCGACGAACTAACAGGCTTGTTAGAAATCCCTCATAGGGAAGGTGCGATTTGTGAGGCACCTTTGGATGCGGAATGGTCGGCCGAGGTATTTTCCTTCTGGCAGAGGCTATCAAGTACTTCAATAAATTCTTTTGAAGGAATACTTGCGTCGACCATCCATAACCCGACCATAAGAGTTTTCAGATATCTTTTGGCATGTACTATTTTTGGCCGGGAGAGTCCAAATAAGGTAAACGCTAGAGAACTCCTATTTTTGTAAGGATGCCTAACTAGTACCCATATCAATCCGGTCCCGTTTATGCTTGGACACATGGCTTTACTTACTAATAAAACAGGACCGATTGTTTTTGGAGGACTTGTTACGTCTATTGCTCAGGCTCTTGACCTGAACAATGAGATAGCTACACATGAACCACTACCTCCTCGCACAATTAATTTAAAATTTCTAAAAGACATGAAATTGTTCTGAACAAGGAGAGAAGGTGGTTATGAGTTGATGGTTCATAGGGTAGCAATCCCATCTGTTGCTTTACCTTGCAGTAGACGTACCGATGTACGTAATGAAAGGAACTGGACCTATGATCTGAATGCTCCACCTATTTTGGGTCCACTTCCTCCTAATATTCCCGATGGGGAGGCACATGACACTGATGAAGAATATGATCGGAGAGAGCAGTCTCCCATACCTTACATGTCCCCCCATCGTCCTTCACAGTCACACACTGCACCATCTTCCTCTAACCCTGTTGCAGGTACTGCTCCTGGATTCTATGTCACTGAGGAGATGTGGCGTGATATGACGGCTAAAGAGGAAAAGCGAGACAACCTTCTCTCTACTATTTCACAACAACTGACGGACAACATGAGCTTCATGCAACAATCGCGATCGGTTTCGGATCGTGCTTACATCAACGTTTGTCGTACCTTGAACGATATCACATCAGAGCAGGCCCGTTAGCGAGAAGTCAACCGCCAACACTACCAGCTTATGGAGGCCACTCAGGGTTCCATCCTAGGTAACCTTCGAGAGGTCCGGGGTGCCCAGGCTGCCTTATCGGCACGACTTGACCGGAGGGACCAGCAGCGTAGTAGATCCCGTCGTTCCAGACCATCACAGTAGGACGGCGAGGGCACCAGTGCTCCTCCACAGTAGTTTTTCAGGTTACCCTCCTTATCTTATTTCGAAACATTTGGGACAATGTTCGATTTAAGTGTGGGAGGGGATTTTATTGCTTTCTGTTATTTCCCTTTTTTGTTATTTATTTGCTTTCCGTTATTTCCCTTTTCCAGTAAGTTATTTAGTTTAATTTTCTTAGATAATGCATGAGTCTGACGAGTCACCAGTATAGTGTATTTTTAGTACATCCTCATTTTTTTCCCATTTCCTTAGCCTTACCAAAAAAAAATTTAAAAAAAGAAAACAATGTTGTTTCACATGTTTTTTGGGCTTTGAGACAGGTTTAGATTAGGATGTGGTGACTTAGGTCAACTTTTTGAAACATCAGTACCATTTTAGCACCATAGACCTCTTGAATATAGGAATCACTCCTAAACCCCACACCATGGCCTTTATTATCATTCAAAAAAAATTGTCCCAAGTAGTTTATTCTAGCAGTCAGCTCTGGCCTAAGCATGCTCTACGTAGGGGGTCGATGAACATAAATGAATGATCCAGTGCTAATAAAAAAAAGAAAAAAAAGGAAAACTCTGGGATAGGTGACCCTCACAAAGTCATCTAAACCGAAAAAAGAGAAGAAAAAATTTTTGCCACAAAAAAAGAAAAAAATTGCAGTCACCTATTGTAAGTTGGTTCAGAGGTATCTGGCACTGAACTTGGTAGGGCGGATTACGATCCGATCCCCCACAGCTACAATTAGGTCAAATAAAACAGGTTTACACATGCTTATGTGCCAGAAACCTTATGTTATGGACCAAAATCACTAACCGGTCACTCTACTATGAAGCATGTACGGATAACGGGCTTAATGTGATTGCGCCTGAATGAAAAGGACCCAAAAAGATGAGAAGATAGGCCTAGGTATTGTGGGATGACATGGGGTGGTTAATATAGGATTGAAGTTTGTGTTTGTGTTATTATGGTACCCTTGGTTCACTTAGTTAGTACCTGTCACTGCATCGTGACTTGAACTTAGAAGCCCTTTAGCCCAAATCACATGTCGACACCATTTTTTCTTCTTAAGCTTTAATGTTTGCTTGAGGACAAGCAAAGGTCTAAGTGTGGGATAATTTGATAACACTAAAATTCACTGTATTTCTGACTCCAATTTCGCATGCATTCTTAGCTTTTATTGTTATTTTGTTATGTTATTACTTTGTTTTTCTTTGTTTTCAGGATTTCTATGTAATCGGGGCCTAAATCGAGAAAAGGAGCGAAAAAGGAGTGGAAACGGACGAAAACCAAGAAATTCAGCGTTTTACACTTACGGCATCCACCATGGCGGGCGCCATGGGGTCTGCCATGACGTGGCCACGTCTCAAGACCACTCCACAACTGCCAAGACCCACGATCCCAACTCTCTCATCCCACATTAGTCTCATGGAGGGCGCCATGGCCTTGTGGTGGGCGCCACAAGGCAAAAACTTTTCCCTCCACTTTTTAGTGGAGGGGGCATCCTGGTCTTTTCCTGCTTTTTGTTTTCCTATAAATAGGACCTTAGATTTTCGTTTTCAATCATCCAAACTTAGAATCTCTTAGGCATATATCAGTTTTAAAGCAGTTATCATTCCACATCGGGGTGTTACTGCAATCAAGTGACCGAGTCTGTATACGTCTGTGTGATCGAGTTTTGGAGCACTCTGGGAGGAAGTTAATCCTGCCGCCATTTTAATTCCAGATCGTATTTTATTTTTCCGCATTGCTTTACTTTTATTTACTTTCTGCATTGCTTTACTTTCATTTATTTTCCCGCACTCGCTTTACTTTATTTATTTCTCGCACTCGCACTACTTTCGTATATTTTCCGCACTCGCTTTAAATACCTTTATTTCTCGCACTCGCACTACTTTTATTTACTTTCCGCACTCGCACTACTTTCATTTACTTTCTGCACTCGGACTAAATTACTTTTATGAAAAATTATAAAAAGAACTTTTACTTTACCATGTCTAACTAAATCCATAAAGGTTAGAATGTAAGGATCGTAATTGAACCAGTAATCCGTACAATTGTTCGTGGAAACACTTAAGGGCTATTTTAACTTTCAATATAAGTTTAATTGTTTTTAACTATTTCAAAAACAGCCAAAAGCGCTTTGTCTAGTTCATTAGGAGTTTTTAGATTAAAAAGAAAAGGGATTTTAAAAAGATTTTCAGACGCGTTAAGAAGTTTAGAGTCTGGTTCGTGAGAACCTCTTTTTGCTAAGAAATCCAGGTTAAAGTACTTTTCAACTTAGTTAAGATACTATATTTCTTAAAAATAGGTTTACTACTCTAACGTAGTACGCACCTTTTTATCCGTGACAATAGGAGGGGTTGATTAGAGAGTACAACTCGGTTCTGAATACGCGAAAGCGACAGTTTCTGTTAAATTAGTTCTTTTCAAAGTGAAAAACATTGCCCATAAGTAGTTCTATTAACAATTACTGGAATATCAATTGATTACGTGAATTACATTCGAGCCTGTCTTTATTAATTGTTTAAAATTATTATTTTATTTACCATTGCTCATTCCTTAAAACCCTTATATTCAGTTTCCTTAGATACACACCATAACAACAGGTACGATAGATTGACACTTGGTCTCTGTGGATTCGACAATCTTTTATATTACTCTGACGTGTTTGTACACTTGCGAAAAACACGCATCAACATCCTCTTTCTCTCGTGATAAAACAACCTAAATTAAACTTAAATACAAAAACTAGAAAGTTGAACATACAAGATTAATACCGGTGGTTCCAACAGAGTCCCGTCGAGACAAAGGTCCTCAATTTACAGGGTCATGCAAACCTAGCCTATCATATTGAAACTTAATGTTATCATATTAACATTGTTGAAACATAAATCATGCATAATGGTTGGTTTTATCAAAATATATTTTTAGATTTTTTATGAAGAACGTATTTGAAGTGTATACATACAAAGATAAAGCAATAAAAGCATAAATTAAATAAACCTGTAAAATTGCAAGGTAGATAAAACAAAAATAACTTGTATTAATAATGCTTGATCCAAGTGTACACAGTGCAAAATGGAAGTAAAATGAGTACAGTAGTGTGACATTCACTAAATGCAAGCAATTGTCACTTTGGAAAGTAAATCTATGGTTAATTGGCTAGAATGATTTCGTCAGCGCTTCCATAAGGTTCTTGGATCACGAATTTGATCCCAGGAGGTCCCTATTTATAGAAGAGTCTGGCCCCAACAGTTATTTTTTGAAATTCAAATTCTCATAAGTGAAATAACTGTTGAAAATTGACAAAAATCACTCCCGCGTACAACGGCATTCACCATTAAGCACATGGCATTCACCATTCTTCAAAGATCCAGAATTCCCTCCATCTGAGGCAATGGCGAACGCCATTCCCAAAGTTGGCGATCGCCATTCACTTCTAGGAGGCAGAATCGTCCAAAATTTATGTTTTCTTCATTCGTCTTGCTTGGCTTTAGCTTTATTCTTCCAAATGGTCGATAATGCACCTGTCAATATAAAAGGTATATTAACATAAGAAAATAACAATTAAAGTGATCAAGACTCGATAAAAATGGTACTGAAAATGCACGGAACGAAACAAAATAAACGATACATAATCGAGTCATTAGTAGGCATAGGATTGTGAGATCATATCAAGTCTCCTTTTGTTTTCTTTCTCTTTTGAGCTTTCCCTTAGCAAGTAGGATTTAGATATACACACCATTTGATTAGAACAACATGAGTGGATCACATTGAGAGCAATGGACGCGAGGGTGTGCTAATACCTCTCCCTTGCGTAATCGACTCCTGAACCCCGGATTTGGTTGTGAGACCATGTTCTTTCCCTTTTTGAGGTTTCTTTGATCGTTTCCTTTCCCCATCGGGATAAATAATGTTTGGTGGCGACTCTGTTTGCGCCAATTGTTTTTCGCATTGCAATATTAGGGAGAATGGTGATCATTGTATTTAAATGTAACCCTTTTCCATGTATTTACCATTTTTCAAAGATTGTAACAATCCATGGAGTTACACCATTTGCAGACTACCATTCTATTAATAAAGTTTGAGCCTTATGCCCATTGTGTACAATTTTGTATTTTGCTTTTGTTTACAAAAATTTCATTTATTTTTTATGATTATTTTTTAAACAAATTAATAATTGATTGAGATTTTGAAAATTATAAAAATATTTCCTTTTGATTTATGAATATGAAAGGAATGTCAACAATTATTTCGAGAACGATAAGATCTTGAAATGTGTAACTTGGCTATCCCCGAAACAGAGTTCGGTCTGGTGTTCTGGTCAAGCTTAGTTTCCTCCCTAATAGGATTTCTTGATAATCTCCAACATTGAGCAATGTTTATCCCCACAGGTGTTTGAGATACCCATTTGGTTTGTGTTACCTCGACAATTGTTTCTTTCTTTCCTCTTAGCAGAATTCGTTCTCGTTTGTGTTCAGCTAGACATATTTTTCTTCTCCAGCTAAGACGTGATCAGGCATTTGTAATCTTTGAGGATCTTTTGTCATGCCTTTCCCAGAAAAATCTCAGCAGTGAGCAAGGTTGAAATGTTTTCTCCCTAGAGAGTTGACTAACTTGTTCTATGGTTATCGCCAGCTGAGTTTCATATGTTCCTCAGTTAAGAGCATTGTTCTTACATAAAAGAAATGTTGATATAACAATAAATTGTTAGGTTTTATCTCATCTAGTGTTGGGTATTGATTTAAAACCATCGAAACTTGAATTTTGGCTATGATATTAACTTCTTACGTCCTCACGGAAGTCGACAAGTCCCTAAATGTTGTTCTCAGTGGTGGTTGTTCCCTAGAGATTTTTTTGTTGTTTCCCCAACATATCTGCATTTTCCTTTGTGGAGCTTATGCAACTGTTATTCTTGGATTAAGATATTTATGTGATGATGATCCCTAACAGGTCCATATTTGTCCTCAACAAATTCTAATCCTTTCCCCCCAAGGAAGAATTTTTGCAAAAGCTGTGATATACCTCTCAAAGGATGATGTTTCTTGAGGAATGTGCTCGATGATTATCTCCCAGCAGAACTTTCTTCATCCCCAACAAGATTTGTAGGAATGATCCTATGTTCCTGACAGATCCATTATCCTCCTTTAGTAGTTTTGCATACCTTTGCAGAGTCTATGTTAAGGTTTGATATTCCCCTGAAGAGTTGTGATATATGGCCATCCCTAGCCCATCTTCATTGTTCCCATAGTAATGGAGACGATTGCCATTATTCACTCCTCGGGTACGATATAAAGGTTATGGTTTATTTGGCCTTATCCCCTGATGTTATCCATGGTAGAGTTTTCTTTGTATTCACCTCCGGAAGGTCCTTATCTGTCCCCATCATTATATGGACAGTTCTTATCCCCCAAGAGTTTGGAAGACTTATCTTGTTGGTGTTTCCCTAGCAGTCCTTCCCTTGATATGGAATTTATGATGCTATCCCTTTTGTGGATTATTGAAGATTTATTTTTGGGTTTCTCCCAAGAATTATCTTTCTCTCCTCAGCATTAAGTTGATACTTGTAGTAGGATTTATTCCTTTTATGGCTTTTAACTATACCCTACAGGATTTCTTCATGTTGAACCCCTAGCTGAATCTCATGTGATATTTGTTATTTCTACATATTTGTGGTTAGCATTAATTTTGGTAAAACAACTTGTCAATGATATGTTGGACAAGATGTCCTAACATGCTGTAGAACAAGTTCTATATTAAAGAGAAGCAGTTTTTACAAGATGTCGGATAAGATTTCCTAAAAGAGTTATTCGACATCTTTGTATGTTACAGTTTTGGAAACTGTTATTTTCTATACAAATCAAAGAATATTCTTTTGAATATTATGTGATCCTAGCTGGCGTCCAAGAGTGAAGATTTTCAGATATTCAGTTTGGAATTGAAGATTTGAAGTTTTCTACTCAAGGAGACTTTTTAGGAAACTAAAGATTTAAAAGTTTCTATTTTCTTGGAGAATATTTTGCATATTTTGTGCAACCAGAATTGCTGAGATTTGAAGCCCAAAAGCCTGATTTATAGTTATAAATAGGATGGATTAGAACTAGTTTTTAATAAGAACAAATATTGAAAATAGTGAGTATTAGGGTTTGTGCTTTATGATCCTCTCTTGTATCAAGTTGATGCTAAGAGAATGACTGTTTTATTGAGTTGTAAAGTGTTGATCACTCTTAAGCTTTTAAGCATAAAGTGAGTGTGATCACATGGTGATTGATAGGGAATTGAGAAGTGTCTCATACCGAGGAGATTCTTAGGTAGAAATATAGCATGGGTAGTGATTAAGTGACAAGTTGGAAACCAGAGGTTGTTCCACATCGAATTAATAATATTTAGTCAATTTCATTCCTAGCTTGGAAGCCCCGGAGTAGGTGAGTTGCACTGAACTGGGTTAACAATTGATTGCGTTCTTTATATTCTACAACTAAATTTGTTTGTGTTCATATTATTCATTGTATGATAAAAGCATAGATCAGTTGTCTCAACATCTCATAGGACATCTGTGATCTGTTTTTCCATAATTTCAATTGGCATCAAAAGCTTGCACCCTATTTCGTTTTTGGGTGAGATTCAGGGATGGTACTTTCTGGTTCAACACACATGGATGGAGGAATGTTGGATAATCCACCTTTTCTTGATGGAACAAATTATAACTATTGGAAGTCTTGCATGGTTTCCTTTCTCAAGTCCATAGATGTCAAAGCCTAGAAATTTGTGGTAAAAGGATGGGATCCTCCAATGGTCAAAGACAAGGATTGTAAAGCCACTAGTGTGGTGAAGCCTGAAGAAGACTTGGATGATGAAGATAATAAACAGGCTCAAGGAAATTCCAAAGCATTGAATAACCTATTCAATAGAGTGGATAAATATATCTTCAAACTGATCAACAATTGTACTGTTGCAAAACAGGCATGGGAGATTCTGAAGACTACTCATGAAGGGACATCTAGAGTGAAGATGTCAATACTTCAACTTCTTACAACCAAGTTTGAGAACATGAAGATGAAGGAGGATGAGATCATTCAGGATTATCATATGGATTTTGTGGATATAGCAAATCAGTCAGGTGTTTTAGGGGAAAAGATGTCAGAAGCTAAATTGGTCATAAAAATTCGGAGGTCTCTTCCAAAGAGATTTGATATGAAGGTGACACCATTAAAGTTGATGAGCTTATTGGATCTATTCAAGCCTTTGAAGTATGGATTAAAGGTGATAAGCCGGAAAATAAAAAAGACATAAGTTTTATGTCCAATGAAGATGGAGGTGATCAACAAACAAAGGAGAGTGTGTCTAAAGTTGTTGGGATACTTGGAAAATAGTTCAACCAAGTATTGAATACATGGAATCCAAGACAAGATGTCAAGAACAAGTCTTTTAAAATCAACAGAAGGCAGAAGTCTAGGAGAAGAGCCAGAACTGAATTCAATCAAGGAAAGGGAATCAAATGTTTTGAATGTGACGGATTTGGACATGTAAGTTCTGAATGTCCTACTTACCTGAAGAAGGATATGAAAGGTCTTACTGCATCCTGGTTAGAAGATGACTCTTGTAGTGAATGGGAATCTACCAAACAAGTTTCTCCTTTACTGGAGTTTTTCATATTAATAATGAATCAGATATAGAGGACCTTACCTTTGATGAACTTGTAAATTCATAAAAAGAATTATTGCTCAGAAGTGCAGAAGTAGTTCAACTAGGAACTAAACAACAAATACTTATAAATAAACTTCATACTGAAGGATTAAGGAAAATGTGTTTATCCCTAATCTTGAAGAAGATGTTACAGGTCTAGGTTATGTTAATATAGAGTACTGGATGGGATTCTTCAAATTGGGAAGAATACTGGAGATGTTACAGGTCTTGGTTATGTTAATCAAGTCATTACAAAGAAAGCTGAAATTCTGGAAACTGATATACAATGTCGAATACGATGTCACGACACCAATAACAAAGAGTTTAAGAAAACAATAAAAGACAAAGACAGAAATAAAGAACACATAGAGTTGTTAACCCAGTTCGGTGCAATCACACCTACTATAGGGGCTACCAAGCCAGGAAGGAACTTCACTATTAGTAGCATCAATTCAAAGATCCACAACAAACACCCCAGTTTGCAATCTTTTCACTTAATCCCTACCCAATGACAATTCTACCTAGGAACTCCTAGATAAGAGACCCCTCTCACTTCCACTCAATCACAACAGTGATCTTAAACAAACAACTCAAACAAAACGAAGACACTCTTCAAAACAATCTTTGACCTTGCTTAAAAGCTTCAGTCAAATACAAACACCCTTGCTTAAAATCTTTGAGTGGACAAAATACAAATGCACACCTAGTCCAAAACAATCATCAAAAGACAATTGCTTGGCTCACAAGAAACTAACACACACATGAAAAACGCTGAATACATAATCCTTATTTTCAACACATACACACTAGGGTAAAGCATCCTTAAGTAGATCCTTGAATGAGCAATGGACCTGCTGAACTTGCACAAATCAGAAATAATAATTCATCAAATAAAGGACAAAAATAGCAAGAACAAATGTTTTGCTAAAATAACTCCAAGTTGAATCCTTCTTTTCCTTCTGATATAATCGCACTAAAACCACAACAAAATCTCAGCAATAATGACTGAAGGATGCATGCACAAAATATGATTCACCTAGGTCCTTAGGCCAAAACAGAGATGTCATGACATCAGTCTTGACATCCTGATGAAAACAGTTGCACACGAAAACTCCATACCTGCATAATGCTTAAATCACATGTCATAATAGTACCTATGACATCCAGACACAAACATAAGTTTTACCACAAAATACAGTCAATGTAAAACATCTACAAACTCCCTTTTTTGCAAAAAAAATTGGCTAAAACAATTTAAGCATTATCACAGAAAACATCAAAGAAACACATCAATAGCAGGAAGCACACAACAGATAGGACTCCCCCTCAAACCAACAGCTGTATCAATAGAACAATAGAAGAAACACCAAACTTCAAAAGTTGTGCACACAACAAAACAAAAAAAATTGCACCAGAGTACATCACATCGGTACTGCAACAGCAGCAAAAAATAGAGAGATATTCTATCTCCCCCTCAACCTGTTAAGCCCAACCCTGCAGCACAAATAGACTGGCAATACTAAAATAAATAGCATTCATCAGCACAAAAGCAAACTATGCAGACTATCTGCTTACTCCCCCTTTTTGCCAGAAATTTGGCTAAAACAGGATCACAATCATAAAGCAAAAGACCTGTCATCACAAGCTCATAAAGAGCAAAAATATTCTAGGTATAGAGGAACCCCAATAAGTACAACCAGAAATCTAAAAAAAACAAATTACAAAGGCGCCTTCAAGGGAAAGGAACCACAAAAACACAGAAACGGGACCAACAGCCCTCCACAGACATCAATCAGAATCAGAGCCAACATCCTCCTCTCCATCACTTTCTGAGTTTTTATCATCTTTAGCCTCTTCTACAACATGTTCTTTCTCAGTTACCACCTCTTTCTCCGATGCCTCAATCATTTTCTCAAATTTTTCCTTTCTGGCATCTTGCTCATTACAAGCTTTCTTGAGCTCAGTAATGATTGATCTTTTGTTAAGATGTTTGCTGCTAGTAGATGTTGCAATTGATGTCACAACAATGTCAACAACATGAGTACCCTAAAACAACTTATAATGGAAAACAATATCACTTTACCTTTTGCATACTATGTCAGACTCAGTCAAGATGGTAGGAAATTGGTTCAAGATAATCCCACATATGAGGGAAGGAAAAGCAATCGGTAATTTCACAACCATTGTGCCAGCATGCTTCATGGTTTGATCAAATATATCAGTACCATAATCAAATTTGGTTTTGGTACCCACATCATAGATAAACCTTCCTAACCCCATAGCAATGTTAGATGTATGGTTGGTAGGAACCCAATTCTATTTAACATGACATACTTAACACTATGCATGCTTGTTGAAAGCTTTCCCTTTCTTGGGCAATACTTAACTTGATCAGCAGTGAGAGTCTTACAAATTTATTATCAGTCACTTCTAACTCGGGGTAATTGGCAGCATCTCTACCTAGATAGGTATTTATCACAACAGGAGAAAGTTAATGCACTTACCTCTAACATACACTTTTCTGAAATCCTGTGACTTCCCATCAGCACATCCTTTAGAAAGGTTGACAATAAACTCTTTTACCAGAGTTTCATAGCATGGTTAGAATTTGGCCACAGTTTTGAGATGACATGCAAAGTAGATTAGATCCATAATTTCAGTGCATCTCAGAACAGATTCAACAACCTCTCTTTCCAAGGCTAGCCTTCTGTGGTATACAAACGTCCACTTATTTACACTGCAGATGTAGTGAAAAGAAATGTTATCCAGAGGTGCGTCAGGTAACCTAGAAGCAAGCTTGCTGGAAGTTGACCTCTTTCTTTGTGTGATGTCTGGAACATCACTCTCAACATCCTCATCAGACTCAGAGGTAGCTCTGACCTTTCTCTTTTTGGTAACCACCTGACTCCACCCTTTAGAGGGACCAACAACAGTCCTCTTAGGAGTGTCTTTTGTGTTATCCTTTCTGCGCACTAGTTTGTTCTGAGGAGAGCTTTAACCAGAACCACTTTTCTCTTTCCTGGAAATCAATCTTTTTTATCACACTAGGATTGATACTGACAATAAGCTTATTATCATACAGATCATCAAGATCAATCACATCATCAAGAGTATCTTCTTTGTTGTTCTTAGCTTCAGGAAGGTCCTCAGTAACCTGTGCACCTTCATCATTTTTATTAGTAACCCCAATAATAGGTGTTACAACATCTTCAACATCATCCTTGGGGCTCCCTTCAATAGCATATACAATATTGGTTTCCTTATCAGCCTCACTACTTGGTCCAGACCCTGGATTCTTCTGAGTTTCCTGAGAAGCATATTCTCCAACAAAGTCATTGTTTTCAGCAAAGATTGTTGAGATGAGGTTCTTAGTGGCTTCATCACAAAAATTATTTCCTTGAGAGCCAGATGATGGACATGCAGACTGATCCTTGGGCCTATGCACATTAAATGTTCTGGGTTTAGAAATCCTAGCAGCGTTAGGAACAACCATGTTCAATGGAGCAACATCTATGACATCTTCTTATAGATGATGAACCCTAGACTCAGGTTCGATGGAAGGCGAAACATGTGATGGTTGAGACATGTTGATAGGAATTTGTAGAGAGGAAAATAAGCAGATTTGGAATGGAAGTTAGGAGTAAATGTGCAGTATGATGTTGTGAACCGTTTGTGAAGTGATGGGCCATTCAATGAGTTTGCTTCGAATAAGTGAATTAATGATGAAATCAAATATTCCACGCCTCCACTTAAAGTGCATTAAACCAGATTTTCGAAAATATGCGATGTCCTTAAGGATGTTCCCACATGTCACTAATTGCCACAAACCCTCATAAAGACATGTTATCATGCTGACTGTATTGGAATCTTTGAGGTACAATGTCGTGACATTCTTTATGACATTATATATAGACGTTCTTCGGTTCATCCATACAAGTTGAGAGTCCCTGACCTCAACAGATACACACTCTCTTGACATAATTTTTTCAGACAAGTTATAATCACTCTCTTGAGAGTGAAACATGCAATAATCACATGTTCCATTATTTTGAGTAAAATTATTCTCTTCCTTAGTCTTTCTTTTTGAGAAAACTGTCTCTTGATTAAAACAGAGATAACAATTATCTTTAGTCCTGACACCCTTCATAATCACATCATTCTCTTCATTTGTGACAAGACATTCTGATTTTGTGAAATTGACATGACATCCTTGATCACATAGTTGCCTGATGCTAATGAGATTAGTAGTTAATCAATCCACAAGAAGTACATCATCAAGATTTGGAACACCTGAGCCTTCATGTTTTCCAACTCCTTTGATTTTTCTTCTAGCTCTATCACCAAATGTTACATAGCTGGTAGGATGAGGTTTGATATTAGTCAACATATCTTTTATTCCAGTCATATGTTTAGAGCAGCCACTATCAAAATACCAGTCCTCTTTAGCTAATCCTTTACAGGAAGTACAAGCTAGCAAGGAAACATGCTTAGGGACCTATTTTTTATTCTTGATAATAATGTTTTGCTCGGGTTTGGGCTAAGGATTCTGATTAGGGTGTCTATGGAGTCTGAAACAGAAAGGTTTTATGTGACCAAACCTCCCACAATAGTGACATCTCCATATTTGATATTTTCTCTTTTGATAAGTGAGTCTTCTTGTTTCATGATGTTGAGGTATGGGTATCAACAACTGTTCAGTAACATTCTTCTTGAACTCAGGTTGGCTACTCCTTATAAAGCCATCAAATCCTAGGATAGATAGGTCTCGTGCACTTCTTCCCATCTAAAGAATGTGTTATCTAGAGTTTCAGATCCACTGTTAAGCATTCTGATGGATCTGGTCATTTGACCAAGTTTAGAGTTCAGCAAGGTGACCTCATCATTCAAATGTGAGATTGTTGACAAATGCTCTTTCTTCTCTTCCTCCAAAGTAGTTATGATCTTTTTCTATTTTTCTCCTTCTTGTACCACTTGAGCACACTTTATACATAGGTTTTGGTAAGTATCAACAAGTTCTTCAAATTTTAGCTCATTTCCACTAGAGTCTTCATCAGACACACATGTCCTTGTTAAAATAGTGATATATTTAGATGATTCTTCTTCAAAATCACTCTTAGAATCTCCATCAGACCATGTAACAGATAAGCCTTTCTTTTTCTACTTCAGATAGGTGGGACATTAAGCTCTAATATGGCCAAAGCCATCACACCCATGACATTGAACTCTTCTTCCTTGGCTTGGTTTCTCTTCAGGTTTTGTACTTGACTCATTTTATCTGCTGATGTCAGATGAAGTGTTCTTGACATTTGATCTTGAGCCAAAATTCATCCTCTTCATGACCATGTTGAATTGTCTTTCTGTCATGGAAACAACTTCTTTCAGACTTTCCTCATTCTCCACTTCACCTCTTTATGCTTCCTCCTCAGCATTTGACACAAGATTTATGCTTTTGTTCTTCTTTTCAGGCACATCATTGAGTCTCATTTCAACAGTATGAAGGGATCCAATAAGGTCTTCTACCTTCATGTTGAAAACGTCATGAGCTTCCTCTATGGCAGTTACCTTCATATTATCTCTTCTCTCATTCTCATATTTTCAAATTTGGTGGTAAGCATTTGAAGTCTTGACATCTTGACTTTAGAGGTTCCTTCATAAGTGGTTCTGATAATATCCCAAACTTCCTTGGCATTTTGGCAGTGATGCACAAGTCTGAATATGTTTTTCTCAATTCCATTGAACAATGAATTTAAAGCTTTTGAATTCCATAGTGCCAACTCATCCTCATATTTTCTCTAATCATCCTCAGGCTTCAGAGTTGTATTTCCATCTTTATCAGTCATAGTAGGATGTTTCCATCCTCTATCGGCAGCTTTCCAAGCCTTCTTATTGAGATATTTTCAGAAGGCAACCATGTGAGGTTTCCAATAGTAATAGTTAGAACCATCCAGAATAGGTGGTATGTGTCCAAATCCTTCTTCCTTGTCCATGGTACTAGAATAATGCCCCTAGATCTCACCCAGAAACACAGGCAGGGTGTCTGCTCTGATGCCAATTGAAATTCTGGCAACTAATATATAATGTCGAATACAATGTCACGACACTAATAAAAAAAAGTTTAAAAACATAATAAAAGACAAAGACCTAATTAAAGAACACAGAGAGTTGTTAACCCAGTTCGGTGCAATCACACCTACTCTGGGGCTACCAATCCAGGAAGGAACTTCACTATCAGTAGTATCAATTCAAAGATCCACATCAAACACCCCAGTTTGCAATCTTTTCACTTAATCCCTACCCAATGATAGTTCTAACTAGGAACTCCTAGATAAGAGACCCCTCTCACATCCTCTCAATCACAACAGTGATCTTAAACAAACAACTCAAACAAAACGAAGACACTCTTCAAAAAAATCTTTGGCCTTGCTTAAAAGTTTCAGTCAAATACAAACACTCTTGCTTAAAAGCTTTGAGTGGACAAAATACAAATGCACACCTAGTCCAAAACAATCATCAAAAGACAATTGCTTGGCTCACAAGAAACTAACACACACATGAAAAACGCTGAATACACAATCCTTATTTTCCAAACATACACACTAGGGTAAAGCAGCCTTAAGTAGATCCTTGAATGGGCAATGGGCTTGCTGAACTTGCACAAATCAGAAATAATAATTCCTCAAATAATGGAACAAAAATAGCAAGAACAAATGTTCTGCTAAAATAATTCCAAGTTGAATCCTTCTTTTCCTTCTGATAAAATCGCACTAAAACTACAAGAAAATCTCAGCAATAATGAATGAAGGATGCACGTACAAAATAGGATTCACCTAGGTCTTCAGGCCCAGTCAGAGATGTCATGACATCAGTCTTGACATCCTGATGAAAATAGCTGCACACAAAAACTTCATACCTACATAATGCTTAAATCACATGTCTTAGCATTACCGATGACATCCAGACAAAAACATAAGTTTTACCACAAAATATAGCCAATCTAAAACATCTACAAAAGCAAAGGAGTCTACGATGAATCAGGCTATGTTGAAATAAATGTTTCAACATCCGAAGAGACATCAAAAAATAAATAAGAGAAAGTACTCAAAAGGAAAAAATCAAAGTTGGAGATGTAATCATTGTGGTAAGTTAGGCCACTTAAAACCCTACTGCTACAAATTGCATGGTTATCCTACACTTAATTCACATCCTAGAAGAAAACAAGGAAATATTAAACCCAAGAAAGAATGGTTTCCAAATAATAACATTGTTGCTCTCATAACTCACACCTATTTAATAGCTTATACTAGAGAGGACTGATATTTTGATAGTGGTTGTTCTACACACATGACTGGTGGTCAAAAAGATTTTGGCGGATATTAGATCATATTCAAAAACCATGTCACCTTTGGAGATGGATCAAAAGGTGAGATAAAAGGTGTAAGAAAGCTTTATTATGATGGGATACCTTGTGTTTCTGTATCATCGTAATTTTATGATGTTTTTCTTAGGTTTAGAAACCTAATTGTTATTTTTGTTTAGTGTGCTTGCAAAGATCTTATGACATTTTGCCTACGTACCCCCAAAAAGAGAATAGAGGTATCAGAGCATCGTAGTTCCTCGTAAAAGGCTAAAGCTTGGAGGAAAGGGGTTGATTTGTATCATGGTAAAAGCACAGGATGTTGTTGCTCAAAAGTTTGATTTGTGTCTTGATCAAAGCACAATATTAAAGATGAAAAGTCTACTTGTTTCCTGATCAAAGCCCAGGATTAAAGCTGAAAAACAATTGTTTGTAACTGGTTGGTTGGTTGCTTGAATTGAATAGCTCAAGGCATAAATTGGATGGTATCTTGATTTGTATAGCTCAAGAATGGTTAAATGGGTACCCTGAACTTCATAGCTCAAGGAGGACTGAATGGTTGACCTAAATTGCATAGCTCAGGACAATTGAATGGGTTATCTTGATTTGCATAGCTCAAGAAAGGTTGAATGTTTAGCTTAGTTAGAGTCCTAGACTATGATTGTATTATGGGAAATTAGCTTAGTTAAAGTCAAAGACTATGACTGTATTGATGTTGTTAGCTTAGTTAAAGTCCAAGACTATGACTGATTTTGTTGGATTAGCTTAGTTAAAGTCCAAGACTTTGACTGGTGTTAGCTTAGTTAGACTCCACGACTATGACTTGTGTTAGCTTAGTTAAAGTCCAAGACTATGACTGATGTTAGCTTAGTTAAAGTCCAAGACTATGACTAGTGTTAGCTTAGTTAAAGTCCAAGACTATGACTGGTGTTATCTTAGTTAATGTCCAAGACTATGATAGGTGTTAGCTTAGTTAAAGTCCAAGACTATGACTGATTTTTAGTGATTGTAAAGTGTTTGACTATATGTGCCTTGATTGAAGCCCAATGTTAAAGCTAAAAGATACTCATTAGAGAGAATTTGTCATTTCTAGAGAGGTAAGATTTGTTTTATATGTGCCTTAATTGAAGCCAAAGGTTGAAACTAAAGGATGCAATTTGACTTTGTGGGAAAGTTTAATCTGTGTCCTAATTTGGAAGTCCAGGTGTGAAGCTTATTTGTGAGAGACTAACTCTTGATTATCTGTATCTTATATGTAGCCTGAGATGGGAGGATGAAAATTATTGGTAGACTGACTCTATATGAAGAGTGTTTTGTCCGTTGGAAATTTATAAGATGTGGTCATCATACATTCCTTTGTCTGGGGGAATTCAATTGTACAAAGCCCAATTGGAGGCTAGCTTGGTCATCCATCGGGGAGAGGGAGACTAATGTATGTTTTTTATTCTAAGGTATGTTCCTATGCTTTTAGGAAGCCTGAGAAGGTCCTTGTGTTTAAGCCCAAAAGGAGGCTAGGTTACCTGTATGAGGCCCATGGGTCCTTGATGAAAGCCCAATAGGAGGCTAGGAGATGGTTTAGAAAGAAGCACTTCAGCAGGAAACTTCTTATCTCTGTAAACCCCTAGTAAGTTGAAAAAGAAAATCCTAAGTGTTTTTGAATGGTGTATCTGTTTGGATGAAGATAACCTAACTACTTAGAGATTCTAGCAAGATGCAAATATATGCAGGTAAATGCATGCAGAAAAATAAAAGGTGTTAGTGAATGTGTTTAACAACTTTTAATATGTCTTTTCTATGGTTTGAATATTCTTAAGTTGTTTTATTAAGAATGAAGTTAAGGGTGGCACTGGGAAGCAGAGGCCCAAAATCCCGAGGGAGAAAGATTACAAATGTGTTTTATACATTGTAATCTCTTTTTCATTAAGAAGTTTATTATTATCTTTGCTTTATTATGAGGTGAAGAAAGATAATTTTGGCAAACAGTTATATTCTAAGCAAGCTCAGCAATTTAAGAAAACGGCGAGAAGTTAGAAAGAAAAAAGGTGGCTCAAAAGCCAATAATAGGGCTTAAACATAAGGATGCCTATGGAATTTGTTTGTTAATTAATTATCTTGATGATTTCATGCACAGGATAAAGGCTTTTAAGGAAAAGCTTATCTACCGCATAGAAAGATACTCCACCTGGTTGTGAAGCTCAATCTACTACGGGTGTATTAGATCTTTAATTTTGAAAAGAGAAAAGATGGTGAAATTCTGGTATGACAAACTCAGATGTCGAATACGATGTTGAGACATCTTATCTGTTACTTATAAACATGGAAAGGCACAAACATAAGTAATTTAAAATTCTGATATATTAGATTCAAATATTCTTCAGGATGTTTAGACATCTGATATGACATGTTGCACACATACTGCATAAGATAAACAGAAAAGCTGTAAAGAACACATTCAAATTGTTAACCCAGTTAGATGCAAACGCATCTACTCTGGGGGCTACCAAGCCAGGAAGGAAATCCACTATGTAGTATCAATTCAAAGACTTCTCAGCAAACACCTACAATTACAGTCTTCTCACTTAATCACTACCAATGCAACTTCTAATTAGGAAATCCTAAATATGATAAACCCATCCTTACTTCCAATCACCTCAGTGATGTCTCATAGTCCCAACATTCAGTTGCTGATATTGACGACTCTCTACCTAAACAACAATTCAAAACAAAAGCCACACTTCCATGACAATAACTTAGAGTTGCTTGCAAGCTTCCTCCAAGAACAATCCCCCTCTTACTCAGCAGCTTCGAGGTTTACAAACAAAACAACCACAACATTAAACCTTATTGTGCATGGCTACCACATGAACACAACCCTAATAATATGTCTTTACATATTTGGTTGGTTACTAAACCTAGGTTACAACGTTTATTTTTATAACCTATTCCCAACTGGATTTGGGCCTAAAAAATACAGCATATCAGCTTCTACAAATATGCAAAACAAATCTGCTACAATATAAAAAGATCTTCAAATCAACAACTCCCTAAACTATATCTAAATATATAAACTCTATATTTTTCAATATTTGATTTTGTCTTCAGTGTAAATTTGAGTCTTCAAGATCTTTTAAAACACTGTCACTTGGATTGCTTCAAATCTTCTAAATATTCTATTTCTGTTGAAACCATAACAAAAACTTCAATTCGTCTTCAGCAGTTCATGATGTCGAATGAACTGTCTTGACATTTTCTTCGCATTGTTGTTCTAGATGTTGAAACACTTCAGCAAGACATGTTTGGGCGCACAAAAGGACTCCTTGCTTAATGTTTTCTTTATTTTGCAAAGATCCTGTACATATACAATGTTGCTATATTGGCTAAAACAAATAATACAAAAAATGCATTACATTAGCAGCAATACTGAAAAAACAACAACAACCTATTCTTGATCATGTTAGGACATGTTGCTTGACATCTTCCTCAGCAGCCTTCCATACCTTCAGCGGAAATAACAGTGGAAAAGGAGTAGAAAGTCCTGAACTCTTGACCGAACTAATCCACCACTACCCATATCTATTCAGGTTCCCAGAAACATTCTTCTCAGTCTGCTGAACATTCTCCATCTAGGAGACCAATGGTAGCATAAGAGAAGATTCCTCACCTTCCCTTATGTAACTCAGATCACATGTCACAATTGTGTTCAACAACACAGGACACAAGTCACAAATACTAGCATTTAACATCCACCTTGACATCCTGGCAACCATCATGCATGAACATGAACATAACAAATGTAACTGATGTGACAACAACTCCAAACACACCATCTGCACACACTCTTTCTCCCCCTTTTTAGCCAAACTTTGGCAAATACAGCCCTCACAGCACCATACCCACATATTATTCATCCAGATGCAAAAGAATCCCATTAGAAAGAAACAAAGATGAAAATACTCACATGCTGATGGAGGAGAAATACGCTTCTATAAATAGGGAGCAGACACATAGATGGTACCAGACTATCCTTGAATAAAGAAGCTTTATTGGTCCAAGACCTTTATGAAAGGAGAAAAAACTTATGCACCATTAAATGAGGATCGCTTAAAAACAGACCTTGACCAACTGGCTTGCTCTCCCAAAATAAACAGCTTAATAACAAACACGCATGAATAACCCGTGTTTCACACTTTTCTGCTATCATCGTCCATAAATATTTCTAAAAAGGAAACAATACACACATGTTTTGAAACATGTTCTGATACACACCCATATATTGTCTGCTAGCAGTGCAACAATATGATTCACAACTCCTGAAGAATCCAAAATAAACTGCAGATAGCAGCTTTATTATATAATCCTATTGGACACACTTGACACTCCTCATCTGGATCACAAGGACATACATAACACAACTAAGTAATAAATGTTATCATAAGGAATCCCATACTTATTAGCACATTTCACAACATGATGTGTAACATCACAATACCTGGTTAAGTTACTACTCCCCCTTAACTTCACAAAACCAGATGCACATAATTGTAACATACTCCCCTTATCTAGGATGCTACATGCTTCTCTGTACTTGATGAAAGGAAAACATAAGACACATCTTCATGTCTTCAAGAGCTCACCCTTTGTTCAATTACCAATTGAACACATTCACTTCTAGTACCAAAGCACACCTGATCCCTTCTTGGTTTGTTGTTACCACAAACTACACAAGCTGAACATCTTCTAGCACGCAGGTTCTGACACGCCAAGGGCCATACAATCCAGATAAAACACATCCAAAATAATTCTGACATTAGAATGAATTACCACAAACACACTTCCAAGCAATCAATACCTTATCTACTTCAGTCTACTCTACATGTTTCTTCAAGACAGATCATCTACTTCATCATTCTCCCATATGATTAGGTAGGCTAAAAATAGAAACCATGTAGACAAACACCCCAGATAATGTCCTAACACCAGTTAGAACATCTTCCAAACACCAAGAACTTATCATCAAGACTCTTGATGTGCTCCACCAACTGGACTTAATATTGCATAGTAATCCAAGAACAAAATATCTTCACCAACACTGTGCCACCAGCTTGAATCAGAAATTTAGAAAGAGAGATAAACTCTCATCCACCTTCAAGAAGAACAAATCTCCTTGAGTCTTCAACTCATCACTCTTCTGCCCAAGAGCAACTTGTTCCAAGACAATCCTCAAGACCAACCAGCTGCCACACTCTAATTATCTTGATTCTTCGAATCCACTATAGAGATCAACCAATTACTGCAGTTTGATCACCTCATTTATGAATCCTAATATGAAAAAGACAACTGCCACACTTTGTCTTCTTCACGTTTGTCAGAATTCTCACAAAAATATTATGATCTACTTGTTGTTGTAAATCATCCTATCTTTAATTGATGTGCCACTTCACCAACTGAGATTCTGATGTTGAACTAGATGTTTGAACATTATCATTCCACATCCAACTGTTGAACTTAGCTCATTCTTCTGCCACTTGAAATAACCTCCTCCCTTAATAGAACCAGAGTTCCATGCTCTCATAGACTTAATTAACCAACCAAGTTTGAGTAGACAACCTTCATTCTGTTGATTCTGTAGAAATTCCTACCAATATCACATATTGATGAGAAACTCCCACTGTTTCTCCAAAGTCTTCAAACCCGCCACTGTCTGAATCTTCAAAAGGAATAGTTCAGAACTATACCTTGTAGCTATACCAAGGATGTCACTTCTTCTTAAGTAAAGAAATATTCACAAAGTCCTGATGATTTTGTCAATTATAACTTCATGATTCTAACCACCTTCCTTGTCATGGGAAGAACACACAATCCAGTTGCACCTGCCAAAAACAGTCTGCACCCTTGCATTAATAGACCACGGATATCACTTCTTAACTCTCCCTTGAAAGAACGACCAAAGCTCTTTCCGAAGATGAGCATTAGTTACTCAGTACACTTTCTGAACCATAAGATTCATACTGCAGATATGCGTACTTCTCAGATAAATAATAAGTCTCCCGTCAAAGTATCCACCTTTATGCATCATATAAACAATAGACAAATACCAAGTCTCCCGTCAAGGCATTTCCTATTGGTCATATAAGATTAACTTCTTACACAAGGTAGGACATGAGTCTGACTTCTTCTTTTGCAGACATCTGACACTTTCTGAGATGATGTTCTAACATTCTTTCAGACATCAGTATCAGTCACATACATCTCCACACAAACACATGCAGGTGAACATAGGGGAATCAACCATCAGTAGTTGATCAAGCTATCAGACCAAAACACAAACCAATACAGGAGCTGGAATACTTCAACAGACATCTCCTTCAGACTCAATATTCAGTCTGTCTGATTTGAGATGTCTTCACACTCAAAATAGCAATTGATCAGCTATATCCACATTAGTCAACTCCACTAGTTGACATAACTTGACCTTCATGTACAAGGAGTCTCTCTGAAATAATACCCTTGAAGCTCAGGTACTTCACTTTTGCAGCAAGGACCAGAAATAAACTGTCCTTAGGAGAACAATACATGTTGATCACACCTTGATCAACACACACATCTAAGAGAAGTTCCAGGGCCAGAACCTTCTTAGACACACCATACAGATGCCTCCTCTTCAAGATTAGGAGTAGGTTCCAAACATGTGTGATATGATTACAATAGTTTAGCCCCCAATCATCTATACAACCCACCCTTAGATAGCAGAATCATGGCTAATTCTGATGTGATGTTCTATCAAAGGATAATACATCATTCTAAGGATCATACAAAGATATCTATAGACTATAGATAGGTATGTTTAAAACAGTTTTCAGATCTCTTAACAACCACTTCTCTTTAGTGCCTTGAGTGGACTTGAAAAGGAGTCTCCAAGTATCATTAGCACAGCTGACAAAAGCAGATAAACATATATCCCCAACACCATAGGATATATCTCCAAAGAAGATAAACCTTATCAAACATAAGGAGTTATCAGATAGATAAGTAGTAGATACAAACTCCTCATAAGCGTCAAGTGTCACAAATTAGCCATACAATATTTCCAGGTGACACAAACAACCATAAGTTTGAAAATAAATCAAACTTGTCACAATAGCAGCACACCACCATGCTACAACATCCGAATAGTCCATCATCTACTTCTAGGGACCATTCACACAACAAACAGCTTTTCAGTAAAACACTTCTACCTTGACCATGAGACAGAAAGTATCCCCCTTGGACCTCATCCAGAAACAGACTAGGATGTCTGCTCTGATACCAATTGAAATTCTGGTATGACAAACTCAGATGTCGAATACGATGTTAAGACATTTTATCTGTTACTTATAAATATGGCAAGGAACAAACAAAATTAATTTAAAATTCTGATATATCAGATTCAAACATTCTTCAGGATGTTTAGACATCTGATATGACATTCTGCACACATACTGCCTAAGATAAGCAGAAAAGCTGTAAGGAACACATTCAAATTTGTAATACCTCAAAAATTTCCCTCTCATTTTCTCAACATTTTTCTTAGCATTTATGTAAACACCCCAAATTTTCCCTCACTCATATCACACCATGGCTTGTGATCTTTCATGTTTGCATTAACATAAGCATCACACCTCATATTGCATATTTGTTTCACTGCATAAGTTTAAGTTCATCTGCATCTAGGGTTTGTGATCTGAGCAATCCAAGAATCCATCTGAGCAATCCCAAAGGTCTCAAAGCTTTCCAAGAGGGTCCATGTGTGTTCTACCATCATATTATGTTCCTCAAAGTTCATGAAAGTCAAAGGATCACAAGAACTGGCAAAGGCATGGAAGCAGAGCTAGGGTTTTCACTACACAGATGACCAAAATTAGGGTTTTGGTTTCAGAGGCCTTAACTCCAAAGTTTTTGGTCATTCTTGTTTCTAATGTTCTTAATATGTCATAAGGATCATGTGTACCAAGTTTGATGAAGAAACTCATTGTGGAAGTCATCTGTTCACTGGGTAACTTCCTGAGCAAGTTAAGTCAAAATCAGGGCATCTGAGGCCCCCAACAGTGGAACCAAAGGGGTATTTTCGTCAAATTGAAGTTATATGATCTATATTTGATCTTAGAAGAGTTTGGAAGTTCACAAGATTGAAGAATTTTGAGCCAATTGCAAACTTGCCATTTTTGGAAATGACTTGAAATGCAAACTTTCCATTTTTGGAAAGTTTTTCAACCTCCTCTTTCATGACCAAAAAAGCTTCAAATGAAAAATTCTTGGTCATGAAAGTTGTAATTGGATCTTTCTCTTTTAAAAAAATACAAGAACATGTCTTGATTCATCCTAGAACTCAAGATATGGGCTTTCAAAGTTGGCAAAAATCCTATAATTTCAAGTTTCATGTCAAAGAGGGATTTTGCATTTTGGCATGTTCAAACATTCTAATGACCTCTAATGTGCACAAAAACTTCACAATATGTCAAATGAACTTCAAACAATCAGAATTGTGCATTGAACCAAGTGTTTCCATGACTTGAACTTCAAAAAATCTCAAAAGGGGCAAAACTCCCAAAATTTGCAAAACATGTGATAACTCTTCATCCAAGTCTTCCAGCACATCATAACCAATCCCATGGCCATCCTTGAACCCAACTAAGGCCAGACACCCCTTGAAATCTCTTCTGACTCGTGCTCATACCTCATGGTACACAATCTTGACTTTTTGCAAAAACTCTCATACCAATCAGCCTGTGCCACCACCCACTTTCTGAGCAATCCCATTGGCTTAAACAAACATTATGGATCACATTTCATAACACACCGTCGCTCCCACCAAATGACACCTGGTCAAGAGGGGTACAGACGCAAACGGTCGGCGAAGGAGAAGAATGAAAAGAGTCGCCAGCTAGGCATTTTTATCCCGAAGGAAAGGTAATGCTGCATAAACCTAGGAGAAGATGGATAAGACGGCTGCGAACCAGAGAAACTGAGAAAGGGGGTTGGTTACAACCTGGGAAGGTATTAGCACCCAGATTGTCCGACTTACTCGACGGGATCCACGCTTGAAAGACTGTGTTTAAAGGGGTAGTGTCAGTGCTATTTGGTGTGTCAAAAGCTGGAAAAGAATGCAAGTGTCAGTGTAAAAGGAATGTGAAGTGAAGTAAAGAAGTGTCAGTGTATGGAAAGAGTGCAAAGCTCAAGATTATAAGGCTTAAAGAATAATGCTGGAAGAGGGGGGATATACAGAGACCTTTGTTCGATAATTGTTAAGTTATGCCTACGTATCCTCTCGTGCAATGAGGAAGTCAGAACACCGTAGTTCGACTCAAAGAGATTGAAAGATAAATTGACTTGTGAACTGCTTACTTGTCTATGCTCAAGTGTATGACCTGTCTAGCTCAGGTGCAAACTGTCTTGCATTAGACGGAAGAAGCAAGTTCTCGTTTGTGAGTGAATGAGATGAGAAAAGAATCCTGAAGGAGACGATTATTGTTTGTTTTTGGTATTTTCAATCTTTTATTGTTTTTGGAGTTTGTCATAAGAAAATGAGCTTAAGCCTAAACCAAAGGTTAGTAAACTCATCACATCTCCCCTCTGATTGGGGGTAATGAGAATACCTTAAGTATGAAGTAAACACCTCACACTTAATCACCATGATGTAGGATTAAGATCATTAACCTACTTGTAATTATTTAGATCTTTTTGGTGTTTTTGTTTAGTGTTAAGTAATGAGTTTAAGCCATAATCAAGGATTTAATGGACTCATTACACCATCCTAATAGAAGGATAATAGATGAGAACATTTAAGCTGAGGAAGATACCTCAACTTAATCCATGATTAGGGATTAACCTCATGACAAAACAAAGCCTTATTAGAGTGGATTTTAGTTAATGATAAGGTTAAGAAGTGAATTTTATGGTTTGTGAGACAACTTGAGGGGGACTTGTCCATTAACACTAGGGTTAGTCCTTCTTAACCAATTAAGGAAGAATTAGAACCCTAATGCAAGGCCCAAGTTACAAGCTTGGTGTCTTGATGATTATTAGGTGAATTGATTATAGGATTTAAACACATTAAGGGTTTAACACTTAGTATTAAATTTATACACTTCATCCTAATAGAAGGATACAGGCATAACCCTAATCACAAAGTCTTAAAACCTTTAAGGTTTAGTCCTTGATTAAGAGATGAGGAGAGAAGACACAAAGATGACACAAAGGTAAAAATAATGGGGGGACTAATCAAACCCTAATTGTGATCATGCTTGGGTGTTCCTAGGGTTTATCAGGCTTGCAAGAAGATCTTCAAGGGAAAAGCCACCATGGAAGAAGCAGGATGAAGGAAGGAGAAGCAGGAAGAAGCAAAACAACTTACTTCACTTAAGAATATAAGTTGCTTGAGGAAAGAAAGAGGGGAAGGAGCATGAATGAGCAAGCTCACTCTCATTCACAAGTAAAATGCAGCAATGAATGCATAAGAGAGATGAGAAGAAATAATGAGAAGTGAAGGCAAATTCATTTCTCAAACACTTACCACCTGAAAAGTTAGTAAAAGGAAATGAAATAAAATGCAAATGAGATGAAATGCAAAGATGGAAATCAAAGTTAGAAGCATATTCATGATGCAAATGATGTTATAAGATGGTATGAAAGCAAACCAAGAGATGTGGATGATCATACAAAGAATGGGAATGCAAATGAGACATGTAAGAACCATGAAAGTTCATGAATGCATATGACATAAAATGAAAACAAAAGCATGGCAAATGGATGAGGAAATGATCAAGCATGAGTCTAATGTGTCCTAAGATGTCTTAGAAGTCAAGTGAATGCACAAAATGTCATGGCAAGTTCATGTATGCAAGCATATGAAGAATGAATGCAAATGAAGGCAAAAATTAGGGTTGCATGATCATATGAGATGCACAATTCAAAATCAGAAGCAAATGATAAGATAAAAAATTGAAAATGGACTCAAAGGGACCTTAGACCTATAAAAGTTCACTGCCCTAAGGGGAAGGTCAGAAGCAAAACCCTAAAGGACTTATGAGTTTTCTATGTTTCCAAGGTTTTAAGGGTGATCCTAGAGGGAAAATGACAAATAAATTGAAAATGCAAGGTAAAAATGAAACAAAAATGTTTTTAGAAGCTTGAAAGTATGCATAACACAATGCAAAAAGAACCATTCACAAACTCAACTTGGATAAAAAATTAAGAATTTTTGAAGTTAGGGTTAAAAATATTCAAATTAAAGAACCCTAATTCAAATGAAAATTATCAAAGTATGATCAAAACCAAAAAGAAATTTGTCTTGTGAGTTTGTAAATGTTTCAAAATGTTCTCTAAATTTTCTTGTGATTTTTGGAAACTTAAATGCTATTTTAATTAATTAATCTTCATTAATCAATTAAAATAACATTTAAATTATTTTTAAAATGTTTTTAAAATGCAAAAAATAAAATAAAAATTGTTTTTATGTCAAGAAAATTAATCAAAGTCAGCATGCAAAAACTAAATATTTTTGAGATTTTCTAGCTATTTTAAAATAAATATGCAAAACAAATAAGAAAAAAATGAATTAAAATGAATTTAATGGGAAAGTCAGCAGATCCAAGGGCAGGGATTTGAATAAAAAAGGAGGGAGTTGACGCGCGCGGATTTGCAGGGCCAGGATTCACTCTGAGATTTGAATTTAATTAATCATAATTAATTAAGTTAATGACTGGATTAGGGTTTTAATGTGAAATCTGGGACGTTGGTTGCGCGCGGGAAAGTGGATCCAAGGGCTCTCATTCAAACTGGCCTAAACCCTAACCCTAATCTAATCACTTTCAGATGACCGGAACAGTGGTTCCGGTCATCTTCTCCGGCGAGCTCAAGAAGCTAACTTCTTCTCTAGACAAAATCAAGAGCTCTAAAGCTCCAGATCGTATCTCCTAATCACCCTGAACATGAATCAACCATCAAAACAAATTTTCACAATCTAAAACTCATGATATGGATCAAAACACAAAATCTGGAAAAATTTCAGAGCTTCGATAGAGGCTTATTTCTCAACCATTTTCAAAAATTCCAAGCTCAGTGTGCTCAGGGAAGCAAGCTTAAGCATTTAGAAACTTAAAACAAGAGTTCTGGAAAAATAAATTCCATGGCTACCTGAAACGAAGCTTTCAACCCAAGAGCTTTCTGGCTGTCTCCTTGCTTCAAATCACCTCCAATGATCTTCCTCAAGAGTTTGCAATGCTTGGTTGGAGTTTAAATGGCCTCTATGTGAAGTTGGCTGAAGCTCAGGTCAAGGGAGGTGAAAATCGTATTTTTGATATGGGGTGTTTAAAGGCAAAATGAAGGGTGGGAAATGATCAGTGATGAATGTGGAGTTGAATGGTGGAAAAAGTTTGGAGATTTGTTGGCTGAGCTATGAGTTTCGAAGAAAAATGCATAAGGGGAGGTTTTGATGAATGCTGAGTTGTGGGAGGATTCAGCTTGTGTTCTTGTGTGTGTTGAGTTGCTTTTGGTCCATGTATCAATCCTTGATAGGTCAGAGAGTTGTTGTGGAGCAGTGTGATTGGTATGGCTCATTTTGCATAAAGTCAACAAAGTTGTCTTTGGAGGTATGGGCTCATGGCAGGCCAAGGACAATGGGGTGTCCTGCGCAGCTGGCTTTAGGGAGGTCCATGGATTTCAGATTGGGGCAAGATAGCAAGTGGGATGAAGTTTGTGGGTGGTTTTGCTAATTGTGAAGGTTTTGGCCCCTTTTGAAATACTTGATGATCAAGGCATGAAACTTGAGAATTCTTTGGGCAATTCTGAATTTTAGGTCATGTATGATGTTTGTGTAATGGTTAGAAGTCAATTTGAGGTCACAAATTTCCTTGGTATGAGTTTTTGCAAGTTTCCCTCTTTGGTACATAAGTGAAATTTAGTGATTTTCCCAACTTTGCAAGGCCATAACTTGAGTTCTATGATGAATTAGATCAAGTTCTTGTACTTTTTGAAAAGGGAATGATCCAATCTACAACTTTCATGACCAAGAATTTTTCATTTGAAGCATTTTTGGTTGAGAAAGAGGAGGTTGAAAAACTTTCCCAAAATGGCAAGTTTGCATTACAAGTCACTTTCCCAAAGTGGCAACTTTGCAAATGACTTGAAATTATTCAATTTTGTGAACTTCTAACTTATTATAAGATCAAATAAAGATCATGTACACCCAAAATGATGGAGAAGACCCTTTGGTTGGGTGATTGGGGGGCCTCAGATGCCCTGATTTTGCACTGACTTGCTCAAGAAGTCATCTATTGATCAGATGCCTTCCCATTGAATTTCTTCATGAAAATTGGTATGCATGATCCTTATATCATATAGAGACCAATAGAAACAAGAATGACCAAAAAATTTGTAGTTATGGCCTCTGAATCCAAAACCCTAATTTTAGGTCATCTGTGCAGTTAAAGCTGGCTTTGCCTCCATGCCTTGCCAGTCCTTGTGATTTTCTGACTTCTTTGGTATTTGGAGGATATAATATGATGCTTGAACATACATGGACCCTATTGAGATGATTGAAGACTCTTGGAGTGGCTCAGATGGCTCATGGACTGCCCATATCACAAACCCTAGATGCAGATGACTTTGAACCAATGCAGTGAAGCAAAATGCAATATGAGATGATATGATTGAACTTATGCAAATGAAAAGAATCACAAGCCATGGTGAAATGAGTGAGGGAAAATTTGGGGTGTTTACAGATGCCCCTATTCAAATATGAGTTAGCTGTGTAGGATGTAAGCGACGACTTAACAGGCAAACAAGATAACTTGTGGTTGAATACCAAAGACAGTCCAAAATTTGCGCTCACTAATTATGAAGAAGAAAAGGGATATAGATTGTAAAAGGAAGTAAAGTATGATTATAAAGTGCGGGCGATGGAGGACGACCGTCGAGCAGAGGACGACTGCTGGGGATGAAGCAATGACGGGGACGGCCGACATGCTGGGGTGATGGAAGTATCATGATGGGGACGACCATCAGGTTTATAAAGTGATGGGTAAACAACGATGGGTACGGCCACCGGGTTAATGAAATCAAAGGTGAAGGACGATCACCTAGCAGGGGACGGCTGCTCTGTTGGGGATAAGATGAGGGACGGTCATCTATTGGTGAAGGACGATCACCTGGCAAGGTACGGTTGCCAACAGTATCACGACATAGGACAAATGCCGGATAGAAAAGGTCGACGATGTGGACGGCCATCGGATAAGCATGATGAAGGACGGTCATCAAGAGGTGAAGGAAGATCACCTAGTAGGGGACGGCTGCTCTCGGGGTCTATCATGACATAGGACGAATGTCAGATAACAAGATCAACGATGGGGA
Organism: Lathyrus aphaca; assembly: GCA_963966055.1. Taxonomy (NCBI): domain Eukaryota; kingdom Viridiplantae; phylum Streptophyta; class Magnoliopsida; order Fabales; family Fabaceae; genus Lathyrus; species Lathyrus aphaca. Next base: position 524,909,156 of record OZ014522.1, on the reverse strand, counting down.
TGGCCATCAGATAAAATATGATGAAGAACGATCATAAAAAGGTGGAGGACGATCACCTAGCAGGGGACGGCTGCTACAAATATCATGACATAGGACGAATGTCGGATACGAAAGGGTTCCAATAATGGAGACTCCGCTGGGGGGAATGATGAAGGACGATCATCAAAAGGTGAAGGACGATCACCTGGCAGGGTACGGCTGCCGGAAGTATCATGACATAAGACGAATGTTAGATAGAAAGGAAATAATTTATTGGGATTTGCTGGGGAATGGTAGATACAGACGAGTGTCTACATTCAAGAAAGGAGAGGTATAAGTGTTTGACGCTGTGTATAGATTAAAGATGCGGATGAGCATCCTTAAGACTATGATACGGACGAGTATCAGTAGAAACAAACGCTGACGCATGTTCAGAGATGATGATACAGACGAGTACCAACTGGTTAACAAAGAACACGGACGAGTGTTGAATCTGGGAAAAGATACGTGGTGTATACAAGATACGGACGAGTATCCGAATGAGTAAAAAGTAAGCATGAGTGAGACACAGACGATTGTTCAACTTGCTGGGGAGAATATGACACAGACGAGTATCATAAGAGAAAGTGTATAAGTTATGAACTCATACGTGTAAAAGATATTCTAACCATCTGTGGGTACAAGATGACACGGACGGGTGTCGGAAGAAGTGTATTATAAACAAGTGTTTGGTTTACAATAAGTGTTTAGGTAACCATGTTGGGGAATGGTGACACAGACGGGTGACGAAGAAAGAGTATACATATGCATCTGTCTGTAGAGAACGTTCAGGCGACTTTACTGGGGAATGATGACACGGACGAGTGCCAAAAGGAGCATGTATCTGTATTTGAGAGTGCAAAGATGATGCTTTGGCTTTCTGCTGTGACTGTGGGCCTTTGTGTATATATATATATATGGCTGATGGAATGTTGGTATAAACTGGTGTTTGATTCAAAACATGGCCTATGATTATGCAATATGCTTGACTTTTGCCGTAATGCTCCGTATTGGACGGAATGCTACGCTATGGGGGAAAATATGATGCGAATGCTATGATTATGCAAAGATACCGATCCGGGATTCGGATCCCGTTGCGGTGAAGATCTCTGGCTGATCTGTTTTGAAAGAATATCCTAGCTGGGGGAAAAGATCATTGGTAGATCTGATAAGATGTATAACTACTTGGGGAAACAGGTCACTGATAGACTTATCTTAATGATGAGGAGCCCAACTGGGGTCTGTGGAAGCTTTCGTCACTTTGTTGTGAGATCTTCAGACATTGTTCTTCTGGATAGAGGTTGAAACTCTGCGGGGAGATTATTCCCTGCCTGACACTTGGCTGGGGAGGAATGATCACTGAACGATATTCCTAGAGATTTCTGTGGGGATCCTGCTGAGGATGATGAACTTAGCTGGGAAAATGAGCCCCCTCCTGATGTTGTCCTGGAGAAAGTGCTGAGGAAGTAATGATTTGGCATCCTGCTAGGGAGAAGCTTTCATGCCCCATGTTGTACTTTGAATACCTGCAATCCTGTTATGACAAAGAAACGTACAAGTATCCCGAGGTGTCCCTTACTGGATTCCATCATAGGAGTTTAGACACTCCTAGGAGTAAGAAATATATTTCCTGCAAGCATGTAATTTAGAAAAGACGCATCTGTATTTATGAAACCATTATATTAAGGACATCGGACATTTTTTGCAAAAATAAAATGTACGAGACGAAATGTGACTGAAAATCTGATTTTATTAATTTGTGCGCCCTGAATTGGCAAGTACAGTCAAAGAAACAGATCCCCTAAAACAAGGAGATTGTTACAAATTGAGAAACAAAAAGGTGCTGGCAATGTTGATGATGCTTCAGTGCTTCCCTTGCTATGACTTGTATGACATTGACGTTCTTCTCATCCTGCTTTCTGGAGAAGGCTGATTCTGACCGATGCTCTAACCCTTCGAAGCTTGCCATGTTGTAAGTGATACAGACGAATTCAGAACGCAATCGTTCGCTTATTCCCTTATTTTGCGTGGATCGCCCTTTCAGGTTTTCAATCCACTGGGATACCCATTTTTGCCTGAGCTGTCCAATGCGGCTTTTCAACTCAGCGGATGTACATTTTTTATTTATTTTCCCTTATTTTTGCCCGAGTCTCTTATTCTGTTTTTGACTCGCCGGGATGCCCTATTTTTTCCTGGACTTTCATTCTGTTTTTATGTCCAACGGGTCATTTTACGCGAAGTATTTTTTAACTGCATCTGAATTCACCGGGGACAGGAAGTCTTCTCCATCCATAGTGCTGAGCATCAGTGCTCCACCAGAGAATACTTTCTTTACTATGAATGGACCGTCGTAATTCGGAGTCCACTTGCCCATATGGTCTGTATGAGGAGGGAGGAGTCTTTTCAGCACAAGATCTCCCACTTGGTATTCCCGAAGCTTGACTTTCTGATCGAAGGCTTTCTTCATTCTTTTCTGATATAGCTGCCCATGACAAATTGCATCTAATCTCTTCTCTTCGATCAGACTCAGTTGTTCGTACCGGGATCGGACCCATTCTGCTTCATTCAGTTTGACATCCATTAGTACCCACAAGGAGGGTAATTCAACTTCAACAGGTAGGACTGCCTCCATACCGTACACGAGTTGATACGGTGTTGCCCCAGTGGATGTTCTGATTGATGTACGGTACCCATGCAGGGAAAATGGTAGCATTTCATGCCAGTCCTTATATGTGACCACCATCTTTTGCACAATCTTCTTGATATTCTTGTTAGCTGCCTCAACAGCGCCATTCATCTTTGGCCTGTAAGGAGAAGAATTGTGATGTTGGATCTTGAAGTCCCGGCATAGTTCTGCCATCATTTTGTTGTTCAAGTTAGAGCCATTATCAATAATGATTCTCTTGGGCACTCCATACCGACAGATGATGTCTCTCTTCAGGAATCGGGCTACCACTTGCCTGGTGACGTTCGCATATGAAGCTTCTTCAACCCACTTGGTAAAATAGTCAATAGCTACCAGGATGAATCTGTGGCCGTTTGAGGACGTCAGTTCAATCTTGCCAATCATATCTATGCCCCACATGGCAAAGGGCCAAGGTGAAGACATCACGTTCATAGGATTCAGAGGCACATGCACTTTATCTGCATAAATCTGGCATTTATGACATTTCCTGGCATAAGCACAACAATCTGCATCCATTGTGATCCAGTAATAGCCTGATCTTAACAACTTTTTAGCCATAGCATGCCCTCCAGCATGGGTACCAAAATATCCTTCGTGCACCTCGTGCATCAACAAGTCTGCTTCTGTCTTATCCACACATCTGAGAAGTACCATATCAAAGTTTCTCTTATACAAGGAACCATCAGCATTCAGGAAGAAACTACCAGCCAGCCTTCTTAATGTCTTCTTGTCATTGGATGATGCCCCAGGTGGGTATGTTTGATCCTCCAAGAAGCATTTGATGTCATAGAACCAAGGCTTATCATCTTTAGCAAGGTCTGCTGAGAATACATATGCTGGTCTGTCAAGTCGGGATACTGAAATCCGAGGCACAAAGTTGGCAGCTTGAACTTTGATCATGGATGAAATGGTAGCCAGAGCATCTGCAAATTGATTTTCATCTCGAGGGATATACTCAAGTTTGACTGTGGTGAAGAAAGTTAGTAACCTCCTCGTATAGTCCCGGTAAGGCATCAGATGCTCCTGGTGAGTGTACCATTTGCCATTGGTTTGATTGATTACCAGAGCTGAATCTCCGAATACAGTTAAAGTCTTGATCCTGAGGTCAATGGCTTCCTCAAGACCCATGATACATGCTTCGTATTCAGCTTCGTTGTTAGTGCAGTTAAAAGTGAGTTTTGCCGAGAAAGGCATGTGAACTCCTTTAGGTGTAATGAGTACTGCACCAACACCACGACCATTCATATTAACAGCCCCATCAAACATCATAGTCCATTCTTCTTTCGGGTCAGGCCCTTCAGTGTGAACAGGGTCTTCGTGATATTTTGTTTTTATGAACATGATGTCTTCATCAGGGAAATCAAATCTCATAGGCTGGTAATCATCAATGGGTTGCTCAGCGAGATAATCAGACAATACACTGCCTTTGATGGCTTTTTGGGATGTGTATTGAATGTCATATTCTGTGAGAATCATTTGCCATCTTGCAACCCGTCCGGTAAGAGCTGGCTTCTCAAATATATACTTGACTGGATCCATCTTGGAGATCAACAAGGTAGTGTGGGTCAACATATACTGCCTTAGTCGGCGAGCAGCCCACGCTAAAGCACAACAAGTTTTCTCGAGTAGTGAATAATGTTGTTCACAGTCGGTAAACTTTTTGCTTAGGTAGTAAATTGCATACTCTTTTCGACCAGATTCGTCATGCTGGCCCAGCACACACCCCATTGACTCTTCTAATACTGTCAAGTACATGATTAGAGGTCTTCCTTCAACTGGAGGCATAAGGATCGGAGGCTCTTGTAAGTATTCCTTGATTTTGTCAAAGGCCCTTTGGCAGTCTTCATTCCACCCGACGGTTTGTTCTTTTCTTAACAACTTGAACAAAGGCTCACAGGTTGCTGTAAGGTGAGATATGAACCTGGAAATGTAGTTCAATCCACCTAGAAACCCCTGAACTTCTTTTTCTGTCTTTGGTGCAGGCATCTCTTGAATGGCTTTGACTTTGTCAGGGTCAACTTCAATCCCTTTCTCGCTTACAATAAATCCCAGCAGCTTACCGGACCGCACCCCGAATGTGCATTTGTTGGGGTTCAGCTTCAATTGGTACTTCCTCAGATGCTTGAATAGCTTCAACAGATTCACCAGGTGGTCTTCTTCTGTGAGGGACTTGGCAATCATGTCATCCACATAACATTCAATTTCTTTATGGATCATGTCATGGAATAATGTTACCATAGCCCGTTGATAAGTGGCACCGACATTCTTTAGTCCGAACGGTATTACCTTATAACAGAATATGCCACAGGGTGTGATGAAGATTGTCTTCTCAATGTCTTCAGGTGACATCTTGATCTGATTATATCCTGAAAAATCCATCCATGAAGGAGAATACCGAGAACTGAGCCGTATTGTCGACCAATACATCAATGTGAGGTAAAGGGAAGTCATCTTTCGGGCTGGCTCTATTCAGATCCCGGTAATCCACACACATCCTCACCTTGCCATCCTTCTTAGGCACAGGTACAATGTTAGCAACCCACGGCGGGTAACTAGTTACAGCAAGGAAACCGACGTCCCACTGTTTTTGTACCTCCTCTTTTATCTTCATTGCCATATCTAGGCGAGTACGACGTAGCTTCTGTTTTACTGGTGGACAGTCTTCTTTCAGAGGCAGCTTGTGCATAACGATGTCGGTGTCCAACCCTGGCATGTCCTGATAAGACCAAGCAAAAACATCCACATACTCCCGAAGCATGTCAATGGGTTGCTCTTTCACTGAATCTTGCAGATAGGCCCCAATCTTAACTTCTTTCAAGTCTTCTTCCGTACCAAGATTAACCGTTTCAACCTCCTCCTGATGAGGAGTTATAACCTTCTCCTCTTGTCTTAACAACCTGGCTAGTTCTTCAGGTAGCTCATAATCTTCTTCAACCCCTTCATCAGCTTGATTAATCGGATTGTCTAAGTCATACAAAGTCATAGCATTGTTGTTATCGGTGCAGTCTGGAGGGCACTCTCTGCAAGGGTTTAGATTTGTTCATTTTAGTGATCAATTTTATCTTGCTTAGAAAAAAGTGAAAATGAAGATATTATTTTGAAAAACATTTCCATTTTATTTTTGTACAAAAAATAAAAAATGAAAAACAGTGAGCGGAAAAGAAAAGACTCATTTGCAAAAGATGTCCTGATATTCATTAATTGATCGTTTGCACAAAATACAAGATGGCCCGATTACAAAATGAGCCCTGACATCTTGGGCAAGATGCAGGACTTGATGCATGCTTAAAGACAGGAAATAATAATTACTCTGCAGGAGTAACTCTTATAATTTCCTGGGAAGACCAGTTTGAGACATGGTTCCCCGGGATCCTTGGACGTATCCAATTTTCCAGGTTGCGCTCGTCTTCTGACTCATCTTCAAAACTATTTACAGCATCTGGGGTGAGCATCCCCCCACTGACAAACTTGGGCTCCGTTGCAGCCTCTGGTTGATCTTGTCGAGTTGGTTTGTAACCCAACCCGAATCGGTCTTCTTTCTTCTCAACTGGCAGCAGCTTGCCCCAGCCTTGAGTGGTACCTTCTTCAACTACCTTCCGGGCTTGTTGATATGATGTGATGGAAGTCCCAGACACAGCAGATGCTTCATTGATATTAAGGGCTTCAAACCCTTGACTCATGGTTTCGTGAATTTCCCCGTCCATTTCAATGTAATTGAAAGTAGCCAGCTGGCTCACGAAGATATCCTCTTCCCCACAAATTGTAATGACTTGGCCCTCCCACTCAAATTTTAACTTCTGGTGAAGGGTTGGCGTCACGGCGCCAGCGGCGTGTATCCATGGTCTACCCAATAGACAGCTGTAGGCAGGCTGTATATCCATCACAAAGAAGGTCGTTTTGAAAACCTGTGGGCCAATCATTATCGGCAACTCTATCTCTCCCAGAACTGATCTTTTAGAACCGTCAAAGGCTCCCACTACCAAGTTTCTTGGGCGTAATGCCAATCCATCATGTTCCAGCTTCACAAGGGCTTTCTTGGGTAGGACATTGAGTGATGACCCTGTGTCCACCAATACGTGAGAAAGAACTGCACCCTTACACTCCAAGGTAATGTGCAAAGCCTTGTTGTGATTGTGACCTTCCGTTGTCAGATCAGCGTTGGTAAATCCTAGTCCATGACTAGTGTTGACATTTCCAACCACAGCCTCTAACTGATTGACAGTAATCTCCTCCGGCACATAAGCTGCGTGCAGGACTTTTAATAGTGCGTTCCGATGAGCCTCAGAGCATATTAGCAATGATAGTATGGAGATTTTGGAAGGTGTCTGGTGAAGCTGGTCCACCACCTTATAATCACTTTTCTTGATTATCCGCATGAATTCATCAACCTCTTGATCAAAAGATGTCTTATGAGTGTCCTTGACAGTTGGCTCTCCCGATACCACGCTCTTTCCTTTTGCCTTGGCCGCAGCTTCTGCTTCAGCATTGGGCCTTGGTGTTTATGAGGCAAAAAGGCGTCCGCTTCTGGTGAAGCCTCTGCCTTCCCCCACATTGTCTATCTGAGGTGAAGAAGTTGATGACTCTAAAGTGATTTTCTGCCCCTCGCAGTATAGATCTGAGCCATAATGCCAAGGGATGGCATTATTGCTTTCGTAAGGAACTGGCCCAGGCACTGTGATAGTGACCGGACTGATAGCAGCTGCAGAGGGGACCACAATGGTGTGTGGATCATAATATATGGTAACTGGAGCTCTGACTGGAGCAGCATTTTGTTGTGAGTTGTTGGAAGGAACATTTGCGGGATCGTAGTATATCATAACCGTTGAGACGCTTTCATTAAATGTTGCTGATGTTGTAGACGGTACTGTTGACTGGACGGGTGTTGAAGTTGTAGCAGGAACTGATGGAGTAATGGGTGTTGTCGTTGTAGAAGGAATTATGACTGAACTTGTATCCGTTGAAGTGATTGATCGAATAATTGTTGGAGTTGTAGCAGAATCTGTTGGAACAAGGGTTGCTGATGTTGTAGGAGTATCTGTGATTGTTGATGAAGGAATTGTTGGAGTTGTAGTCGTTGTTGTTGTAATCTGAAGAGTGCCATCTCTAATGAGGCCATCTATGTCGTTTCTCAGTCTCTCACATCCATTAACGACAATATTGCAATATCCACAGCCGACCTCACACCCGGGGAACACTTGGCATTCTAACAACTGAGCTTTGATTTCAAGCAAAGGTGTTCGGACATGTGCAACACTACTAATTAATGTGGATGGTTTGCCCTCCTCAATAGCATTAATCTTAGGCCCATTGTGACTAGGCATTGGATTTCTTGTGACATTCGGAGGAGGCGCAAAATTGAGAGCTTTTGAGTCCACCAAATCCTGGGCTTTCATCTGTAGAGCCCTGCATTTTTCAGTATTATGCCTCGGTGTAGTTGAGTGGAATGCACACCTGGCATTTGCATCATAGTTCTTCGGCAGATTGAGAGGATCTGGAGGAGCCAACGTCCTTAACTCAACTAGGTTGAGCTTTAGGAGTTGTGGCAAGAGTGCAGCATACGGCATTGGGATTGGGTCAATTACCCTGTTTGCTTGTGATGGCCTTTGTTGGAAAGGACGCTGTTGATTACCGTTGTTGTTGTTATACAACCTTTGTTGTGGATAATGAGCTTGTTGTTGATACTGTGGTTGTTGTTGTTGAGGATACAATGATTGTTGTGATACTGGAGCTGGGATGGTAACAGCTGCTACTGACCTTTGAGAATACTGGGGCATGCCCCGACTTGCATGAATAGAATTAGTTTCACCTGCCCTTCGGGGTCCCGCAAAAGGTTTTCTCGGATTGTTGGAAGAACTTGCACCACTGTCAGAGATTTTGCCCATCTTCAATAGGCTCTCAATTCTCTCACCAGCTATGACCACATCAGCAAAACTGGTAGAGGAGAAAGCAACAAGCCTATCAATATAAGTCCCTTGCAATGTGTTCATGAACATGTCAGCCATTTCCCTTTCTGACATGGGTGGTTGGACAGCAGCAGCAAGCTGTCTCCATCTTTGAGCATAATCCCGGAAGCTCTCTCTAGAAGACTGAGACATGCCTATTAGAAGAGTTCTATTGGGGGCCATGTCCAGGTTGTACTGATATTGCCGGATGAAAGCCTCGGCCAAATCCTTCCAACACCTTATGGTGGCTCTAGTCAAATGCGAATACCATTCTCTTGAAGCTCCAATCAGACTGTCCTCAAAGTAGAACATCCATAACTTTTCATCCATGGTATAAGCCTTGAGCCTTCCCAAGAAAGATTGCAGGTGAGTACGTGGACAAGAGGTACCATTATATTTCTCAAAGCATGGTGGTTTGAATTTGTGGGGAATTCTCACCCCATCTACTAGGCCCATGTCCATCACATTGAAGCCCAAAGAATTCTGAGATTCCAAAGATCTTAACTTTTCAGCAATCTCATCCAATTTTCTATCATATACCTCATCTCCAGCCCCTATAACAGTAAACTGTTCTTCTTGGGGATCCTCTTGCAGGATTCTTCCCCCAGCAGTATTACCTTGCACATTCCTCAGGATGTTAACTTCTAGATTCAGATGAGGTCCATATTCTGGTGGATCAATACAAGGCTGGCCCCATTCATTGTTGTTAGTTCCCCCTGTTCCAAGATGAGGCTCTTCGGGAGTTTGTCTTTCCACCAGCTCTCTCAGTCTTTCTTGGCTTTGGGCTAAGCCAGTCATGACAGCCATAAACTGAGACATCTAATTCCTCATTTCCACTCTCTCATTGGCCATCTGATTTCTGACCTCAGTCAGATCCTGTTGTACTTGTTCCATTTGAATACCGGGAAGGTTGTTACGAGTCGGGTACCGGTGCGTGCGGTTGACAGGGAACACTCGGCGACGAGCAATGTTTCCTGAGATCACAACAAAGTTAGAAACAATACTTATAACAAAACCTACAAAACAAAAACAAAGTTAGTATGCAATGTAGTATGCTTATTTATTTTCCAAGGTATCCGGTTTGGTTCTTGGTTTTGACCTTTCCAGATCTCGAGGAAGATGCTTGATGTTGTTGAGAGAAAGCCTAAATGAAAACAAACTAACATATATTACAACTGATGAACAATACATAGTTTGTTTTACAATACATGCCCATGGAGGGTCAAAATACAACAAATGAGGAAATGTACATCAAATGGAAACAAACAACAAGCAAAGAATCAGACATCCAGTCCAAACTCATCTTCTCTGACCTCCTTCAGGAGTGCCTCAGTCACTGGGCCGGCTGGGTGCTCTGTAATGGTCCTAATGAGGAGGTTCCTGGTAGCAATGGCAGTAGTCAGCTTCTTATGCTTGTCCTGGTCCTTTGATCTCTTCAAACCTGCTCTGAGTTTCAACTCCGATATCTCTTTCGGTGCAGCCAACAGAGCTTCCTGTTGCTTCTTCTCATTGGCCTCCAACTGTTCAATTTTAGCTTGAGTCTTCTGGTCTTCTTGTGTACGGGCTTCGGTGATCCTGACCCACCTATCCTGGCTCTCTTGCAGATAGTGTTCAGCCCTAGCTTTCTGAATCTTGGCCTCTTTACAGGCATAATTCAATATCTGTTCCCCAGCCCTTGCTTTCCTTATGTAATCCTCTGTCTTCTCAATTTTGGCAAGGTGCTCAACCCTGAGTTTTTCCAGTCTCTCAATGTCCAGACGACCATCACTCCTTTCCCAAAGAGTCTTCTTCAAGGCCTGGGATAGCTGCTCATTCCTTTCTTTCAACTTTTCAAATTCCTCCTGGCTAACCAGCTTTTGTTGTCATACTTTGCTCAATAAGGGCAGGCTCCAAGTACAGTGCCCTTGCTATTTCTTCATTTCTGGGAGCAGTCATCTCTGGGTTGAAGGGGATTCCACCTCTGATAGGTACTCCAATCAATAAAGAAAACTCTTCCAGTAGGGGCCCTAACTGGAAGTCTGGAAATGTGAAGCATCTCAGTGGTGGGTCATAAAACTGCAAGCATGTGTGGATCATGCTCCTCTGAGAAGGATCAAGGTCCATAACCATATCCAAGATACCTCCATAGTGTTCTCTAAACAGTGGGATATGGTCAGGTGTGATAAGTGACTGGACCTTCCTGATACCAGTCAACACAGGCTCAAAAAAGTGGTAGAATATGTTGCTCTTCTTGGGAGTAGTGTCGCTCCCACCAAATGACACAGGCCAAGAGGGGTACAGACGCGAACGGTCGGCGAAAGGAGAAGGAATGAAAAGAGTCGCCAGCTAGGCATTTTTATCCCGAAGGAAAGGTAATGCTGCATAAACCTGAGAAAAAGATGGATAAGACGATCGCGAACCAGAGAAACTGAGAAAGGGGGTTGGTTACAACCTGGGAAGGTATTAGCACCCAGATTGTCCGTCGTAATCGACGGGATCCACGCTTAAAAGATTTATGTTTAAAGGGGTAGTGTCAGTGCAATCTGTGTGTCAAAGCTGGAAAGAATGCAAGTGTCAGTGCTGGAAGAAAGTAAAGTGAAATATATGGAGTGTCAGTGCTGGAACAGGAGTGCAAAGCTCAAGATAATGAGGCTAAAAGGATAATGCTGAAAGAAGGGGAATATACAGAGACTTTTGTTCGATAACTGTTAAGTTATGCCTACGTATCCTCTCGTGCAATGAGGAAGTCAGAACACCGTAGTTCGACTCAAAGAGACTGAAAGATAAATTGACTTGTGAACTGCTTACTTACCTATGCTCAAGTGTAAGACCTGTCTGGCTCAGGTGCAAGCTGTCTTGCATTAGACGGAAGAAGCGAGTTCTCGTTTGTGAGTGAAGATGATGAGAAAAGAATCCCGAAGCGAGTTCTCGTTTTTGTGTTTTTCAGTTTTGTTATTGCTTTTGGAGCTTGTCATAAGAAAATGAGCTTAAGCCTAAACCAAGGGTTAGTAAACTCATCACATCCTCCCTCTGATTAGGGGTAATGAGAATACCTTAAGTGTGAAGTAAGCACCTCACACTTAATCACCATGATGTAGGATTAAGATCATTATCCTACTTGCATTTATTTAGATGTTTTTTTTGTTTTTGTTTAGTGTTAAGTAATGAGTTTAAGCCATAATCAAGGATTTAATGGACTCATTACACCATCCTAATAGAAGGATAATAGATGAGAAAATTTAAGCTGAGGAAGGCTCCTCAACTTAATCCATGATTTGGGATTAACCTCATGACAAAACAAAACCTTTATTAGAGTGGATTTTAGTCAATGGTAAGATTAAGAAGTGATTTTTATGGTTTGTAAGACAACTTGAGGAGGACTTGTCCATTAACACTAGGGTTAGTCCTTCTTAACCAATTAAGGAAGAATTAGAACCCTAATGCAAGACCCAAGTTACAAGCTTGATGTCTTAGTGATTATTAGGTGGATTAATTAAAGGATTTAAACACATTAAGGGTTTAACACTTAGGATTAAAGTTATACACTCCATCCTAATAGAAGGATACAGGCATAATCCTAATCACAAAGCCTTAAAACCTTTAAGGTTTAGTCCTTGATTAAGAGATGAGAAGAGAAGACACAAAGATGAAACAAAGGTAAAACTAAAGGGGGGGACTAATCAAAACCTAATTGTTATCATGCTTGGGTATTCCTAGGGTTTATGAAGCTTGCAAGAGATCTTCAAGAGAAAAGCCACCAAGGAAGAAGCAGATGAAAGGAGATTAAGCAGAAAGAAGCAAGACAACTTACTTCACTTAAGAAGATAAGTTTCTTAAAGAAATAAGGAGGAGAAGGAAAATGAAAGAGCAAGCTCACTCTAATACAAAAGTAAAATGCAACAATGATGCATAAGAGAGATGAGAAGAGGTTATGAGAAGTGAAGGCAAATTCACTTCTCAGTGACTTACCACATGAAAAGTTAGCAACAAGGAATGAAATGAAATGAAAATGAGATGAAATACAAAGATGAAAACCAAAGTCAGAAGCATAAACATGATGTTAATGATGCTAAGAGATAATGCAAACACATGTCAAGAGTTGTGGATGATCATACAAGGATGAGGATGCAAATGAAGCATGTTTTGAACCATGGAAGTTCATGAAAGTTTATGAAATGAAATGAATGCAAAACATGATAAATGAATGATGAAATGATCAAACATGATTCTAATATGTCCTAAGATGTCTTATAAGTCATGTAAATGCATAAAATGTCATGGCAAGTTCATGTATGTAAGCATATGAAAGATGAATGCAAATGAAAGCAAAAATTAGGGTTTATGCACAACATGCAATACAAAATCCAAAACCAGAAGCAAATGACATGATAAAAAATTGAAATTGAGATCAAAGGAACCCTAACCCCACACAAGTTAACTGCCCAAAGGAGGAGACCTAAATCTTAACCTAATGGAAGTTATGATTTTCTCAAGTTAGCTAGGGTTTTTAGGCACTTCAAAAGGAAAAATGCACAACAAATTGAAAATGAGAGATAAATTCAAACCAATTTTATCCTAGAAATTACAAGATATGAATAATGCAATGCAAAAAGAGCCATCATCAAACTTTTCAAGGTTAGGCAGAATGAATTTTTCTAAGTTAGGGCAAAAATATTGCCTTTTAAGAACTTTAATTCCAAAGAAAAATACCAAAACATGTCAAGAACCAAAGAGAAATTTGTTTGAAGAGTTTGATAATGTTTCTAAATGTATCAAAATGAAATGTGATTTTTTTTGTGATTTTTAGAAACTTAAATGCTATTTTAATTAATTAATTCTCATTAACTAATTAAAATAAACATTTAAATATTTTTAAAATACGAAAATTATGCAAAAAATAAAATAAAAATTATTTTCAGAAAGAGAAAAATATTGTAAGGTATGATGCAACAAATGAGATTTTTTAGAAATGTTTTACTATTTTAAATAAAATGTGGAAAGAAATGTAAATAAAATGGAAATAAAACTAATTTAAATAAAAAGTAAACAGATCCAATGATCCAAATTTGAAGCTGAAGAAAAAGGGTTGACCAGCGCGCTTTTTAATGGCTAAGATGCGTCCTGGCTAATTAAATATGATTAATTAATTTAATGAAGGATTAGGGCTTAATCAGGTGATCTGGGGCGTCCATACGCGCGGGTAACTTAGGATCCGAAGGCCTCAATTCAAACTTGGCTTAATTACAAGATTAGGGCATAACCACTTTCAAGTGACCGGAACAGTGTTCCGGTCATCTTCTCCGACGAGCCAAAACCCTATCTCTCTCCCTAAGCATCTAAAACATGATTTCTCTGCCCAGAAATGAATCCCACGCATCACTAAACCTAAATCCCCAAACAAAAACCATTTATCACTCATCAAAAGGCCAAATCGAAACAAGACATTTTTAGGTCAGAAACTTTCAGACATTCCATACATGCTCAATATCCCACCATTTTGAAAAGTAAATATAGCATAATCATCAGCACAACATAAGGATTCGATTAAGAACTTAAAAATAAAGTTCTGAGAAAAAAGTTCTTGAGCTATACCTGAGATGGAACCTCCTGATTCTGGGCTTTCTGGCCTTTCCTTTGCTGCAAGTCCACCTCTTTGAACCCCCTGATGATGAAATGAAGCTTAGAATGAGTTTGTATGGCCTGGTTTGAAGGTTTTGGTTCTGGTGTAGCAGATTTGGAGGGTTGTGTATGTGGTGTTTCAGGCTGTTTCAGTGCTTGATTCTTGATCCATGGATGGTATATGACTTATTGGTGAAGAAATATTTGAGGTTTGATGGTTGTATCAATAGTTTCGAAGAGATGAAGAAAAATGCAGTTTTTGTGTATCCTTGCTTATGGGAGGATGCTGGCTTGTATGTGTGTATGTTTTAAGTCCTTGAGGTCCACATATTAAGTTCTGATTGGGCAGAGGGTTGGTAATGTCACAGTTTGATTGGCATGGGCAAAGATGCAAAAAGTCATGACTTTGTGTACTTGAGGTATGGCTCGGGTCAGAGGAAGATTAGGGGCATGGTTGGGCTTAGCATGGATCAAGGAAGGCCCTTAGATTGTTTTTGTGCAGCTGTAATGGCTAGGGCAAGTGGTAGCATGGTTCTTGCAACTTTTCCCTCTTTGGAATTCTTTATGAACCAAGGCAAAAAACCTATAAACTCTTGGGCAAATTGCAGCCAAATGGACCATATGAATTTGTCATGATGTTTTGAGATCACTTAACAACTAATTCAAACATTAGAAGTTCCTTTTGCAAGAATTCTATTCTTGAAGATTCATGAGAAATGCCTTATGGTGACTTGTAATTCAAGGCATAAAAATGAGAAATCCCTTAGGCCATTCTGAATTATGGACCATGAATGATGTTGGTGTGATGGTTAGAAGTTAATTAGAGGTCACATTTGGCTTTGGCAAGTGTTTTTGCAAGTTTCCTCCTTGGCACAAAAGTGAAAATTAAGTGATTTTTTCCAACTTTGCAAGGCCATAACTTTAGTTCTAAAATGAATTAGGCCAAGTTCTTGTAATTTTTGAAAATGGGAGGATCCAATATTCAACTTTCATGACCAAGAATTTTTCATTTGAAGCATTTTTGAATCAAAAAGAGGAGGTTGAAAAACTTTCCCAAAATGGCAAGTTTACAATACAAGTCACTTTCCCAAAATGGCAACTTTGCAAATGACTTGAAATTATTCAATTTTGTGAACTTCTAACTTCTTCTAAGATCAAATAAAGATCATACACATCCAAAATGATGGAGAAGACCCTTTGGTTGGGTGATTGGGGGCCTCAGATGCCCTGATTTTACACTGACTTGCTCAGGAAGTCATCTTTTGATCAGATGCCTTCCCCATTGAATTTCTTCATGAAAATTGGTATGTATGATCCTCATAACATATAGAGACCAATAGAAACAAGAATGACCAAGAAATTTGGAGTTATGGCCTCTGAAACCAAAACCCTAATTTTTAGGTCATCTGTGTAGTTACGCTTGGCTCTGCTTCCATGTCTTCCTCAGTTCTTGTGATTTTTGACTTCCTTAATCTTTGGAGGATATAATATGATGTTTGAACATACATGGGCCCTCTTGAGATGATTGATGACCTTTGGAGTGGCTCAGATAGCTCAGAGATTGCTCAGATCACAAACCCTAGATGCAGATGACTTTGAACCAATGCAGTGAAGCAAAAATGCAATATGAGATGACATGATTGAATCTATGCAAAGGAAAAGATCACAAGCCATGGTGAAATGAGTGAGGGAAAATTTGGGGTGTTTACAGCTGCCCCTATTCAAACATGAGTTAGCTGTGTAGGATGTAAGCAATGACTTAACAGGCAAACAAGGTAACTTGTGGTTGAATACCAAAGACAGTCCAAAATTTGCACTCACTGAAAGAAGAAGAAAAGGGATATAGATTGTAAAAGGAAGTAAAGCAAGTTTATAAAGCGCGGGTGATGGAGGACGACCATCGGGCAGAGGGCGACTGCTGGGGTCGAAGCAATGACGGGGACGACCGACATGCTGGGGAAATAAAAAGATTATGATGGGGACGAACATCAAGCAAAGAAATAAGACTCTCCGGGGATTAAAGGTAGAGGCAATGATGGGGACGACCATCAGGTTGAGAAAAATGATGAGGGACGGTCATCAGAGGTGAAGGACGGCTGCTCTGTTGGGGATAAGGATGAGGGACGGTCATCCAAGGTGAAGGACGATCACCTGGCAGGGTACGGCTGCCGAAAGTACCACGACATATGACAAATGCCGGATAAAAAAGGTCGACGATGGGGACGGCCATCGGATAAGCATTGATGAAGGACGATTATCAAGAGGTGACAGACGATCTCCTAGCAGGGTACGGCTGCTCTCGGGGTTTATCATGACATAGGACGAATGTCAGATAAAGATCATCGATGGGGACGGCCATCAGATAGAATGATGAAGGACGATCATCAGAAGGTGAAGGACGATCACCTAGAAGGGTACGGCTGCTCAACTATCACGACATAGGACGAATGTCGGATAGGAAGGGGTTCTAATAAATAGAGACTCCGCTGGGGACGATGAAGGACGATCATCGAGAGGTGAAGGACGATCACCTGGCAGGGTACGGCTGCCGGAAATATCATGACATAGGACGAATGTCAGATAGGAAGGAGATAATTTATTGGGATCTGCTGGAGACTCTTCTGGGAATGGTAGACACGGACGAGTGTCTAAATTCAAGAAAGAAAAGGGGATCAGTGTTTGACACCGTGTATAGATTAAAGATGCGGACGAGCATCCTTAAGATTATGATACGGACGAGTATTGGTAGAAACAAACGCTGACACATGTTCAGAGATGATGATATGGACGAGTATCAACTGGTTAACAAAGAACACGGACGAGTGTTGACTCTGAGGGGAAATGATAGGTGTATACAAGATACGGACGAGTACCTGTATGAGTAAAAAGTATGAGTGAGACACAGACGAGTGTTCACCTTACTGGGGAGAGCATGATGCAGACGAGTATCATAAAAAGAAGTGTATAAGCTATGAACTTAAGAAAAGTAAGAGACATTCTGACGCTCTGTGGGGATAAGATGACACAGACGGGTGTCGGAAGAAGTGTAATAAGAAAGGGTTTAGACAACTGTGTTGGGGATAGGCGACACGGACGGGTGTCAGGAGAGTGTATTAATATGTTTTTGGGAGTGCAAAGGGGACGCTTTGGCTTTCTGCTGGGGAATTTGAGTGATATCCTGTATGCTGTTGATGGGATATCAATATTCACAGGTGACTAATTCAAAACATGGCTTGTGACTATGCAATATGTTTGATTTCTATCGTAATCCTCCGTATTAGACGTAATGCTACGCTCTGGGGGAAAATATGATGCGAATGTTATGTTTATGCAAAGATACCGATCCGGGATTTGGATCCCACTGCTGGGAAGATTTCTGACTGATCTGCTTGGAAGGATATCCCAGCTAGGGATGAGATCACTGGTAGATCTGATATATAGCTCTGCTTGGGGGAATAAGTCACTGATAGACCTATTCTTGGCGATGAGGAGCCCAGCTGGGGTCTGTGGAAGCTTGCGTCACTTTGTTGTAAGTTCTTCAGATATTGCTCTTCTGGATAGAGGTTGAGACTCGGGGAGATGGTTCCCTATCTAACACTTGGCTGAGGGGGAATGATCACTGAACGATCTTCCTAATGTCCTGTAGGGACCATGCTGGGGAGAAGCATCTTTGGTGCTACTTGGAAGATGTGATGAGTAAGTACTGATTTGGCAGCTCGCTGGGGAGAAGCTTTCATGCCCCATGTTGCACTTTGACTACCTGCAATCCTGTTGTGACAAAGAAACGTACAAGTATCCCGAGGTATCCCTTACTGGATTCCATCATAGGAATTTAGACACTCCTGGAGCGAATATATTTCCTGTAAGCATGTAATTTTTAGAAGAGACGCATCTGTATTAATGCAATCATTATATTAAGGACATCGGACATTTTCGCAAATGCAAATAGAATGTACGAGACGAAACGTGACTGAAAAATCTGATTTTATTAATTTAGGGTGCCCTGAATTGACAAGTACAGTTAAGGAAACAAATCCCCTGAAATGAGGAGATTGCTACAAAATTAGGAAACAAAAAGATGCTGGCAATGTTGATGACGCTTCAGTGCTTCCCTTTTGCTATGACTTGTATGACATTGACGTTCTTCTCATCTTACCTCTTGAAGAAGGATGATTCTGACCGATGCTTTAACCTTTCGAAGCTTGCCGTGTTGTAAGTGATACAAATGAATTCAGAATGCAATTGTTCGCTTATTCCCTTATTTTGTGTGAATCGCCCTTTCGGGTTTTCAATCCACCGGGATACCCATTTTTGCCTGAGTTGTCCAATGTGGCTTTCAACTCAGCGGGTGTACATTTTTTTATTTATTTTCCCTTATTTTTGCCCGAGTCTTTTATTCTATTTTTGACTCGACGGGATACCCTATTTTTGCCTAGACTTACATTCTGTTTTTATGTCCAGCGGGTCATTTTTATGCGAAGTATTTTTTAACTGCATCTGAATTCACAGGGGACAGGAAGTCTTCATCATCCATAGTACTGAGCATCAGTGCTCCACCGGAGAAAACTTTCTTTACTATGAATGGACCATCATAATTCGGAGTCCACTTGCCCCTGTGGTCTGTATGAGGAGGAAGGAGTCTTTTCAGCACCAGATCCCCTACTTGGTATTCTCGAAGCCTGACTTTCTGATCGAAGGCTTTCTTCATTCTTTTCTGATACAGTTGCCCATGACAAATTGCAGCCAATCTCTTCTCTTCAATCAGACTCAGTTGTTCGTATCGGGATCGGACCCATTCTGCTTCGTTTAGCTTAACATCCATCAATACCCGTAAAGAGGGTAATTCAACTTCAACAGGTAGGATTGCCTCCATACCATACACAAGCTGATACGGTGTTGCCCCAGTGGATGTTCTGATTGACGTACGGTACCCATGCAAGGCAAATGGTAGCATTTCATGCCAGTCTTTATAGGTGACTACCATCTTTTGCACAATCTTCTTGATGTTCTTGTTAGCTGCCTCCACAGCGCCATTCATCTTTGGCCTGTAAGGAGAAGAATTGTGGTGTTGGATTTTGAAGTCCCGACATAACTCTGCCATCATTTTATTGTTCAAATTGGAACCATTATCAGTAATGATTCGCTCAGGCACTCCATACCGACAGATGATGTCCCTCTTTAGGAATCGGGCTACGACTTGCCTTGTGACATTTGCATACGAAGCTGCTTCAACCCACTTGGTGAAATAGTCAATGGCTACCAGGATGAATCTGTGGCCATTTGAAGCAGTCGGTTCAATCTTGCCAATCATATCAATGCCCCACATGGCAAAGGGCCAAGGTGAAGACATCACATTCAAAGGATTTGGAGGCATATGCACTTTATCTGCATAGATCTGGCATTTATGACACTTTTTGGGATAAGCACAACAGTCTGCATCCATTATGATCCAATAATAGCCTGATCTTAGCAACTTTTTAGCCATAGCATGCCCTCCGGCATGGGTACCGAAAGATCCTTCGTGCACCTCGTGCATTAATAAGTCTGCTTCTGCCCTATCAACACATCTGAGGAGTACCATATCAAAGTTCCGCTTGTACAAGGAACCATCAGCATTCAGGAAGAAACTACCAGCCAGCCTTCTTAATGTCTTCTTATCATTGGAAGACGCCCCAAGTGGGTATGTTTGATCCTCCAAGAAGCATTTGATGTCATGGAACAAAGGCTTGTCATCTTTTGCAAGATCTGCTGAAAACACGTATGCTGGTCTGTCAAGTCTGGATACTGAAATCCGAGGTACAAAGTTGGCAGCTTGAACTTTGATCATGGATGAAATGGTAGCCAGAGCATCTGCAAACTGATTTTCATCTCGAGGGATATACTCAAGCTTGACTGTAGTGAAGAAAGTCAATAAACTCCTTGTATAATCCCGGTAGGGTATCAGATGATCCTGGTGAGTGTACCATTTGTCGTTGGTTTGATTAATTACACGAGCTGAATCTCCGAACACAGTCAAAGTCTTGATCCTGATGTCAATGGCTTCCTCAAGACCCATAATACAAGCTTCGTATTCAGCTTCGTTGTTAGTGTAGTTAAAAGTGAGTTTTGCCGAGAAAGGCATGTGAACTCCTTTAGGTGTAATGAGTACTGCACCAACACCACGACCATTCATATTAACAGCCCCATCAAACATCATAGTCCATTCTTCTTCTGGGTCAGGCCCTTCAGTGTGAACGGGCTCTTCATGATCTTTTGCTTTTATGAACATGATGTCTTCATCAGGGAAGTCAAATCTCATAGGCTGGTAATCATCCATGGGTTGCTCAGCAAGATAATCAGACAATACACTGCCTTTGATGGCTTTCTGAGATGTGTACTGAATATCATACTCCGTAAGAATCATTTTCCATCTTGCAACTCGTCCGGTAAGTGTTGGCTTCTCAAATATGTACTTAACTGGGTCCATCTTTGAGATTAATAAGGTAGTGTGGGTCAACATATACTGCCTTAGTCGGCGAGAAACCCACGCTAAAGCACAACAAGTTTTCTTGATCAGTGAATAATGTTGTTCACAGTCGGTAAACTTTTTGCTTAGGTAGTATATTGCATACTCTTTTCGACCAGACTCGTCATGTTGGCCCAGCTCACACCCCATTGACCCTTCTAATACTGTCAAGTACATGATTAGAGGTCTTCCTTCAACTGGAGGCATAAGGATAGGAGGCTCTTGTAAGTATTTCTTGACCTTGTCAAACGCCCTTTGACAATCTTCATTCCACCTGACCGTTTGTTCTTTTCTCAACAACTTGAACAAAGGTTCACAGGTTGCAGTGAGGTGAGACATGAACCGCGAGATGTAGTTCAATCTACCCAGAAACCCTCAAACTTCTTTTTCAGTATTTGGTGCAGGAATTTCTTGAATGGCTTTGACTTTGTCAGGGTCGACTTCAATTCCTTTCTCGCTTACAATAAATCCCAACAGCTTACTGGACCGCACCCTAAATGTGCACTTGTTGGGGTTCAACTTCAATTGGTACTTCCTCAGATGTTTGAACAGCTTCAACAGATTCACTAGGTGGTCTTCTTCTGTGAGGGACTTGGCAATCATGTCATCCACATAACACTCAATTTCTTTGTGGATCATGTCATGGAATAATGTTACCATAGCCCGTTGATAAGTGGCACCCGCATTCTTCAGTCCGAATGGCATTACCTTATAATAGAATGTGCCCCAGGGTGTGATGAAAGTAGTCTTCTCAATGTCTTCAGGTGACATTTTGATCTGATTGTATCCTGAAAATCCATCCATGAAGGAGAACACCGAGAACTGAGCCGTATTGTCGACTAATACATCAATGTGAGGTAAAGGGAAGTCATCCTTCGGGCTGGCTCTGTTCAGATCCCGGTAATCCACACACATCCTCACCTTGCCATCCTTCTTCGGCACAGGTACAATATTGGTAACCCACGGCGGGTAACTAGTCACAGCAAGGAAGCCGGCGTCCCACTGCTTTTGTACCTCTTCTTTTATCTTCATTGCCATATCTGGGCGAGTACGGCGCAACTTCTGTTTTACCGGCGGGCAGTCTTCTTTCAGAGGCAGCTTATGCATAACAATATCGGTGTCCAACCCTGGCATATCCTGATAAGACCAAGCAAAACCATCCACATA
Organism: Lathyrus aphaca; assembly: GCA_963966055.1. Taxonomy (NCBI): domain Eukaryota; kingdom Viridiplantae; phylum Streptophyta; class Magnoliopsida; order Fabales; family Fabaceae; genus Lathyrus; species Lathyrus aphaca. The sequence goes on along the minus strand of OZ014522.1, from coordinate 524,887,240 downwards.
TTCCCGAAGCATGTCAATCAGTTGCTCATTCACTGAATCTTGTAGGCAGGCCCCGATCTTAACTTCCTTCAAGTCTTCTTCCGTACCAAGATTAACTGTTTCAACTTCCTCCTGATGAGGAGTGATAACCTTCTCCTCTTGTCTCAACAACCTGGCTAGCTCTTCAGGTAGCTCATAATCTTCTTCAACCCCTTCATCAGCTCGAATAATCGGATTGTCAAAGTCATACGAAGTCATAGCGGTGTCGTTGTCGGTGTAGTCTGGAGGGTATTCTCTGCAATGGTTTAGATTTGTTTATTTTAGTGATCAGTTTTATCTTGTTTAAAAAGTGAGAATGAAGCTATTTATTTTGAAAAGCATTGCCATTTTATTTTTGTACAAAAAATGAAAAATGAAAAACAGTGAGCGAAAAAAAGAAAAGACTCATTTGCAAAAGATGTCCTGATATTCATTAATTGATCTTTGCACAAAATACAAGATGGCCCGTTTACAAAATGAGTCCTGACATCTTGGGCAAGATGCAGGACTTGATGCATGCTTTAAAACACAGGAAATAATAATTACTCTGCAGGAGTAACCCTTATAATTTCCTGGGAAGACCAGTTTGAGACATGGTTCCCCGGGATTCTTGGCGACGACTGAAGTATTTGCTGCATCCCAGGAGGATAGGATGGGTACTTCAATTGTCTCCTATCAGCAAGCCCAGAAGGTTGTTGAAGATGGAAATGCCCAAGGCTGGGGCAAGCTTCTACCCGTGGAAAAGAAGGAGGACAGATTCGGTTTGGGTTACAAACCATTCCGACAAGATCAGGCAGAGGCTGCTAAGGAGCCCAAGTTCATCAGTGGGGGATGCTCACCCCAGATGCTGTCAATAACGTGGAAGACAAGGTGGAAAGCGACCTCAACCTGGAGAGCTGGATTCGTCCAAGGATCCCGGGTCACCAAGTCCTTAACTGGTATTCCCAGGAAATTATAAGGGTTACTCCTGCAGAATAATTATTATTTCCTGCCTTTTTCGGCATGCATCAAGTCCTGCATCTTGCCCAAGGTGTCAGGACTCATTTTGTAATAGGGCCATATTTGTAATTTTGTGCAAATGGAATATCAATGAATATCGGACATCTTTTGCAAACAATTTTCTCTTTCGCTCACTGTCTTTTCATTTTTGTTATTTTTCGCACAAAACAATAAAATGGCAATGTTTTCAAAATAATAACTTCATTTTACACTTTTTCTAAACAAGATTAAAATTGATCACTAAAACGAACAAATCTCAACCCTTGCAGAGATTATCCTCCAGACTGCACCGACAACAGCACTGCTATGACCTTGTATGACTTCGACAATCCAATTAATCAAGCCGGTGAAGGGGTTGAAGAAGACTATGAGTTACCTGAGGAGTTAGCCAGGTTGTTGAGGCAAAAAGAGAAAGTGATTACTCCTCATCAGGTGGAGGTTGAAACAGTTAATCTTGGTACCGAGGAAGTTTTGAAAGAAGTGAAGATTAGGGCCGGTCTGCAAGCTTCAGTGAAAGAACAACTTATCGACATGCTTCGAGAATACGTCGACGTCTTTGCTTGGTCCTAACAAGACATGCCAGGTCTAGATACGGATATTGTCATGCACAAGCTACCATTGAAAGAAGATTGCCCTCCAGTGAAGCAAAAGTTGTGTTGTACTCACCCAGATATGGCCATGAAGATTAAGGAAGAAGTACAAAAACAATGGGACACCGGTTTCCTTGCTGTAACTAGTTACCCGCCGTGGGTTGCTAACATTGTACCTGTGCATAAGAAAGATGGCAAAGTGCGTATGTGTGTGGATTACCGGGATCTGAATAGAGCTAGCCCGAAGGATGATTTCCCATTACCTCACATTGATGTATTGGTCGACAACACAGCTCAGTTATCAATATTTTCTTTCATGGATGGATTTTATGGGTATAATCAGATCAAGATGTCACCTGAAGACATGGAGAAGACAACCTTCATCACACCTTGGGGCACATTTTGTTACAAGGTAATTCCATTTGGACTAAAGAATACTGGTGCGACTTATCAACGGGCTATGGTAACGTTATTCCATGATATGATCCACAAAGAAATTGAATGCTACGTGGATGACATGATTGCCAAGTCCCTTACTGAAGAAGACCACCTGGTGAATCTGCTGAAGTTGTTCAAGCGCCTGAGAAAGTATCAATTGAAGTTAAACCCCAACAAATGCACATTCGGGGTACGTTCCAGTAAGTTGCTGTGATTTATCGTAAGTGGAAAGGGAATTGAAGTTGATCCTGACAAAGTCAAAGCCATTCAGGAGACGCCTGCACCTAGGACTGAAAAAGAAGTTCGGGGGTTCTTAGGTAGATTGAACTACATATCAAGGTTCATATCTCACCTCACTGCAACTTGTGAGCCCATGTTCAAACTATTAAGAAAGGAACAGACAGTCAGGTGGAATGACGATTATCAGAAAGCTTTTGACAAGATCAAGGAGTACCTGCAGGAACCACCAATTCTCATGCCTCCAATTGAAGGAAGACCTCTGATAATGTACCTGACAGTATTAGAAGGGTCAATGGGGTGTGTGTTGGGCCAGCATGACGAGTCTGGTCGAAAAGAGTATGCAATATACTACCTAAGAAAAAAATGTACCGACTGTGAACAACGTTATTCACTGCTCGAGAAAACTTGTTGTGCTTTAGCGTGGGCTGCTCGCCGACTAAGGCAGTATATGTTGACTCACACTACCTTATTGATCTCAAAGATGGACCCCATCAAGTACATATTTGAGAAGCCAACACTTACCGGAAGGGTTGCAAGATCGAAAATGATTCTGACAGAGTATGACATTCAGTACACATCTCAAAAAGCCATCAAAGGCAGTGTACTGTCTGACTATCTGGCCGAGCAACCCATTGATGATTACCAGCCCATGAGATTTGATTTCCCCGATGAAGACATCATGTACTTAAAAGCAAAAGATTATGAAGAGCCTGTTCACACTGAAGGGCCTGACCCAGAAGAAGAGTGGACAATGATGTTTGACGGGGCTGTCAATATGAATGGCCGTGGAGTTGGTGCAGTGCTCATTACGCCTAAAGGAGTTCACATGCCTTTCTCGGCAAAACTCACCTTTGCCTGCACTATCAATGAAGCAGAATACGAAGCATGTATCATGGGTCTTAAGGAAGCCATTGACCTCAGGATCAAGACATTGAATGTATTCGGAGATTCAGCTTTGGTAATCAATCAGACCAACGACAAATGGTACACTCACCAAGAGCATCTGATTCCGTACCGTTACTATACGAGGAGATTACTGACTTTTTTTACAACAGTCAAACTTGAGTACATCCCTCGAGACGAAAATCAGTTCGCAGATGCTTTAGCTACCATTTCCTCCATGATCAAAGTTCAAACTGCAAATTATGTACCTCGGATTTTGGTATCCAGATTGGACCGACCGACATATGTATTTTTTGTGGACATCACTAAAGATGACAAGCCTTGGTTCCATGACATCAAATGCTTCTTAGAGGATCAGACATACCCACCTGGGGCATCATCCAATGATAAGAAGACACTAAGAAGGCTGGATGGCAGTTTTTTCCTCAATGCCGATGGTTCATTATACAAGCGAAACTTTGACATGGTGCTACTCATATGTGTTGACAAGAAAGAAGCAGGCTTGCTGATGCACGAGGTGCACGAAGAATCTTTTGGTACCCATGCCGGAGGACATGCAATGGCAAAGAAGTTGTTAAGATCGGGTTACTACTGGATCACAATGGATGCAGATTGTTGTGCCTATGCCAGAAAATGCCACAAATGCCAGATCTACGCGGATAAAGTGCATGTGCCTCCAAACCCTTTGAACATGATGTCTTCACCTTGGCCCTTTGCTATGTGGGGCATTATCATGATTGGGAAGATCGAACCGACTACTTCAAATGGTCACCGATTCATCATGGTAGCCATTGATTACTTCACCAAATGGGTTGAAGAAGCTTCGTATGCAAACGTCACCAGACAAGTGGTAGCCAAATTTCTGAAAAGAGACATCATCTGTCGATACGGAGTTCCCGAGCGAATCATTTTCTCAACATTTTTCTTAGCATTTATGTAAACACCCCAAATTTGCCCTCACTTATATCACACCACGGCTTGTGATCTTTCATGTTTGCATTAACATAAGCATCACACCTCATATTGCATATTTGTTTCACTGCATAAGTCAAGTTCATCTGCATCTAGGGTTTGTGATCTGAGCAATCCAAGAATCCATCTGAGCCATCCCAAAGGTCTCAAAGCTTTCCAAGAGGGTCCATGTGTGTTCTACCATCATATTATGTTCCTCAAAGTTCATGAAAGTCAAGGGATCACAAGAACTAGCAAAGGCATGGAAGCAGAGCTAGGGTTTTCACTACACAGATGACCAAAATTAGGGTTTTGGTTTCAGAGGCCTTAACTCCAAATTTTTTGGTCATTCTTGTTTCTAATGTTCTTAATATATCATAAGGATCATGTGTACCAAGTTTGATGAAGAAACTCATTGTGGAAGTCATTTGTTCATTAGGTAACTTCCTGAGCAAGTTAAGTCAAAATCAGGGCATCTGAGGCCCCCAACAATGGAACCAAAGGGGTATTTTCGTCAAATTGAAGTTATATGATCTTTATTTGATCTTAGAAGAGGTTGGAAGTTCACAAGATTGAAGAATTTTGAGCCAATTACAAATTTGCCATTTTTGGAAATGACTTGAAATGCAAACTTTCCAATTTTGGAAAGTTTTTCAACCTCCTCTTTCATGACCAAAAAAGCATCAAATGAAAAATTCTTGGTCATGAAAGTTGTAGATTGGATCTTTCCCTTTTCAAAAAGTACAAGAACATGTCTTGATTCATCCTAGAACTCAAGATACGGGCTTTCAAAGTTGGCAAAAATCCTATAATTTCAAGTTTCATGTCAAAGAGGGATTTTGCATTTTGGCATGTTCAAACATTCTAATGACCTCTAATGTGCACAAACACTTCACAATATGTCAAACGAACTTCAAACAATCAGAATTGTGCATTGAACCAAGTGTTTCCATGACTTGAACTTCAAAAAATCTCAAAAGGGGCAAAACTCCCAAAATTTGCAAAACATGTGATAACTCTTCATCCAAGTCTTCCAGCACATCATAACCAATCCCATGGCCATGCTTGAACCCAACTGAGGCCAGAAACCCCATGAAATCTCTTCTGACCCATGCTCATACCTCATGGTACACAATCTTGACTTTTTGCAAAAACTCCCATACCAATCAGCCTGTGCCACCACCCACTTTCTGAGCAATCCCATTGGCTTAAACAAACATTATGGATCACATTTCATAACACACAATAGCCTGAGTCATCCCACAAACTGAGAATTCACAAAATCCATCAAAACCTTCCTCTCTTCGAATCTCAAAAACCAGCCACTAAAACTTCAAACTTCCTTCACTAATCAACTCAAAAACACCTCAGGATCATTTCCCACCCTTCACCATAGCCTAAAACACCCTCAATCAGAAATATGATTTCTGCATACTCAGAATCAAACACTTCAAAATAGCCATCACAAGCTTGCTCTAAGCTCCTCATCATCATCAGGGAGTTCATTGGGGTGGATTTGAACCAAGAGGGAGGCCAGAAAGCTAAAGAACACAAAGCTTCAACTCAGGTAGCTATGATGAACCTTTTTTCCAGAACTTGCTATTTAAGTTAAAATATGATTCTACATGTTTAGCTGATCATCCTGATATGTTTATTTTTGAAAATGGTCGATAAATGTTTTTAGTGCCTGGATTCTTGTTTGTTGATGTTTGATGAGTGATTCTGGAGCATTTGGGAGCTTGGGGTGGCCTAGGGAGTGATTTCAGAATTTGGATGGCCGGAGAAGATGACCGGAGCTAGCTCTGGTCACCTGAAAGTGGTTAGGGTTCTTAATTAGGGTTTAAGGGCCAATTTGAATGTGGGTCGTAGGATTAGGATTAGCGCGTGTTTGGAGGGTCCAGATCATTTCATTAAACCCTAATCTTTTAATTAAATTAATTAATCAGGATTAATTAAATGAAAACCCAATTTGAATGTCAGCCATAGGATTACGCGCGCAGTGAACTCCCTCCTTTTCCATTTGAATCTGGGCCATCAGATCAGCATACTTCTCATTTAAATCATTTTTATTTCATTTTTATTGCATTTTCTTGCACAATTTATTTAAAATATCAAAAAGCATTCAAAAAATATTTTCCTTTGCATTCTGACTTTAAATATTTTTCTTCATCAAAAAATAAATTTTATTTTATGTTTTGCATTAAAAAAGTATTTTTAAAATATTTACCAATTTCATTTAAGGTTTGATCATAGTTTACCAATTTCTTTGAATTAAGGGTTATAAAAATCACATTTTTGAACCCTAACTTTGAAAAATCATTTCTGCCTAACCAAGAAGATTTTGAAGTTGATTCATTTTGCATTGTGTTACATATTGCATGTAGTTTATAGGTAATTTTCCCCATGAATTTATCTTGCCTTTTCAAATTGATTTGCATTTTTCCCTTTGAACCACCCAAAAACCCTAGAAAACTTAGGAAAATCATAACTTTTGATTGGTTAGGCTTCTGACCTTCTCCTTTGGGGTGTGACCTAGTATGGGATTAGGGTTTGTTTGAGCTTTTTTTTCAAATTTTTATCATGTCATTTTCTTCTGTTTTGTTCATTTGCATCTCACATGTCCATGTAACCCTAATTTCTCATGTTCATGTGCATTCACCTTGCATATGTATCATTACATGAACTTGCCATGACATTTCATGCATTCATATGTCATCTTAGACATCTTAGGACATGTTAGAACCTTACTTGATCATTGTTTCACTCATTTTCCATGATAAGCATTCATTTCATTTCATAAATTTTCATGTGTTTTCAAGTTTCAAAGCATGTTTCCATTGCATCTCATCTTTGTATGATCACACATATGCATCTTGTATGACTTTTCATCATCTTATATGACATTTGCATTGCATAAACACTTCTGAATTTGGTCATTTCATCTCACTTCACTTCATTTCTTTATGCTTTATACTTTATGCATCCATGCTAACTTTTCAGGTTTTGGTAAGTCATTTTGGGAGGTGAATTTTCCTTCACCTTTCACTTCTTCTTATCTCTTTCGTTTGCATTTTAACTTATCTTTGGAGTGAATCTAATTCACTTATGTTCCATCTCACTTTCTTTCTTCAAGTTACTTATCTTCTTCAATGAACTAAGTAACTTATTCTCTTACTTCATCCTCCTTTCATCTGCTTCTTCCATTGGTGGCTTCCTTGAAGATCTTTCTTAAACCTCACAAACCATAGGATATCCAAGCATGATAATGATTAGGGTTGTAATTAGTACCCCTTAGCTTTTACCGTTGAGTCTCCTTGAGTCTCTCTTCTCATCTTAATAATCAGAGACTAAACTCTTAAAGTTTTAGGACTTTGGAATTAGGGTTATGCCTGCATCCTTCTCTTAGGATGGAGTGTATAACTTTAATCCTAAGTGTTAAACCTTTAATTTTTTTAAACCTCTTAATCAAAATACACTAATAATCACCAAGACTTTATCTTGTAACTTGGGCCTTACATTAGGGTTCTAATTCTTCCTTATGGTTAAGAAGGACTGACCCTAGTGTTTAATGGACAAGTCCCCCTCAAGAAGTCTTACAAATCATAAAATCCACTTCTTAATCTCATCCCTTAATTAAATCCACTTAATAAAGGCTTTTTATATAATGAATTTAATCCCTAACCATGGATTAAGTTGAGGTATCTTCCTCAGCTTAAGTGTTCTCATCTATTATCCTTCTATTAGGATGGTGTAATGAGTTCACTAATCTGTGATTAGAGATTAAACTCATTACTTAACACTAAACAAAAATCCAAAAACATCTAAATAATCACAAGTAGGTTAATGATCTTAATCCTACATCATCATGGTAATTAAGTTGAGATGCTTATCTCATACTTAAGTAGGCTCATTATCCCTAATCAGGGAGGATATAATGAGTTTACAAACCCTTGATTTAGGCTTAAGCTCATTACCTTATGCAAAACACCAAAAACAATAAAAAACTGAAAACACAAAAACAAACAATAATCGTCTCCTTCGGGATTCTTTTCTCATCACACTCATTCACAAACGAGAACTTGCTTCTTCCGTCTAATGCAAAACAGTTAACACTCGAGCCAGACGAGTCATACACTTGAGCATAGACAAGTAAGCAGTTCACAGTCAATCTTTTCAGTCTTTTTGAGTCGAATTACGGTGTTCTGACTTCCTCATTGCACGCGAGGATACGTAGGCCTAACTTAACAGTTATCGAACAAAAGTCTCTGTATCTCCCCCCTCTTTCAGCATTCTTTCCAAAGCCTCAGTTCCTGAGCATTCACCCTTCTTGCACTGACACTTGTACATTCATTCCTAGCTTTTGCACACAGATAGCACATACACTACCCCTTTAAACACAATCTTTTAAGCGTGGATCCCATCGAGTACGACGGACAATCTGGGTGCTAATACCTTCCCAGGTTGTAACTAACCCCCTTTCTCAGTTTCTCTGGTTCGCAACCGTCTTATCCATCTTTTTCTAGGTTTATGTAGCATTACCTTTCCTTCGGGAAAAAATGCCTAGCTGGCGACTCTATTCAGTTCACCTTCATTTCTCTTTTCACCGACCGTTCGCGCTTGTACCGGGATGCAAATCTCCGGGAGCGACAATTTAGTATAAACAAATTCATGTAGCAACCAAAAACATTGCATCATGTTCATCATAGCTGAGGCATATGTATGTGATCATGGATTGGAGAAATTGAAGGCTATACAAAGACAGTCAAGGAGCCACAAAGCTTCTCAACCATGTGAAAAGGGTTCACAACATCCCACAAGTCTTCATTTGAAGCCACAAGTCTTGAAAAGAATTAAATTGATCAAAGGAGGCAAACAGTGCAACATCAACTGATGAAAAGGGGCCAAATTAGAGTTTCTATTTTACTGGGCTTCTCAGTGAAATTTTGATCCAAAGTTGATTCCATTGTCTTCTATATGATGTCAAGTTCATAGGGTTCAAATTTCATCCATAGAAACATTTTGGAAGTGGTTCAATTATCCAGATGATTGAAAATCAAGGAATTGGGGAAAAGTCAACCATGCTGAGGAAAACGCCAGATCCTGACTTTTTGAGATCAAAATTATGAAATTAGGGTTACAAGGATCCTATGGTTCAAATTTAATCAAGAAATGATGGAGGAATCAAGATAAATCAAGAAAATCAAAACTTACCATTTTTGGAAAATTAGGGTTTCCAAAAATGGAAAGTTTTGGCCATTTTTGCAGCCACTTCAAGAGAGGCCTTCTCCCAAAATACAAGGGCTATGAAAATTATACCTTGAGCCAATTAAAAAGGGTATCCTAAGCTTCAAATCCATATGTGGAACTCACTCATATCATTAAAATTGAGAGAGATATGATCATGCAAAGATTGGGCAAAACAAGGCAAAAAGCAAGTCATGGGCGAGGCAACCTGTTGGTCTGCGCGTGCGCCCTGCCTGACTTTTTGTTAAACAGGTGGTGTGCCACAAGTTGTTCCATTTTTCTCCATCAAGATGACTTCAAATGAAAAAACCTCCAACATCAAAGTTGTTCCTTGCCATATTTTCTACAAGTTTAATGTTTACCATGTTTTTATTTGATCAAGTTATCAAGGACATATGAAAGGTCAAAGTGTGGATGTTCAAACTGAAAATTCACAAGGAAGCTTGCTCAGGCCAAGGTCATTCAGTGCAGGCCCATGATGCAGCATTGTGGCATGATTTTCTAAGATGCATTTGAAGTGTTTAGAGGTCATATTCTATGTTAGGTTGAACTACAAACTTGTTGTATGAATCATCCTCTTTGATTTGAGCACAGGGATGTTAGGGTTTAGTAGCTTGAGCATGAATAAATCATCCATGGAATAGAAACATATCAAACTGGTTTTCTTGCATGTTAAGGCATTGTGTTATATGAGTAATTTAGGTCATTTCAGTTTGAATAAAGCCTCCAGCATGTTATGATCATAGTGCTTCATCACTTGGAGTGCAAATGGTTCCATGTTTACATATACACCATACTTGCCATACATCTCTTTTCTAAGATCAAACCAAATGACCAATTTCAGATTTGATCAAGCATGTTATGCAACCTGATCAAGTCAGTTCCATGCCATCACTATTAATCCTCACAATAAGTAACATGAATACCACACCATTGGATCATATTCGAGCTAAGTGAATTCAACTTCACTCACCATTGCTCAATCCACCCTCATTGCACCTTGCACCTCAAGTTAAAGTAAATATGGTTCTAACTGTTAACCATGAGGGTTAACAGTTAACCTAAGCCATATAAATTTTTCTCCAACTGAATTTTGAGGACACTTCATTCTGATCCAAATCTCATCACAAACTTCATCCATTTCCTCTGATTTTGGGAGCTACATTGCATTGCATCTTGCTCGATTCAGCTCCATCTTCATCAATCCAATCTCAACCTTCATTTGTTCATCACTATCTTCATCATGAGCTTCATTTCCATGGCTGCACTCAAGTGAATTTCACAAACTGCACCATTGAATATTGTTGCATAACATCAGGATTTGCACTGCATTTCACCCATAGTGTGGCAATTATCATCAATTAATCATCACTACTTTGATATGCACTTTCTCCATGGATCAATCTTTCTGAATCTTCAAAAATAAGTGTGACTGCATTTTTGGATTTCTAAAATTTCATCAAGGATTTGAGCATTGCAGAGTGTTTATTTCACTCAATTGTGGATCAAGATTGTTTTGCACAATGAAGTAGATCAAGTTCTCTGGTTTTCCTCAACAAATCGCAACTCTGCAAACAGGTTCCATCTCTGCTCTAAAATGTGTGATTTCATTACTTTTTTATTAGTTTTGTGATGGTATGAGCTTGATATAAGCTTTGGTGTGCCTGGCTAGTTGATAGGCCTCTTACATGCTTAGATGCAGTTTTTAGGTGTGGTTTGTTTGGCTGCGATTTGCTTTATTCTTGAGTCCTAAATGAAAACTAAGGGTGGATTTGAAGTGTACTCAGTGAGAGGAAGAGATTGATGGTCTTAGATTTTGTTTCAGTGGAGTTTGAGCCATGCCCTGACCGGAGAAGATGATCGGAGAATAGCTCCAGTCACCTGAACAGTGTGCCCTAATTCCCTTCAACTTTATAACACGTCCATTGGATCATTTCAATCATGTGGTTCACAGCACGCCAACACAATAATGTTCAGCATGGCAATCACGTGCATTTTTAAAAGGAAAAGTTTAGGTTGCTTTTTGCACCCCAGGCGTATTACCTTAGGCCCGGTGTAGTTCATTTTCTTTTTGTTTCCACCCCCAGGCTCAATCCTTTATTTCTTTGAATTTCTTTTATTTTCTTTTATTCAATTTTATTTCATTTTTATTTTTTATTTTACAAAATACCAAAACACCTTTAAATATTCCCCAAAAATTCATAGGTGATCCTCATATTTTTATTTAATTTTCCATAATTTTTGTTTTCATTTTGTCCATTTTTTAAGGCAGAATTAATTTCCCATTTAATTGTTTCCTTATTTTCTACATTTTTGATCAATCGTCTTATCCATTTTATTTCTTTTAAACCATGAATGATAAATGGTCCATCCTTTTTTCATTATTCATAGGACTCCCAAAGCCTCCCAAAAATATTTTTGTTTTAATTTTTAGGTCATGATAGGTCTTGTTTTGGTCCCATTCTTTCACATGTGTGCACATAAACCCTAATCTCATTCCACACTTCATTTGATCATTCAAAAATAGGAGTTTTTGTGAGATTTTTTAGACATAAGTTACCTTCTGGATTGTGATCCCAATTTTCAAGTTTTCATAATTTTTCTAAGCCATTTGATATATTTCTAAGTTGCTTAGGGCATAAGTAACATTTTTGGTCTTTTACTTCACTTCCTTTGATCCAAATTGAATAAGGAATTTATGCCATTACATTAAGGTCTTGATTTTGAGTATAGTAGCTCCTATGGGATGTTTTCAAGTGTTGAGTACCCTCCTTAGGTCTTCACCTTTGTTATTCTAGGGTTTCTTAAGTCATAAGTCATACTTGCCTTACTTTGACCTAATCTCACTTCTTCTTCTACATTAGCCATCTCAAATCCCATTTGTGCATAAGATAACCTTGTAATATCTTTGTTTTGTGTCTCATAAATATATTGTGATCATCCCCATATATTTACCTCAAGTTTAGACTCTTCTGTATTCTTTTAAACTTCATTTGTCATTTAAGGGTCCTTAAAACCCTAATTTGTGACACTTAGTCTTAAGATACCTCTTACCATTTCATTTATGAGTACTTTGTGAGCCTAATTTTCATTCTAACTTTTCATCAAGCCTATTATTTTTGTATGAGGAGTTCAAGATTCCTTGGTTATTTTTGATTTTTCTTTCTAAGTCATTTGTTTCAATTCTAAAACCATGTTTCCATGTGCATTCTTTCTTCTTCCAATCTCATGTTTGAATCTCTTTAACTTGAATCTCTTATTTCCCATATGATATAATGTCATCCTTAATTTTCATTTAGTGTTAAGTTCTGGACTTTGCACTTACTTTTGCTTTTAGGAGATTTTAACATGATAAAACCCTTAGGTTTCCCTTTTAACTTCATCCTTAGGTTTCATTAGGGCTTAATAATAATTTAGGGCATAATTTGAGTTTGTTCATTCTTAGGGATCTAGATTACCTTAGGGTGAATTAGCTACTGACTTTTGAAGTTTGTTACTTTATAAGATACCTTAGACTTAGGTATTAGCCTTAGAAGTTCACTAACACCTCTCATTAGCTAGTGTGAGTTGTTAATTGAATTTTTCCATGTTATAATTGTTCAAATTATTTCATCATGCTAACATTTGTTTTGTAGGGGGAATATTGAGGTAAGCATTACTTCATTCCCATCTCTTATGCATTGTTATTGTATTCCTTAGCACTTGGTGCTTTGTTCATAGGCTTCCCTTTTGTTCTTTAGATTCAACTTAACTTCCTTAGGAAGTAAGTGAACTCTAACTTGCTTTTATTTTCCTTAGATTTAGAATACCTCACAAACTATAGGATCACCTCTTGTATATAATAAGATAACTTAGGGTTGTGTCTTAGTCCCCCTTTAGCTTTGACCTTTTGCCTCTTGAGTCTTCTTCTCTCTTCTTCAAACAAAATAAAAAACACTTAATAAATGCATGAAAGAATCTCTTGTGTATAGCCTTATTCCATGGGGCACTTACATTCATTCCATCTTGAAATAGTGTGAGCTTGTCTATCATGATGTACAAGTCTGATCAAGAGATTATTTTCACAAAGAAAACCTAAAAGATACTTCTTCACACAAGCTACAAAAACATTTAATAAGTTCAACAAGCTAGTGAACTTGGACCCTAATCCTTGGAAACAAGTCTTGGATAAATTCTCCTTGCTTGGTGTGCTTGTTCTATTATTCCATCTTGGAATGTAGTAGCAAGTACACATTCCATGGAAAAGAGTTTGAATTCACTTCCTTGTGCCAAATTCACACAAAACTCTTAAAAAGCAAACAACAAACAATAAGCGACTTTCCTGCGGGAATTCTCTTCTCACCTCATTCATTCTCCACGCGAACTTGTGACGACTTGTCTCGCATGCAAGACGGTAAATGCACTCATACCAGACGAGCCTGCAACACCTGAGCCTAGACATACGCAGTTCCAATGCATAAAAAACACAAACAAGTTCCCGCCTTAGTTAGGCGAACTACGTCGACTCTGATCTTCATTTTCCCGATGAGGTACGTAGGCAGAGGGGTAGGGCCCGTTTGAGCACATTCTTTATTTTCCCTACATTTCCCCCCCTTTCTTTTCATTTTCTCTTTCAACCTTTCTCATTCCTCATTTCTAGTTCCAGTTAGCAGTTCTTCATTCAGCAGCATCTTATTTTTTTACCTTTTGAAACAGACAAACAAGTGTGGATCCTGTCGGGAACGGCGGACGGTCTGGGGTGCTAATACCTTCCCAGGTCGTAACCGACTCCCGAACCCAGATCTTTGGTTCGCAGGACCTTGTCATTTCCTTCTTCCTCAGGTTTGTGAAGCATTACCTTTCTCGTTCCTTTGGGATAAAAATGCATGGCTTGCGACTCTACCTTTTCCGAGCCACTTTCGCGTTTGTACTAGGATGAAAATCCTGGGAGCGACAACTGGCGACTCTACTTGTGATCGAACCCAGAATCTCTGGTTTCCCTTGTAGAGTCAATCCTAGCGCCTGTTTGTTTTTGTTTCTTTGGGTGTTTATATGTGTGTTGCTATGTGTTTATTTACTGTTTTCATTTACATTTTACTTTACAACATTTATTTACTGCTTACAGTATGTATTTTCACATGCATCATAATCTGTGGGATGGGTTTTGTTACTATGAGATGAGCTTGTAATCGAGGCTCGAGTGCACCTTAGGACTTAGAGTGGTTCCACTTTGGCTTCATGGCATCTTGCTATGTTGGTAGTAGTGATTTCCACACCTTGACTTACGTCCTTCTCGGAAATGTATTGATACCAGAATCTTTCTGGGGCAATACACAACCTTGATAGTTATGTGCAGTCAGGGGACCGATCATTGAGAACCTTTGTGGAAACATCCCTCTCCAGTGATGACACTGGCTTACCACATTTGTTGGTAAACCCACTTGCATTTGAGGGCCCACTGGTAACTCGCATAGGATGGCCGGGTTCTCTTATAGGAATCCAGTTAAAGCAAATTGTTCATATGACGATAGTATCGTACCCTTCGGGATTAATGTACTATTGTTTCTCGATTCAGTGCATGAATTTGGGGACTTATGAGGGATTCTTGTTTCCTTGGACTCAGCTGAGACCTCCTTGAGTAGTACATAATGCCAAACCGATTCCCTGATTTGGTCTTGAGCCATTTCTCGGAGATGGTGAACGTATTATTGCTGCTCGGCTTTGAGAGTCCATGATGTTGACCCGAGTAGCACACCCGTGAGATTGGGGGGGGGGGGGGGGGTTTATAGGATTGTAGGAACCTTAACCTTCAACACACCCATTGTACTAATATGCTTCAGTATTGTGATCTGTTCTGTTACACCTTGATTCTGAGATTTGAACCTCTAATTAGAGAGATGTTTGTTTTGATGTGGTGATGTTGTGACCCTGCACAGACACTTGATTATATGATTGACACTACACAAACACATCATTGATCACATGCCTTGCCTTGCATAAGCATCATGACATCATTAGTCATATGTGTTCTTTTTATTCTAAGGGTTCATATTACTTCCGATTCCCGGTCATTTTGCTACTTAAAGATGGAGACTCTAAGGAAGAAGAATGTTCACTATACTTTCCCACAATCAGAGACAAAGGGTATTCAGAAGTTGATCAGCTTGATGAGTGACAAAGCTCTTGATGACTTCAAAAGAGAGTATGGAAAGATCCCGGATTATGTGAATAAGCCAACACTTGATCAGAGGGATAACTTGCATTCCTTGTTGCAATTCTATGATCCACATCTACGAGTCTTTGCTTTCCTAGATTACATTTTGGCACCTACATTGGAGGAGGTCTCCAGTATCCTGAATATTCCCATTAGAGAAGGTATGCCTTATTATGTGTAAACACCCCAAATTTGCCCTCACCCATTTCACCATGGCTTGTGATCTCTTCATATGCATAAGTTCAATCATATCATCTCATGTTGCATTTTTGTTTCACTGCATTGCTTCAAAGTCAACTGCATCTAGGGTTTGTGATCTGAGCCATCCCTGAGCCATTTGAGCCACTCCAAAGGTCTTCAATCACTTCAAAGGGATCCATGTATGTTTAAGCATCATATTATATCCTCACAAAGTCAAAGAAGTCAAAGAATCACAAGAACTGAGAATGGCATGGAAGCAGAGCCAGGTTTAACTGCACAGATGACCTAGAATTAGGGTTTTGGTTTCAGAGGCCATAACTCCAAATTTTTTGGTCATTCTTGTTTCTATTGGTCTCTATATGATATGAGGATCATGCATATTAATTTTCATGAAGAAATTCTATGGGGAAGGCATCTAATCAAGAGTTGACTTCTTGAGCAAGTCAGTGCAAAATCAGGGCATCTGAGGCCCCCAATGACCCAACCAAAGGGTGTTCTTCATCATTTTGAGTGTTTGTGATCTTTATTTGATCATAGAAGATGTTAGAAGTTCACAAAATTGAAGAATTTCAAGCCATTTGCAAAGTTGCCTTTTTGGGAAATTGACTTGTAATGGAAAATTGCCATTTTGGGAAAGTTTTTCAAACCTTTCTTTTTGATTCAAAAATGCTTCAAATGAGAAAACTTTGGTCATGAAAGTTGTAGAATGGATCATTCCCTTTTCAAAAAGTACAAGAACTCATTCTAATTAATTTTGGATCAAAAGTTATGGCTTGTCAAAGTTGGGAAAAATCACATAATTTCAAGTTTTGTACCAAAGAGGCATTTTGCAAAATGGTATGATCAAGCATTCTAAAGACTTCAAATGTGCACAAACTCTTAACAACATGCTCATGTGACTTCTAAAAATCAGAATTGGCCCAAGAATTATGCATTTTGGTGCCTTGAACTTCATGAATTTCCAAAAGGGGCAAAGTTGGACAAAGTTGCAAAACTTCTCATAAACCCTAATCCACTTGCTGCATTGCCTCTAATCCATTTCCATGGTGCTCCCTAACCTCAGCTGAACCAAGCCATGCCCCTATCACAGCCTCCCACTTGCCCATACCTCAAGTACACCTAGACTTGACTTTATGCAAAATGGCCCATACCAATCCCACAGTGCCACACCAACTATTCTGACCAATCAAGACTTTACAAACACACTTCAAGCAAGCCATTTCATAACTTCTTGGAGCCTGAGGCAACACATAAGCCATAGTTCACAAAAATCCTCCATCTTGCATTTTCTATCGAATCACTTAACTCAGCCATCCATTCCTCAAATTTCTTCCACCATCCATCTCAAAACACTCCACTGATCATCCCTGACCCTTCACCTTGCCCTGAAACCCCCTGAAATCAAAACACGATTTCTTCCCCTCTCTGAACAGAACTCAATCAATCTCACAAACTAGCCAAAATAAACTCCAAACAAGCTTTGCAAACACTTGAGGGAGGTCAGTAGAGGTGATTGGAAGCAAGGAGACAGGCTGAAAGCTCCAAACTGAAAGCTTCATCTCAGGTAGCTTCACGAAATTATTTTTCCAGAAACCTTGTTTTAAGTTACTAAAATGATCTACATGTTCCCCTGATTGCTCTGCACTTTGTATTTTTGAAAATGATTGAGTATTGAGCATGTACTGCATCTCTGAAAGTTTGGTCATTTTTATGTTTTTGATTTGAATCTTGGTTTTGAGTAAAAAGAAATGGATTTTGAGGGTAGATTCATGTTTAGGGAGGTTGAGAGGTTTGATCTGGAGCTTTACAGCTTTTAAAATGACCAGGAGAGTGAGTTTGAGATTTCTCAGGGAGGGTGTCACCGGAGAAGACGACCGGAGCTCTTCTCCGGTGACCTGAAAGTGATTAGGGTTTGATAATTAGGTTTAGCCAGGTTTAAATGTGGACCATGGATTGGGTTGACTAACATTGACTCCCGCGCGTTTGGATTGCCAGGATCAGTCATTAAACCCTAATCCTCAATTAATTAACTTAATTTGAATTAATTAGTCAGAACGCATCTGGACCACTCCTTTACGCGCCAGTCAACTCCCTCCACCCAACTTTGAATCTCAGCCTTTGGATTGTCATACTTTTCATTATTTTCATTTTAATTTCATTTTCTTTTCATTTTATTTGCACGAATTATTTAAAATAGCAAAAATCATTTAAAAATTATGAAATTTTTTGTCAAAGATTTCATTAATTTTTAAAACACAAAAACATTTTTATTTTCATTTTTTGCATTAAAAATTATTTTTAAATCATTTAAATGTTTATTTTTAATTAGTTAGTGAAAATTAATTAATTAAAAATGCATTTAGGTATTTAAAAATCACAAAAAAATTCACATAGCATTTAGAAACATTTAGAAACATTGTCCCACTCTCAAACCAAATTTCTTTTTTGTTCTTGATGCCTTTTGATCATTTTCATTGGATTTAAATTCATTTTAAGGCAATATTTTTGTGCAAACTTTGAAAAATCCCTTCTGCCTAACCATTGAGAGTTGGATGATGATTCTTCTTGCATTGCATTCTTCATGGCATGTAGTTTATAGGGTAAAATTGGTTTGAATTGATCTTGCATTTTCAATTTGTTTTGCATTTTTCTTGATGAGGTACCTTAAAACCCTAGCCAACTTAGGAAATTCATAACTTTCATTAGGTTAAGAGTTGGATCCCCTCCTTTGGGCAATGAACTTGAATAGGTTTAGGGTATCTTTGATTGCATTTTCAATTTTTTATCATGTCATATGCTTCTGATTTTGAATTTTGCTTTGTGTGTTGATCATAAACCCTAATTTGTGCCTTCCTTTGCATCCATTTCTCATTTGCTTGCATCCAATGACTTGCCATGACATTTTGTGCATACCTATGATTCATGATACATCTTAGGACATATTAGAATCATGTTTGATCATTTCATCTTTCATTTTCCATGTTATATGTTCATTTCATTTCATAAACATTCTTGAATTTTTATGGTTCAAAGCATGCCTCATTTGCATCCTTATGACTGTATGATCATTCTCATCTCTTGTCATGTGTTTGCATCATTTCTTAGCATCATTAACATCATGTTTATGCTTCTAGTTTTGGTTGGCATCATGGCATTGCATCTCATTCTCATTGCATTTCATTTTCTTGTGCTAACATTTCAGGTGGTAAGTTGTTTGAGAAGTGAATTTGCCTTCACTTCTCACAATCTCTTTTCATCTCTTTCATACTTTCTTTGCTGCATTTTGTATGAGTATTATAGTGATCTTGCTCATTCATGATTCATCTCTTACTTTCTTCCTTCAAGCAACTTGTCTTCTTGAGTGAAGCAAGTTGTTTTGCTTCTCTTTGCTCCTTTCATTTGCTCCCTTCCTGATGGTTTCTCTGAAGTTCTTCTTGCAAACCTCATTAACCCTAGGAATAACCAAGCATGATAATGATTAGGGTTTGATTAGTCCCCCATTTAGCTTTTACCTTTGTGTCATCTTTTGAGTCTTCTCTTCTCACCTCATAATCAAGGACTAAACCCTAAAGGCTTTAAGGCTTTGTGATTAAGCTTATGCCTGCATCCTTCTATTAGGATGGAATGTATAACTTTAATCCTAAGTGTTAAACCCTTAATGTGTTTACATCCTTTAATCAATCCATCTAATAATCATTAAGACATCAAGCTTGTAACTTGGGCCTTGCATTAGGGTTCTAATTCTTCCTTAACTGGTTAAGAAGGACTAACCCTAGTGTTAATGGACAAGTCCCCCTCAAGTTGTCTTACAAACCATAAAAATCACTTCTTCATCTTATCATTAACTAAAATCCATCTAATAAAGGCTTTGTTTTGTCATGAGGTTAATCCCTAATCATGGATTAAGTTGAGGTATCTTCTTCAGCTTAAATGTTCTCATCTATTATCCTTCTATTAGGATGGTGTAATGAGTCCATTAAATCCTTGATTATGGCTTAAACTCATTACTTGACACTAAACAAAAACAACAAAAACATCTAAATAATCACAAGTAGGTTAATGATTTTAATCCTACACCATGGTGATTAAGTGTGAGATGTTGACTTCACACTTAAGGTATCCTCATTACCCCTAATCAGAGGGAAGATGTGATGAGTTTACTAACCCTTGGTTTAGGTTTAAGCTCATTTTCCTATGACAAACTTCAAAAGCAATAAAAGACTGAAAACACAAAAACAAACAATAATCGTCTCCTCCGGGATTCTTTCCTCATCACCTTCACTCACAAACGAGAACTCGCTTCTTCCGTCTAATGCAAGACAGTTTGCACCTGAGCCAGACAGGTCCTACACTTGAGCATAGACAAGCAAGCAGTTCACATGTCATTTTTCTTTCAGTCTCTTTGAGTCGAACTACGGTGTTCTGACTTCCTCATTGCACGAGAGGATACGTAGGCATAACTTAACAGTTATCGAACAAAAGTCTCTGTATATTCCCCCCTCTTCCATCATCATTCTTATAGCCTCATGATCTTGAGCATTTCACTTTTTCTTACACCGACACTTCTCTTGTACACTTCACATTTCTTTTACACTGACACTTGCATCCTTTCCAGCTTTGATACACAAAAAGCACTGACACTACCCCTTTAAAACACAAATCTTTCAAGCGTGGATCCCGTCGAGTACGACGGACAATCTGGGTGCTAATACCTTCCCAGGTTGTAATCAACCCCCTTTCTCAGTCTCTCTGGTTTGCAACCGTCTTATCCATATCTTTTCCTAGGTTTATGTAGCATTACCTTTCCTCCGGGATAAAAGTTCCTAGCTGGCGACTCTTGTCTTTCTGAGTTCACCCTTGTGTGTTCTCTTCCTCTTTCGCCGACCGTTCGCGTTTGTACCCCATTTGACATTGGTGTCATTTTGGTGGGAGCGACATTATGCTTCAGAGAGGAACCCTCCTTATGAAGACATTACTGCTGCTTGTCACTTGAGTATGCTAAGATTCAAGATGGGGCTAGAATCTAGCCAGGGTAAGGGGATTTCTTTGGAGTTTCTCATCACAGAAGCTCATGTTATGGCATTAGGAAACAAATGGGCAAATTTTAGAGCATTACTAGTTATGATAGTGTATGGGATAAGTTTATTCCCAGGGGAGAAAGGATTAATCAGCATGGAGGCTATACCATCTTTGTCAAAAGAAACCCAGTGCCTACATTGCTGGGTGACTTCTACTATGGGGTTCATTACAGGAATGAAAAGAGAAAGGGACATGTGAACTGTTGTGCTCCCTTGTTTGCTAACTGGTTTGTAAGGCAACTCCCAAAATCAAGACCTTTCCAAGACTTGAAACAATCTTGGAAGTGGTCTATAAGATTGATGGGCTTAACCTCAGATGACATTGCTTGGGGATGCAACAGGGATCTTGTAGGCAAAGAAATCATGGCTAGTTGTGGTAGCTTTCCAAATGTACCCTTGATAGGAAGGAAAGGTGGAATCAGTTATAATCCTACCTTGTCCAGAAAACAGTTTGGTTATCCTTTGAGAGATTTACCATTGATTGAAGAGATAAATGAGTCACTATACTTCCCAGCAGAAGGTAACTTGAAGATGAGCATACTAGCATCCCAAGCTTGGGAGGTTAGAATAATAAAGGGAAAGAAGGACTTTGGGAGAGTATATCCAAAGACTTATGATCCTTTTGCCACCTGGTTCAAAGATCGTGTAGAGACTTTGTTGCTCCCATTCTCCAAGGAACCACCTATCTACCCCAGGGAAGTAGTCTCTATAACTTTAGTCCCTCTTCGGGAGTATCAGAAATTGGAGGCCTTGGTTAATTAGCTCAGGATGGAGAATCAAGAAGCCAACAACTCATGCCAGAAGGTGAAGATTCAAAACCAGAAGTTGGAAGAGAGGGCTCACCAGGCTGAGGAAACGGTCAGGCTTAAGCAGCAGGACTTTCAGGAAAGAGAACTCTATTTCAAGAAAAGGGGATTAGTTGAAACTCATAAGGCGAGCAAACGCCAAAAAGACAAGAAAGAGTTTAATGAAGCTAATGAAACTATAACCTTGTGGTAAGAGAAATGGGAAGACAACTTGAAGAAGCAGAAAGAGTTGGAGGCCAGATACAAGTTAGAGATCAAAGGTCTTCAAGATTCTTTAGCTGAACAAGGAGAGCTCCTTCAAAAGGCCCACCACCAAGAGAAGAGTCATATTCAAGATATAGCAAAGAGTCAACTGGAAGTAGAGGATGCTAAAAAAGAGATAGAGGAGTTAAAGCTGAGAGCTGATGTCAAGAAGACCAAGACTGAGTCAATTGCAAACAAGGAGAGTGAGAAGGTGTTCCTACAACAAATTAAGGA
Organism: Lathyrus aphaca; assembly: GCA_963966055.1. Classification (NCBI taxonomy): domain Eukaryota; kingdom Viridiplantae; phylum Streptophyta; class Magnoliopsida; order Fabales; family Fabaceae; genus Lathyrus; species Lathyrus aphaca. The sequence goes on along the minus strand of OZ014522.1, from coordinate 524,865,102 downwards.
GTTGTATGCCTCTTTTGACCTTAGGGATCTCCTGATTCAAAAACTCATACAGGAACCATACCATCCGGACATAGCCCAGTTGCTTCAAGGTGTCAAACGCCTTAGCTGGAGGTTACAGGATGTAGATCTTCCTATGCTTTAGTCTTGTATTCATATGTTTGGATTACCCACAGGCTTGTTGTGGGATTCCTCTCTTGTAGATGTACTTTCTCTCTTTGATGTATAAACTTGCACCCTACGGGGACTTTGTTATTTCAGTTTCTTTTGATTTACCTTAAATCTCTGGTTGTTATCTTTTGCACGGACACGAGATATTAAATACTGCCACTTCACATATGAATGTCACGCAAGGTTTTTATTCAAAAGCTATTCTCTTAATACCGGAAAGGGAAAGTAAACAAAACCTTGAGGATAAGAGGAACACATCATTGCATACATATCATTTGCATTTTTCTTTTGCAGGTTTCTCCAGGTTACTTAACTTATCTACATTTCAGGAAAAGATTGCGAGAGCTGCCAAGACCCGTCACCTCAGATAAAATATTCCTCATCGGTACGCAACCCACAACAACCAAAGAACTATCATATACGTAGTACAAACAGAACTCAATGAATTCCGCACCCGGATGGGAGAATTCATGGTTATGATGCAGGGTATGGCCCAAGGACAACAGGATCTAAGGAATGCCATGCAGAGACTTACTGCTCCCCATACTGACCCTCTTGTGGTCACTCCAAATGCTCAAGGGAATCCCCCCAACGACAACAATGGGGGAGGTGGGCCTCCAGTTCCAGAGACTAGCACACCAACTCTTATTCATGTGGAAGACCGACAAGAGGATCAGTTCCCTCCTGTTAATAATGATATGGGATTTGGCATGGAAGGAAAGTTTCAAGACTTTTTGTTGCTAGCTGAAAAGGTTAAGGCCCTTGAGTGTAGATACACTCTTGGGATAGATGTATCTGATATAGGCTAGGTTCCTGGAGTGGTCATCCTCCCAAGTTCAGACCACCAACCTTTGATAAGTACAATAGCAACACCTACCCCAAAACACATTTGCAGGCTTTTTACTGAAATATCGTTGCTCATACTAGGGACGAGAAACTCTGGATGTACTATTTCCAACACAGTCTCTCCGGAGGCTCACTAGAATGGTCAATGAAGTTGGAGAGAAGCTTTGTTCGAAACAAGAAAGAGCCGGGGGAAGCTTTTATTAAGAAATATTAGTACAACATTGATATGGCGCCTAGCCGCACTCAGCTCCAAAGTTTGGCGCAAAAGAATTCAGAAAGCTTTAAAGATTATGCCCAGAGATGGCGTGAGGTGGCCGCCAGGGTACAACAGATTTTGCTAGAAAGAGAAATGGTAGACCTTTTCATGGACACCCTTCCAGGGCACTTCATGGAAAGGGTTATTGGGTGTTCTTCAAGCGGTTTTTCAGACATTATCTTAACTGGTGAGAGGACAGAGAGTTGGATTAAGCAGGGAAATATCCAGAATGGTGGTGCTTCAGCTTCCGGTATCAAGAAACCTTTTGTGAAGAAGAGGGAAGGAGAAACTGGAGTTGTGAATGCACAGAGAAGCAGAGGCAGTATAGGTGTTTATCATCAAGTGGCTCCTGTTACCATTTCAGCTCCGTCTAATCAACATCAGGTTCAACAACCAAAACAAGAGTGCCAACAAGATTATCAACAATAGAGGGCTCCTCGTCCCTATTATTCTCAAAAGGCTAGAGAGAGGCATCTTGAAACTCCACCCATATCTTACTCACAGATCTTGCAGAATCTTCTCTAGCTCCAAATGATCCAGCTTAGAACTTTACAACCTCCGAGGCCGGGACAAATCCCTGAAGGTTATGATACAAACGCCCGGTGCGAATTCCATTCCCGAGCCCCCGGTCACACTACAGAGAACTGTAAAGCCCTGAAGCACGTTGTTCAGGATTTAATAGATTCCAAAGCGATTAATTTTGCTCCCACTCCGAATGTGATACAAAACCCCACGCCTCCTCATGGAGGTACAGTTGGGGAAATTGATGACGGAGAGAATCTGAATTTTGTGCATGATGTCAATAACCTGCAAACTCCATTGAGTATTGTAAAAGCTTGTTTGGCCCAGAAGGGTATCTTTCCGGGTTGTAAGAATGATTGTCCATATTGTGTTGAGGCTTCTGATGGTTGCGAGCAATTGAGAACGGGGATACAGAGCATGATTGATGAAGGGATCCTACAGTTTGATAGAGTTGCAAAAGAGAAAGAAGTTTCGACGGTGACCATTTTCTATGATCCAGCACAAGCTCCTTCTCAAGCCAAAGTGGCACCAATAACTATTACTACTGCAGGGCCTGTGATGTACCAAAGTGATAAGGCCATCCCATGGCATTACGGAGGTGAAGTGTATTGCAATGGCCAGAAGAAAGACTTGGCCACGCCTAGTATATCTCCAGCTTAGGTGGAGAACGTTGGGGTAAGAGGTTTTACTAGAAGTGGAAGATTGTTTGCGCCTGAGACACTGAGAAATATTGTAGTGCCACCTAGAGATACTGCTGAAGCCCAAGCTAAATCTAGGGGCAAGCAACCAGTAACTACTAATGAGCCCACACATGTGGTTGACCCTGATCTTACATTTGACAAAGAAGAAGAAGAGTTTTTAAGAATCATCAAGAAGAGCGATTATAAAATCGTAGACCACTTGCAACAGACTCCATCAAAGATTTCCATCTTGTCTTTGTTAATGTGTTCTGACTCTCATAGAAAAACTCTCTTAAACATCCTGAACAAAGCCTATGTACCTCAGGATATCTCAGTGAACCAATTAGAAACTGTGGTGTCTAATGTGAACGCCAGTCATGGACTGGGATTTACTGATATGGACCTAATATCGGAGGGTCGTTCCCACAATCGAGCATTGCTTATTTCTTTGGAGTGTAAGGGTGCAGTGTTATCCCATGTGTTGGTGGACACAGGTTCATCACTGAATGTACTTCCCAAAAAAACGTTAATGAAACTGGATTACGACGGAGTTATTCTGAAGCCCAGTGACTTGGTGGTTCGAGTGTTTGACGGATCAAGAAGATTAGTGTTTGGAGAAGTGGACTTGCCAATCAAGGTAGGGCCACAAGTCTTAAATACTACATTCTATGTAATGGACATCCAACTTGCGTATAGCTGTTTACTGGGGAGGCCCTGGATCCATTCGGCATGGGCAGTATCGTCTACACTTCATCGGAATTTGAAATTCGTCTGGGAAGGGAAATCATAACGGTTTGTGGAGAGGAGGATATCTTTATCATCCATCTGGCTTCATTTAAATATGTAGAGATGGACAGTGAGATTATTGAGACTGTGTCAAGCTTTCGAGCCCCTGAAGACTGAATTGGCATCTTCATCAGCAGCTTCTTCCGAAGAGTCAAATAAAGGAGTCTCCATAGCTTCTTACAAACAGGATCTAAAAGTGGTGGAGTCAGGAATGCGAGAAGGATGGGGCAAGCCAGTGGAAGTATCAGAGAAGAAGGACATGTTTGGTGTTGGCTACCAGCCTGGGCAGCCACCATCTGAACAGAGCACCAGAGGTCGACAAGGCCCGATTACCTTCACAAGTGTTGGATGGGTTGATTTTGGGAGTATCAGTGCAGTGCAAGATGACATAGTTGATAGTGATTGTGACTTTGACGAGTGGATCAGGCCTTGTGCTCCAGGGACGCATCTCAATAATTGGTCATCTGAAAGGCTCATCTCTGTCACTTCCCTTGAAGAGTAATGGTTTTTGTTTTTGTATTTCCTGTATTCAAGCGTTATGCCTTACCCAGGGCATAAAAACTCATTGTAAGGGTTCCATTGTTCATGACACAATACCATAATCATTAATAAAGCGGATGTTTTGTATTCATCCATGTTGTTCCTTGTCTTTCATTTTTTGTCTTTGTTTTAAAAAGGAAAGAAAATTTTTAAAGTGGCAATGTTTTCATTTCTCAAACTCTTTCTAAAGCCTTGCATGAATCATCATGCATGCAGGTGCTCTTCACCTGGTCTCATCAATAACGACCCTGCTATGGCTAAGTATGACTTTGATAATCCGATTTACCAAGCCGATGAGGAAGGTGAAGAAGATTGCGAACTGCCCGAAGAGTTAGACAGGTTGCTTAAACTAGAGGAAAAGATGATTCAGCCACATGAAGAGGCTATTGAAGTGATAAACTTGGGTACCGAAGAGGACAAGAAAGAGGTAAAGATCGGGGATGCGTTAGAAGAATATATCAAGACTCATCTAATTGCCATGATTCGAGAATATGTTGATGTCTTCGCCTGGTCTTATCAAGTCATGCCTGGTTTAGACACAGATATTGTGGTGCACAAGCTGCCTTTGAGAGAAGACTGTCCTCCAGTGAAGCAAACGTTGAGATGCACACGCCCTGATATGGCAATCAAAATCAAAGAGGAAGTACAGAAGCAATGTGATGCTGGATTCTTAGCAGTGACTAGTTACCCTCCATGGGTTGCCAATATTGTGCCGGTTCCTAAAAAAGACGGTAAAGTCAGAATGTGTGTAGACTATAGGGACTTGAATCGGGCCAACCCTAAAGATGATTTCCCTCTGCCTCATATAGATGTGCTAGTGGATAACATTGCCCAGTTTTTCCGTATTCTCTTTCATGGAAGGGTTTACGGGTTATAACCAGATTAAAATGTATCCTGATGATATGGAAAAGACTACGTTTATTACGCCTTAGGGCACCTTCTGTTATAAAGTTATGCCATTTGGTTTGAATAATGCTAGTGCAACATACCAACGTAAGATGGTGACTTTATTTCATGACATGATTCATCACGAGGTCGAGGTCTATGTTGATGATATGGTAGCAAAGTCCCAAACAGAAGAAGGTCATCTAGTTAACCTAGCCAAGTTGTTTGATAAACTCCGGAAATTCAGACTAAGGTTGAACCCGAACAAATGCACCTTTGGGGTACGGTCCGGCAAGCTACTGGGTTTCATTGTTAGTGAACGGGGAATTGAAGTTGACCCTGCAAAGGTAAAAGCCATCCAGGAGATGCCTGAACCAAGAACTGAGAAACAAGTATGTGGTTTCTTAGGGAGACTAAACTACATTACGCGGTTTATCTTGCACCCAACAGCCATGGGTGAGCCTATTTTCAAGCTTCTGAGGAAGAATCAGGCTATCAAATGGAATGAAGATTTCCAACAAGCCTTCGACCGAATCAAGAAGTACTTGCTAGAACCTTTGATTCTCATGCCTCCAATGCCGGGGAGACCCTTAATCATGTACCTCACCGTAATCGATGGATCAATAGGATGCGTGCTAGGTCAGCAAGACGAGTCTGGTTGAAAAGAGCATTCCATTTATTACCTTAGAAAAAGGATTACCGATTGTGAGACACGCTACTCACTACCCGAGAAAACTTGTTGCGCTTTGGCATGGGCTGCTCGCCGGCTAAGATAGTATATGTTGACTCACACCACTCTCCTAATTTCCAAGATGGACCCTGTAAAGTATATCTTCGAGAAACCGGCTTTAACAGGAAGGGTAGCCCGATGGCAGATGATTCTAACAAAATATGATATCCAGTATACTTAACAAAAAGCAATCAAAGGGAGTGTATTGTCAGAATACCTGGCTCAGCAGCTAATTGACGATTATCAGCCCATGAGATTCGAGTTTCCGGATGAGGACATCATGTTCCTCAAGTTGAAAGACTGTGAAGAACCACTTCCAGAGGAGGGACCAGACCCCGAATCCAAATGGAAGTTGATGTTTGACGGAGCTGTGAACGTGAACGGAAGCAGAATAGGCGTTGTCATTATCTCACCAGAGGTTGTCCATATGCCTTTCGCTGCTCGGCTAACTTTTGAATGTACCAACAACGAAGCAGAGTATGAAGCTTGCATCATGGGGGTTGAGGAGGCAATCAACTTACGAATACAGAACCTCGAGATCTTCGGAGATTCTGCTCTGGTAGGGAACCAAGTCAATGGAAAATGGTTAGTTCATCAACCTCACCTGGTTCCTTACAGGGATTATACCAGGAGGTTACTAACTTTCTTCACCAAAGTTAAGCTGAGTTATATTCCACGAGATGAAAAGCAGTTCGCTGATGCTCTAGCAACTTTATCATCCATGATAAAAGTGTGTCAAGAGAATTACATGCCTCAAATCATGGTCTCTCGTCTCGAAAGACCTGCATATGTCTTCGCAGTTGATAGTGGTGAGGATAATAAACCTTGGTATCATGATATCAAGCAATTCTTGAAGTCTCAAGAGTACCCAACTGGGGAATCCAGTAAAGACAAGAAGACTCTCAGAAGGCTAGCAGGTGGATTCTTTTTGAATCAAGATGATGTGCTATATAAGCGAAACTTCGACATGGTTCTGCTCAGATGTGTGGACAGACACGAAGCAGGCCTGTTGATGCAAGAGGTTCATGAAGGCTCCTTCGGTACCCATGCTGGAGGGCATGATATGGCAAAGAAACTTCTCAGATCGGGGTATTATTGGATCACCATGGAATTTGATTGCTGTAAATATTCCCGCAAGTTCCACAAGTGCCATATCTATGCTGATAAGGTCCATGTACCTCCAAATCCATTGAGCGTCATATCTTCACCTTGGCCGTTCGCCATGTGGGGCATTGATATGATTGGCAAGATTGAGCCAAAGGCTTCCAACGGTCACCGCTTCATCCTGGTTGCTATAGATTACTTCACAAAATGGGTCGAAGCGACATCTTATGCCAATGTTACCAAACAAGTGGTAGCCCAATTTATCAAAAGAGATATCATTTTCCGGTATGGAATTTCCGAGAGGATCATTACTGATAATGGTTCTAACCTCAATAACAAGATGATGGTTGACTTGTGTCGGGATTTCAAAATAGAGCATCACAACTCTTCGCCGTATCGCCCGAAGATGAACGACGCCGTCGAGGCGGCCAACAAGAATATCAAGAAAATCGTTCAGAAGATGGTTGTGACATATAAAGATTGGCACGAGAAGCTACCGTTTGCATTACATGGGTATCGAACGTTTGTGCGTACGTCGACATGGATGTCAAGTTGGACGAAGCTGAATGGCTCTGAGCCATGTATAACCAATTGAGCCTCATTGAAGAGAAACGCCTAACAGTTGTATGCCATGGACAATTGTATCAACGACGAATGAAACAAGCTTCCGACAAGAAAGTATGGCCTCAATGGTACATACCAGGTGACTTGGTGCTGAAAAGGATTCTTCCTCCTAACAACGATCACATGGGCAAGTGGACACCCAACTATGAAGGTCCATTCGTGGTTAAAAAGGTATTCTCAGACGGAGCCTTGATGCTAACAACCATGGATGGTGAAGACTTCCATTCTCCTGTAAAAAAAACCGACTGGATAAAAACAGAATAAAGATCCAGGAAAAAATTAGGCATCCCGGCGAGACAAAAACAGAATAAAAGGCTCGGGAAAAAGTTAGGGAAATATTGAAAAAAGTACACCCGCTGAGTTGAAAAGCCACATTGGACAACTCAGGCAAAAAAGGGTACCCCGGTGGATTGAAAACCCGAAAGGGCGATCCATGCAAAAGAGGGACTAATACGAACGACTGCGGTCTGCAAAATTTCTGATCCATTTGAAACTAAGGTTATTCCAAGGTTTGAGGACCAATCCAATTACCTTTCTCAAGGGGCAGAGCAAGGGGAAGATATACGAGTCATAGCCGGGTCGGAACTTGATGAGATTCATTTTTCACATTGCTAATAGGATATTTTGTTTTCCTTTTTGGGCGATTTCCTCTTTCCAGGGAATTGCTTCCTGATGTAATGCCTATTCATGGTCGTTTTCCAAATCAATAAAATTCAATTTCAGTCAAACTTGTGGCTATTTGCTTTTGTTTTTCATCTGACATTGATTGATTGCAAAAATGTCCAGCAAATCGTGATTTAAAATTGTGTTATGAACACTTGAATGCTTTCTAACTCATGCAGGAGGACAGAAACACTTAATATAACTAAAAAAAGGGCTAAGTGACTGGGATGGTGATTCATACCATAAGCCTTGGGCATACAGGTCCAAGCTAACTCTCCATGTTGTAGGCACTATCAGTTGTCTTTATGCAGGTGTAGATACAAGAGTAACTAGTAGAGCTAAAGCGAACTTCCAGGAGGAATATCTTAACAATATGCTTGAACAAGAACAAGTGTCTTCCCGTGTGTCTCTTGTTATCCCCAATAGAGGTGGAAGTTGAAATCTCCCTCAGCAAGGCAACAGAGGATTGGTGTCCTCCCCAAACAGGGACTTCCCTTCAATACAGGGGCAATCCCCCAGCAGTACAAGGAGTTTCTTTCCTCCCCGACAAGTTGCTTCCTTAGCAGGGCATTAACTCATACATCTGGTTCCCAGCCAAGTCAGAAGGTTTTCACTTAACCAACGGAGTTCAACGGGTAGCGTACCTAGCAAGAAGATTCCATATCCAGCAGGGTCTTGGCTCTCTAATCTCAAAGTCCAATTTATATTTGGCAATGACAGCAGTTCAGCGCCGATGTATTAATAACATTCCCCGCAGAGTTTTTTTCTCCTCACAAAGATTAACCAGATCAATGCAGTGACCATCATTTCTCCCCAGTCAAGCCACCTGGGATACTTGCATTCTCCTTATCAGGATGTCTCTTTGAATTCACATGTGCATAATCATCATTGCATTTTCATCCTCAAACACGTAGCATTTCCATCATCATGGAGCATTACACCATAAATCCAAGCATGTGCATACCAGCATGGGCCAGTTTTAAGGTATATTACATAAGACTCGGAAAATTTTCTCAACTTGAAGTACTTCCCACAGAGGATACCAATACCATTTGCCAAACATACTTGTCTATCCAAGTCAATGTTTGTCATCACCTTCGAGTTCCATTTTGTACAATGCTCTCGTTTTTAAGCCTTGTTTGGTACAACAGGGCCCTATTTCGCGTCTTGTTTGGTACAACAGTCGCGCCAGGCTCTCCTTTTGTACAACGATCCTGTTTTCCTGGCCTCTCGTTTATGTACAACGATCCCATTCCATCTTTGAGTTCCGTTTTGTACAATGGTCTCGTTTTTAAGCCCTGTTTGGTACAACATGCCCCCATTGCGCGTCTTGTTTGGTACAACAGTCGCGTCACAGGCTCTCGTTTTGTACAAAAATCATGTTTTCCTGGGCTCTCATTTATGTACAACGATCCCGTTCCATCTTCGAGTTCCGTTTTGTACAATGGTCTCGTTTTTAAGCCCTGTTTGGTACAATAGGCCCCTATTTCGCGTCTTGTTTGGTACAACAGTCGCGTCGCAGGCTCTTATTTTGTACAACGATCCTTTTTTCCTGGGCTCTCGTTTATGTACAATGATCCTATTCCATCTTCAAGTTTCTTTTTGTACAATGGTCTCGTTTTTAAGACCTGTTTGGTACAACAGGCCCCCATTTCGCGTCTTGTTTGGTAGAACATTCGCGTCGCAGGATCTTGTTTTGTACAACGATCTTGTTTGCCTGGGCTCTCGTTTATGTACAACGATATCGTTCCATCTTCAAATTACTTTTTGTACAATGGTCTCGATTTTAAGACCTGTTTGGTACAACAGGCCCCCATTTTGCGTCTTGTTTGGTACAACAGTTGCATCGTAGGCTCTCGTTTTGTGCAACGAGCCTGTTTGCCTGGGCTCTCGTTTATGTACAACGAACCCGTTCCATCAAGTTTTGTTTCCATTTTCCTTGTCACAGTTCAAAAAAAAGATAAAAAAATCAATAGTAAAAAGAGCAGCTGGCATTCTCCTCTTCCCCACATAGTTCAAATTTTCAGGTTTATTCGAGTATTCAATCGCTCCATACCTTGAATGTCTAAAAGCCATTGCAATTATTCATTCAGGTCTGCAGATGATTGAATAGGGGCAGCTGTAATACCTCAAAATTTTCCCTCTCATTTTCTCAACATTTTTCATAGCATTTAATATAAACAAATTCATGTAGCAACCGAAAACGTTGCATCATGTTCATCATAGCTGAGGCATAGGTATGTGATCATTGATTGGAGAAATTGAAGGCTATACAAATACATTTAAGGAGCCACAAAGCTTATTGTAAACACCCCAAATTTTCCCTCACCCATTCACACCATGGCTTGTGATCATTTCATATGCATAAACACAATCATATCATCTCATATCTCATTTTTGATTCACTGCATTGGTTCTAAGTCATCTGCACCTAGGGTTTGTGATCTGAGCAATCTAGAGCCTCCTGAGCCACTCCAAAGGCCACCAATCACTTCAAAGGGGTCCATGTGTGTTCAAGTATCATATTACATCCTCTCAAAGTCAAAAATGCAAAAGAATCACAAGAACTGGGATTGGTATGGATGCAGAGCCAAGTTTGACTGCACAGTTGACCTAAAATTAGGGTTTTGGTTTCAGAGGCCATAACTCCAATTTTTTTGGTCATTCTTGTTTCCATTGGTCTCTATATGGTATAGGGAGTATGCATATCAATTTTCATGAAGAAATTCCATGGGGAAGTCATCTGATCAAAGGTTGACTTTCTGGACAAGTCAGTGCAAAATCAGGGCATCTGAGGCCCCCAATGACCCAACCAAAGGGTGATCTTCATCATTTTGAGTGTATTTGATCTTTATTTGATCATGGAAGAGGTTTGAAGTTCACAAAATTCAAGAATTACAAGTTTTTGAAAAGTTGACTTTTTAGGGCATGGTTGACTTTTCAAGAATATGTCATTTTATGCCACTTTTCAAACCTTACTTTTTGATCCAAAAAAAGCTTCAAATGGAAAAACTTTGGTCATGAAAGTTGTAGATTAGATCTTTCCCTTTTCAAAAAGTACAAGAACATGATCTAATTCTTCTTGGATCAAAAGTTATGGTGTGTTAAAGTTGGCAAAAATCACTAATTTTCAAGACATGCACCAAAAGGCAAAGTTGCAAATTCTCCTTTCAAGGCCAATTCAGTCATCATATGGGCTTCTAATTCACTCAACATGATCACACAAGTTCTAAAAATCAGAATTGAACCAAAAGATCACATGTTCATGGTTGGCAAAACAAGAGATTTTCATGAAGTTTCAAAAGTAAGCAAGTTGCAAAATCATCATAACCCTTCCATCCACTTGATGTCTTGGATGCTGAACCATGCTAGCCTTCCACACACACCTTGCTGCGCAGCCCATGCCTCTTGTACCAAGCTAGAACTTAGCCCATGCCCTCCTTACACCAAAGTTGACATTTTGCAAAAGTGAACTTACCTATCACAGCAGGCCAGGTCACATCATCTGACCAATGGGAGTTCTTTATGCAAAGCAAATGCTGGCCATAACATACATCAAGCAAGGCTGAAGCTCACCACAACTCACCATTCACAAAAACACTCCATAGAGCAAAAGCCTTCGAATCTGTTTCCACAAGCTATAAACACTCAAACAAATTCCACTACTCATCTCACCATGCTTCATTGATCCCAAACCAACAAGACATAAGCCTGAAACCAGCAAGAACTCAGCTTCACCATTTTTCACTCTCAAATCCAAAACCTTCGAAACTCAGAAAATGAGCCACAAACACACAAACCCACTTCATAGATCAACTCAATATGTTCCTCTGATCACAAAGCATCCATCACCATAGCCTAAAACCCCCAGAATCAGAAACACGATTCTCACACCATCCTGAACAGAACTTGTTCAAACCTCAAAACCAGCCAACATAAACTCCTTCTAAGCATTCAAAGATCATCAGGGGACCAAGTAGAGTGGATTGCATCGAAGGGAGAGGTCAGAAAGTTGCAAGAGTGAAAGCTTCGAAACTCAGGTAGCTCAAGAACCTTTTTTCCAGAAATGGATTTTTAAGTTCTAAAATTGTTCTCCATGCTTCACTGATTGCTCTGATATCTTTAGTTTTGAAAATGGTGGAGAGATGAGAGTTTAATCAATCTCTGAAACTTTTTGCCCTAGATTTTGTTTGTTTCGATTCAGCCATTCCTGGAAAAATAAATATGTTTTGAATGGGGGTTTTGATTCGTGAGTGAGTGGGAATCATTTCTGTGTTTTTAGATTTCGTTTTAGATGCGTTTTGAAGGAGTTTGAGGTTTGGGGTGAACGGAGAAGATGACCGGAACACTGTTCCGGTCATCTGAAGGTGATTAACGGCAGGGTTAGGGCTTAAACATTAATTAGCCAGGTTTGAATGCTGGCCCTTGGATATGGCGCCAGGTCAATGCGCGCGCTGGCCAGTTTGAATCTCACGCGTTGGATTTGATTACTTTGCTTTTTCAGTTTAAAAATTCTTTTTATTTTCATAATATTTCATTTGTTTTACATAATTTATTAAAAATAGCAAAAATGCTTTAAAAATTATGAAATTTTTTATCCTGAGTTTCATTAATTTTTAAAACACAAAAATATTTTTAATTTTATTTTTAGCATTAAAAAAGTATTTTTAAATATTTAAAAGTTTATTTTTAATTGATTAATGGAAATTAATTTATTAAAAATACTTTTAGGTATTTAAAAATCACCAAAAAATTCATGAAATATTCTAAGACATTTAGAAACATTGTCCAACCTTCAAACCAAATTTCTTTTTTGATCTTGATGCATTTTGAGAATTTTTCATTGAATTAAAATCATTTTTATGCATTAATTTGATCCAAAGTTCAAAAAATCATTTCTGCCTATCCATGAAGAGTTGGACATTGATTCTTTTTGCATTGCATTGTGTTTAGCATGTAGTTTGTAAGATTAATTTGGCATGTTTTGATCTTTCATTTTCCATTTGTTTGACATTTCCTTTGTTTGGAAACCCTAAAACCCTAGCAAACTTGTAAAAATCATAACTTGAGTTTGGTTAGGAGTTGAGACTTCTCCTTTGGGCAGTGAGTTAGTATAGGATTAGGGGTCCTTTGAGTGGCATTTTCAATTTTTTATCTTAGGGTTTGCTTCTGATTTTGTTTTTTGTTTGATGTATTGTTCATAAACCCTAGTTTGGGCTTCCATATGCATCCATCTTGCATTCTCTTGCATAACATGACTTGCCATGACATTTCAAGCATCCATTTGATTCATTTGACATCATAAGACATATTGAAAGCATGATTGATCATTGCATCATGTATTTGCCATGTTGTATGCCATGTGCACTTCATAACTTTTCATGTATGTCCATGCTTCCTAACTTGCTTCATTTGCATTCATGAACTTGTATGATCATCTCCATGTGCTGCCTCATGTTTGTAGCATCTCATAGCATCATTAGCATCATGTAAATGCTTCTGGTTTTGTTTCTCATCATGTCATCTCATCCCATTTTGCATTGCATTGCATTTCTTTTCTAACCTTTCAGGTGGTAAGTGATTTTGAGAAGTGAATTTGCCTTCACTTCTCACAACTTTTCTTTTCATCTCTCTTGCATCCATGCTGCATTTTTATATGTGTTTGGGTTTGAGCTTGCTCATTCTTCTTCTTCCCACTTTCTTTCCTCAAGTGACTTGACTTCTTGAATGAAGCAAGTTGCTTTGCTTCTCTTGATCCTTTCATCTGCTTCCTGGTGGTTCCATTGAAGATCTTTCTTGTTTAACCTCACAAACCTTAGGAACAACCAAGCATGACAATGATTAGGGTTTTGATTAGTCTCCCCTCTTAGTTTTACCTTTGTATCTTCTTTGAGTCTTCTCTTCTCATCTCATAATCAGGGACTAAACCCTAAAGGCTTTAAGGCTTTGTGATTAAGCTTATGCCTGCATCCTTCTATTAGGATGGAGTGTATAACTTTAATCCTAAGTGTTAAACCCTTAATGTGTTTAACTCTCTTAATCAATTCACTTAATAACCATCAAGACATCACACTTGTAACTTGGGCCTTGCATTAGGGTTCTAATTCTTCCTTAATTGGTTAAGAAGGACTAACCCTAGTGTTAATGGACAAGTCCCCCTCAAGTTGTCTTACAAATCATAAAACTCACTTCATCATCATATCATTAAATAAAATCCACTTAATCAAAGGCTTGTTTTGTCATGAGTTTAATCCCTAATCATGGATTAAGTTGAGGAGCTTTCCTCAGCTTAAACATTCTCATCTATTATCCTTCTATTGGGATGGTGTAATGAGTCTGTTTAATCCTTGATTATGGCTTAACCTCATTACTCAACACTAAACAAAAACACCAAAAACATTCAAATAATCACAAGTAGGTTAATGATCTTAACTCTACATCAAAAGGTGATTAAGTGTGAGAATCTGACTTCACACTTAAGGTACTCTCATTACCCCTAATCAGAGGGAAGATGTGATGAGTTTACTAACCCATTGGTTTAGGCTTAAACTCATTAACTTATGACAAACTCTCAAAAGCAATAAAAGATTGAAAACTCAAAAACAAACAATAATCGTCTCCTCCGGGATTCTTTTCTCATCTCATTCACTCACAAACGAGAACTTGCTTCTTCCGTCTAATGCAAGACAGTTTGCACCTGAGCCAGACAGGTCATACACTTGAGCATAGGCAAGCAAGCAGTTCACAAGTCAATTCACCTTTCAGTCTCTTTGGGTCGAACTACGGTGTTCTGACTTCCTCATTGCACGAGAGGATACGTAGGCATAACTTAACAGTTATCGAACAAAAGTCTCTGTATATCCCCCCTCTTTCAGCATCTTTCTCTAAGCCTCATGATCTTGAGCAATTCATTCTCATTCCTACACTGACATTGTATATTTCATCACACTTCACTTCTCTTACACTGACACCTGTACATCTCTTTCCAGCTATTTTATACACAGATTGCACTGACACTACCCCTTTTAAAACACAAATCTTCTAAGCGTGGATCCCGTCGAGTACGACGGACAATCTGGGCGCTAATACCTTCCCAGGTTGTAACCAACCCCCTTTCTCAGTCTCTCTAGTTCGCAACCGTCTTATCCATCTTTTTTTCTAGGTCTATGCAGCATTGCCTTTCCTCCGGGATAAAAAATGCCTAGCTGGCGACTCTATTCATCTCCAGTGAGTTCACTACTGTGTGTTCTCATTATCCCTCTCGCCGACCGTTCGCGTCTGTACCTTTATCTGGGCCATTCCCCATTTTATCGGGAGCGACAGCTTGGCGACTCTGCTGGGGACCCTTATACTGTAACCAGGGCTTCTGGTTCTTTTTGTGGGTTCCTCCTAGCGCTTGATTGATTTGTGCTTACTGGGGTGTTATGTGCTTATTTGTGTTGGTATATTTGTATTTATTTTTGCTTTATGTACAGTTGTTTACTGCTTTCTTTATAGCTTTGCATTATATCATATTGTCATACTGTGCTGCTGGCTGGATCTGTTGTTTGCCTTGGTGGGTGGGTGTTCCATTGAGAGTTAAGGTCCTATACCTGGGACCTGAGTGACACCTAGGCTAGAGTGGTTCATATTCTTTCCCATTCCATCTCGGTCTGGTGCGGGAATAGGAAACACGGTTCAGATATGGGTTTCTTCTTGAGAACTCTGTGTTGCAGATTTCCTGCAATGCTAGGGCTATCTGGGAAGCCTGCTAAGTCTGGATGACCTTTTAGTATTGACCTTCAGAAACTGAGGTGAATTAGAGGAGGAACTTTTATGGTTATTGTAAACACTGTACCTCCGGTTTAGAAGTGTTTACACTTCTCATAACTGATCCAAGTCTGAGGATCCTTGTTTTAGAACACCACCTGTGAGGGGGTTGGGCTGTTTACAGGTTTGCAGGTACCTTGACCTCAGAATACCCTGTTACTTTGATTTGATTAAGAATACTCCATGTTGGGACAGTTCTTGTGATTCTAAACCCTGGACATGTGGCTCTTTATTTGAGTCCCCCACCTTGGTTACTGGACTTATAGACCTCCATCTGGATTTCTTACACACATGGACTTCTATTAGAGCACTTGATCAGATCCAGCTCAGTCACAAACCCTTGCATATCATTTGCATACATAATCATTGCATCATATTGACATTTGCTTATTTGTGTTTCAGGGTATCCATTTTCATTTGGTTTTGGTTTTGACCCCATCTTCAGTATTGACCTATCTTCATCAGCACTTGCTTCAGCTATCAGCTATCTACTTCAGTCACCTGCACCAGCCAATCAGTGGCCCATTCTTCAGTATCACCATCAACACTTGTCTCTACTCAGTCTCAACATCATGGCACCTAAAAAGAGCAACATCACCTACCACTTCTTCCAGCCAGAGTTAGCTGACATCAGGAGGATTCAGACCCTGATCACTCCAGACCATATACCACTGTTCAGGGAACACTATGGAGATATACTTGATATGGTTATGGATCTGGACCCCTCACAGAGAAGCCTGATCCACACTTGCCTTCAGTTTTATGATCCCCCACTGAGATGTTTCACTTTTCAGGACTTTCAGCTGGGCCCCTTATTGGAAGAATACTCATCATTAGTTGGTATACCTATCAGGGGTGGAGTCCCTTTCAACCCTGAGATGGTCTTTCCTGGTAATGAAGAGGTAGCAAAGGCATTACATCTGGAACCAGTCCTGATTGGGCAGCATATGACTTCTAAGGCTGGAATCCCTGGCCTGCATCTAGATTTCTTGATCTCTCAAGCTACCCTGAAAGCTTCTTTAGGAGAGTGGAAAGCAGTCTGTGCTTTATTGGCCTTGAGCATATATGGGATCATATTATTTGCAGATGAGCCTCGATTTGTTAGCAAGAATGCAATCCATCTGTTCATTCTAAGGAACCCAGTGCCAACTTTATTGGGTGATCTCTACTATTCAGTGCATCAGAGGAATGAAAAGCAGAGAGGAAGATTAGTGAGGTGATGTGCTCCTTTGTTCCAAACTTGGCTTCTCAGGCATTTGCCCAAGACAGATGCATTTTTGAACCCTCATCAACAGAAAAACTGGGCTGGAAGACTTACTACTCTTACTTCAGCTGATATCAGGTGGTGCACTCAAAGCACAAAAGGCAGGGATATCATCACCAGCTGTGGACATTTCCCCAATGTGCCCCTAATAGGAGTTAAGGGTAGTATTAATTACAACCCTCTGCTGTTCAAAAGACAACTGGGCTATGCACTGGTCCACACTCCTAAGGCACAAGACTTGGTTGAGACTCTTTATTGTGAGAACAAGCTTAATCTGGCTATTGTTAGGCAGGCAGCCTGGGCCTGGGACAATGTGCAGACTAAGGGGGTAACCATCCTGGGGAAGTGTAACAATGTGGCATCAGCACAATACTATGATTGGTCCCATGCCAGGGCCCAATTCTCTGGGATGCCCTTTACTATTGAAGATATGCCTGGGCCTTCCACAACACCACCTCCAGCAACTGTCAGCTTAGAGGAATTTGAGAAGTTGAAAGAGAGAAATGAGAAGCTGACTCAAGCTCTACAGAAGACCCTCTGGGAGAGGAGTGATGGCAGACTTGATATTGAAAGGTTGGAAAAGTTAAAGAAAGAGCATCTGGCTAGGATTGAGAAGTCTGAAGATTACATTAAGAAGTCTAGGGCTGGAGAGCAGATCTTGAAGAATGCTTGCAAAGAAGCTCAGTTCCAGAAGGCCAGGACAGACTTGTATCTAAAGGAGAGTCAGGCTAGGTGGGTCAGGATCACCGAGGCTCGTACTCTAGAGGACAAGAGGGTCCAAGACAAGATAGAGCAGATGGAAGCTAGTGCAAAAGAGCAACAAGAAGCCCTGGCAGCAGCCCAGAGGGAGATATCAGAGCTAAAGATCAGAGCTGGAGTGAAGAGGTCTAAGGACCAAAGTCAACACAAGAAGCTAACTGCAGCTGTTACTACCAGGAACCTCCTTATCAGGAACCTCACGGAGCGTCCGGCTGATCCTGTGACCGAAGCACTTCTCAAGGAAGTTCGGGAGGATGAGTTTGGTCTTGGTGTTTGACCATTTGCTTGTTGTTGCTTTTATTCCATGTACTTTTATTTTCTTGTAATATATTTTGACCCCTCAGAGGGCTTGTATTTGTAAACAAACTATGTACCAGTGGCTTTTTGTAATATATGTATTAGTTTGTTCCATCCGAGTTTACTTCGAAAGCAACATCAACAGCATCATCTTCAAGGGTCTGGAAGGGTCAAAACTGAATGCCAAGCCGGATACCTTGAAAACAAATAAGCATACTGCATTGCATGCTAACCCTTTGTTTGTTTTGTAGGTATTTGTTTTATTGTTGCTAACTCTGCTGTGATGTTCAGGAACTATTGCTCGCCGCCGAGTATTTCCCCTCAACCGTCCGCACCGATATCCAACCCGTAACAATCTTCCGGGCATACAGATGGATCAGATGCAGCAGGACCTTACAGAGGTCAGGAACCAAATGACCAACGAGAGGTTGGAAATAAGGACTCAAATGACACAGTTTATGGAAGTAATGAACAACATGGCCCAAAGCCAGGAGAGGCTCAGAGCACTGGTGGAAGGGAGAAATCAGGAAGATCATCAGCCGGGGACTGCTGGGACTAGCAACAATGAAAGAGTCCAACCTCATGTCAATCCCCAAGTCTTTGGACCCCACCTCCATCCAGAGGCCAACATTCCTGTCAATATACAAGGGATTGCCACAGCAGGGAGGGTACTGCAAGAGGACCCTCAAGAAGACCAGTTCACAGTGATGGGAGCCGGGGAAGAAGTTTATGATAGAAGGTTGGATGAGATAGCTGAGAAATTAAGATCCTTAGAGTCTCAAAACTCTTTGGGTTTTGATGTTATGGATATGGGCTTGGTAGATGGGGTCAGGATTCCCCACAAGTTTAAGCCACCATGCTTTGAGAAGTATAATGGGACTTCCTGTCCCCGGACCCATCTACAATCTTTTCTCGGGAGGCTAAAGGCCTATACCATGGACGAGAAGCTTTGGATGTTCTATTTTGAGGATAGCTTGACTGGAGCTTCGAGGGAATGGTATTCCCATCTGACAAGAGCAACTATTAGATGCTGGAAGGACCTGGCAGAGGCCTTCATCAGACAGTATCAGTATAATCTGGATATGGCACCCAACAGGACCCTCCTAATGGGAATGTCACAGTCATCTAGAGAGAGCTTCCGAGAGTATGCTCAAAGATGGAGACAGCTTGCTGCTGCTGTCCAGCCACCTATGTCAGAAAGGGAGATGGCTGATATGTTCATGAACACCCTTCAGGGGACTTACATTGATAGGCTAGCTGCCTTTTCATCTACCAGCTTTGCAGATGTAGTCATAGCCGGGGAGAGAATTGAAAGCCTATTGAAGATGGGAAAGATCTCAGACAACGGTGCAAGCTCATCCGGTAATGCAAGAAAGCCTTTTACAGGCCCAAGAAGGACTGCTGAGACCAATGCCATCCACACCAACAGGGGCAGGCCCCAATATGCTCATAGATCTGTGGCAGCAGTCACCATTCCTGCTCCAGCCCATCCACAACCAGCCTATCAACCTCCGCAGCAAAACTATCAGCAACCACCTCAGTACCATCAACAAAATCAGTATCCTCCGAGAAATTACAACAACAGCAACACCAACAACAATAACCAGCAAAGGCCATTCCAACAGAGGCCATCTCAAGCCAACAGGGTGATCGATCCGATCCCTATGCCATATGCTACATTGCTGCCACAACTCCTGAAACTCAACCTAGTTGAGCTAAGGACATTGGCACCTCCAGATCCCAACAGTCTACCCAGGAATTACGACTCCAACGCCAGATGTGCTTTTCATTCGAATGCACCTGGCCATAGTACAGAAAAGTGCAGAGCCTTACACATGAAGGTACAAGACCTGGTAGACTCTAAGGCCCTGAATTTCGCACCACCACCCAATCTCAACAAAAATCCTATGCCACACCACGGTGGTCCCAGAATCAACGCTATTGAAGGAGACAAGCCGTCTTATTTAATAACCAGTGTGGGTCAGATTCGGACGCCGTTGGTAGAGATTAAGGCTCAGCTCCTCGAATGTCAAATGTTCCCGGGGTGTGAGTTAGGGTGTGCTTACTGTAATATTTCAGTAAATGGGTGCGATAACCTGAGGAATGGCATAGATGGTCTTATTCAGAGTGGCCAGCTTCAGATCACCACATCATTTCCAACAAATCCAGCAATCTCACCAGCAACAGTACCAGTATCTCCTACAATTGCAGCAACCATTGTTCCTGACAATTCTTCGGCTTCATCAACAAGTACTTCATCTATCATCTCAACTGATCAGTTATCAACAAATTTTTCTTCTACAACTTCAGCATCACTCCAATTTGAATCTCCTACAACAACAACGTCCATCCTTCCGACAATGTCTCCTACAACTCCAGCAACGAATCATGAAGATGTCTCAACTGTCACAATATTTTATGATCCTGAAAACAACTCTGCCTACAATTCAGAAAGTGCTGCTCCCATCAGGGCACCAGTCACAATTTATTATGATCCACAAACTATCACAGTTCCTTCTGCAGCTGTCATCAGTCCAGTCACTGTCACAGTACCTGGACCAGTACCTTATGAAAGCAGTAGGGCCATCCCTTGGCACTACGGCTCTGACGTATACTGCGAAGGAAAGAGAATCACTCTTGATACATCAACACCTGCACCACAAATAGACAATGTGGGAGGAGGCGGAGGCTTCACTCGAAGCGGACGTCTCTTTGCTCCACCAATTCAGAGACCCACTGCCGAAGCAGAAGATGCTGCCAAGGCAAAAGGAAAAAGCCCGGTGCAGGAAGATCAAGCTGCTAAAGAAGTTTTGAAAACACCATTCGATCAGGAAGTTGATGAGTTCATGAGAATCATCAAAAAGAGTGATTACAAAATAGTGGATCAGCTTCACCAGACGCCATCCAAGATCTCTATCCTATCACTGCTTATGTGCTCCGAAGCCCATCGGAATGCACTACTCAAAGTCTTGCACGCAGCTTACGTGCCTGAAGAGATCACTGTCAATCAATTGGAAACCGTGGTTGGAAATGTTACTGCTAGCAACGGGCTAGGGTTCACTAATACTGACTTGACAACGGAAGGCCGCAACCACAACAAGGCCCTGCACATCACCATGGAATGTAAAGGTGCAGTCCTTTCCCATGTGCTGGTAGACACGGGGTCATCCCTTAATGTCTTACCAAAGAAGGCCCTGGTGAAGCTAGAATATGAAGGATTAGCGTTGCGTCCCAGCAACCTGGTAGTAAGAGCCTTTGATGGTTCTAAGAGATCGGTGCTGGGAGAAATTGAGCTACCTGTGACAATTGGCCCACAAACCTTTAAAACGATCTTCTATGTGATGGACATTCAGCCTGCCTACAGCTGTTTGTTGGGTAGACCATGGATTCATGCCGCTGGCGCAGTAACGTCTACCCTTCACCAGAAGTTAAATTTTGAGTGGGAAGGCCAAGTTGTTACTATCTGTGGGGAAGAGGATATATTTGTTAGCCATCTGGCTACTTATAAGTATATTGAGATGGATGGGGAGATCCATGAAACAATGAGCCAAGGGTTTGAGGCCCTGAATTTTAATGAAGCATCTGCTGTATCTGGAATCTCCATGTCATCTTATCAACAAGCCCGGAAGGTTGTTGAGGAAGGAACTGCCCAAGGCTGGGGCAAGGTTTTATCTGTGGAGGAGAAGAAAGACAAATTTGGGTTGGGTTACAGACCAACTCAACAACATCAAGCAAAGGCTGCTGAGAAGCCCGGTTTTGTCAGTGGGGGGATGCTCACCCCTGATGCTATCAACAATTTGGAAGACGAGCTGGAAGAGGAGCGCAATCTGGAGAATTGGATTCGTCCAAAGACCCCGGGGAGCAGTATCTCAAACTGGTCTTCCCAGGAAATTATAAGAGTTACTCAAGCAGAGTAATTATTATTTCCTGTATTTTTATAGCATGCATCAAAGTCTTGCATCTTGCCCAAGATGACAAGACTCATTTTGTAATCGGGCCATCTGTACTTTTTGTGCAAACAAGATTAATCAATGAAATATCAGACATCTTTTTGCAAATGAGTCTTTTTCCTTTTCGTTCACTGTTTTTCCATTTTTCTTTTTGTACAAAAAATAAATGGCGATGTTTTCAAAATGATAACTTCATTTCACCTTTTTTTTTAACAAGATTAAAATCAATCACTAAAATGAACAAACTGAACCCTTGCAGAGAGTGCCTTCCTGACAGCACCGACAACAGCACGGCTATGACTTCGTATGACTTTGACAATCCGATCAATCAAGCTGATGAAGGGGTTGAAGAAGAATATGAGCTTCCTGAAGAGCTAGCCAGGTTGTTAAGACAAGAGGAAAAGGTTATTACTCCTCACCAGGAGGAGGTTGAAGTGATTAATCTTGGTACAGATGAAGACGTGAAAGAGGTTAAAATCGGGGCCTGCCTGCAAGACTCAGTGAAGAGACAACTGATTGATCTGCTTCAAGAATATGTGGATGTGTTTGCTTGGTCGTATCAAGATATGCCAGGGTTGGACACCGACATTGTCGTGCACAAGCTGCCTTTGAGAGAAGAATGCCCACCAGTTAAACAGAAACTGCGTCGTACTCGCCCAGACATGGCAATGAAGATCAAAGAAGAGATACAAAAGCAGTGGGACGCCAGGTTCCTTGCTGTGACTAGCTACCCACCGTGGGTTGCTAATATAGTGCCTGTGCCTAAGAAAGACGGCAAAGTAAGAATGTGTGTTGACTATCGGGATCTGAACAGAGCTAGCCCGAAAGATGATTTCCCATTACCTCACATTGATGTACTGGTAGATAACACGGCTCAGTTCTCGGTATTCTCCTTCATGGACGGATTTTCAGGATATAATCAGATCAAGATGTCACCTGAAGACATGGAGAAGACAACATTCATTACACCTTGGGGCACGTTCTGTTACAAGGTAATGCCATTCGGACTGAAGAATGCTGGTGCAACATATCAACGGGCTATGGTGACATTATTCCACGATATGATCCATAAAGAAATAGAATGTTATGTGGATGACATGATTGCCAAGTCCCTTACTGAAGAAGACAACCTGGTAAATCTGCTGAAGCTATTCAAGCGTCTGAGGAAGTACCAATTGAAGTTAAACCCCAACAAATGCACATTCGGGGTACGATCCGGTAAGTTGCTGGGCTTTATTGTAAGCGAGAAATGGATTGAAGTTGACCCTGATAAAGTCAAAGTTATTCAAGAGATGCCTGCACCGAAAACAGAGAAAGAAGTTCGAGGGTTCTTAGGTCGATTGAACTACATCTCACGGTTCATATCTCACCTCACTGCAACCTGTGAACCTTTGTTCAAGCTGTTAAGGAAAGAACAGACGGTCAGGTGGAACGAAGACTGCCAGAGGGCTTTTGACAAGATCAAAGAATATCTGCAAGAACCTCCAATCCTTATGCCTCCAGTTGAAGGAAGACCTCTGATAATGTACCTGACAGTATTAGAAGAGTCAATGGGGTGTGTGCTGGGCCAGCATGACGAGTCTGGTCGAAAAGAGTATGCAATATACTACCTGAGCAAAAAGTTTACCGACTGTGAACAACGTTATTCACTGCTCGAGAAAACTTGCTGTGCTTTAGCGTGGGCTGCTCGCCGACTGAGACAGTATATGTTGACCCACACTACCTTATTGATCTCGAAGATGGACCCAGTTAAGTACATATTTGAGAAGCCAGCTCTCACCGGACGGGTTGCAAGATGGCAAATGATTCTCACAGAATACGACATCCAGTACACTTCTCAGAAAGCCATCAAGGGCAGTGTATTGTCTGAATATCTTGCTGAGCAACCTATCGATGACTACCAGCCTATGAGATTTGACTTCCCTGATGAAGACATCATGTTCATTAAAGCAAAAGATCATGAAGAGCCTATTCACACTGAAGGGCCTGACCCAGAAGAAGAATGGACTATGATGTTTGATGGGGCTGTTAATATGAATGGTCGTGGTGTTGGTGCAGTACTCATTACACCTAAAGGAGTTCACATGCCTTTCTCGGCAAAACTCACTTTCAACTGCACTAACAACGAAGCTGAATACGAAGCTTGCATTATGGGTCTTGAGGAAGCCATTGACCTCAGGATCAAGACATTGACTGTGTTCGGAGATTCAGCTCTGGTAGTTAATCAAACCAACGGAAAATGGTACACCCACCAGGATCATCTGATACCTTACAGGGATTATACAAGGAGGTTATTGACCTTCTTCACAACAGTCAAGCTTGAGTATATCCCTCGGGACGAGAATCAGTTCGCAGATGCTCTTGCTACCATTTCATCCATGATCAAAGTCCAAGCTGCTAACTTTGTACCTCAGATTTCAGTGTCCAGACTTGATAGACCAGCATATGTATTCGCAGCAGAAGTTGTCAAAGATGATAAGCCTTGGTTCCATGACATTAAATGCTTCTTGGAGGATCAAGCATACCCGCCTGGGGCATCTTCCAATGATAAGAAGACTCTAAGAAGGCTTGCTGGTAGTTTCTTTCTGAACACTGATGGATCTTTATACAAAAGGAACTTTGATATGGTACTCCTCAGATGTGTTGACAGGACGGAAGCAGATTTGTTGATGCATGAAGTGCACGAAGGATCCTTTGGTACCCATGCAGGAGGGCACGCCATGGCTAAGAAATTGTTAAGATCAGGTTATTACTGGATCACAATGGATGCCGATTGTTGTGCCTACGCCAGAAAATGCCACAAATGCCAGATCTACGCAGATAAGGTGCATGTGCCTCCAAATCCTCTAAACGTGATGTCTTCCCCATGGCCCTTTGCCATGTGGGGCATTGATATGATCGGCAAGATTGAACCGACTGCTTCAAACGGCCAAAGATTCATCCTGGTTGCCATTGATTATTTCACCAAGTGGGTCGAAGCAGCTTCCTATGCCAATGTTACAAGACAAGTGGTAGCTAGATTTCTGAAGAGAGATATCATCTGTCGATATGGAGTTCCCGAGCGAATCATTATTGATAATGGTTCCAATTTAAACAACAAGATGATGGCTGAGTTGTGCCGGGACTTCAAGATCCAACATCACAATTCTTCTCCTTACAGGCCAAAGATGAATGGCGCTGTTGAGGCAGCGAATAAAAATATCAAGAAGATTGTGCAGAAGATGGTAGTCACCTACAAAGACTGGCATGAAATGCTACCATTTGCTTTGCATGGGTACCGCACATCAATCAGAACGTCCACTGGGGCAACACCGTATCAGCTTGTGTATGGTATGGAGGCAGTCCTACCAGTTGAAGTTGAATTACCCTCTCTACGGGTACTGATGGATGTTAAACTGAACGAAGCAGAGTGGGTTAGGTCCCGATACGAGCAACTGAGTCTGATTGAAGAGAAAAGATTGGCTGCAATCTGTCATGGGCAGCTGTATCAGAAAAGAATGAAGAAAGCCTTCGATCAGAAAGTCAGGCACCGAGAGTACCAAGTAGGAGATCTTGTGCTGAAAAGAATCCTCCCTCCTCATACAGACCACAGGGGCAAATGGACTCCAAATTATGAAGGACCATTTGTGGTAAAGAAAGTTTTTTCCGGTGGAGCACTGATGCTCAGCACCATGGATGGCGAAAACTTCCCGTCTCCTGTGAATTCAGATGCAGTTAAAAAATACTTCGCATAAAAAAATGACCCGCTGGACATAAAAACAGAATGTAAGTCCAGGCAAAAATAGGGCATCCCGGCGAGTCAAAAACAGAATAAAAGACTCGGGCAAAAGTAAGGGAAAATAAATAAAAAATGTGTACACCCGCTGAGTTGAAAAGCCGCATTGGACAACTCAGGCAAAAATGGGTATCCCGATGGATTGAAAACCCGAAAGGGCGATCCATGCAAAATAAGGGAATAAGCGAACAACTGCATTCTGAATTCGTCTGTATCGCCTACAACCTGTTAAGCTTCGAAAGGATAAAGCTTCAATCAGAATCAGCCTTCTTCAGGAAGCAAGACGAGAAGAACGTCAAAAGTCATACGAGTCATAGCAGAAGAGGAAGCTCCTTAAAGCGTCGTCAACATCGCCAACACTTTGTTTCTCAATTTGTAACAGTCTCTTCATTTTAAGAGATTTGTTTCTTTGACTGTATCTTGCCAATTCAGGGCACATGAATTAATAAAATCGGATTTTCCAGTCATGTCTCGTCTTATACATTTTTATTTGCAAAGGATGTCTGATGTCTCTAAAAACTGATTGCATAAGTACAGATATTTTTCTTCAAAAACACATGCTTACAGGGAATATACTTACTCTCGAAAGTGCTTGACTCCTATGGCGGAATCCAGTAAAGGATACCTCGGGACCATTTGTGCGTTTCCTTATCTTTGCAGGATTGCAGGTATCCAGAACGCAACTTGGGGCATGCAAGCTACATCCCGGCAAGCTGGCAAATCAACACTCACTCTTGGCACCAGAGGTGTTTTCTCCCCAGCTGAGTTGCCAACAACTTTCCCCAGCCAGTTGCCACTTGTCAATTTTCCCAGCTGTAGTGTCAATCATTCTTCCTCAGCAGAATGCAGAAGTCAGGGAACCATCTCCCCTCAGAATCCTCAGCCTCTATTCAGAAGAGCAACGCATGAAGGAGTCACAACAGAGTACAGAAGGCTTCTACAAACCCCAGCTGGGTCCTGTATTACAAGGATATGTCAATCAGTGACCTATATCCCCAAGCAGATGCGTCTCATCAGATCTACCAATGATCTCATCCCCAGCTGGGATGTCCACTTCAAACAGATCGGCCAGAGATCTTCGCGGAAACGGGATCCGAATCCCAGTTTGGTATCTTTGCATAATCATGACATTTGCATCATATTCACCCACAAAGCGTAGCATTCCGTCTAATACGGAGCATTACGGCAAAAATCAAACACATAGCATAATCATAAGCCATGTTGTGAATCGGACTCTTGTGAATAATAACCATTCATCAATACACAGAAACTGTCCCCACCAGAGTCCCCGGCAAAAGCAGCTGCCTCACAAATCACAAACACCAGTTGACACCCGTCCGTGTCATCACTCCCCAGTAAAGTCTCCTGAATATCCTTTACAAACAAGATCACCCGTATTACAGATACGTCCTGACACCCGTCCGTGTCATAACCCAGCAGAAAGCCAAAGACATCCCCTTTGCACTCACGGATACTCTTGTATATAAAATTCCTTGACACCCGTCCGTGTCATATCCCCAGCGCAGTCGCTTACACTTTTACGGCCCATATACTTGTTGATATCATACTTTTCTCCTTTTGACACTCGTCCGTGTCACCCTCCCCAGCAGATAAACACTCATCCATACAAAACTCATACTCACTACTCATGTTACACTTATACAGATACTCGTCCGTATCTCGTATATGCCATTTATATCCCCACAGATTCAACATTGGTCCTTGTTCTTTGTTAACCAGTTGGTACTCGTCCGTACCATCATCTCAGAATATGCATCAAATGTTTGTTTCTACATGATACTCGTCCGTATCATAGTCTTAAGGATGCTCGTCCGTATCTTTAATCCATACACCGTGTCAAACACTTTTGTCTTCTTGGATATAGATACTCGTCTGTGTCTACTATTCCCCAGGAGTCCCCTCAGATTCAACACTCGTCCGTGTTCTTTGTTAACCCGTTGATACTCGTCCGTATCATCATCTCTGAACATGTGTCAGTTTGTTTCTACCCGATACTCGTCCGTATCGTAGTCTTAAGGATGCTCGTCCGCATTTTTAATCTATACACAACACCTAAACACTTATGCTTTCTTCTCTTGGTTGTAAACACTTGTCCGTGTTTACTATTCCCCAGTAGATCACCAACAAAGCAAATCTTCCTTTTTATCTGACACTCGTCCTGTGTTATGGTAAACCCTGAGAGCAGCCGTACCCTGCTAGGTGGTCGTCCTCCACCTCTTAATGGTCGT
Organism: Lathyrus aphaca; assembly: GCA_963966055.1. NCBI lineage: Eukaryota > Viridiplantae > Streptophyta > Magnoliopsida > Fabales > Fabaceae > Lathyrus > Lathyrus aphaca. Next base: position 524,837,195 of record OZ014522.1, on the reverse strand, counting down.
CCTCCATCATGCTCATCCGATGGCCGTCCCCATCGTTGATTTTTAGCAGCCGTCCCCTGCTAGGTGGTCGTCCTCCACCTTTTTGATGATCGTCCTTCATCATTTTATCCGATGGCCGTCCCCATCGTTGATTTTTAGCAGCCGTCCCCTGCTAGGTGGTCATCCTCCACCTTTTTGATGATCGTCCTTCATCATTTTATCCAATGGCCGTCCCCATTGTTGATTTTTGGTTATCTGGCACTCGTCCTGTGTCATGAGAAACCTCGAGAGCAGCCGTCCCCTGCTAGGTGGTCGTCCTCCACCTCTTGATGGTCGTCCTCCATCATGCTCGTCCGATGGCCGTCCCCATCGTTGACCTTTTATCCGATGGTCGTCCCCATCGTTGATATTTTTGGCAGCCGTACCCTGCCAGGTGGTCGTCCTCCGCTTAAGATGACCGTCCCTCATCTTAACCCCAACAGAGCAGCCGTCCCCTGCTAGGTGATCGTCCTTCACCTTTGATGACCATACCTCATCATCTGTTTATTTCATTTATTCTTTAACCCGATGGCCGTCCCCGTCGTGGTCCCTTTCCTTTTTTAGCCCGATGGCCGTCCCCATCGTTGGTTACTTTGCTTTACGAACTTGATGGCCGTCCCCATCATGATTTTATTCTTCCCAGCTAGTCGGCCGTCCCCGTCTTAGCTTTACCTTTTATCCCCAGCATGTCGGCCGTCCCCGTCATTGCTATTTACCCAGCAGTCGTCCTCTGCTCGACGGTCGTTCTCCGTCGCCCACACTTTACAATATACTTTATTTTTCTTTTACAATCTATATCCCTTTTCTTCTTTATTCTGTGAGTGCAAATTTTGGACTGTTTTTGGTATTCAACCACAAGTTATCTTGTTTGCCGATAAGCCGTCGCTTACATCCTGCACAGCTAACTCATGTTTGAATAGGGGCAGCTGTAAACACCCCAAATTTTCCCTCACCCATTCACACCATGGCTTGTTATCATTTCATATGCATAAACACAATCATATCATCTCATATCTCATTTTTGATTCACTGCATTGGTTCTAAGTCATCTGCACCTAGGGTTTGTGATCTGAGCAATCTAGAGCCTCCTGAGCCACTCCAAAGGCCACCAATCACTTCAAAGGGGTCCATGTGTGTTCAAGTATCATATTACATCCTCTCAAAGTCAAAAATGCAAAAGAATCACAAGAACTGGGATTGGTATGGATGCAGAGCCAAGTTTGACTGCACAGTTGACCTAAAATTAGGGTTTTGGTTTCAGAGGCCATAACTCCAATTTTTTTGGTCATTCTTGTTTCCATTGGTCTCTATATGGTATAGGGAGTATGCATATCAATTTTCATGAAGAAATTCCATGGGGAAGTCATCTGATCAAAGGTTGACTTTCTGGACAAGTCAGTGCAAAATCAGGGCATCTGAGGCCCCCAATGACCCAACCAAAGGGTGATCTTCATCATTTTGAGTGTATTTGATCTTTATTTGATCATGGAAGAGGTTTGAAGTTCACAAAATTCAAGAATTACAAGTTTTTGCAAAGTTGACTTTTTAGGGCATGGTTGACTTTTCAAGAATATGTCATTTTATGCCACTTTTCAAACCTTACTTTTTGATCCAAAAAAAGCTTCAAATGGAAAAACTTTGGTCATGAAAGTTGTAGATTAGATCTTTCCCTTTTCAAAAAGTACAAGAACATGATCTAATTCTTCTTGGATCAAAAGTTATGGTGTGTTAAAGTTGGCAAAAATCACTAATTTTCAAGACATGCACCAAAAGGCAAAGTTGCAAATTCTCCTTTCAAGGCCAATTCAGTCATCATATGGGCTTCTAATTCACTCAACATGATCACACAAGTTCTAAAAATCAGAATTGAACCAAAAGATCACATGTTCATGGTTGGCAAAACAAGAGATTTTCATGAAGTTTCAAAAGTAAGCAAGTTGCAAAATCATCATAACCCTTCCATCCACTTGATGTCTTGGATGCTGAACCATGCTAGCCTTCCACACACACCTTGCTGCGCAGCCCATGCCTCTTGTACCAAGCTAGAACTTAGCCCATGCCCTCCTTACACCAAAGTTGACATTTTGCAAAAGTGAACTTACCTATCACAGCAGGCCAGGTCACATCATCTGACCAATGGGAGTTCTTTATGCAAAGCAAATGCTGGCCATAACATACATCAAGCAAGGCTGAAGCTCACCACAACTCACCATTCACAAAAACACTCCATAGAGCAAAAGCCTTCGAATCTGTTTCCACAAGCTATAAACACTCAAACAAATTCCACTACTCATCTCACCATGCTTCATTGATCCCAAACCAACAAGACATAAGCCTGAAACCAGCAAGAACTCAGCTTCACCATTTTTCACTCTCAAAGCCAAAACCTTCGAAACTCAGAAAATGAGCCACAAACACACAAACCCACTTCATAGATCAACTCAATATGTTCCTCTGATCACAAAGCATCCATCACCATAGCCTAAAACCCCCAGAATCAGAAACACGATTCTCACACCATCCTGAACAGAACTTGTTCAAACCTCAAAACCAGCCAACATAAACTCCTTCTAAGCATTCAAAGATCATCAGGGGACCAAGTAGAGTGGATTGCATCGAAGGGAGAGGTCAGAAAGTTGCAAGAGTGAAAGCTTCGAAACTCAGGTAGCTCAAGAACCTTTTTTCCAGAAATGGATTTTTAAGTTCTAAAATTGTTCTCCATGCTTCAGTGATTGCTCTGATATCTTTAGTTTTGAAAATGGTGGAGAGATGAGAGTTTAATCAATCTCTGAAACTTTTTGCCCTAGATTTTGTTTGTTTCGATTCAGCCATTCCTGGAAAAATAAATATGTTTTGAATGGGGGTTTTGATTCGTGAGTGAGTGGGAATCATTTCTGTGTTTTTAGATTTCGTTTTAGATGCATTTTGAAGGAGTTTGAGGTTTGGGGTGAACGGAGAAGATGACCGGAACACTGTTCCGGTCATCTGAAGGTGATTAACGGCAGGGTTAGGGCTTAAACATTAATTAGCCAGGTTTGAATGCTGGCCCTTGGATATGGCGCCAGGTCAATGCGCGCGCTGGCCAGTTTGAATCTCACGCGTTGGATTTGATTACTTTGCTTTTTCAGTTTAAAAATTCTTTTTATTTTCATAATATTTCATTTGTTTTACATAATTTATTAAAAATAGCAAAAATGCTTTAAAAATTATGAAATTTTTTATCCTGAGTTTCATTAATTTTTAAAACACAAAAATATTTTTAATTTTATTTTTAGCATTAAAAAAGTATTTTTAAATATTTAAAAGTTTATTTTTAATTGATTAATGGAAATTAATTTATTAAAAATACTTTTAGGTATTTAAAAATCACCAAAAAATTCATGAAATGTTCTAAGACATTTAGAAACATTGTCCAACCTTCAAACCAAATTTCTTTTTTGATCTTGATGCATTTTGAGAATTTTTCATTGAATTAAAATCATTTTTATGCATTAATTTGATCCAAAGTTCAAAAAATCATTTCTGCCTATCCATGAAGAGTTGGACATTGATTCTTTTTGCATTGCATTGTGTTTAGCATGTAGTTTGTAAGATTAATTTGGCATGTTTTGATCTTTCATTTTCCATTTGTTTGACATTTCCTTTGTTTGGAAACCCTAAAACCCTAGCAAACTTGTAAAAATCATAACTTGAGTTTGGTTAGGAGTTGAGACTTCTCCTTTAGGCAGTGAGTTAGTATAGGATTAGGGGTCCTTTGAGTGGCATTTTCAATTTTTTATCTTAGGGTTTGCTTCTGATTTTGTTTTTTGTTTGATGTATTGTTCATAAACCCTAGTTTGGGCTTCCATATGCATCCATCTTGCATTCTCTTGCATAACATGACTTGCCATGACATTTCAAGCATCCATTTGATTCATTTGACATCATAAGACATATTGAAAGCATGATTGATCATTGCATCATGTATTTGCCATGTTGTATGCCATGTGCACTTCATAACTTTTCATGTATGTCCATGCTTCCTAACTTGCTTCATTTGCATTCATGAACTTGTATGATCATCTCCATGTGCTGCCTCATGTTTGTAGCATCTCATAGCATCATTAGCATCATGTAAATGCTTCTGGTTTTGTTTCTCATCATGTCATCTCATCCCATTTTGCATTGCATTGCATTTCTTTTCTAACCTTTCAGGTGGTAAGTGATTTTGAGAAGTGAATTTGCCTTCACTTCTCACAACTTTTCTTTTCATCTCTCTTGCATCCATGCTGCATTTTTATATGTGTTTGGGTTTGAGCTTGCTCATTCTTCTTCTTCCCACTTTCTTTCCTCAAGTGACTTGACTTCTTGAATGAAGCAAGTTGCTTTGCTTCTCTTGATCCTTTCATCTGCTTCCTGGTGGTTCCATTGAAGATCTTTCTTGTTTAACCTCACAAACCTTAGGAACAACCAAGCATGACAATGATTAGGGTTTTGATTAGTCTCCCCTCTTAGTTTTACCTTTGTATCTTCTTTGAGTCTTCTCTTCTCATCTCATAATCAGGGACTAAACCCTAAAGGCTTTAAGGCTTTGTGATTAAGCTTATGCCTGCATCCTTCTATTAGGATGGAGTGTATAACTTTAATCCTAAGTGTTAAACCCTTAATGTGTTTAACTCTCTTAATCAATTCACTTAATAACCATCAAGACATCACACTTGTAACTTGGGCCTTGCATTAGGGTTCTAATTCTTCCTTAATTGGTTAAGAAGGACTAACCCTAGTGTTAATGGACAAGTCCCCCTCAAGTTGTCTTACAAATCATAAAACTCACTTCATCATCATATCATTAAATAAAATCCACTTAATCAAAGGCTTGTTTTGTCATGAGTTTAATCCCTAATCATGGATTAAGTTGAGGAGCTTTCCTCAGCTTAAACATTCTCATCTATTATCCTTCTATTGGGATGGTGTAATGAGTCTGTTTAATCCTTGATTATGGCTTAACCTCATTACTCAACACTAAACAAAAACACCAAAAACATTCAAATAATCACAAGTAGGTTAATGATCTTAACTCTACATCAAAAGGTGATTAAGTGTGAGAATCTGACTTCACACTTAAGGTACTCTCATTACCCCTAATCAGAGGGAAGACGTGATGAGTTTACTAACCCATTGGTTTAGGCTTAAACTCATTAACTTATGACAAACTCTCAAAAGCAATAAAAGATTGAAAACTCAAAAACAAACAATAATCGTCTCCTCCGGGATTCTTTTCTCATCTCATTCACTCACAAACGAGAACTTGCTTCTTCCGTCTAATGCAAGACAGTTTGCACCTGAGCCAGACAGGTCATACACTTGAGCATAGGCAAGCAAGCAGTTCACAAGTCAATTCACCTTTCAGTCTCTTTGGGTCGAACTACGGTGTTCTGACTTCCTCATTGCACGAGAGGATACGTAGGCATAACTTAACAGTTATCGAACAAAAGTCTCTGTATATCCCCCCTCTTTCAGCATCTTTCTCTAAGCCTCATGATCTTGAGCAATTCATTCTCATTCCTACACTGACATTGTATATTTCATCACACTTCACTTCTCTTACACTGACACCTGTACATCTCTTTCCAGCTATTTTATACACAGATTGCACTGACACTACCCCTTTTAAAACACAAATCTTCTAAGCGTGGATCCCGTCGAGTACGACGGACAATCTGGGCGCTAATACCTTCCCAGGTTGTAACCAACCCCCTTTCTCAGTCTCTCTGGTTCGCAACCGTCTTATCCATCTTTTTTCTAGGTCTATGCAGCATTGCCTTTCCTCCGGGATAAAAAATGCCTAGCTGGCGACTCTATTCATCTCCAGTGAGTTCACTGCTGTGTGTTCTCATTGTCCCTCTCGCCGACCGTTCGCGTCTGTACCTTTATCTGGGCCATTCCCCATTTTATCGGGAGCGACACTTATCAACCATGTGCAAAGGGTTCACAACATCCCACAAGTCTTCATTTGAAGCCACAAGTCTTGAAAATAATTGAATTGATCAAAGGAGGCAAACAATGCAACATCTCCTGATGAAAAGGGGCCAAATTAGGGTTTCTATTTTACTGGGATTCTCGGGGAAATTTTGATCTAAAGTTGATTCCATTGTCTTCTATATGATGTCAAGTTCCTAGGGTTCAAATTTCATCCCTAGAAACATTTTGGAAGTGGTTCAATTGTCCAGATGATTGAAAATCAAGGAATTGGGGAAAAGTCAACCATGCTGAGGAAAAAGTTAACTCCTGGCTTTTTGAGATCTAAATCATGAAATTAGGGTTACAAGGATCCTATGGTTCAAATTTGATCAGTAAATGATGGAGGAATCAAGAGAAATCGAGAAAATTAAAACTTACCATTTTTGGAAAATTAGGGTTTCCAAAAATGGCAAGTTTTGGCCATTTTTGCAGCCACTTCAAGAGAGGCCTTCTCCCAAAATACAAGGGCTATGAAAATTCTACCTTGAGCCAATTAAAGAGGGTATCCTAAGCTTCAAATCCATATGTGGAACTCACTCATAGCATTAAAAATTTGAGAGATATGATCATGCAAAGATTGGGCAAACAAGGCAAAAAGCAAGTCATGGGCGAGGCAGCCTGCTGGCCTGCGTGCGCGCCCTGCCTGGAATTTTGTCAAATAGGTGGTGTGCCACAAGTTGATCCATTTTTATTCATCAATATGACTTCAAATAAAAAAACCTCCAACATCAAATTTGTTCCTTTCCATGTTTTCTACAAGTTTCATGTTTACCATTTTTTTATTTGATCAAGTTATCAAGGACATATGAAAGGTCAAAGTGTGGATGTTCAAACTGAAAATCACAAGGCATCTTGCCCAGGCCAAGGTCATTCAGTGCAGGCCCATGATGTAGCATTGTGGCATGATTTTCAAAGATGCATTTGAAGTGTTTAGAGGTTATATTCTATGTTAGGTTGAACTACAAACTTGTTGTATGAATCATCCTCTTTGATTTGAGCACAAGGACGTTAGGGTTTAATAGCTTGAGCATGAAGAAATCATCCATGGAATAGCAACCTATCAAACTAGTTTTCTTGTATGTTAAGGCATTGTGTTATGTGATGAATTCAGGTCATCTCAGTTTGAATATAGCCTCTAGCATGTTATGATCATAGTGCTTCATCACTTGGAGTGCAAATGGTTCCATGTTTACATATACACCATACTTGCCATACATCTCTTTTCCAAGATCAAACCAAATGACCAATTTAAGATTTGATCAAGCATGTTGTGCAACCTGATCAAGTCAGTTCCATGCCATCACTATTAATCCTCACAATAAGTAACATGAATACCACACCATTGGATCATATTCGAGCTAAATGAATTCAACTTCACTCAACATTGCTCAATCCACCCTCATTGCACCATGCCATACATCTATTTTCCAAGATCAAAACAAATGACCAATTTAAGATTTGATCAAGCATGTTGTGCAACCTGATCAAGTCATTTCCATGCCATCACTATTAATCCTCACAATAAGTAACATGAATACCACACCATTGGATCATATTCGAGCTAAATGAATTCAGCTTCACTCACCATTGCTCAATCCACCCTCATTGCACCTTGCACCTCAAGTTAAAGTAACTATGATTCTAATGTTAATCATGAGGCTTAACAGTTAACCTGAGCTATACAAATTTTTCTCCAACTGAATTTTGAGGACACTTCATTCTGATCCAAATCTCATCACAAACTTCATCCATTTTCCTCTGATTTTTCATTCTGATTTTGGGAGCTACATTGCATTGCATCTTGCTCGATTCAGCTCCATCTTCATCAATCCAATCTCAACCTTCATTTGTTCATCATTATCTTCATCATGAGCTTCATTTCCATGGTTGCACTCAATTGAATTTCACAAACTGCACCCTTGAAGATTGCTGCATAACATCAGGATTTGCACTGCATTTTACCCATAGTATGGCAATTATCATAAATTTATCATCACTACTTTGATCTGCACTTTCTCCATGGATCAATCTTGCTAAATCTTCAAGAATAAGTGTGACTGCATTTTTGGATTTCTAACATTTCATCGAGGATTTGAGCATTGCAGAGTGTTTATTTCACTCAATTGTGGATCAAGATTGTTTTGCACAAAGAAGTACATCAAGTTCTCTGGTTTTCCTCAACAAATTGCAACTCTGCAAATAGGTTCCATCTCTGCTCTCAAATGTGTGATTTCATTGCTTTTTTATTAGTTTTGTGATGGTATGAGCTTACTAGAAGCTTTGGTGTGCCTGGCTAGTTGATAGGCCTCTTACAAGCTTAGATGCAGGTTTTAGGTGTGGTTTATTTGGCTGCGATTTGCTTTATTCTTGAGTCCTAAATGAAAACTAAGGGTGGATTTGAAGTGTACTCAGTGAGAGGAAGAGATTGATGGTATTAGATTTTGTTTCTTTGGAGTTTGATCCATGCCCTAACCGGAATGTGACCGGAGAAGATGATCGGAGAATAGCTCCGGTCACCTGAATAGTGTTCCCTAATTCCCTTCAACTTTATAACACGTCCATTGGATCATTTCAATCATGTGGTTCACAGCACACCAACACATTAATGATCAGCATGGCAATCACGTGCATTTTTAAAAGGAAAATTTCAAGTTGCTTTTTGCACCCCAGCGCATATTGCCTTAGGCCCGGTGTAGTTCATTTTCTTTCTGTTTCCACCCCTAGGCCCAATCCTTTATTTCTTTGAATTTCTTTTATTTTCTTTTATTCAATTTTATTTCATTTTTGTTTTTGATTTTATAAAATACCAAAACACCTTTAAAAATTCCCCAAAAATTCATACGTGATCCTCATATTTTCCTTTAATTTTCCATAATTTTTGTTTTCATTTTTGTCCATTTTTTAAGGCAGAATTAATTTCCCATTTAATTGTTTCCTTCTTTTCTTCATTTTTGACCAATCTTCTTATCCATTTTATTTCTTTTAAACCATGAATGATAAATGGTCCATCCTTTTTTAATTATTCATAGGACTCCCTAAGCCTCCCAAAAATATTTTTGTTTTGATTTTTAGGTCATGATAGGTCATGTTTTGGTCCCATTCTTTCACATGTGTGCACATAAACCCTAATCTCATTCCACACTTCATTTGTTCATTCAAAAATAGAAATTTTTGTGAGATTTTTTAGACATAAGTTACCTTCTGGATTGTGATCCCAATTGTCAAGTTTTCATAATTTTTCTAAGCCATTTGATATTTTTCTAAGTTGCTTAGGTCATAAGTAACATTTTTGGTCTTTTCCTTCACTTCCTTTGATCCAAACTTAATAAGGCATTTATGTCATTACATTAAGGTCTTGATTTTGAGTCTAGTAGCTCCTATGGGATGTTTTCAAGTGTTGAGTACCCTCCTTAGGTCTTCATCTTTGTTATTTTAGGGTTTCTTAAGTCATAAGTCATACTTGCCTTACTTTGACCTAATCTCACTTCTTCTTCTACATTAGCCATCTCAAATCCCATTTGTGCATAAGTTTGTTAGAACAATTTTGATTCTAATCCTCTAATAGTTTTGATGATAACAATTATTATTATGCAAGAATAGAAGTTCTAATGTATGTTTAGAATAACTTACTTATTTATGTATTGTAGAAGTTCTTAAAAAGGAAGTTATTGAAAAGAAGGCTTGCTTCAATAGAAGAAGGCTTGCGCTAATAAATAGAAGTTATAAAGAGAATCTCTCATTAAAAGCCATCATTAAAAGTTGCGTACCAAGAATTAGTTCACTTTGATTCATGTCTAGAAGATGGTGATTCTTTCATTAAAGCTTTAATTAAAGAATATCTGAATTAATGATGGGAACAAATATCCTTGGTTATGGAAGGTTTTTATGGTATTAAATAATATCCATAATTAGCTCAAGATGTCCCTAACGGCTATTTCGCTCAAGCATTATATAAAGAAATCAAATTGAAGATTTGAAGTTCTGGCTCCCACGAGAAACACTTTATTTGTTCATATTGCGCCATACATTATTGTAACAAATCACTTTGTAATTATAGCTTTATTAGAAGCAAGTTAGTTACTGTTTGTTATCACTGTAAGAGATAAGATAATTTCCTTGAATGACTAGTTTCAGTCAGAAGAATCAAGAGGACATTGACTGTAGATCAGTGTGTGTATCATATATTGAATAGTGGATTAAGACCTCATTGATAGAGGCAAAATCACCTTGGCGGGTGTGTCGCTCCCCCGAAATGACACCGGGTCAGACAGGGTGTAGACGCGAACAGTCGGCGAAGAGAGAAAATGAAAATGAATTGAATAGAGTCGCCAGCTAGGAATTTTTATCCCGAAGGAAAGGTAATGCTGCATAAACCTAGAAACAGATGGATAAGACGGTTGCGAACCAGAGAAACTAAGAAAGGGGGTTGGTTACAACCTGGGAAGGTATTAGCACCCAGATTGTCCGTCGTACTCGACGGGATCCACGCTTGAAAGTTTATGTTTGAAGGGGTAGTGTATGTGCTATCTGTGTGCAAAAGCTGGGAAAGAAAAATGCAAGTGTCAGTGCAAAAAGGTGTGAATACTCAGGACTGAGGCTTAGAAAAGAATGCTGAAAGAGGGGGAAGACACAGAGGCTTTTGTTCGATAACTGTTAAGTTATGCCTACGTATCCTCGCGTGCAATGAGGAAGTCAGAACACCGTAGTTCGACTCAAAGAGACTGAAAAATAAATTGAATTTGAACTACTTGCTTGCATATGCTCAAGTGTATGACTCGTCTGGCTCGAGTGCTAACTGTCTTGCATTAGACGGAAGAAGCGAGTTCTCGTTTGTGAATGAGTGTGGTGAGAAGAGAATCTCGAAGGAGACGATTATTGTTTGTTTTTGTGTTTTCAGTTTTGTTATTGTTTTTGGTGTTTTGCATAAGTTAATGAGCTTAAGCCTAAATCAAGGGTTTGTAAACTCATTATATCTTCCCTGATTAGGGATAATGAGCCTACTTAAGTATGAGATAAGCATCTCAACTTAATTACCATGATGATTTAGGATTAAGATCATTAACCTACTTGTGATTATTTAGATGTTTTTTGGGTTTTTATTTAGTGTTAAGTAATGAATTTAATCTCTAATCACAGATTAGTGAACTCATTACACCATCCTAATAGAAGGATAATAGATGAGGACACTTAAGCTGAGGAAGATACCTCAACTTAATCCATGATTAGGGATTAAATTAATTATATAATAAGCCTTTATTAGATGGATTTTAATTAAGGGATGAGATTAAGGAATGGATTTTATGATTTGTAAGACAACTTGAGGGGGACTTGTCCATTAAACACTAGGGTTAGTCCCTCTTAACCATAAGGAAGAGATAGAACCTTAATGTAAGGCCCAAGTTACAAGATAAAGCCTTGATGATTATTAAGATGATTTTATTAAGAGGTTTAAACAAATTAAAGGTTTAACACTTAGGATTAAAGTTATACACCCCATCCTAAGAGAAGGATGCAGGCATAACCCTAATTCCAAAGTCCTAAAACTTTAAGAGTTTAGTCTCTGATTATTGAGATGAGAAGAGAGACCCAAGGAGACTCAAAGGTAAAAACTAAGGGGGACTAATCACAACCCTAATTATTATCATGCTTGGATGTTCCTATGATTTGTAAGGCTTAAGAAAGATCTTCAAGGAAGCCACCAATGGATGAAGCAGATGAAAGGAGGAGGAAACAAGAGAATAAGTTACTTACTTCATTGAAGAAGATAAGTAACTTAAATAAAGAAAGTGAGAGAGATGGAACAAAAGTGAACAAGTTCACTTCAAAGACAATTAAGAATGCATATGAAAGAGATAAGAAGGAGTGAGAGGTGAAGGCAAATCCACCTCCCAAAATAACTTACCAAACCTGAAAAGTTAGCATGGATGCATAAAGTATAAAGCATAAAGAAATGAAGTGAAATGAGATGAAATGACCAAATTCGTAAGTGTTTATGAAATGTAAATGTCATTTAAGATGATGCAAAGTCATACAAAATGCATATGTGTGATCATACAAAGATGAGATGCCAATGGAAGCATGCTTTGAAGTTTGAAAACACATGAAAGTTTATGAAATGAAATGAATGAAAATCATGGAAAATGAATGAAGAAATGATCAAGCATGGTTCTAACATGTCCTAAGATGTCTAAGATGACTTATGAATGCAAGAAATGTCATGGCAAGTTCATGTAAGGATGCATATGCAAGATGAATGCAAATGAACACATGAAATTATGGTTTTATGGACAAGCAAGATGCAAATGAACAAACCAGAAGCATATGACATGATAAAAAAATTGAAATCAAGCTCAAACAAACCCTAATCCCATACTAGGTCACACCCCAAAGGAGGTCAGAAGCCTAACCTATCAAAAGTTGTGATTTTCCTAAGTTTTCTAGGGTTTTTGGGTGGTTCAAAGGGAAAAATGCAAATCAATTTGAAAATGCAAGATAAATTCATGATGAAAATGTCTTATAAACTACATGCAATATGTAAGACAATGCAAAAAGAATCATTTTCAAACTCTTCTTGGTTAGGCATAAATGATTTTTTAAAGTTAGTGTTCAAAAATATGATTTTAATGACCCTTAATTCAAAGAAAATTCACAAATTATGATCAAACCTAAAAAGAAATTTGTATGAAGAGTTTGAAAATGCTTCTAAATGCATTGGTATGATTTATGATTTTTTTGGTAATTAAAAATAACATTTAAATATTTTAAAAATACTTTTTTTATGCAAAAAATAAAATAAAAAATCATTTTTGGAATGAGAAAAATATTTAAAGTCAGAATGCAAAAGAAAATATTTTTTGGATGCTTTTTGGTATTTTAAATTAAATATGCAAGAAAATGCAATTAAAATGAAATAAAAATGAATTAAAATGAAAGTATGCTGATCTGGTGGCTGGGATTTAAACTGGGGTTGGAGGGAATTGACCACGCGTGCATCTGGACGACCCACATTCAAACTGAGTTTAATTATGTTTTATAATTAATTAATCTGAATTAAAATTAAGTGAACTAATCCTGACCACTCGTTTCTAATTTAAACAAGATCCAAGGGCCTAGAACGCATCTGGAAATTAAAACCCTAATTAAGCCCTAATTAATCTCAGGTGACCGGAGCTAAGCTCCGGTCATCTTCTCCGGCCAAACCAAAACCTCAACTTCTTCCCTAGGCTAAATCAAAAGCTCTAAAGCTCCAGAAATGATCTACAAACCTCCCTTAACAAGAATACATCATCAAAACACATTTATCATTCATCAAAAACAAGATTCGAAGCAAATCGTGAAAATGAACAAAACTTTCAGAAGTTCAATACATGCTCATTTCTCAATCATTTTTTAAACAAATCATATCAGGGTGATCAGTGAAGCATGCAGATTCATTTAGAAACTTAAATAGCAAGTTCTGGAAAAAAAAGTTCATGAAGCTACCTGAGTTGAAGCTTTGTGTTCTTGAGCTTTCTGGCCTCCCTCTTGGTTCAAATTCACCCCAATGATCTTCCTGATTATGAAGATGAGCTTAAAGCAAGCTTGTGATGGCTGTTTTGAAGGTTTTGTTTCTGAAGTTGCAGAAATCGTATTTCTGATTCAGTGGCTTTTTGGCTATGGTGAAGGGTGTTTTGTGTTCTATGGATGATTTTGAATTGAATGGTGAAAGAATGAGTGAGTTTTTGTGGCTAGGCAGTGAGATTCGAAAACTTGAATTTTTTGCAAGTTTTTGGAAATTTGAGCTTAGGGTTGCATTCAGGCTTGTGTCTTGTGTGTTTTGTGTTCCTTAGGGTTTGTATAAGGTGTTCTGATTGGTTCAGAGAGTTGTGGTGGCCTAGTGTGATTGGTATGAGAGTAAATGCAAAAATGTGAACTTATGTGTACTTGAGGTATGGTCCATGGTAGGTCTGATTTCTTGGGGTGTCTGGCCTCAGCAAGTTTCATGGAGAGCCATGAAATGGTTTTGATGCAGCTGGCACAAGTGGATGAGAGAATCCAATGCATTTTGCAATTCTTGAAAGTTTTGGCCCTTTTTGATTTCTTGAAGTTCAAGTCATGAAAATACATGGTTCAATGCCCAATTCTGATGTTTAGAGGTCCAATTGAAATATTGTGAAATTTTTGTGTCCATTTGAAGTCATTGGAATGCTTGAATATGCCAATTTGCAAAATCCCTCTTTGACATGAAACTTGAAATTTTAGGATTTTTGCCAACTTTGAAAGGCCATATCTTGAGTTCTAGGATGAATCAAGACACATTCTTGTAATTTTTGAAAAGGGAAAGACCTAATCTACAACTTTCATGACCAAGAATTTTTCATTTGAAGCATTTTAGGTTGAGAAAGAGGAGGTTGAAAAACTTTCCCAAAATGGAAAGTTTGCATTTCAAGTCATTTCCATTTTTGGCAAGTTTGCAAATGGCTCAAAATTCTTCAATCTTATGAACTTCCAACCTCTTCTAAGATCAAATAAAGATCATAGAACTTCAATTTGATGAAAATACCCCTTTGGTTCCATTGTTGGGGGCCTAAGATGCCCTGATTTTGACTTGACTTGCTCAAGAAGTTACCCAGTGAACAGATGACTTCCACAATGAGTTTCTTCATCAAACTTGGTACACATGATCCTTATGACATATTAAGAACATTAGAAACAAGAATGGACCAAAAATTTGGAGTTAAGGCCTCTGAAACCAAAACCCTAAGTTTGGTCATCTATGTAGTGAAAACCCTAGCTCTGCTCCCATGCCTTGCCAGTTCTTGTGATTTCTTGACTTCCATGAATGTTGAGGAGAATAATATGATGATAGAACACACATGGACCCCCTTGAAAAGCTTTGAGGCCCTTGGGATGGCTCAGATGGATCCTTGGATAGCTCAGATCACAAACCCTAAATGCAGATGAACTTGAACTATGCAAATGAAACAAATATGCAATATGAGGTGGTATGCTTATGCTTATGCAAAAATGAAAGATCACAAGCCGAGGTGTGATATGAGTGAGGGCAAATTTGGGGTGTTTACAGGGTGGACTAGATGTAGTTTGAGTTCAAACGAACCAGGATAAATTAAAGAGTATTTTAAGTCATTTTTATTAGTTATTGAAAACCCAATTCCAACCCCCCTTCCTTGTGTTTTATGTCCCTTAAATTGGCATTAGAGCGCTAGGTTCTGAGATATACACTTAACTGTGTCAGTAAAAGATCCAGAAGTTAAAACACATGGCAGACGCTGGCAACAACAACAATGACTACCAAAATGACAAGATCAATGCAAAACCTCCAGTGTTCAATGGTGACAACTTTGATTACTGGAAGGATGTTCTGGAGAGTTTCTTTCTGGCTCTAGATGGAGATCTTTGGGATATGGTGACAGATGGATACATTCATCCTATTGGAGCAGATGGTCAGAATATTGAAAGAAAAAACATGGCAGCTCAACAGAAGAAGGAATTCAGAAATCATCACAAAGCTAGAACCATACATCTGAGTGCTATCTCATATACAGAATATGAGAAGATCACAAACAGAGATTCAGCCAAACACATGTTTGACTCCCTGAGGATGACACATGAAGGCAACAATCAAGTCAAGGAGACAAAAGCTTTGGCTCTCATCCAGAAGTATGAAGCATTCAAGATGGAAGAAGATGAAACAATTGAGAATATGTTCTCAAGGTTTCAAATTCTGGTTGCTGGACTGAAAGTTCTGGACAAAGGCTACTCAACAGCAGATCATGTGAAGAAGATTATCAAAAGCTTTCCAAAGGCTTGGAGACCCATGGTCACTTCTTTAAAGCTATCAAAAAATCTGAATGAGATATCTTTAGAAGAACTGATCAGCTCTTTGAGAAGTCATGAGATAGAACTAGAAGAAGATGAACCCCAAAATAAAGGTAAGACTGTTGCTCTTAAATCTAACAAATTTGATTCTAAAGCATTGCAGACAGAAGAAGAAGAAAGCTCTGGAGGCTCATCAGAAGAAGATGAATTATCTCTCCTATCTAGAAGAGTTCAACAACTCTGGAAGCATCGTCAGAAGAAGTTCAGAAATACCAGAAGATATAGCAATCACTCTGAAGCATCCTCTAGTCACAGAAAATCTAGAAGCAAAGAAGTAGTATGCTACGAATGCAAAGAACCTGGACACTACAAAAGTGAATGTCCAAAACTCCAGAAAGAGAAACCTAGAAAGAAATTCAACAGAGAAAAGAAAAAGAGTCTCATGGCAACATGGGATGCTTCAGAATCATCTGAAGCCGATTCAGACTCAGAAGATGAACATGCAAACATTGCACTAATTGCAAAAATATCAGAAGATGTTCAAGTATCAGAATCAGAGCCAGATTCTGACACAGAAGAGGTATTCTCTAAATTTTCTAGATCTCAATTAGAAGATAGCCTCTTAGAAATTCTTGAAAAATATCAGAAGCTTCAATTCAAATACAAATAAATGAAACAAAGTCTAGTATCTGAATTAGAAGAAGTTAGAAAACTTAAATTAGAAAACTCTGTGCTGAAGGAAAATATTTTTGAATGTAAAAATTCTTTTGAAAAACTTAAAGCTCAGAAGGAATCTGAATCAGAAGTTCTGTTTATTCTGATAGTATCATAAAGCAATATGATTATAGTTTTCAAAAATTTCTAGCTAAAAACATAGACAGAAGCAAAATTCCCTCTATGATCTATGGAGTTAGCAGAAATGGTAGAAGAGGTATAGGGTATGTGAAAACCAAAGGAGAGGAAACTCTGAAGTTTAAAAATATTGATGACGTGGTCATAAAAGTTAATACTCCTTTAAGTTCTCATTTTACCTATGGTCATAATCATGATCTAATATACACTAGTGAGTCATCTTGTTCTACAAGTTCTAATATGAAACGTAAGATCAATCAGAAGTTTGTAAAAACTAACAAACAAGGACCCAGAAAGATATGGGTACCCAAAGATAAAATTGTGTATGTTGCAGTTGTCTTTAACAGCCAAACTGAAACACCAATCTTGGTACCTGGACTCTGGATGCTCATGACACATGACGGGAAGAAAGCATATGTTCCAAAGTCTTGAGTTAAAAGCTAGAGGCTATGTAGGTTTTGGAGGCAACCAAAAAGGAAAAATTATTGGCTCTGGAACTATTGGTAATGGCACCCTTCCCTCTATCTCTAATGTTCTATTAGTAGAAGGATTAATGCATAATTTATTATCCATAAGTCAATTAAGTGATAATGGCTATGACATAATCTTCAATCAAAAGTTCTGTAAAGCTGTTAGTCAGAAAGATGGAACAATCCTCTTTAGTGGAAAGAGAAAGAACCACATATATAAAATAAAACTTTCTGAACTGAAAAGTCAGAATGTAAAATGTCTAATGTCTGTGGAAACTAAGCAATGGGTCTGGCACAGAAGATTGGGACATGTTAATATGAGAAGATTATCTCAAATTAACAAACTCAATCTAGTCAGAGGACTTCCAAATTTGAAGTTCAACTCAGAAGCTCTGTGTGAAGCATGTTAGAAAGGAAAATTTTCAAAACCTGCCTTTAAAGCTAAAAATGTTGTATCTTCCTCTAGACCATTAGAACTTCTGCATATTGACTTGTTTGGACCAGTGAAAACTGCTTCA
Organism: Lathyrus aphaca; assembly: GCA_963966055.1. NCBI lineage: Eukaryota > Viridiplantae > Streptophyta > Magnoliopsida > Fabales > Fabaceae > Lathyrus > Lathyrus aphaca. The sequence continues at coordinate 524,819,518 of OZ014522.1, read as the reverse complement.
GTCAGTGGCAAGAAGTATGGATTAGTGATCGTAGATGACTATAGCAGATGGACATGGGTAAAGTTCCTTAGACACAAAGATGAGTCAATTGATGTATTTCCCAACTTCTGCAAACAAGTTTAAAATGAAAAAGAGTTTAGAATTGTTAAAGTCAGAAGTGATCATGGTGGAGAATTTGAAAAAAAAATTAGAATCATTTTTTTAATGAAAATGGCATCTCTCACAATTTCTATTGCCCTAGAACTCCACAACAAAATGGAGTTGTAGAATGTAAGAACAGAACATTGCAAGAGATGGATAAAACCATGATCAATGAGACTAACATGGCTAAACACTTTTGGGCAGAAGCAATAAATACATCATGCTATATTCAGAATAGAATATCTATAAGACCTATTCCGGAAAAGACTCCTTATGAATTGTGGATGAACAGAAAGCCCAACATTTCATATTTTCATCCCTTTGGATGCACCTGTTTTATTCTGAATACTAATGATCCTCTGAATAAGTTTGATTCTAAGGCACAAAAGTGTTATATGTTAGGATACTTTGAACGTTCAAAAGGATACAGAGTATACAATACAGAAACACGAATTGTCATAGAATCTATCTATGCCAGATTTGATGATAAGCTTGGTTCTGAAAAGCCAAAGCATAATGAATCTCTTGCAGATATAGAGGTTGAAATCACTACAAATAGAACATCTGAAGAACAACCATCTATAGAACAAGACAAGACAATCACTCCAACAAGTTATGAAGAACCCACTCAGAAGAAACAATCCAGAAGCACATTGAATCATCCAGAAGATAAAATCTTGGGAAAGAAGGATGATCCAATCAGAACAAGGTCATCATTCAGAAATTCTGAAGAATCTCTAATGGGACTAATTTCTCTGATTGAACCAACTTATGTAGAAGAAGCTCTCTCAGTAAATGATTGGATACTTGCAATGCAAGATGAACTCAATCAATTCACCAGAAATGATGTTTGGGAGTTAGTACCTAGACCCATAGGATTCAACATCATTGGCACCAAGTGGGTATTCAGAAACAAGCTTAATGAACAAGGAGAAGTTGTCAGAAACAAGACACGGTTGGTTGCACAAGGTTATAGTTAACAAGAAGGAATAGACTATACAGAAACCTATGCACCAGTCGCCAGGTTAGAATCAATTAGACTTCTAATTTCATTTTCTGTTAATCATAATATCATTCTATATCAAATGGATGTCAATAGTGCATTTTTAAATGGTTATATTGATGAAGAAGTGTATGTGCACCAACCCCCTGGTTTTGAAAATACAAATTTTCCAGAACATGTCTTTAAACTTAAAAAATCCTTATATGGTCTGAAACAAGCTCCCAGAGCTTGGTATGAAAGACTAAGTAATTTTCTTCTGGAAAATAATTTTATCAGAGGGAAAATGGATACAACTCTTTTCAGTAAAAACATTAAAAATGATATTCTGATATGCCAAATATATATAGATGATATCATTTTTTGTTCTACTAAAAGTGCTATGGGAAAGGAATTTGATGAATCTATGCAGGCAGAATTTGAGATGAGCATGATGGGAGAACTAAAGTTATTTATGGGAATCCAAATCAATCAAACATCAGAAGGAACATATATCCATCAAAGAAAATATGTCAAAGAACTTCTGAAGAAATTTGACTTATCAGAAAGTAAGATCTCTAAGACTCCTATGCATCCCACATGTATTCTGGAGAAGGAAGAGGTAAGTAAGAAAGTAGATCAGAAGATCTACGAAGGTATGATTGGCTCTCTCCTCTATCTAACTGCATCTAGACCAGATATTCTATACAGTGTATGTTTATGTGCCAGATTCCAATCAGATCCTAGAGAAACTCACTTAACAGCAGTTAAGAGAATCTTTAGATATCTGAAAGGTACTACTAATCTTGGTCTATGCTACAAAAGATCCAAAGACTACAAGCTTGTAGGTTATTGTGATGCTGATTTTGCTGGAGACAGAACAAAAAGAAAAAGTACTTCTGGAAGTTGTCAATTTCTGGGAGACAATCTAATTTCTTGATCTAGCAAAAGGCATTCAACCATAGCATTATCAACTTCAGAAGCTGAATACATTGCAGTAGCTGGATGCAGTACTCAGATGCTCTAGATGAAAAATCAGCTTGAGGACTTCAATATTTATGAGAGTAACATTCCCATCCTCTGTGATAATACTTCTGCTATTTGTCTCTCTAAAAATCCAATTTTACATTCTAGAGCTAAACACATAGAAGTTAAACATCATTTCATTAGGGACTATACTCAGAAGGGAATTATATTTTTAAAATTCATAGATACTAATCTCCAATGGGCTGATATTTTACAAAACCCCTTGCTGAAGATAGATTTAATTTCATTCTAACTAATCTTAGTATGGAATTATGTCCAGAATGAAAATGTTTTAACTACATGTTTTTATCTTTCAGAAGTTCTGAACTATTTATTTTATTCAATCTGAAGTTAATTTAGTAATCTGACTGTTTATCTCTGAGAACTTCTGTTTCAAAAGAATAACATGCAGATTCTGACATCAAAATGTGTCACTCAACCTCTGAGGACCCCTAGAAGATCAGAATACGTGTTCATACTCTGAAGCAGGACAGAACATGCAATCAGACAACTGTCCTCTACAAAAGGACACGCATTCATATTCTGGGAAACTGAAAAGGCTGAATTGACACAATAGAGGCGCAAATCTTTTTGGTAACTGTTCCAAGATCTCTACGCCTTCCCCTTTTGTCAGCTAACATTTATAACTTTCTAATCATGATGTTTTTAGCATTTATTATTTCCACTAATTATGTTTTATTATTAAATGCAATTTTTCCTATTTAAACTCACTTTCACCTTCACTTTTCACTTTTACCATTCACGTTGTTTTTACTCTCTTCTTTTCACCCTAAATTTTCCTCCTTTTTCTCTGCAAATTATTTTGTAAACCCTAAAACCCTCATCTTAGTAACAATGGCTTCAGCCTCTCAACCAGAAAAGGATTCTTCAACAAAAATGCTACATGTTTCTCCTGTCAAAATACTCCTCACTTCTACTGATAAACTTGAAGTCTTATGTGAGTTGTTTGTGGATTTTGAAAGTTTGAAAGAAAATGGTTTTGATCTTCATCCTGCCGTCAAAGCTCAGGGGTGGGAAAAGTACTTTGATTGTCTCATGGGACCAGTCTTCCCCATGCTGGTTAAAGAATTCTGGGTATTTGCAAGTGCCTCAAATTCCCATGTTACCTCTTACGTTCTAGGGAAGAGGATAATCATCTCAGAAGATCATATTGCAAGGCTCATACAATCTGATGGTAATGGAATCAAGTGTAGTGAAATGGATAAACTCTCAGACACAAAACTGGTGGCTAAAGAAATTTCCACCCATGGACAACCCTCAAACAAAATCAAAGATCTGAAGGATCATCTGAGGATCTGGGAAAAAATCATTCTGGGAAGCATATGTCACAGAAAAACAACAAACTATCCTGATTACATTAACATGGATCAGCAGTTCCTCCTTTATTTCATCTCCAAGAAGAAGAAAGTCAATCTAGCACATTCTCTCTTCAACCATCTGAAGAATAGTGTAAAGGAAACCAGAGAAGGAGAAAATACCAAGAGGGATTGGATACCTCTAGGAAGATTAATTTCAGACATTCTGATTGAAAACAAACTTGTGGATCATCTGGCTGCGGCACAACAGATTGAGTTGCTGGAAAAAGACGTTGGGAAACCTATGAATGCAAAGAATCTAAAGAAGATGAAGTTCATTGACTCTATCAAGAAGGACCCAAATCTTCACTCTAGAGAGGTCATCACTACTAGGAATATTTCTCTACAGAACTTCCCAATGTTCTTTTTGTCGCTCCCGACAAATGACACCGGGTCAGATGAAGGTACAGACGCGAACGGTCGGCGAAGGGAACAATGAGAACACACAGCCGTGAACTCACTGGAGATGAATAGAGTCGCCAGCTAGGCATTTTTATCCCGGAGGAAAGGTAATGCTGCATAGACCTGGAAAGACACGGATAAGACGGTTTGCGAACCAGAGAGACTGAGAAAGGGGTTGGTTACAACCTGGGAAGGTATTAGCACCCAGATTGTCCGCCGTACTCGACGGGATCCACGCTTAAAAGATTTGTGTTTTAAAGGGGTAGTGTCAGTGCAATTTGTGTATAAAATAGCTGGAAAAAAAGATGTACAGGTGTCAGTGTAAGAGAAGTGAAGTGTATAAATGATGTGTCAGTGTAAGAAAAGGAATAAGATGCTCAAGATCATGAGGCTAAAAGAATGATGATGGGAAGAGGGGGGATGTACAGAGACTTTTGTTCGATAACCGTTAAGTTATGCCTACGTATCCTCTCGTGCAATGAGGAAGTCAGAACACCGTAGTTCGACCCAAAGAGACTGAAAGATGAATTGACTTGTGAACTGCTTGCTTGTCAATGCTCAAGTGTATGACCTGTCTGGCTCAGGTGCAAACTGTCTTGCATTAGACGGAAGAAGCAAGTTCTCGTTTGTGAGTGAGTGAGATGAGAAAAGAATCCCAGAGGAGACGATTATTGTTTGTTTTTGAGTTTTCAGTCTTTTATTGCTTTTGAGAATTTGTCATAAGTTAATGAGCTTAAGCCTAAACCAATGGATTTAATAAACTCATCACATCTTCCCTCTGATTAGGGGTAATGAGAATACCTTAAGTGTGAAGTCAGATTCTCACACTTAATCACCTTTGATGTAGGATTAAGATCATTAACCTACTTTGTGATTATTTAGATGTTTTTGGTGTTTTTGTTTAGTGTTGAGTAATGAGATTAAGCCATAATCAGGGATTAAACAGACTCATTACACCATCCTAATAGAAGGATAATAGATGAGAATGTTTAAGCTGAGGAAAGCTCCTCAACTTAATCCATGATTAGGGATTAAACTCATGACAAAACAAGCCTTTGATTAAGTGGATTTTACTTAATGATATGATGATGAAGTGAATTTTATGATTTGTAAGACAACTTGAGGGGGACTTGTCCATTAACACTAGGGTTAGTCCTTCTTAACCATTTAAGGAAGAATTAGAACCCTGATGCAAGGCCCAAGTTACAAGTGTGATGTCTTGATGATTATTATGTGAATTAATTAGAGGATTTAAACACATTAAGGGTTTAACACTTAGGATTAAAGTTATACACTCCATCCTAAGAGAAGGATGCAGGCATAAGCTTAATCACAAAGCCTTAAAGCCTTTAGGGTTTAGTCCCTGATTATGAGGTGAGAAGAGAGGACTCAAAGAGAGACACAAAGGTAAAACTATGAGGGGAGACTAATCAAAACCCTAATTCATTGTCATGCTTGGTTGTTCCTAAGGTTTGTGTGGTTTGCAAGAACAATCTTCAAAGGCCACCAGGAAGCAGATGAACAAGATCAAGAGAAGCAAAGTGACTTGCTTCATTCAAGAAGTCAAGTCACTTGAAGAAAGAAAGTGGGAGGAACAAGAATGAGCAAGCTCAATCTCAAACACATATAAGAAATGCAGCAATGGATGCAAGAGAGATGAAAAGAAAGGTTATGAGAAGTGAAGGCAAATTCACTTCCCAAGTTTACTTACCACCTGAAATGTTAGCAAGGAATGCAATGCAATGCAAAATGGAATGAAATGGTATGAAGCAAAACAAAACCAGAAGCATGTTGATGATGATAATGATGCTATGAGATGATATGAACATGAGGCAGCACATGGGAATGTTCATACAAGATCATGGATGCAGATGATGCAAGTTAAGGAGCATGAATGAACATGAAAAGTTATGAAGCACACAAGGTAAATGACATGGCAAATATGTGATGCAATGATCAAACATGCTTCCTACATGTCTTAAGATGTCAAATGGAACACAAGCATGCATAAAATGCAAAGACAAGTCATGTTATGCAAGAGAATGCAAGAGGGATGCAAATGAAAGCCCAAATTAGGGTTTATGGACAATGCATCAAACAAAAACCCAAAACAGAAGCAAACCCTAAGATAAAAAATGGAAAATGCCACCCAAAGAAACCCTAAACCTATACTAAACCAAGGTCCAAAGGGGAGGTCTCAACTCTCAACCAATCTCAAGATATGAATTTTCTAAGTTATTAGGGTTTTTTAGGGTTCTTAACAAAAGAAATGCCAAACAATTGGAAAATGCAAGATCAAATCATGGCCATTTTATCCTAGAAACTATATGCAAAACATAAGACAATGCAAGAAGAACCAATATCCAACTCTTCTCAAATAGGCAGAAATGAATTTTTGAACTCATGATCAAATTAATGCATAAAAAATGATTTAATTCCATGAAAAATTCTTAAAATGCATCAAGATCAAAAAAGAAATTTGGTTTGAAGGTTGGACAATGTTTCTAAATGCCTTAGAACACTTCATGAATTTTTTTGTAATTTTTAAATACCTAAAAGTATTTTTAATTAATTAATTTCCATTAATCAATTAAAAATAATCTTTTAAATATTTAAAAATACTTTTTTAATGATAAAAAATAAAAATAAAAATATTTTTGGGTCTTAAAAATTAATAAAACTTTTAAGAAAAAGTTTCATAATTTTTAAGACATTTTTGCTATTTTTAATTAATTATGCAAGTTAAATGAAATAAAAATGAAATTAAAATAAGAAAAAAAGAAAAGTAATCAGGATGGAGGGCCAGGATGGGCTCTGAATTCAAACTGGTTGACCAGCGCGCAAATGAAGGGTGTGGATTGCATCTGATTTAATTATCCTAATTAAAAATTAATTAAACTAATGAAAGAGATTAGGGCTAAGCAGATTGATCTGGGCCATCCAAACTGGAGGGAAGTCAACAGGTCAAAGGGGATCTACGCTCCACATTCAAATGCCCTTAATGACTGTAATTAGGGCTAAATGACTTTCAGGCCGCCGGAGAAGACTTCCGGTCGTCTTCTCCGGCCAGCCAAAACCCTAGATTCTTCTATAGGTCACCAAATCACAAATTTCTTCCATCAAACTGACTCTCTCATCAATCTAAACCTAAACCCTAGGCCTAAATTCATTTATTTTCATCCATGAGCATGAATCGAAACAAAAGATAAAACACGGGCAAATGTTCAGGAACTCCATACATGCTGGTTTCTACACTATTTTCAAAAGCAAGCATACATTCATGATCAGGGGAACACAAGGCATCATAAAAGAACTAAAAAATCAGTTTCTGGGAAAAATGTTCATGAAGCTCACCTGAGATGCAGCTTCTCGGTTTATGAACTCTCTGGACCTTTTTCTTGCACAGGCTTGCTCCTTTGCACCTCCTGAGGGCAAAATGAGACTCAAAATGCTTGGAGAGTGGCTGGCTTGAAAGATCCAACTCTGGTGTAGCAGAAATGGGGATCTGTGTACAGGCAGCTTTAGACCAAAGTGAAGGGTGGTTTTGACTTCTTGTGGTATGCTTGACTTGTTGGTGAAGAAAGGTGAGGTGTTTGATGGCTGGATGAAGGGATTCGATGAGTTCTGGTTTGGAAGGTGAGAAATGGTGAAGCTCAGGTCAGGCTTGTTTCAGGCTTGAGCTTTGGTGGTTTGAGGTCTATGAAGTGTGGTGAGTTGAATGGTGAAGATGGTTTTTGTGTTTGCAAGCTGTGGAGGCAGATTCGAAGCAACTTGCAAGATGAGGTGATTTTGTGAATGTGATCAATGAAGTGTTTTTCAGCCTTGCTAGATGTATGGAATGGCTTGCCCTTTGTCCACATAACTCTCTCTCATTGGTCAGATGATTGGACATGTGCTTTATTGATTGGTAAGTCACCTTTTGCAAAAAGTCAAATAATGTGTAAGAGAAGTATGGCTCATGATCTAGGCAAGTACATGGGCTGGTTCTGGTGCAGCAAGGTGAGGTGAGAGGCTAGCAAAGTGTAGTAACCAATGCAGCAAGTTGTAGGAAGTGATCATGAAGATTTTGCAAGTTGTAACTTTTTGGTTCACATGTGAAAAGTCTTGTTACATGAACCATAACCATGGGCATTCTTGGTTCAAATATGAATTTTATGACTTAGAGAATGTTTGCATACTGGTTTGAAGTGAGCTAGAGGTCACAAGAGGCATTGGTTCATGATCTTGCAAAATTTCCATTTGAAGCATGCCTTGAAAATCAATGATTTTAGCCAACTTTGCCACACCATAACTTTTGATCCAAAAAGAGTTTGATCATGTTCTTGTACTTTTTGAAAAGGGAAAGATGAGATCTACAACTTTCATGACCAAAGTTTTTCCATTTGAAGCATTTTTGGATCAAAAATCAAGGCTTGAAAAATGACCTAAAATGATGCATTCTTGAAAAGTCAACTATGCCCAAAAAAGTCAACATTTGCAAAACTTCCAAATTCTTGATTTTTATGAACTTCAACCTTCTTCCATGATCAAATAAAGATCATATACACTCAAAATGATGAAGATCACCCATTGGTTGGGTCATTGGGGGCCTCAGATGCCCTGATTTTATACTGACTTGCCTGAAAAGTCAACTCTTGATCAGATGACTTCCCCATGGAATTTCTTCATGAAAATTGATATGCATACTCCCTATACCATATAGAGACCAATGGAAACAAGAATGACCAAAAAATTTGGGGTTATGGCCTCTGAAACCAAAACCCTAATTTTAGGTCAACTGTGCAGTCAAACTTGGCTCTGCATCCACTCAAACCCTAGTTCTTGTGATTCTTTTGAATTTTTGACTCTGAAAGGATGTACTATGATGCTTGAACACATGTAGACCCCTTTGAATTGATTGGTTGCCTTTGGAGTGGCTCAAGATGCCCTGAGATTGCTCAGATCACAAACCCTAGGTGCAGATGACTTAGAATCTATGCAGTGAATCAAAATGAGATGTGAGATGATATGATTGTGTTTATGCATATGAGAATGATCACAAGCCATGGTGTAATGGGTGAGGGCAAATTTGGGGTGTTTACAGCTGCCCCTATTCAAACATGAGTTAGCTGTGCAGGATGTAAGCGACGGCTTGTCAGGCAAACAAGATAACTTGTGGTTGAATACCAAAGACAGTCCAAAATTTGCACTCACAGAATGAAGAAGAAAAGGGATATAGATTGTAAAAGGAAAATAAAGTATATTGTAAAGTGGGAAACAACGCAATGACGGGGACGGCCGACATGCTGGGGATAAAAGGTAAAGCCAAGACGGGGACGGCCGACTAGCTGGGGAATGTCAAAATATGATGGGGACGGCCATCAGGATAAAGCTGTAAAATTCTCTGAGGATTTAATGAAACATGACGGGGACAGCCATCAAGTTCATAGCAAAGTAACCGACGATGGGGACGGCCATCGGGCTAAAGGGAAAAAAAAGGGGACCACGACGGGGACGGCCATCGGGTTAAAGAATAAATGAAAAAAACAGATGATGGGGGACGGCCATCAAAGGTGAAGGACGATCACCTAGCAGGGGACGGCTGCTCTGTTGGGGATAAAAGAAGTATGATGGGGACGGCCATCAAAGGTGGAGGACGACCACCTGGCAGGGTACGGCTGCCGAAAATATCAATCGATGGGGACGGCCATCGGATAGAAAAGGTCAACGATGGGGACGGCCATCGGACGAGCATGATGGAGGACGACCATCAAGAAGTGGAGGACGACCACTCAGCAGGGTACGGCTGCTCTCAAGGTTTATCATGACATAGGACGAATGCCAGATAACCAACATCAACAATGGGGACGGCCATTGGATAAAATGATGAAGGACGATCATCAAAAGGTGGAGGACGACCACCTAGCAGGGGACGGCTGCTAAAAACCACGATGGGGACGGCCATCGGATGAGCATGATGGAGGACGACCATCAAGAAGTGGAGGACGACCACTCAGCAGGGTACGGCTGCTCTCAGGGTTATCATGACACAGGACGAGTGTCAGATAAAAGCAAATGCTTTGTTGGCGATCTACTGGGGATATAGTAAACACGGACGAGCGTTTACATCCAAGAAACAAAAGGTATAAGTGTTTAGTATTGTGTATAGATTAAAGATGCGGACGAGCATCCTTAAGACTATGATACGGACGAATATCATGTAGAAACAAACTGGCATATGTTCAGAGATGATGATACGGACGAGTATCAACTGGTTAACAAAGAACACGGACGAGTGTTGAATCTGAAAGAATTCTTCTGGGGAATAATAGACACAGACGAGTATCTATATTCAAGAAGACATAAGTGTTTGACACGGTGTATGGATTAAAGATGCGGACGAGCATCCTTAAGACTATGACACGGACGAGTATCATGTAGAAACAAACACTAGACGCAATGCTCTGAGATGATGGTACGGACGAGTACCAACTGGTTAACAAAGAACAAGGACTACTGTCGAATCTGTGGGGATATGAGTGATGGTGTATACAAGATACGGAAGAGTATCTGTATAAGTGTACCAATGAGTAGTGAGTATATACAGATGAGTGTTTTAACTGCTGGGGAGAATGACACGGACGGGTGCCAAGAGAGAAAAGTGTAAAATATCAACAAGTATATGGGTTGTAAAAGTGTAAGCGACTGCGCTGGGGATATGACACGGACGGGTGTCAGGAAAGTGTATATATAGGTATGTGTGGGTGCAAAGAGGATGTCTTTGGCTTTCTGCTGGTGATTTGACACGGACGGGCGTCAAGAAGTATCTGTAATACGGGTGATATGCTATAAAGAGTGTTCAGACGACTTTTACTGGGGAGTGATGATACGGGCGGGTATCAAAAGGAAATATAAACTGGTGAATATGAGGCCACTGCTTTTGCTGGGGACTCTGGTGAGGATTTCTGTACAATGATGATGAACGGTTATTATTCACAAGTGTTGGTTCTGATCATGGCTTATGATTATGCTATGCGTTTGATTTTTGCCGTAATGCTCCGTATTAGACGGAATGCTACGCTCTGAGGGGATAATATGATGCAAATGCCATGATTATGCAAAGATATCAAACCGGGATTCGGATCCCGTTGCCGCGAAGATCTCTTGGTTGATCTGTTTGAAATGGACCTCCCAGCCGGGGATGAGATCATTGGTAAATCTGGTGAGATGTATTCATTTGGGGATATAGGTCACTGGTTGACATATCCTTATAATACGGGACCCAGCTGGGGTTTGTAGAAGCTTTCTTCACTCTGTGGTGATCCTTTCCTGCGTTGCTCTTCTGGATAGAGGCCGGGGATTCTGTGGGGAGATGGTTCCCTGACTTTTGCACTCAGCTGAGGATGAAATGGCAACTCGGCTGGGGAATTGTGAGAGGCAACTCAGCCGGGGATGGCAACCAGAGGCAACTCGGCTGGGGATAGAGCATTCCAGATGCTGAGATTGAGTGTATGTTGATTTGGCAACTTTGCTGGGGAAGCGGGCACCTTCCAGCGCCATGTGGAAGATAGACCGAGTTGATAATGATTCGCCAGCTTGCTGAGACGTAACTTGCATGCCCCAGGTTGCGTTCTGGATACCCGCAATCCTACAAAGATAAGGAAACGCACAAATGGTCCCGAGGTATCCTTTACTGGATCCCGTAATAGGAGTTAAGCATTCTCACGAGTAAGTATATTCCCTGCAAGCATGTGTTCTATTATTATTATTTTTGGGAGAAAAACATCTGTACTTATGCAATTGATTTTTTTTAGAGACATCAGACATCCTTTGCAAATAAAAATATACAAAACGAAACATGACTGAAAAATCTGATTTTATTAATTCATGTGCCCTGAATCGGCAAGATACAACCAAAGAAACATATCCCCTGAAATGAGGAGATTGTTTACAAATTGAGAAACAAAGTGCTGGCAGTGTTGATGACGCTTTAAGGAGCTTCCTCTCCTGCTACGACTCGTATGACAATGACGTTCTTCTCGTCTTGCTTTCTGAAGAAAGTTGATTCTGATTGAAGCTTGATTTCGTCGGAGCTTTCCAAGTTGTAAGTGATACAGACAAATTCAGAATGCAGTTGTTCGCTTATTCCCTTATTTTGCATGGATCGCCCTTTCGGGTTTTCAATCCATCGGGATACCCATTTTTGCCTGAGCTATCCAATGCGGCTTTTCAACTCAGCGGGTGTACATTTCTTGCTTATTTTCCCTTATTTTTGCCCGAGTCTTTTATTCTGTTTTTGACTCGCCGGGATGCCCTATTTTTGCCTGGACTTACATTCTGTTTTTATGTCCAGCGGGTCATTTTATGCGAAGTATTTTTTAACTGCATCTGAATTCACAGGGGACGGGAAATCTTCACCATCCATGGTGCTGAGCATCAGTGCTCCACCAGAGAAAACTTTCTTTACCACAAATGGTCCTTCGTAATTTGGAGTCCATTTGCCCCTGTGGTCTGTATGAGGAGGGAGGATTCTCTTCAGCACAAGATCTCCTACTTGGTACCCTCGGTGCCTGACTTTCTGATCGAAGGCTTTCTTCATTCTTTTCTGATACAACTGCCCATGACAGATTGCAGCCAATCTCTTCTCTTCGATCAGACTCAGTTGTTCGTATCGGGCCCGAACCCATTCTGCTTCACCTAGCTTAACATCCATTAATACCCGTAGGGAGGGTAATTCAACTTCAACAGGTAGGACTGCTTCCATACCATACACAAGTTGATACGGTGTTGCCCCAGTGGATGTTCTGATTGACGTGCGGTACCCATGCAAGGCGAACGGTAGCATTTCATGCCAGTCTTTGTAGGTGACTACCATCTTCTGCACAATCTTCTTGATATTCTTATTTGCCGCCTCAACAGCGCCATTCATCTTTGGCCTATAAGGAGAAGAATTGTGATGTTGAATCTTGAAGTCCCGGCACAGCTCTGCCATCATTTTGTTATTTAAGTTAGAACCATTATCAGTAATGATTCGCTCGGGCACTCCGTATCGACAGATGATATCCCTCTTCAGAAATCTGGCTACCACTTGTCTTGTAACATTTACATATGAAGCTGCTTCAACCCACTTAGTGAAATAGTCAATAGCAACCAGGATGAATCTGTGGCCGTTTGAAGCAGTTGGCTCAATCTTGCCGATCATATCAATGCCCCACATGGCAAAGGGCCATGGTGAAGACATAATGTTCAAAGGATTTGGAGGCACATGCACTTTATCTGCGTAGATCTGACACTTATGGCATTTTCTGGCGTAGGCACAACAGTCGGCATCCATTGTGATCCAGTAATAGCCTGATCTTAGCAATTTCTTAGCCATTGCATGTCCTCCAGCATGGGTACCAAAAGAGCCTTCATGCACTTCATGCATCAACAAGTCTGCTTCTGTTCTATCAACGCATCTGAGGAGTACCATATCAAAGTTTCTTTTGTACAGGGAACCATCAGTGTTCAGAAAGAAACTTCCAGCAAGCCTTCTCAAGGTCTTCTTATCATTGGAAGATGCCCCAGGTGGGTATGTTTGATCCTCCAAGAAGCACTTAATATCATGGAACCAAGGCTTATCATCTTTAACAACATCTGCCACGAACACATATGCTGGTCTGTCAAGTCTGGACACTGAAATCCGAGGTACAAAGTTAGCAGCTTGAACTTTGATCATGGACGAAATGGTAGCCAAGGCATCTGCAAACTGATTCTCATCCCGAGGGATATACTCAAGCTTGACGGTTGTGAAGAAAGTCAATAACCTCCTTGTATAGTCCCTGTAAGGTATCAGATGATCCTGGTGTGTATACCATTTCCCATTGGTCTGATTGATTACCAAAGCTGAATCTCCGAATACGGTCAATGTCTTGATCCTGAGGTCAATGGCTTCCTCAAGACCCATAATGCAAGCTTCGTATTCAGCTTCATTGTTAGTGCAGTTGAAAGTGAGTTTTGCCGAGAAAGGCATGTGAACTCCTTTAGGTGTAATGAGTACTGCACCAACACCACGGCCATTCATATTAACAGCCCCATCAAACATCATAATCCATTCTTCCTCCGGGTCAGGCCCTTCAGTGTGAATAGGCTCTTCATGATCTTTTGATTTAATGAACATGATGTCTTCATCAGGGAAGTCAAATCTCATAGGCTGGTAGTCATCAATGGGTTGCTCAGCAAGATATTCAGATAGTACACTGCCTTTGATGGCTTTCTGAGATGTGTACTGGATGTCATATTCAGTAAGGATCATTTGCCATCTTGCAACCCGTCCGGTAAGAGCTGGCTTCTCGAAAATGTACTTAACTGGGTCCATTTTGGATATCAACAAGGTAGTGTGGGTCAACATATACTGTCTCAGTCGGTGAGCAGCCCACGCTAAAGCACAGCAAGTTTTCTCGAGCAGTGAATAACGTTGTTCACAGTCGGTAAACTTTTTGCTTAGGTAGTATATTGCATACTCTTTTCGACCAGACTCGTCATGCTGGCCCAGCACACACCCCATTGACTCTTCTAATACTGTCAAGTACATTATCAGAGGTCTTCCTTCAACTGGCGGCATGAGGATTGGAGGTTCTTGCAGATATTCCTTGATCTTGTCAAAGGCCTTCTGGCAATCTTCGTTCCATCTGACCGTTTGTTCTTTTCTTAACAGCTTGAACAAAGGTTCACAGGTTGCTGTGAGGTGAGATATGAACCGTGAGATATAGTTCAATCGACCTAAGAACCCTCGAACTTCTTTCTCAGTTTTTGGTGCGGGCATCTCTTGGATGGCTTTGACTTTATCAGGGTCCACTTCAATCCCTTTCTCGCTTACAATAAAACCCAGCAGCTTACCAGATCTCACCCCGAATGTGCATTTGTTGGGGTTCAACTTCAGTTGGTACTTTCTCAGACGTTTGAACAATTTGAGCAGATTCACCAGGTGGTCTTCCTCTGTGAGGGACTTGGCAATCATATCATCCACATAACATTCTATCTCTTTGTGGATCATATCGTGGAATAATGTTACCATAGCCCGTTGATACGTTGCACCGGCATTCTTGAGCCCAAATGGCATCACTTTGTAGCAGAACGTGCCCCAGGGTGTGATGAATGTTGTCTTCTCCATGTCTTCAGGTGACATTTTAATCTGGTTGTATCCTGAAAATCCATCCATGAAGGAGAATACCGAGAACTGAGCCGTGTTATCAACCAATACATCAATGTGAGGTAGAGGGAAATCATCTTTCGGGCTGGCTCTGTTCAGATCCCGGTAATCAACACACATTCTTACTTTGCCGTCCTTCTTAGGCACAGGTACTATATTAGCAACCCACGGCGGGTAGCTAGTTACAGCAAGGAACCCGGCGTCCCATTGCTTTTGTACCTCTTCCTTGATTTTCATAGCCATGTCTGGACGAGTACGGCGCAGCTTCTGTTTGACCGGTGGGCATTCTTCTCTCAAAGGCAGCTTGTGCACAACAATGTCGGTATCAAACCCTGGCATGTCTTGATACGACCAAGCAAACACATCCACATACTCTTGAAGTAGATCAACCAGTTGCTTCTTCACTGAGTCTTGCAGGCAGGCCCCGATTTTAACCTCTTTCACGTCTTCCTCCGTACCAAGATTAATCACTTCAACCTCCTCCTGGTGAGGGGTAATAACCTTTTCCTCTTGTCTTAACAACCTGGCTAGCTCTTCAGGAAGCTCATATTCTTCTTCAACCCCTTCATCAGCTTGATTGATCGGATTGTCAAAGTCATATGATGTCATAGTCGTGCTGTTGTCGGTGCTGTCAGGAAGGCACTCTCTGCAAGGGTTAAGTTGTTCGTTTTAGTGATCTGATTTTAATCTTATTTAGAAAAGTGAAATGAAGTTGTCATTTTGAAAACACTGCCATTTATTTTTGTACAAAAAAGAAAAATGGAAAAACAGTGAACGAAAAGAAAAAAGACGCGTTTGCAAAAAGATGTCTGATATTTCATTAATTGATCTTGTTTGCACAAAAAGTACAGATGGCCCGATTACAAAATGAGTCTTGTCATCTTGGGCAAGATGCAAGACTTTGATGCATGCTTATAAAAATACAGGAAATAATAATTACTCTGATCGAGTAACTCTTATAATTTCCTGGGAAGACCAGTTCGAGACACTGCTCCCCGGGATCTTTGGACGAATCCAATTCTCCAGATTGCGCTCCTCTTCCAGCTCGTCTTCCAGACAGTTGATAGCATCGGGGGTAAGCATCCCTCCACTGACAAAACCAGGCTCTTCAGCAGCCTTTGCTTGATGTTGAGTTGGTCTGTAACCCAACCCAAATTTGTCTTCTTTTTTCTCCACCGATAGCAGTTTGCCCCAGCCCTGGGCAGTTCCTTCCTCAACAACCTTCCGGGCTTGTTGATATGATGACATTGGAGTACCAGATACAGCAGATGCCTCATTCACATTCAAAGCTTCAAACCCCTGGCTCATTGTTTCATGGATCTCCCCATCCATTTCAATGTACTTATAGGTTGCCAGGTGGCTGACAAAAATGTCCTCCTCTCCACAGATTGTGACAACTTGGCCTTCCCACTCAAATTTTAACTTTTGGTGAAGGGTAGACGTTATTGCGCCGGCGGCGTGAATCCAGGGTCTACCCAACAAACAGCTGTAGGCGGGCTGAATGTCCATCACATAAAAGATAGTTTTAAAGGTCTGTGGGCCAATTGTCACAGGTAGCTCAATCTCTCCCAGAACCGATCTCTTAGAACCATCAAAGGCTCTTACCACCAGGTTGCTGGGTCTCAATGCCAAACCATCATATTCTAACTTCACCAGAGCCTTCTTTGGTAAGACATTAAGGGACGACCCTGTGTCTACCAGCACATGAGAAAGGACAGCTCCTTTGCATTCCATGGTTATGTGCAAGGCTTTGTTGTGGTTGCGGCCGTCCGCTGTCAAGTCAGTATTGGTGAACCCTAGCCCATTGCTAGCAGTAACATTTCCAACCACGGTCTCCAACTGGTTGACAGTAATCTCTTCAGGCACGTAAGCTGCGTGCAAGACCTTGAGTAGTGCATTCCGATGGGCTTCGGAGCACATAAGCAGTGAGAGGATAGAGATTTTGGATGGCGTCTGGTGAAGTTGATCCACAATTTTGTAGTCACTCTTTTTGATGATTCTCATAAACTCATCAACTTCTTGATCGAACGGTGTTTTCAGGGTTTCTTTAACAGCTTGATCTTCCTGCACCGGGCTCTTTCCTTTTGCCTTGGCAGCAGCTTCTGCTTCGGCTGTAGGTCTTTGAATTGGTGGAGCAAAAAGACGTCCGCTTCGAGTGAAGCCTCCGCCTCCCCCCACATTATCTACTTGTGGTGCAGGTGTTGATGTTTCCAGAGTGATTCTTTTTCCCTCGCAGTACACGTCTGAGCCATAGTGCCAAGGGATGGCCCTATTGCTTTCATATGGTACTGGTCCAGGCACCGTGACAGTGACTGGACTGATTGCTGCTGCTGAAGGGACTGTAATTGTTTGTGGATCATAAAAGATTGTAACTGGTGCTCTGATGGGAGCAGCACCTTCTGAATAGTAGGCAGAGTTGTTCTCAGGATCATAAAATATGGTGACAGTAGAGACGTCTTCATGATTTGTTGCTGGAGTTGTAGGAGACATTGTTGGAAGTACGAATGTTGTTGTTGTAGGAGGTTCAAAATGGAGTGAAGCTGAAGTTGTAGCAGGAAGATTTGTTGTAAACTGATCAGCTGAGATGATGGATGACGTACTTGTTGATGAAACTGAAGAATTGTCAGGAACAATAGTTGCTGCAGTTGTAGGAGGTTCTGAAACCGTTGCTGACGATATTGCTGGATTTGTTGGAAATGATGTGGTGATCTGAAGTTGGCCACTCCGAATAAGGCCATCTATGCCATTCCTCAAATTATCGCACCCATTTACCGAGATATTGCAGTAAGCACAGCCTAACTCACACCCCGGGAACATTTGACATTCCAAGAGCTGAGCTTTGATTTCTACCAATGGTGTCCTGATCTGTCCCACACTGGTTATTAAATAAGACGGCTTGTCTTCTTCAATAGCGTTAATCCGGGGACCACCATGGTTTGGCATCGGGTTTTTATTGACATTGGGTGGTGGTGCGAAATTCAGAGCCTTTGAGTCTACCAGGTCTTGTACCTTCATATGCAGAGCCCTGCATTTTTCTGTGCTGTGGCCAGGTGCGTTTGAATGAAAGGCACACCTAGCATTGGAGTCATAATTCCTTGGTAGACTGTTGGGATCCGGAGGTGCCAACGTTCTTAGCTCAACTAGGTTGAGTTTCAGGAGCTGTGGCAGCAAAGTAGCATATGGCATGGGGATCGGATCAATCACTCTGTTAGCTTGAGAAGGCCTCTGCTGAAATGGCCTCTGTTGACTGTTGTTGTTGGTGTTGCTGTTGTTGTAATTCCTTGGAGGATATTGATTTTGCTGGTGATACTGAGGTTGCGGCTGATAGTTTTGCTGAGGAGGTTGATAGACTGGCTGAGGATGAGCCGGAGCAGGAATGGTGACTGCTGCTATTGACCTCTGAACATACTGGGGCCTGCCCCTGTTGGTGTGGATGGCATTGGTCTCGCCAGTTCTTCTCGGGCCTGCAAAAGGCTTTCTTGTACTACTGGACGAGCTTGCTCCGTTGTCTGAGATCTTTCCCATTTTCAACAGGCTTTCAATTCTCTCCCCAGCTATGACAACATCCGCGAAGCTAGTGGAAGAGAAAGCAGCCAACCTGTCAATATAGGTTCCCTGAAGGGTATTCATAAACATGTCTGCCATTTCTCTCTCAGACATAGGTGGTTGAACGGCAGCAGCCAATTGCCTCCATCTCTGGGCATATTCTCGGAAACTTTCTCTTGAAGACTGTGACATTCCCATCAGGAGGGTCCTGTTGGGTGCCATGTCTAGATTATACTGATACTGTCTGATGAAGGCCTCTGCCAGGTCCTTCCAGCATCTAATAGTTTCCCTTGTCAAGTGAGAGTACCACTCTCTCGACGCTCCAGTTAAGCTATCTTCAAAATAGAACATCCACAATTTCTCATCCATTGTATAGGCCTTCAGCCTTCCCAGAAATGACTGTAAGTGAGTCCGGGGGCATGAAGTCCCATTATACTTTTCGAAACAAGGAGGCTTGAACTTATGGGGGATCCTGACCCCGTCTACCAAACCCATGTCCATAACGTCGAAGCCCAAAGAGTTTTGAGACTCTAGGGATCTTAACTTCTCAGCTATTTCATCCAACCTTCTATCGTAAGCCTCTTCTCCAGCACCCATTACTGTGAATTGGTCTTCTTGAGGGTCTTCCTGTAGTACCCTCCCTGCTGTGGCAGTCCCTTGTATATTGACAGGGATGTTGGCCTCTGGATGGAGATGGGGTCCAAAAACTGGGGGATTGACATGAGGTTGGACCCTCTCGTTGTTACTTGTGCCAGCAGTTCCCACATGGGGCTCTTCTTGATTCCTCCCTTCTACCAAAGCTCTGAGCCTCTCCTGGCTTTGAGCTAAGTTGTTCATTACTTCCATGAACTGTGTTATCTGAGTTCTCATCTCCAACCTTTCGTTGGCCATCTGGTTTCTGACCTCCGTAAGGTCCTGCTGCATCTGATCCATTTGAATTCCCGGAAGGTTGTTTCTAGTTGGGTACCTGTGTGGCCTGTTGAGGGGAAATACCCGGCGGCGAGCAATAATTCCTGAGATTCACAACAGAGGTTAGTAACAACAAAACAAAAACCTACAAAACAAACAAAGGGTTAGCATGCAATGCAGTTATGCTTATTTGTTCTCAAGGTATCCGGTTTGGCCTTCAGTTTTGACCCTTCCAGACCTTTGGAGATGCTGTTGTTGTTGCTTGAAGAAACTCAGATGAAGCAAACTAACACAAATATATTACAGAAGGTGAAATAATACAAATTGTTCATTTTACAACACAAGCCCTCTAAGGGGTCAAAATATATTACAAGAAAATAAAAGTACATGGAAAGAAAGCAACAACAAACAAATGGTCAAACACCAAGACCAAACTCATCCTCACGAACTTCCTTGAGAAGTGCTTCGGTCACAGGATCAGCCGGACGCTCCGTGAGATTCCTGATGAGGAGATTTCGGGTTGCAACAGCTGCTGCTAGCTTTCTGTGCTGAGTTTGGTCCTTGGACCTCTTCACCCCTGCTTTGATCTTCAATTCTGATATTTCCCTCTGGGCTGCTGCCAGGGCTTCTTGCTGTTCTTTTGCACTAGCTTCCAGTTGTCCCATCTTATATTGAACTCTCTTGTCCTCCAGGGTACGAGCCTCGGTGATCCTGACCCACCGGGCTTGACTCTCCTTCAAGTACAAGTTTGTCCTTGCTCTCTGGAACTGGGCTTCTTTGCAAGCATTCTTCAGAATTTGTTCACCAGCCTTAGACTTTTTGATATAATCCCCAGACTTTTCAATCTTAGTCAAATGCTCCACTCTCAACTTCTCCAATCTCTCAATCTCCCTCATACCTTCACTCCTCTCCCGGAGGGTCTTCTGCAAAGCCTGGGTTAGCTTCTCATTTCTTTCCTTCAAGCTCTCAAACTCCTCCAAACTGATGGTGGCAGGGGGTGGTGCTGAAGATGACTCAGGCATGTCTTCTATGGTAAAGGGCATTCCAGAGAATTGGGCCCTGGCACGGGACCACTCATAATATTGTGCTGATGCCACATTATTACACTTCCCCAGAATGGTGACTCCCTTGGTTTGAACATTATCCCAGGCCCAGGCAGCCTGCCTAACAACAGCCAAACTAATCTTGTTCTCACAATAAAGGGTCTCCACCAAGTCCTGTGCCCTTGGAGTGTGGACCAGTGCATAGCCCAATTGCCTCCTGAACAGCAGAGGGTTGTAATTGATACTTCCCTTAACTCCTATTAAAGGCACATTAGGAAAATGCCCACAGCTGGTGATGATATCTCTACCCTTGGTGCTTTGAGTACACCATCTGATATCTGCTGAAGTTAGGGTAGTGAGCCTCTTAGCCCAGTTGCTCTGCTGATGAGGATTGAGAAATGTATCTGTCCTGGGTAGATGCTTGAGAAGCCAAGTATGAAATAATGGAGCACAAATCCTCACTAATCTTCCCCTCTGTTTCTCATTCCTCTGATGCACTGAATAGTAAAGATCCCCCAATAAAGTTGGCACTGGGTTCTTCAGGATGAACAGATGGATTGCATTTTTGCTAATGAATCGAGGCTCATCTGCAAACAACACAATTCCATATATGCACAAGGCCAGCAGGGCACAAACAGCTTTCCATTCTCCTAGAGAAGCCTTCAAGGTAGCTTGAGAAATTAAGAAGTCCAGATGAAAGCCAGGGATTCCAGCTTTAGAGGTCATATGCTGCTCAACCAAAACAGGTTCCAGATGCAAAGCTTTTGCTACTTCTCCATTAGCAGGAAAGACCATCTCAGGGTTGAAAGGAATTTCTCTCCTGATAGGCATACCAACTAATGAGGAGTACTCTTCCAATAAGGGGCCCAACTGAAAGTCTTGAAAAGTAAAACATCTCAATGGAGGATCATAAAACTGAATGCAGGTGTGGATGAGGCTCCTCTACGAGGGGTCCAGATCCATAACCATGTCAAGTATATCTCCATAACTCTCCCTGAACAAAGGTATGTGATCTGGAGTGATCAGGGTCTGAATCCTCCTGATGTCTGATAGCTCTGGCTGGAAGAAGTGATAGGTGATGTTGCTTTTCTTTGGAGCCATGATGACAAATATTGATGAAGATACTGAAGAGGAGGGCCACTGATTGGCTGGAATAGATAGCTGGTAGCAAGTGCTGATGAAGGCAGGTCAAAACTAAAGATGGGGTCAAAACCAAAACCAGATAAAGATGGATACCCTGAAACACAAATAAGCAAATGTTAATATGATGCAATGATTATGTATGCAAATGATATGCAAGGGTTTGTGACTGAGCTGGATCTGATCAAAATGCCCTGATATAGGTCCAAGTGTGTTCAAGAATTCCAGTTGGAGGTCTATAGGTCCAGTAACCAAGGTAGGGGACTCAAATAAAGAGCCACATGTCCAGGGTTTTAGAATCACAAGAACTGTCCCAAAATGGAGTACTCTTAAACAAAGTAACAGGGTATTCTGAGGTCAAGGTACCTGCAAACCTGTAAACAGCCCAACCCCCTCACAGGTGGTGTTCTAAAACAAGGATCCTCAGACTTGGATCAGTTATGAGAAGTGTAAACACTTCTAACCTGGAGGCACAGTGTTTACAATAACCATAAAAGTTCCTCCTCTAATTCACCTCAGTTTCTGAAGGTCAAAACTAAAGGTCATCCAGACTTAGCAGGCTTCCCAGATAGCCCTAGCATTGCAGGAAATCTGCAACACAGAGTTCTCAAGAAGAAACCCATATCTGAACCGTGTTTCATATTCCCGCACCAGACCGAAATGGAATGGGAAAGAATATGATTCACTCTAGCCTAGGTGTCACTCAGGTCCCAGGTGTAGGACCTTAACTCTCAATAGAACCCCACCCACCAAAGCAAACAACAGATCCAGCCAGCAACATGACAGTATGATATATACAAAGTGCAATAAAGAAAGCAGTAAAGAAAACTGTACATAAAGCAAAATAAATACAAGCACAAATAAGCACATAACACCCCAGTAAGCACAAATCAATCAAGCGCTAGGAGAAACCCACAAAAAGAACCAGAAGCCCTGGTTGCAATATAAGGGTCCCCAGCAGAGTCGCCAAGCTGTCGCTCCCGACAAATGACACCGGGTCAGATGAAGGTACAGACGCGAACGGTCGGCGAAGGGAACAATGAGAACACACAGCCGTGAACTCACTGGAGATGAATAGAGTCGCCAGCTAGGCATTTTTATCCCGGAGGAAAGGTAATGCTGCATAGACCTGGAAAGACACGGATAAGACGGTTTGCGAACCAGAGAGACTGAGAAAGGGGTTGGTTACAACCTGGGAAGGTATTAGCACCCAGATTGTCCGCCGTACTCGACGGGATCCACGCTTAAAAGATTTGTGTTTTAAAGGGGTAGTGTCAGTGCAATTTGTGTATAAAATAGCTGGAAAAAAAGATGTACAGGTGTCAGTGTAAGAGAAGTGAAGTGTATAAATGATGTGTCAGTGTAAGAAAAGGAATAAGATGCTCAAGATCATGAGGCTAAAAGAATGATGATGGGAAGAGGGGGGATGTACAGAGACTTTTGTTCGATAACCGTTAAGTTATGCCTACGTATCCTCTCGTGCAATGAGGAAGTCAGAACACCGTAGTTCGACCCAAAGAGACTGAAAGATGAATTGACTTGTGAACTGCTTGCTTGTCAATGCTCAAGTGTATGACCTGTCTGGCTCAGGTGCAAACTGTCTTGCATTAGACGGAAGAAGCAAGTTCTCGTTTGTGAGTGAGTGAGATGAGAAAAGAATCCCAGAGGAGACGATTATTGTTTGTTTTTGAGTTTTCAGTCTTTTATTGCTTTTGAGAATTTGTCATAAGTTAATGAGCTTAAGCCTAAACCAATGGATTTAATAAACTCATCACATCTTCCCTCTGATTAGGGGTAATGAGAATACCTTAAGTGTGAAGTCAGATTCTCACACTTAATCACCTTTGATGTAGGATTAAGATCATTAACCTACTTTGTGATTATTTAGATGTTTTTGGTGTTTTTGTTTAGTGTTGAGTAATGAGATTAAGCCATAATCAGGGATTAAACAGACTCATTACACCATCCTAATAGAAGGATAATAGATGAGAATGTTTAAGCTGAGGAAAGCTCCTCAACTTAATCCATGATTAGGGATTAAACTCATGACAAAACAAGCCTTTGATTAAGTGGATTTTACTTAATGATATGATGATGAAGTGAATTTTATGATTTGTAAGACAACTTGAGGGGGACTTGTCCATTAACACTAGGGTTAGTCCTTCTTAACCATTTAAGGAAGAATTAGAACCCTGATGCAAGGCCCAAGTTACAAGTGTGATGTCTTGATGATTATTATGTGAATTAATTAGAGGATTTAAACACATTAAGGGTTTAACACTTAGGATTAAAGTTATACACTCCATCCTAAGAGAAGGATGCAGGCATAAGCTTAATCACAAAGCCTTAAAGCCTTTAGGGTTTAGTCCCTGATTATGAGGTGAGAAGAGAGGACTCAAAGAGAGACACAAAGGTAAAACTATGAGGGGAGACTAATCAAAACCCTAATTCATTGTCATGCTTGGTTGTTCCTAAGGTTTGTGTGGTTTGCAAGAACAATCTTCAAAGGCCACCAGGAAGCAGATGAACAAGATCAAGAGAAGCAAAGTGACTTGCTTCATTCAAGAAGTCAAGTCACTTGAAGAAAGAAAGT
This sequence comes from Lathyrus aphaca, assembly GCA_963966055.1. Taxonomy (NCBI): domain Eukaryota; kingdom Viridiplantae; phylum Streptophyta; class Magnoliopsida; order Fabales; family Fabaceae; genus Lathyrus; species Lathyrus aphaca. The sequence goes on along the minus strand of OZ014522.1, from coordinate 524,795,193 downwards.
GGGAGGAACAAGAATGAGCAAGCTCAATCTCAAACACATATAAGAAATGCAGCAATGGATGCAAGAGAGATGAAAAGAAAGGTTATGAGAAGTGAAGGCAAATTCACTTCCCAAGTTTACTTACCACCTGAAATGTTAGCAAGGAATGCAATGCAATGCAAAATGGAATGAAATGGTATGAAGCAAAACAAAACCAGAAGCATGTTGATGATGATAATGATGCTATGAGATGATATGAACATGAGGCAGCACATGGGAATGTTCATACAAGATCATGGATGCAGATGATGCAAGTTAAGGAGCATGAATGAACATGAAAAGTTATGAAGCACACAAGGTAAATGACATGGCAAATATGTGATGCAATGATCAAACATGCTTCCTACATGTCTTAAGATGTCAAATGGAACACAAGCATGCATAAAATGCAAAGACAAGTCATGTTATGCAAGAGAATGCAAGAGGGATGCAAATGAAAGCCCAAATTAGGGTTTATGGACAATGCATCAAACAAAAACCCAAAACAGAAGCAAACCCTAAGATAAAAAATGGAAAATGCCACCCAAAGAAACCCTAAACCTATACTAAACCAAGGTCCAAAGGGGAGGTCTCAACTCTCAACCAATCTCAAGATATGAATTTTCTAAGTTATTAGGGTTTTTTAGGGTTCTTAACAAAAGAAATGCCAAACAATTGGAAAATGCAAGATCAAATCATGGCCATTTTATCCTAGAAACTATATGCAAAACATAAGACAATGCAAGAAGAACCAATATCCAACTCTTCTCAAATAGGCAGAAATGAATTTTTGAACTCATGATCAAATTAATGCATAAAAAATGATTTAATTCCATGAAAAATTCTTAAAATGCATCAAGATCAAAAAAGAAATTTGGTTTGAAGGTTGGACAATGTTTCTAAATGCCTTAGAACACTTCATGAATTTTTTTGTAATTTTTAAATACCTAAAAGTATTTTTAATTAATTAATTTCCATTAATCAATTAAAAATAATCTTTTAAATATTTAAAAATACTTTTTTAATGATAAAAAATAAAAATAAAAATATTTTTGGGTCTTAAAAATTAATAAAACTTTTAAGAAAAAGTTTCATAATTTTTAAGACATTTTTGCTATTTTTAATTAATTATGCAAGTTAAATGAAATAAAAATGAAATTAAAATAAGAAAAAAAGAAAAGTAATCAGGATGGAGGGCCAGGATGGGCTCTGAATTCAAACTGGTTGACCAGCGCGCAAATGAAGGGTGTGGATTGCATCTGATTTAATTATCCTAATTAAAAATTAATTAAACTAATGAAAGAGATTAGGGCTAAGCAGATTGATCTGGGCCATCCAAACTGGAGGGAAGTCAACAGGTCAAAGGGGATCTACGCTCCACATTCAAATGCCCTTAATGACTGTAATTAGGGCTAAATGACTTTCAGGCCGCCGGAGAAGACTTCCGGTCGTCTTCTCCGGCCAGCCAAAACCCTAGATTCTTCTATAGGTCACCAAATCACAAATTTCTTCCATCAAACTGACTCTCTCATCAATCTAAACCTAAACCCTAGGCCTAAATTCATTTATTTTCATCCATGAGCATGAATCGAAACAAAAGATAAAACACGGGCAAATGTTCAGGAACTCCATACATGCTGGTTTCTACACTATTTTCAAAAGCAAGCATACATTCATGATCAGGGGAACACAAGGCATCATAAAAGAACTAAAAAATCAGTTTCTGGGAAAAATGTTCATGAAGCTCACCTGAGATGCAGCTTCTCGGTTTATGAACTCTCTGGACCTTTTTCTTGCACAGGCTTGCTCCTTTGCACCTCCTGAGGGCAAAATGAGACTCAAAATGCTTGGAGAGTGGCTGGCTTGAAAGATCCAACTCTGGTGTAGCAGAAATGGGGATCTGTGTACAGGCAGCTTTAGACCAAAGTGAAGGGTGGTTTTGACTTCTTGTGGTATGCTTGACTTGTTGGTGAAGAAAGGTGAGGTGTTTGATGGCTGGATGAAGGGATTCGATGAGTTCTGGTTTGGAAGGTGAGAAATGGTGAAGCTCAGGTCAGGCTTGTTTCAGGCTTGAGCTTTGGTGGTTTGAGGTCTATGAAGTGTGGTGAGTTGAATGGTGAAGATGGTTTTTGTGTTTGCAAGCTGTGGAGGCAGATTCGAAGCAACTTGCAAGATGAGGTGATTTTGTGAATGTGATCAATGAAGTGTTTTTCAGCCTTGCTAGATGTATGGAATGGCTTGCCCTTTGTCCACATAACTCTCTCTCATTGGTCAGATGATTGGACATGTGCTTTATTGATTGGTAAGTCACCTTTTGCAAAAAGTCAAATAATGTGTAAGAGAAGTATGGCTCATGATCTAGGCAAGTACATGGGCTGGTTCTGGTGCAGCAAGGTGAGGTGAGAGGCTAGCAAAGTGTAGTAACCAATGCAGCAAGTTGTAGGAAGTGATCATGAAGATTTTGCAAGTTGTAACTTTTTGGTTCACATGTGAAAAGTCTTGTTACATGAACCATAACCATGGGCATTCTTGGTTCAAATCTGAATTTTATGACTTAGAGAATGTTTGCATACTGGTTTGAAGTGAGCTAGAGGTCACAAGAGGCATTGGTTCATGATCTTGCAAAATTTCCATTTGAAGCATGCCTTGAAAATCAATGATTTTAGCCAACTTTGCCACACCATAACTTTTGATCCAAAAAGAGTTTGATCATGTTCTTGTACTTTTTGAAAAGGGAAAGATGAGATCTACAACTTTCATGACCAAAGTTTTTCCATTTGAAGCATTTTTGGATCAAAAATCAAGGCTTGAAAAATGACCTAAAATGATGCATTCTTGAAAAGTCAACTATGCCCAAAAAAGTCAACATTTGCAAAACTTCCAAATTCTTGATTTTTATGAACTTCAACCTTCTTCCATGATCAAATAAAGATCATATACACTCAAAATGATGAAGATCACCCATTGGTTGGGTCATTGGGGGCCTCAGATGCCCTGATTTTATACTGACTTGCCTGAAAAGTCAACTCTTGATCAGATGACTTCCCCATGGAATTTCTTCATGAAAATTGATATGCATACTCCCTATACCATATAGAGACCAATGGAAACAAGAATGACCAAAAAATTTGGGGTTATGGCCTCTGAAACCAAAACCCTAATTTTAGGTCAACTGTGCAGTCAAACTTGGCTCTGCATCCACTCAAACCCTAGTTCTTGTGATTCTTTTGAATTTTTGACTCTGAAAGGATGTACTATGATGCTTGAACACATGTAGACCCCTTTGAATTGATTGGTTGCCTTTGGAGTGGCTCAAGATGCCCTGAGATTGCTCAGATCACAAACCCTAGGTGCAGATGACTTAGAATCTATGCAGTGAATCAAAATGAGATGTGAGATGATATGATTGTGTTTATGCATATGAGAATGATCACAAGCCATGGTGTAATGGGTGAGGGCAAATTTGGGGTGTTTACAGCTGCCCCTATTCAAACATGAGTTAGCTGTGCAGGATGTAAGCGACGGCTTGTCAGGCAAACAAGATAACTTGTGGTTGAATACCAAAGACAGTCCAAAATTTGCACTCACAGAATGAAGAAGAAAAGGGATATAGATTGTAAAAGGAAAATAAAGTATATTGTAAAGTGGGAAACAACGCAATGACGGGGACGGCCGACATGCTGGGGATAAAAGGTAAAGCCAAGACGGGGACGGCCGACTAGCTGGGGAATGTCAAAATATGATGGGGACGGCCATCAGGATAAAGCTGTAAAATTCTCTGAGGATTTAATGAAACATGACGGGGACAGCCATCAAGTTCATAGCAAAGTAACCGACGATGGGGACGGCCATCGGGCTAAAGGGAAAAAAAAGGGGACCACGACGGGGACGGCCATCGGGTTAAAGAATAAATGAAAAAAACAGATGATGGGGGACGGCCATCAAAGGTGAAGGACGATCACCTAGCAGGGGACGGCTGCTCTGTTGGGGATAAAAGAAGTATGATGGGGACGGCCATCAAAGGTGGAGGACGACCACCTGGCAGGGTACGGCTGCCGAAAATATCAATCGATGGGGACGGCCATCGGATAGAAAAGGTCAACGATGGGGACGGCCATCGGACGAGCATGATGGAGGACGACCATCAAGAAGTGGAGGACGACCACTCAGCAGGGTACGGCTGCTCTCAAGGTTTATCATGACATAGGACGAATGCCAGATAACCAACATCAACAATGGGGACGGCCATTGGATAAAATGATGAAGGACGATCATCAAAAGGTGGAGGACGACCACCTAGCAGGGGACGGCTGCTAAAAACCACGATGGGGACGGCCATCGGATGAGCATGATGGAGGACGACCATCAAGAAGTGGAGGACGACCACTCAGCAGGGTACGGCTGCTCTCAGGGTTATCATGACACAGGACGAGTGTCAGATAAAAGCAAATGCTTTGTTGGCGATCTACTGGGGATATAGTAAACACGGACGAGCGTTTACATCCAAGAAACAAAAGGTATAAGTGTTTAGTATTGTGTATAGATTAAAGATGCGGACGAGCATCCTTAAGACTATGATACGGACGAATATCATGTAGAAACAAACTGGCATATGTTCAGAGATGATGATACGGACGAGTATCAACTGGTTAACAAAGAACACGGACGAGTGTTGAATCTGAAAGAATTCTTCTGGGGAATAATAGACACAGACGAGTATCTATATTCAAGAAGACATAAGTGTTTGACACGGTGTATGGATTAAAGATGCGGACGAGCATCCTTAAGACTATGACACGGACGAGTATCATGTAGAAACAAACACTAGACGCAATGCTCTTAGATGATGGTACGGACGAGTACCAACTGGTTAACAAAGAACAAGGACTACTGTCGAATCTGTGGGGATATGAGTGATGGTGTATACAAGATACGGAAGAGTATCTGTATAAGTGTACCAATGAGTAGTGAGTATATACAGATGAGTGTTTTAACTGCTGGGGAGAATGACACGGACGGGTGCCAAGAGAGAAAAGTGTAAAATATCAACAAGTATATGGGTTGTAAAAGTGTAAGCGACTGCGCTGGGGATATGACACGGACGGGTGTCAGGAAAGTGTATATATAGGTATGTGTGGGTGCAAAGAGGATGTCTTTGGCTTTCTGCTGGTGATTTGACACGGACGGGCGTCAAGAAGTATCTGTAATACGGGTGATATGCTATAAAGAGTGTTCAGACGACTTTTACTGGGGAGTGATGATACGGGCGGGTATCAAAAGGAAATATAAACTGGTGAATATGAGGCCACTGCTTTTGCTGGGGACTCTGGTGAGGATTTCTGTACAATGATGATGAACGGTTATTATTCACAAGTGTTGGTTCTGATCATGGCTTATGATTATGCTATGCGTTTGATTTTTGCCGTAATGCTCCGTATTAGACGGAATGCTACGCTCTGAGGGGATAATATGATGCAAATGCCATGATTATGCAAAGATATCAAACCGGGATTCGGATCCCGTTGCCGCGAAGATCTCTTGGTTGATCTGTTTGAAATGGACCTCCCAGCCGGGGATGAGATCATTGGTAAATCTGGTGAGATGTATTCATTTGGGGATATAGGTCACTGGTTGACATATCCTTATAATACGGGACCCAGCTGGGGTTTGTAGAAGATTTCTTCACTCTGTGGTGATCCTTTCCTGCGTTGCTCTTCTGGATAGAGGCCGGGGATTCTGTGGGGAGATGGTTCCCTGACTTTTGCACTCAGCTGAGGATGAAATGGCAACTCGGCTGGGGAATTGTGAGAGGCAACTCAGCCGGGGATGGCAACCAGAGGCAACTCGGCTGGGGATAGAGCATTCCAGATGCTGAGATTGAGTGTATGTTGATTTGGCAACTTTGCTGGGGAAGCGGGCACCTTCCAGCGCCATGTGGAAGATAGACCGAGTTGATAATGATTCGCCAGCTTGCTGAGACGTAACTTGCATGCCCCAGGTTGCGTTCTGGATACCCGCAATCCTACAAAGATAAGGAAACGCACAAATGGTCCCGAGGTATCCTTTACTGGATCCCGTAATAGGAGTTAAGCATTCTCACGAGTAAGTATATTCCCTGCAAGCATGTGTTCTATTATTATTATTTTTGGGAGAAAAACATCTGTACTTATGCAATTGATTTTTTTTAGAGACATCAGACATCCTTTGCAAATAAAAATATACAAAACGAAACATGACTGAAAAATCTGATTTTATTAATTCATGTGCCCTGAATCGGCAAGATACAACCAAAGAAACATATCCCCTGAAATGAGGAGATTGTTTACAAATTGAGAAACAAAGTGCTGGCAGTGTTGATGACGCTTTAAGGAGCTTCCTCTCCTGCTACGACTCGTATGACAATGACGTTCTTCTCGTCTTGCTTTCTGAAGAAAGTTGATTCTGATTGAAGCTTGATTTCGTCGGAGCTTTCCAAGTTGTAAGTGATACAGACAAATTCAGAATGCAGTTGTTCGCTTATTCCCTTATTTTGCATGGATCGCCCTTTCGGGTTTTCAATCCATCGGGATACCCATTTTTGCCTGAGCTATCCAATGCGGCTTTTCAACTCAGCGGGTGTACATTTCTTGCTTATTTTCCCTTATTTTTGCCCGAGTCTTTTATTCTGTTTTTGACTCGCCGGGATGCCCTATTTTTGCCTGGACTTACATTCTGTTTTTATGTCCAGCGGGTCATTTTATGCGAAGTATTTTTTAACTGCATCTGAATTCACAGGGGACGGGAAATCTTCACCATCCATGGTGCTGAGCATCAGTGCTCCACCAGAGAAAACTTTCTTTACCACAAATGGTCCTTCGTAATTTGGAGTCCATTTGCCCCTGTGGTCTGTATGAGGAGGGAGGATTCTCTTCAGCACAAGATCTCCTACTTGGTACCCTCGGTGCCTGACTTTCTGATCGAAGGCTTTCTTCATTCTTTTCTGATACAACTGCCCATGACAGATTGCAGCCAATCTCTTCTCTTCGATCAGACTCAGTTGTTCGTATCGGGCCCGAACCCATTCTGCTTCACCTAGCTTAACATCCATTAATACCCGTAGGGAGGGTAATTCAACTTCAACAGGTAGGACTGCTTCCATACCATACACAAGTTGATACGGTGTTGCCCCAGTGGATGTTCTGATTGACGTGCGGTACCCATGCAAGGCGAACGGTAGCATTTCATGCCAGTCTTTGTAGGTGACTACCATCTTCTGCACAATCTTCTTGATATTCTTATTTGCCGCCTCAACAGCGCCATTCATCTTTGGCCTATAAGGAGAAGAATTGTGATGTTGAATCTTGAAGTCCCGGCACAGCTCTGCCATCATTTTGTTATTTAAGTTAGAACCATTATCAGTAATGATTCGCTCGGGCACTCCGTATCGACAGATGATATCCCTCTTCAGAAATCTGGCTACCACTTGTCTTGTAACATTTACATATGAAGCTGCTTCAACCCACTTAGTGAAATAGTCAATAGCAACCAGGATGAATCTGTGGCCGTTTGAAGCAGTTGGCTCAATCTTGCCGATCATATCAATGCCCCACATGGCAAAGGGCCATGGTGAAGACATAATGTTCAAAGGATTTGGAGGCACATGCACTTTATCTGCGTAGATCTGACACTTATGGCATTTTCTGGCGTAGGCACAACAGTCGGCATCCATTGTGATCCAGTAATAGCCTGATCTTAGCAATTTCTTAGCCATTGCATGTCCTCCAGCATGGGTACCAAAAGAGCCTTCATGCACTTCATGCATCAACAAGTCTGCTTCTGTTCTATCAACGCATCTGAGGAGTACCATATCAAAGTTTCTTTTGTACAGGGAACCATCAGTGTTCAGAAAGAAACTTCCAGCAAGCCTTCTCAAGGTCTTCTTATCATTGGAAGATGCCCCAGGTGGGTATGTTTGATCCTCCAAGAAGCACTTAATATCATGGAACCAAGGCTTATCATCTTTAACAACATCTGCCACGAACACATATGCTGGTCTGTCAAGTCTGGACACTGAAATCCGAGGTACAAAGTTAGCAGCTTGAACTTTGATCATGGACGAAATGGTAGCCAAGGCATCTGCAAACTGATTCTCATCCCGAGGGATATACTCAAGCTTGACGGTTGTGAAGAAAGTCAATAACCTCCTTGTATAGTCCCTGTAAGGTATCAGATGATCCTGGTGTGTATACCATTTCCCATTGGTCTGATTGATTACCAAAGCTGAATCTCCGAATACGGTCAATGTCTTGATCCTGAGGTCAATGGCTTCCTCAAGACCCATAATGCAAGCTTCGTATTCAGCTTCGTTGTTAGTGCAGTTGAAAGTGAGTTTTGCCGAGAAAGGCATGTGAACTCCTTTAGGTGTAATGAGTACTGCACCAACACCACGGCCATTCATATTAACAGCCCCATCAAACATCATAATCCATTCTTCCTCCGGGTCAGGCCCTTCAGTGTGAATAGGCTCTTCATGATCTTTTGATTTAATGAACATGATGTCTTCATCAGGGAAGTCAAATCTCATAGGCTGGTAGTCATCAATGGGTTGCTCAGCAAGATATTCAGATAGTACACTGCCTTTGATGGCTTTCTGAGATGTGTACTGGATGTCATATTCAGTAAGGATCATTTGCCATCTTGCAACCCGTCCGGTAAGAGCTGGCTTCTCGAAAATGTACTTAACTGGGTCCATTTTGGATATCAACAAGGTAGTGTGGGTCAACATATACTGTCTCAGTCGGTGAGCAGCCCACGCTAAAGCACAGCAAGTTTTCTCGAGCAGTGAATAACGTTGTTCACAGTCGGTAAACTTTTTGCTTAGGTAGTATATTGCATACTCTTTTCGACCAGACTCGTCATGCTGGCCCAGCACACACCCCATTGACTCTTCTAATACTGTCAAGTACATTATCAGAGGTCTTCCTTCAACTGGCGGCATGAGGATTGGAGGTTCTTGCAGATATTCCTTGATCTTGTCAAAGGCCTTCTGGCAATCTTCGTTCCATCTGACCGTTTGTTCTTTTCTTAACAGCTTGAACAAAGGTTCACAGGTTGCTGTGAGGTGAGATATGAACCGTGAGATATAGTTCAATCGACCTAAGAACCCTCGAACTTCTTTCTCAGTTTTTGGTGCGGGCATCTCTTGGATGGCTTTGACTTTATCAGGGTCCACTTCAATCCCTTTCTCGCTTACAATAAAACCCAGCAGCTTACCAGATCTCACCCCGAATGTGCATTTGTTGGGGTTCAACTTCAGTTGGTACTTTCTCAGACGTTTGAACAATTTGAGCAGATTCACCAGGTGGTCTTCCTCTGTGAGGGACTTGGCAATCATATCATCCACATAACATTCTATCTCTTTGTGGATCATATCGTGGAATAATGTTACCATAGCCCGTTGATACGTTGCACCGGCATTCTTGAGCCCAAATGGCATCACTTTGTAGCAGAACGTGCCCCAGGGTGTGATGAATGTTGTCTTCTCCATGTCTTCAGGTGACATTTTAATCTGGTTGTATCCTGAAAATCCATCCATGAAGGAGAATACCGAGAACTGAGCCGTGTTATCAACCAATACATCAATGTGAGGTAGAGGGAAATCATCTTTCGGGCTGGCTCTGTTCAGATCCCGGTAATCAACACACATTCTTACTTTGCCGTCCTTCTTAGGCACAGGTACTATATTAGCAACCCACGGCGGGTAGCTAGTTACAGCAAGGAACCCGGCGTCCCATTGCTTTTGTACCTCTTCCTTGATTTTCATAGCCATGTCTGGACGAGTACGGCGCAGCTTCTGTTTGACCGGTGGGCATTCTTCTCTCAAAGGCAGCTTGTGCACAACAATGTCGGTATCCAACCCTGGCATGTCTTGATACGACCAAGCAAACACATCCACATACTCTTGAAGTAGATCAACCAGTTGCTTCTTCACTGAGTCTTGCAGGCAGGCCCCGATTTTAACCTCTTTCACGTCTTCCTCCGTACCAAGATTAATCACTTCAACCTCCTCCTGGTGAGGGGTAATAACCTTTTCCTCTTGTCTTAACAACCTGGCTAGCTCTTCAGGAAGCTCATATTCTTCTTCAACCCCTTCATCAGCTTGATTGATCGGATTGTCAAAGTCATACGATGTCATAGTCGTGCTGTTGTCGGTGCTGTCAGGAAGGCACTCTCTGCAAGGGTTAAGTTGTTCGTTTTAGTGATCTGATTTTAATCTTATTTAGAAAAGTGAAATGAAGTTGTCATTTTGAAAACACTGCCATTTATTTTTGTACAAAAAAGAAAAATGGAAAAACAGTGAACGAAAAGAAAAAAGACGCGTTTGCAAAAAGATGTCTGATATTTCATTAATTGATCTTGTTTGCACAAAAAGTACAGATGGCCCGATTACAAAATGAGTCTTGTCATCTTGGGCAAGATGCAAGACTTTGATGCATGCTTATAAAAATACAGGAAATAATAATTACTCTGATCGAGTAACTCTTATAATTTCCTGGGAAGACCAGTTCGAGACACTGCTCCCCGGGATCTTTGGACGAATCCAATTCTCCAGATTGCGCTCCTCTTCCAGCTCGTCTTCCAGACAGTTGATAGCATCGGGGGTAAGCATCCCTCCACTGACAAAACCAGGCTCTTCAGCAGCCTTTGCTTGATGTTGAGTTGGTCTGTAACCCAACCCAAATTTGTCTTCTTTTTTCTCCACCGATAGCAGTTTGCCCCAGCCCTGGGCAGTTCCTTCCTCAACAACCTTCCGGGCTTGTTGATATGATGACATTGGAGTACCAGATACAGCAGATGCCTCATTCACATTCAAAGCTTCAAACCCCTGGCTCATTGTTTCATGGATCTCCCCATCCATTTCAATGTACTTATAGGTTGCCAGGTGGCTGACAAAAATGTCCTCCTCTCCACAGATTGTGACAACTTGGCCTTCCCACTCAAATTTTAACTTTTGGTGAAGGGTAGACGTTATTGCGCCGGCGGCGTGAATCCAGGGTCTACCCAACAAACAGCTGTAGGCGGGCTGAATGTCCATCACATAAAAGATAGTTTTAAAGGTCTGTGGGCCAATTGTCACAGGTAGCTCAATCTCTCCCAGAACCGATCTCTTAGAACCATCAAAGGCTCTTACCACCAGGTTGCTGGGTCTCAATGCCAAACCATCATATTCTAACTTCACCAGAGCCTTCTTTGGTAAGACATTAAGGGACGACCCTGTGTCTACCAGCACATGAGAAAGGACAGCTCCTTTGCATTCCATGGTTATGTGCAAGGCTTTGTTGTGGTTGCGGCCGTCCGCTGTCAAGTCAGTATTGGTGAACCCTAGCCCATTGCTAGCAGTAACATTTCCAACCACGGTCTCCAACTGGTTGACAGTAATCTCTTCAGGCACGTAAGCTGCGTGCAAGACCTTGAGTAGTGCATTCCGATGGGCTTCGGAGCACATAAGCAGTGAGAGGATAGAGATTTTGGATGGCGTCTGGTGAAGTTGATCCACAATTTTGTAGTCACTCTTTTTGATGATTCTCATAAACTCATCAACTTCTTGATCGAACGGTGTTTTCAGGGTTTCTTTAACAGCTTGATCTTCCTGCACCGGGCTCTTTCCTTTTGCCTTGGCAGCAGCTTCTGCTTCGGCTGTAGGTCTTTGAATTGGTGGAGCAAAAAGACGTCCGCTTCGAGTGAAGCCTCCGCCTCCCCCCACATTATCTACTTGTGGTGCAGGTGTTGATGTTTCCAGAGTGATTCTTTTTCCCTCGCAGTACACGTCTGAGCCATAGTGCCAAGGGATGGCCCTATTGCTTTCATATGGTACTGGTCCAGGCACCGTGACAGTGACTGGACTGATTGCTGCTGCTGAAGGGACTGTAATTGTTTGTGGATCATAAAAGATTGTAACTGGTGCTCTGATGGGAGCAGCACCTTCTGAATAGTAGGCAGAGTTGTTCTCAGGATCATAAAATATGGTGACAGTAGAGACGTCTTCATGATTTGTTGCTGGAGTTGTAGGAGACATTGTTGGAAGTACGAATGTTGTTGTTGTAGGAGGTTCAAAATGGAGTGAAGCTGAAGTTGTAGCAGGAAGATTTGTTGTAAACTGATCAGCTGAGATGATGGATGACGTACTTGTTGATGAAACTGAAGAATTGTCAGGAACAATAGTTGCTGCAGTTGTAGGAGGTTCTGAAACCGTTGCTGACGATATTGCTGGATTTGTTGGAAATGATGTGGTGATCTGAAGTTGGCCACTCCGAATAAGGCCATCTATGCCATTCCTCAAATTATCGCACCCATTTACCGAGATATTGCAGTAAGCACAGCCTAACTCACACCCCGGGAACATTTGACATTCCAAGAGCTGAGCTTTGATTTCTACCAATGGTGTCCTGATCTGTCCCACACTGGTTATTAAATAAGACGGCTTGTCTTCTTCAATAGCGTTAATCCGGGGACCACCATGGTTTGGCATCGGGTTTTTATTGACATTGGGTGGTGGTGCGAAATTCAGAGCCTTTGAGTCTACCAGGTCTTGTACCTTCATATGCAGAGCCCTGCATTTTTCTGTGCTGTGGCCAGGTGCGTTTGAATGAAAGGCACACCTAGCATTGGAGTCATAATTCCTTGGTAGACTGTTGGGATCCGGAGGTGCCAACGTTCTTAGCTCAACTAGGTTGAGTTTCAGGAGTTGTGGCAGCAAAGTAGCATATGGCATGGGGATCGGATCAATCACTCTGTTAGCTTGAGAAGGCCTCTGCTGAAATGGCCTCTGTTGACTGTTGTTGTTGGTGTTGCTGTTGTTGTAATTCCTTGGAGGATATTGATTTTGCTGGTGATACTGAGGTTGCGGCTGATAGTTTTGCTGAGGAGGTTGATAGACTGGCTGAGGATGAGCCGGAGCAGGAATGGTGACTGCTGCTATTGACCTCTGAACATACTGGGGCCTGCCCCTGTTGGTGTGGATGGCATTGGTCTCGCCAGTTCTTCTCGGGCCTGCAAAAGGCTTTCTTGTACTACTGGACGAGCTTGCTCCGTTGTCTGAGATCTTTCCCATTTTCAACAGGCTTTCAATTCTCTCCCCAGCTATGACAACATCCGCGAAGCTAGTGGAAGAGAAAGCAGCCAACCTGTCAATATAGGTTCCCTGAAGGGTATTCATAAACATGTCTGCCATTTCTCTCTCAGACATAGGTGGTTGAACGGCAGCAGCCAATTGCCTCCATCTCTGGGCATATTCTCGGAAACTTTCTCTTGAAGACTGTGACATTCCCATCAGGAGGGTCCTGTTGGGTGCCATGTCTAGATTATACTGATACTGTCTGATGAAGGCCTCTGCCAGGTCCTTCCAGCATCTAATAGTTGCCCTTGTCAAGTGAGAGTACCACTCTCTCGACGCTCCAGTTAAGCTATCTTCAAAATAGAACATCCACAATTTCTCATCCATTGTATAGGCCTTCAGCCTTCCCAGAAATGACTGTAAGTGAGTCCGGGGGCATGAAGTCCCATTATACTTTTCGAAACAAGGAGGCTTGAACTTATGGGGGATCCTGACCCCGTCTACCAAACCCATGTCCATAACGTCGAAGCCCAAAGAGTTTTGAGACTCTAGGGATCTTAACTTCTCAGCTATTTCATCCAACCTTCTATCGTAAGCCTCTTCTCCAGCACCCATTACTGTGAATTGGTCTTCTTGAGGGTCTTCCTGTAGTACCCTCCCTGCTGTGGCAGTCCCTTGTATATTGACAGGGATGTTGGCCTCTGGATGGAGATGGGGTCCAAAAACTGGGGGATTGACATGAGGTTGGACCCTCTCGTTGTTACTTGTGCCAGCAGTTCCCACATGGGGCTCTTCTTGATTCCTCCCTTCTACCAAAGCTCTGAGCCTCTCCTAGCTTTGAGCTAAGTTGTTCATTACTTCCATGAACTGTGTTATCTGAGTTCTCATCTCCAACCTTTCGTTGGCCATCTGGTTTCTGACCTCCGTAAGGTCCTGCTGCATCTGATCCATTTGAATTCCCGGAAGGTTGTTTCTAGTTGGGTACCTGTGTGGCCTGTTGAGGGGAAATACCCGGCGGCGAGCAATAATTCCTGAGATTCACAACAGAGGTTAGTAACAACAAAACAAAAACCTACAAAACAAACAAAGGGTTAGCATGCAATGCAGTTATGCTTATTTGTTCTCAAGGTATCCGGTTTGGCCTTCAGTTTTGACCCTTCCAGACCTTTGGAGATGCTGTTGTTGTTGCTTGAAGAAACTCAGATGAAGCAAACTAACACAAATATATTACAGAAGGTGAAATAATACAAATTGTTCATTTTACAACACAAGCCCTCTAAGGGGTCAAAATATATTACAAGAAAATAAAAGTACATGGAAAGAAAGCAACAACAAACAAATGGTCAAACACCAAGACCAAACTCATCCTCACGAACTTCCTTGAGAAGTGCTTCGGTCACAGGATCAGCCGGACGCTCCGTGAGATTCCTGATGAGGAGATTTCGGGTTGCAACAGCTGCTGCTAGCTTTCTGTGCTGAGTTTGGTCCTTGGACCTCTTCACCCCTGCTTTGATCTTCAATTCTGATATTTCCCTCTGGGCTACTGCCAGGGCTTCTTGCTGTTCTTTTGCACTAGCTTCCAGTTGTCCCATCTTATATTGAACTCTCTTGTCCTCCAGGGTACGAGCCTCGGTGATCCTGACCCACCGGGCTTGACTCTCCTTCAAGTACAAGTTTGTCCTTGCTCTCTGGAACTGGGCTTCTTTGCAAGCATTCTTCAGAATTTGTTCACCAGCCTTAGACTTTTTGATATAATCCCCAGACTTTTCAATCTTAGTCAAATGCTCCACTCTCAACTTCTCCAATCTCTCAATCTCCCTCATACCTTCACTCCTCTCCCGGAGGGTCTTCTGCAAAGCCTGGGTTAGCTTCTCATTTCTTTCCTTCAAGCTCTCAAACTCCTCCAAACTGATGGTGGCAGGGGGTGGTGCTGAAGATGACTCAGGCATGTCTTCTATGGTAAAGGGCATTCCAGAGAATTGGGCCCTGGCACGGGACCACTCATAATATTGTGCTGATGCCACATTATTACACTTCCCCAGAATGGTGACTCCCTTGGTTTGAACATTATCCCAGGCCCAGGCAGCCTGCCTAACAACAGCCAAACTAATCTTGTTCTCACAATAAAGGGTCTCCACCAAGTCCTGTGCCCTTGGAGTGTGGACCAGTGCATAGCCCAATTGCCTCCTGAACAGCAGAGGGTTGTAATTGATACTTCCCTTAACTCCTATTAAAGGCACATTAGGAAAATGCCCACAGCTGGTGATGATATCTCTACCCTTGGTGCTTTGAGTACACCATCTGATATCTGCTGAAGTTAGGGTAGTGAGCCTCTTAGCCCAGTTGCTCTGCTGATGAGGATTGAGAAATGTATCTGTCCTGGGTAGATGCTTGAGAAGCCAAGTATGAAATAATGGAGCACAAATCCTCACTAATCTTCCCCTCTGTTTCTCATTCCTCTGATGCACTGAATAGTAAAGATCCCCCAATAAAGTTGGCACTGGGTTCTTCAGGATGAACAGATGGATTGCATTTTTGCTAATGAATCGAGGCTCATCTGCAAACAACACAATTCCATATATGCACAAGGCCAGCAGGGCACAAACAGCTTTCCATTCTCCTAGAGAAGCCTTCAAGGTAGCTTGAGAAATTAAGAAGTCCAGATGAAAGCCAGGGATTCCAGCTTTAGAGGTCATATGCTGCTCAACCAAAACAGGTTCCAGATGCAAAGCTTTTGCTACTTCTCCATTAGCAGGAAAGACCATCTCAGGGTTGAAAGGAATTTCTCTCCTGATAGGCATACCAACTAATGAGGAGTACTCTTCCAATAAGGGGCCCAACTGAAAGTCTTGAAAAGTAAAACATCTCAATGGAGGATCATAAAACTGAATGCAGGTGTGGATGAGGCTCCTCTACGAGGGGTCCAGATCCATAACCATGTCAAGTATATCTCCATAACTCTCCCTGAACAAAGGTATGTGATCTGGAGTGATCAGGGTCTGAATCCTCCTGATGTCTGATAGCTCTGGCTGGAAGAAGTGATAGGTGATGTTGCTTTTCTTTGGAGCCATGATGACAAATATTGATGAAGATACTGAAGAGGAGGGCCACTGATTGGCTGGAATAGATAGCTGGTAGCAAGTGCTGATGAAGGCAGGTCAAAACTAAAGATGGGGTCAAAACCAAAACCAGATAAAGATGGATACCCTGAAACACAAATAAGCAAATGTTAATATGATGCAATGATTATGTATGCAAATGATATGCAAGGGTTTGTGACTGAGCTGGATCTGATCAAAATGCCCTGATATAGGTCCAAGTGTGTTCAAGAATTCCAGTTGGAGGTCTATAGGTCCAGTAACCAAGGTAGGGGACTCAAATAAAGAGCCACATGTCCAGGGTTTTAGAATCACAAGAACTGTCCCAAAATGGAGTACTCTTAAACAAAGTAACAGGGTATTCTGAGGTCAAGGTACCTGCAAACCTGTAAACAGCCCAACCCCCTCACAGGTGGTGTTCTAAAACAAGGATCCTCAGACTTGGATCAGTTATGAGAAGTGTAAACACTTCTAACCTGGAGACACAGTGTTTAAAATAACCATAAAAGTTCCTCCTCTAATTCACCTCAGTTTCTGAAGGTCAAAACTAAAGGTCATCCAGACTTAGCAGGCTTCCCAGATAGCCCTAGCATTGCAGGAAATCTGCAACACAGAGTTCTCAAGAAGAAACCCATATCTGAACCGTGTTTCATATTCCCGCACCAGACCGAAATGGAATGGGAAAGAATATGATTCACTCTAGCCTAGGTGTCACTCAGGTCCCAGGTGTAGGACCTTAACTCTCAATAGAACCCCACCCACCAAAGCAAACAACAGATCCAGCCAGCAACATGACAGTATGATATATACAAAGTGCAATAAAGAAAGCAGTAAAGAAAACTGTACATAAAGCAAAATAAATACAAGCACAAATAAGCACATAACACCCCAGTAAGCACAAATCAATCAAGCGCTAGGAGAAACCCACAAAAAGAACCAGAAGCCCTGGTTGCAATATAAGGGTCCCCAGCAGAGTCGCCAAGCTGTCGCTCCCGACAAATGACACCGGGTCAGATGAAGGTACAGACGCGAACGGTCGGCGAAGGGAACAATGAGAACACACAGCCGTGAACTCACTGGAGATGAATAGAGTCGCCAGCTAGGCATTTTTATCCCGGAGGAAAGGTAATGCTGCATAGACCTGGAAAGACACGGATAAGACGGTTTGCGAACCAGAGAGACTGAGAAAGGGGTTGGTTACAACCTGGGAAGGTATTAGCACCCAGATTGTCCGCCGTACTCGACGGGATCCACGCTTAAAAGATTTGTGTTTTAAAGGGGTAGTGTCAGTGCAATTTGTGTATAAAATAGCTGGAAAAAAAGATGTACAGGTGTCAGTGTAAGAGAAGTGAAGTGTATAAATGATGTGTCAGTGTAAGAAAAGGAATAAGATGCTCAAGATCATGAGGCTAAAAGAATGATGATGGGAAGAGGGGGGATGTACAGAGACTTTTGTTCGATAACCGTTAAGTTATGCCTACGTATCCTCTCGTACAATGAGGAAGTCAGAACACCGTAGTTCGACCCAAAGAGACTGAAAGATGAATTGACTTGTGAACTGCTTGCTTGTCAATGCTCAAGTGTATGACCTGTCTGGCTCAGGTGCAAACTGTCTTGCATTAGACGGAAGAAGCAAGTTCTCGTTTGTGAGTGAGTGAGATGAGAAAAGAATCCCAGAGGAGACGATTATTGTTTGTTTTTGAGTTTTCAGTCTTTTATTGCTTTTGAGAATTTGTCATAAGTTAATGAGCTTAAGCCTAAACCAATGGATTTAATAAACTCATCACATCTTCCCTCTGATTAGGGGTAATGAGAATACCTTAAGTGTGAAGTCAGATTCTCACACTTAATCACCTTTGATGTAGGATTAAGATCATTAACCTACTTTGTGATTATTTAGATGTTTTTGGTGTTTTTGTTTAGTGTTGAGTAATGAGATTAAGCCATAATCAGGGATTAAACAGACTCATTACACCATCCTAATAGAAGGATAATAGATGAGAATGTTTAAGCTGAGGAAAGCTCCTCAACTTAATCCATGATTAGGGATTAAACTCATGACAAAACAAGCCTTTGATTAAGTGGATTTTACTTAATGATATGATGATGAAGTGAATTTTATGATTTGTAAGACAACTTGAGGGGGACTTGTCCATTAACACTAGGGTTAGTCCTTCTTAACCATTTAAGGAAGAATTAGAACCCTGATGCAAGGCCCAAGTTACAAGTGTGATGTCTTGATGATTATTATGTGAATTAATTAGAGGATTTAAACACATTAAGGGTTTAACACTTAGGATTAAAGTTATACACTCCATCCTAAGAGAAGGATGCAGGCATAAGCTTAATCACAAAGCCTTAAAGCCTTTAGGGTTTAGTCCCTGATTATGAGGTGAGAAGAGAGGACTCAAAGAGAGACACAAAGGTAAAACTATGAGGGGAGACTAATCAAAACCCTAATTCATTGTCATGCTTGGTTGTTCCTAAGGTTTGTGTGGTTTGCAAGAACAATCTTCAAAGGCCACCAGGAAGCAGATGAACAAGATCAAGAGAAGCAAAGTGACTTGCTTCATTCAAGAAGTCAAGTCACTTGAAGAAAGAAAGTGGGAGGAACAAGAATGATCAAGCTCAATCTCAAACACATATAAGAAATGCAGCAATGGATGCAAGAGAGATGAAAAGAAAGGTTATGAGAAGTGAAGGCAAATTCACTTCCCAAGTTTACTTACCACCTGAAATGTTAGCAAGGAATGCAATGCAATGCAAAATGGAATGAAATGGTATGAAGCAAAACAAAACCAGAAGCATGTTGATGATGATAATGATTCTATGAGATGATATGAACATGAGGCAGCACATGGGAATGTTCATACAAGATCATGGATGCAGATGATGCAAGTTAAGGAGCATGAATGAACATGAAAAGTTATGAAGCACACAAGGTAAATGACATGGCAAATATGTGATGCAATGATCAAACATGCTTCCTACATGTCTTAAGATGTCAAATGGAACACAAGCATGCATAAAATGCAAAGACAAGTCATGTTATGCAAGAGAATGCAAGAGGGATGCAAATGAAAGCCCAAATTAGGGTTTATGGACAATGCATCAAACAAAAACCCAAAACAGAAGCAAACCCTAAGATAAAAAATGGAAAATGCCACCCAAAGAAACCCTAAACCTATACTAAACCAAGGTCCAAAGGGGAGGTCTCAACTCTCAACCAATCTCAAGATATGAATTTTCTAAGTTATTAGGGTTTTTTAGGGTTCTTAACAAAAGAAATGCCAAACAATTGGAAAATGCAAGATCAAATCATGGCCATTTTATCCTAGAAACTATATGCAAAACATAAGACAATGCAAGAAGAACCAATATCCAACTCTTCTCAAATAGGCAGAAATGAATTTTTGAACTCATGATCAAATTAATGCATAAAAAATGATTTAATTCCATGAAAAATTCTTAAAATGCATCAAGATCAAAAAAGAAATTTGGTTTGAAGGTTGGACAATGTTTCTAAATGCCTTAGAACACTTCATGAATTTTTTTGTAATTTTTAAATACCTAAAAGTATTTTTAATTAATTAATTTCCATTAATCAATTAAAAATAATCTTTTAAATATTTAAAAATACTTTTTTAATGATAAAAAATAAAAATAAAAATATTTTTGGGTCTTAAAAATTAATAAAACTTTTAAGAAAAAGTTTCATAATTTTTAAGACATTTTTGCTATTTTTAATTAATTATGCAAGTTAAATGAAATAAAAATGAAATTAAAATAAGAAAAAAAGAAAAGTAATCAGGATGGAGGGCCAGGATGGGCTCTGAATTCAAACTGGTTGACCAGCGCGCAAATGAAGGGTGTGGATTGCATCTGATTTAATTATCCTAATTAAAAATTAATTAAACTAATGAAAGAGATTAGGGCTAAGCAGATTGATCTGGGCCATCCAAACTGGAGGGAAGTCAACAGGTCAAAGGGGATCTACGCTCCACATTCAAATGCCCTTAATGACTGTAATTAGGGCTAAATGACTTTCAGGCCGCCGGAGAAGACTTCCGGTCGTCTTCTCCGGCCAGCCAAAACCCTAGATTCTTCTATAGGTCACCAAATCACAAATTTCTTCCATCAAACTGACTCTCTCATCAATCTAAACCTAAACCCTAGGCCTAAATTCATTTATTTTCATCCATGAGCATGAATCGAAACAAAAGATAAAACACGGGCAAATGTTCAGGAACTCCATACATGCTGGTTTCTACACTATTTTCAAAAGCAAGCATACATTCATGATCAGGGGAACACAAGGCATCATAAAAGAACTAAAAAATCAGTTTCTGGGAAAAATGTTCATGAAGCTCACCTGAGATGCAGCTTCTCGGTTTATGAACTCTCTGGACCTTTTTCTTGCACAAGCTTGCTCCTTTGCACCTCCTGAGGGCAAAATGAGACTCAAAATGCTTGGAGAGTGGCTGGCTTGAAAGATCCAACTCTGGTGTAGCAGAAATGGGGATCTGTGTACAGGCAGCTTTAGACCAAAGTGAAGGGTGGTTTTGACTTCTTGTGGTATGCTTGACTTGTTGGTGAAGAAAGGTGAGGTGTTTGATGGCTGGATGAAGGGATTCGATGAGTTCTGGTTTGGAAGGTGAGAAATGGTGAAGCTCAGGTCAGGCTTGTTTCAGGCTTGAGCTTTGGTGGTTTGAGGTCTATGAAGTGTGGTGAGTTGAATGGTGAAGATGGTTTTTGTGTTTGCAAGCTGTGGAGGCAGATTCGAAGCAACTTGCCAGATGAGGTGATTTTGTGAATGTGATCAATGAAGTGTTTTTCAGCCTTGCTAGATGTATGGAATGGCTTGCCCTTTGTCCACATAACTCTCTCTCATTGGTCAGATGATTGGACATGTGCTTTATTGATTGGTAAGTCACCTTTTGCAAAAAGTCAAATAATGTGTAAGAGAAGTATGGCTCATGATCTAGGCAAGTACATGGGCTGGTTCTGGTGCAGCAAGGTGAGGTGAGAGGCTAGCAAAGTGTAGTAACCAATGCAGCAAGTTGTAGGAAGTGATCATGAAGATTTTGCAAGTTGTAACTTTTTGGTTCACATGTGAAAAGTCTTGTTACATGAACCATAACCATGGGCATTCTTGGTTCAAATCTGAATTTTATGACTTAGAGAATGTTTGCATACTGGTTTGAAGTGAGCTAGAGGTCACAAGAGGCATTGGTTCATGATCTTGCAAAATTTCCATTTGAAGCATGCCTTGAAAATCAATGATTTTAGCCAACTTTGCCACACCATAACTTTTGATCCAAAAAGAGTTTGATCATGTTCTTGTACTTTTTGAAAAGGGAAAGATGAGATCTACAACTTTCATGACCAAAGTTTTTCCATTTGAAGCATTTTTGGATCAAAAATCAAGGCTTGAAAAATGACCTAAAATGATGCATTCTTGAAAAGTCAATTATGCCTAAAAAAGTCAACATTTGCAAAACTTCCAAATTCTTGATTTTTATGAACTTCAACCTTCTTCCATGATCAAATAAAGATCATATACACTCAAAATGATGAAGATCACCCATTGGTTGGGTCATTGGGGGCCTCAGATGCCCTGATTTTATACTGACTTGCCTGAAAAGTCAACTCTTGATCAGATGACTTCCCCATGGAATTTCTTCATGAAAATTGATATGCATACTCCCTATACCATATAGAGACCAATGGAAACAAGAATGACCAAAAAATTTGGGGTTATGGCCTCTGAAACCAAAACCCTAATTTTAGGTCAACTGTGCAGTCAAACTTGGCTCTGCATCCACTCAAACCCTAGTTCTTGTGATTCTTTTGAATTTTTGACTCTGAAAGGATGTAATATGATGCTTGAACACATGTAGACCCCTTTGAATTGATTGGTTGCCTTTGGAGTGGCTCAAGATGCCCTGAGATTGCTCAGATCACAAACCCTAGGTGCAGATGACTTAGAATCTATGCAGTGAATCAAAATGAGATGTGAGATGATATGATTGTGTTTATGCATATGAGAATGATCACAAGCCATGGTGTAATGGGTGAGGGCAAATTTGGGGTGTTTACACTTTTCTGACACACCTCCAGAGGTTGTTGTCAGATATTTGGAATCATGCAAGCTAGATGGGGTGGACCCAATGTTCAACCCAAAAGAACTCAAGAAACCAGCTCCATAAGTTGTCTTAAAGAAGAACAAGAAGAAGAAAGCTGGGGAAGGAACTTCTCAGAAGGCTGCTAAAACAGTCAAAAATAAAGGTAACACTTTATCCTCTCAATCTGATTACGTTTCTATTGTAGAAGCAGTAAAAGTGGTCATGTATGAACCCATTCCTTCTGAACCAACACCTTCTGATCCCATCCCTTCTTCTGAACCCATCATTGCTTTTGATCCAAATCCTTCTGTGATACCTACATCTGCTACCACACCTTCTATCATACCACCAATAAATCAACCTGAAATTGAACCTAATCAACCACAAACTCTAGATGATTTTGACATACCCATTGATCCAACTCCACCCTCTGATATAAACACACCCCAATTTGTTGAAACACATACAAAACTTCAAAATGTTCTATCTGACATTGATGCATTCCAACCATTTGATTCCCACCAAAATATTTTTGTTCAAACTTCTGAAACACAACAAACCAATGCCTTCCAACCTATGCACGTTGACTTCAACACACTTGTTTTTTACCTATCACCAATAAGAGAAAAATCACTGTCCTCATATGAATCCACCCCACCAAACTCACCCACATTCATCACAATTCCAGATACTCCTCCTGAAAACTCTGAGCCAAAAGACCCACTTAGAACATCCATTGACATAGAGGCTCTATAAAAATTATCTTCTATCACAAACAAAACTGCTATTCCTGCTCCAAGACCTAAACCCACAAAAACAGATATTGATTCACTACTGCTAGCTTTTGAAGCAGAAATGAAAATCAGACTTGAGAATCTGAAGGTATCCTGCTCAGAGCTTTCTGATCCAACTGCTTTTGACTTTCTATGGGCAACATTCAGAAAATGGTTCAACATGGAGACCAAAAAGCTTAAAGATATCTGCAATGATATTGCTCACCAGAACTTCTGTGAGTATCTCAAAGAAGTGGTCTTTAACATTGAAAAGAACAAACCTCTACTTCTGGATGATAAGCCCTGGACTGACCCAGAGCCAATGGAATCATACTCTGATCTTCAGATGGTTTTAGTTCCTTCTGAAGAAGTTTAGGAAAATGAATCTGTTCCAGTACCTTCTGCTGAAGAAAACTCTGAAGATCACACTGCTGCTACTTCTGAAGAAACTCTACCAACATCTCTCGTGCTGAAGACCTTAGAAGAACTGAAGAAGGAAAATAAAATGGTCAAACAGAGGTTGGACAAACAGGATGAAACTAATGTTGAGCTGAAGACTATGATTGGTAAGCAAGTGGAGTCATCTTCTGAAATCAAGTCTCTTCTGGAAGCTTTAGTTACTAAGATGAACCCCATTCCCTGATTTTTTTTTCTTGTTAATCTTCTAGAATTGTTTTTTGTTTGTTTTGATCATTTGTTTCTATTTGCTTCTGGCCTTGCTTTTAAATTAATGGAAACTTGTTATGTTTTGTTCCTTTATATTCATGTTTTACTTCTGCATTTTTTTACTTTTTGATTAATGACAAAAAGGGGGAGAAACGTAGAAGATTTTGATCTATAGCAGTTTATCAAGATTAACCTCTAACATATAAATATTCTGATAAAACTATTTGAGTTGTTATTCTATATAGAAACAGGTTAACTAATCAACTCAGGGGGAGCTAAAGCAAAGAACTTCTGATGGAAGAATTAAATTTGTTGAAAGAACTTCTAATGAAAAATCTCTGAAAGGATAATTCTCATTAACCAAAGGGAGTCCTTCTAATCCTTTTAACTCTATTCTTAAATCAAAATTAATGTTTTGTCATCATCAAAAAGGGGGAGATTGTTAGAACAATTTTGATTCTAATCCTCTAATAGTTTTGATGATAACAATTATTATTATGCAAGAATAGAAGTTCTAATGTATGTTGAGAATAACTTACTTATTTATGTATTGTAGAAGTTATTAAAAAGGAAGTTATTGAAAAGAAGGCTTGCTTCAATAGAAGAAGACTTGCGCTATCAAATAGAAGTTATAAATAGAATCTCTCATTAAAAGCCATCATTAACAGTTGCGTACCAAGAATTAATTCACTCTGATTCATGTCTAGAAGATGGTGATTCTTTCATTAAAGCCTTAATTAAAGAATATCTGAATTAATGATGGGAACAAATATCCTTGGTTATGGAAGGTTTTTATGGTATTAACTAATATCCATAATTAGCTTAAGATGTCCCTAATGGCAATTTTGCTGAAGCATTATAAAAAGAAATCAAATTGAAGATTTGAAGTTCTGGCTCCTACGAGAAACACTTTATTTGTTCATATTGCGCCATACATTCTTGTAACAAATCACCTTGTGATTATAGCTTTATTAGAAGCAAGTTAGTTACTTTTTGTTATCATTGTAAAAGATAAGATAATTTCCTTGAGTGACTAGTTTCAGTCAGAAGACTCAAGAGGACATTGACTGTAGGTAAGTGTGTGTATTCATATATTCAATAGTGGATTAAGACCTCATTGATAGAGGCAAAATCACCTTGGTGGTTGGACTAGATGTAGTTTGAGTTCAAACGAACCAGGATAAATTAAAGAGTATTTTAAGTCATTTTTATTAGTTATTGAAAACCCAATTCCAACCCCCCTTCCTTGTGTTTTAAGTCCCTTCAAAGCTAACCTTGTAATATCTTTGTTTTGTGTATCATAAATGTATTGTGATCATCCCCATATGTTTACCTCAAATTTAGACCCTTTTGTATTCTTTTAAACTTCATTTGTCATTTAAGGGTCCTTAAAACCCTAATTTGTGACACTTAGTCTTAAGATACCTCTTACCATTTCATTTGTGAGTAATTTGTGAGCCTAATTTTCATTCTAACTTTTCATCAAGCCTTTGTTTTTTGTATGAGGAGTTCAAGATTCCTTGGTCATTTTTTATTTTCCTTTCTAAGTCATTTGTTTCATTTCTAAAACCATGTTTCCATGTGCATTCTTTCATCTTCCAATCTCATGTTTGAATCTCTTTAAATTGAATCTCTTATTTCCCATATGATCTAATTTCATTTTTCATTTTCATTTAGTGTTAAGTTCTGGACTTTGCACTTACTTTTGCTTTTAGGAGATTTTAACATGATAAAACCCTTAGGTTTCCCTTTTAACTTCATCCTTAGGTTTCATTAGGGCTTAATAACACTTTAGGGCATAATTTGAGTTTGCTCATTCTTAGGGCTCTAGATTACCTTAGGGTGAATTAGCTAATGACTTTTGAAGTTTGTTACCTTATAAGATACCTTAGACTTAGGTATTAGCCTTAGAAGTTCACTAACACCTCTCATTAGCTAGTGTGAGTTGTTAATTGAATTTTGCCATGTTATAATTGTTCAAATTATTTCATCATGCTAACATTTGCTTTGTAGGGGGGGAAGATTGAGGTAAGCATTACTTCATTCCCATCTCTTATGGATTGTTATTGTGTGCCTTAGCACTTGGTGCTTTGTTCATAGGCTTCCTTTTTGTTCTTTAGATTCAACTTAACTTTCTTAGGAAGTAAGTGAACTCTAACTTGCTTTTCTTTTCCTTAGGTTTAGAATACCTCACAAACCATAGGATCATCTCTTGTATATAATAAGATAACTTAGGGTTGTGTCTTAGTCCCCCTTTAGCTTTGACCTTTTTCCTATTGAGTCTTCTTCTCTCATCTTCAAACAAAATAAAAAACACTTAATAAATGCATGAAAGAATCTCTTGTGTATAGCCTTATTCCATGGGGCACTTACATTCATTCCATCTTGGAATAGTGTGAGCTTGTCTAGCATGATGTACAAGTCTGATCAAGAGATTATTTTCACAAAGAAAACCTAAAAGATACTTCTTCACACAAGCTACAAAAACATTTAATAAGTTCAACAAGCTAGTGAACTTGGACCCTAATCCTGGGAAACAAGTCTTGGATAAATTCTCCTTGCTTGGTGTGCTTGTTCTATTATTCCATCTTGGAATGTAGTAGCAAGTAAACATTCCATGGAAAAGAGTTTGAACTCACTTCCTTGTGCCAAATTCACACAAAACTCTTAAAAAGCAAACAACAAACAATAAGCGACTATCCTGCGGGAATTCTCTTCTCACCTCATTCATTCTCCACGCGAACTTGCGACGACTTGTCTCGCATGCAAGACGGTAAATGCACTCGTACCAGATGAGCTTGCAACACCTGAGCCTAGACATACGCAGTTCCAGTGCATAAAAAACACAAACAAGTTCCCGCCTTAGTTAGACAAACTACGTCGACTTTAATCGTCATTTTCCCGATGAGGAACGTAGGCATCAGGGTAGGTCCCGTTCGAGCACATTCTTTATTTTCCCTACATTTCCCCCCTTTCTTTTCATTTTCTCTTTCAACCTTTCTCATTCCTCATTTCCAGTTCCAGTTAGCAGTTCTTCATTCAGCAACATCTTATTTTTTTACCCTTTGAAACAGACAAACAAGCGTGGATCCCGTCGGGTACGGCGGACGGTCTGGGGTGCTAATACCTTCCCAGGTCGTAACTGACTCCCAAACCCAGATCTTTGGTTCACAGGACCTTGTCTTTTCCTTCTTCCTTGGGTTTGTGCAGCATTACCTTTCCTGTTCCTTTGGGATAAAAATGTATGGTTGGCGACTCTACCTTTTCCGTGCCACTTTCGCGTTTGTACTAGGATGAAAATCCCGGAAACGACAGCTGGCGACTCTACTGGGGATCGAACCCAGAATCTCTGGTTTCCCTTGTAGAGTCAATCCTAGCGCATGTTTGTTTTTGTTTCTTTGGGTGTTTATATGTGTGTTGTTGTGTGTTTATTTACTATTTTCATTTACAGTTTACTTTATAACATTTATTTACTGCTTACAGTATTTATTTTCACATGCATCATATATTGGACTGTGCTGGTTTCATTTTTTTGTGGGATGGGTTTTGTTACTGTGAGATGAGCTCGTAATTGGGGCACGAGTGCACCTTAGGACTTAGAGTGGATCCACTTTTGCTTCATGGCATCTTGCTATGTTGGTAGTAGTGAGTTACACACCTTTGAAGGTGCGTAAAACACAAGGAAGGGGGTTGGAATTGGGGTTTCTTAACAACTTATATTTACTTCTATGACAAGTTAATTTATCCTGGTTCGTTTGAACTCAAACTACGTCCAGTCCACCCGCCAAGGTGATTTTGCCTCTATCACTGAGGTCTTAATCCACTATTCAATAATTGAATACACACACTGACCTACAGTCAATGTCCTCTTGAGTCTTCTGACTGAAACTAGTCACTCAAGGGATTTTACTTAACTATTACAATAATAATAATAAAGTAACTATTTTGCTTCTAATAAAGCTATGATCACTAAGTGAATGTTACAATATTTTAGCACAAATGAATAAGTCTTTTTCTCGTGAGTGTTATTTCTCAAATCTTCAATTTGATTCCTTTAAATAGTTCTTGAATATTGTAGCCGTTGAAGACATCTTGAGCTAATTTAGGATATTAGTAAATACCATAAATTCCTTCCATAACAAGAGATACTTGTCTTTACCATTAATTAATATATTCTTTAATCAATGCCTTGATTATGAAGATCATCATCTTCTAAACGTAAATCAGAGATAATAAAGTCTTGATGCGCAGCTATTAAACCATGTCATTAAATGATGGATTCTTCAATAAGTGTATCTTCTATATATGGCTCAATGTATCTTCTAATAAAGCACGTCTCCTTTAAATAACTTCCTCTTCTACACATATAATAAAGAGAGTCATTAGAACTTCTATTCTTGCATAATAATATTTGTTATCATCAAAACTCTTAGAGGTTTAGAACCATAATTGTTCTAACAATATCCCCCTTTTTGATGATGACAAAACATTTATTTAGATTTTAAGAATAGAGTTTAATAGGATTAGAAGAACTCCCTTTGATTAAATAAAATCAGATATTTCTATTAGAGGTTTCTTCAGAAGTTTTATCCTTCAGAAGTTTCATTAGCCTTAGCTCCCCCTGAGTTGATTACTTGACCTGTTTCTATTTTAGAATCACAACTCAAATAGTTTTATTAGAATATATATGTTAGAGGCAAATCTTGATAAACTGCTATAGATCAAGATCTTCTACGTTTCTCCCCCTTTTTGTCATAATCAAAAAGTATAAATGCAGAAAAATATGCAAGTGGGTAGAAGCAAAATAAGTTTTCATTTAAACAGAATCAAAAGCCAACAAGAAAATAACCAGTAGAACTTAATCAGTCAAGATAAACAGAAGATAAAACAGAAAAAAAATAAGCAGAACAGAAAATCAGGGATGCATCTTAGTAACTAAGGCCTCCAGCAGAGACTTGATCTCAGAGGATGATTCCACTTGCTTTCCAATCATCGTCTTCAAATCAGCATTTGTTTCATCTTTCTTATCCAGCCTTTGCTTAACCATCTCATTTTCCTTCTTCAACTCTTCTAAGGTCTTCAGAACAAGAGTGGTTGGCAGAGGTTCTTCAGCTTCTGGAGCAGCTTGATTTTCAGAATATTCTTCAGTTGCTGTTGGTTGAGCAAATTCAGCAACCTGATCTTCTTCAGAAGGAACTAGAATCATTTGAAGTCCAGAGTTTGAATCCAGAGGTTCTGACTCTGTCCAGGGTTTGTCATCCAGAAGAAGTGGTTTTTTCTTTTCAATGTTTGAAACAACTGCTTTGAGATACTCATAGAAGTTCTGATGAGCAATGTCATAGCAGATGTCCTTCAGCCGTTTAGTCTCAACATTGAACCATTTTCTGAACTTGGCCCATAGAAAGTCAGAAGCAGCTAGATCAGGAAGCTTTGAGCAAGCAGCCTTCAGATCCTCTAGCTTGAGTTTCATTACTGTTTCAAAAGCAAGTAACAGTGCAGAAATGTCTGTTTTCGTGGGTTTTGGTTTTGGTGCTGGTATGGCAGTTTTATTTGAGACAGAGGATAATTTCTGTAGAGCTTCAATATTGACAGAAGTTCTAAGGGGATTTTCAGGTTCAGCTTCTTCTGGTGGTGTGTCAGGGATGGTGATGAAAGTTGGTGAGTTAGGAGGGGTAGACTCATAGGAAGACATGGAGCTTTCTCTTATTGGTGAAAGATTAAAAACAAGGCCAACAGAATTTAGTGGTTGGAAACTGCTATGGTGGCGTGTTTCAAAAGTTTGAGAAGATGGGATTTGTTCAGATTCTGGGGGATGGAAATCATCAATGTCAGAAAGAACATGTTGAAGAGCAGTGTGTGTTTCAGCTGATGGTGAATGGTCTATATCAGATAGAGGGGTTGTGTCAATAGGGATATCAAAGTATGATAGGGTTTGTGGTTGATGGGGTTCATTTTCTGGTGGATAAAGTGAAGATAATATGGAAGAGACAACAGAGGTTGCAGGTATGACAGAGGGAATAGGGTTAGAAGGAGGAATAGGTTCAGAGGATGGAGTTGGTTCAGATGATGGAGTTGGTGCAGAAGGAGTTGGTGCAGAAGGAATTTGATCAGAAGGTGTTGGGTCAGAGGGTGCTTCAGACACTTCTACTATAACTACTTCTACTACAGAAATGAATTCAGAGTTAGAGGCAGAAGTATTACCTGTTCTTCTGGTAGTTTTAGGAGCCTTCTGAGACGATCCTTCTACAGCCTTTCTTTTCTTGCTCCTTGCTGATGCATCATCTGGAGTTTGTTGAGTAAGTTTTGTTGCCTTGAACATTGGATCCACACCATGTTGCTTGCAGGAATCCAAGTATCTGACCACAACCTCTGGAGGTGTGTCAGAAGAAAAGAGTGGGAAGTTCTGCAGAGGAATCTTCCTTGTGGTTATGACCTCTCTGGAGTAGAGGACAGGATCTTTCTTGATAGAAGTTATGAACTTCATCTTCTTCAGATTCTTAGCATTTAGAGGCTTACCAACATATGTTTCTAGAAGCTCTATCTGATTGACTTCAACCAGATAGTCCACCAACTTATTCTCATTGAGAATGTCAGAGATTAAACGCCCTAGAGGAATCCAATCCCTCTTGGTTTTCTCTCCATCTCTTGTTTCCTTCACACTGTTTTTCAGATGTTGAAAAAGAGAGTGTGCAAGGTTAACCTTCTTTTGTTTAGCAATAAAGTACAACAGGAACTGCTGATCCATGTTAATATAATCTGGAGAGTTTGTTGCTTTCCTGTGGCAGATGCTTCCAAGATGATCTTTGCCCAAATTCTAAGAGGAATCTTCAGATCCTTTATCTTGTTAGAAGGTTGGCCAGAAGTGAAGATTTCTTTAGCTATCAGTTTGGTATCTGACAGTTTGTCCATTTCACTACACTTGATTCCATTGCCATCAGATTTAATGAGCCTAGCAACGTGGTCTTCAGAGATTATGATTCTTTTTCCCAGCACATATGAAATAACATGAGTGTTAGAAGCACTTGCATACACCCAGAACTGCTTAACCAATTTTGGGAAAACTGGTCCCATGAGACGATCAAAATACTTCTCCCAACCTTGAGCTTGGACGGCAGGAAGTAGGTCAAAACCATTATCTTTCAAGCTGTTAAAATCCACAAAAAGCTCACACAGAACTTCAAGTTCGTCAGTTGGAGTAAGAAGGGTCTTCACAGGTTCAACATAAAGCACATCTGTTGAGTCTTGTTGTTTTTGAGATGAGGAAGCCATTGTTACTAAGATGAGTTTTTTAGGGTTTAGGGTTTTAAGAAAAATTCAGAGAGAACGAAAGGTGAAAGTGAAAAAAAATTTCAGGAACAAGACAATGAAGGTAAAAAAGAAAAGTAAAAGTAAAAAATTTGTTTATATAGAAAAAATTTCATTTAATAAGACGAGAAGTTTGTGGGAAAAATTTAATTTAAAAACATAATGATGGAAAATAATTAATGCAGCAGTTAAAGGGGAAGGCGTAAAAGATTCTGGAACAGTTACCAAAAAGATATTTTCCTTTATGATGTCAAGTCAGCCGTATCAGTTTCCCAGAAGATTAACAGGTGTCCTTCGGTAGAGGACAGTTGTCCAATGTATGTTTTGTCACTCTTCATAATTTGGACACTTGTTCTAATTCTGATGGGATTCCTTAGAGCCTTGTTGACACTTGTTGATGTAAAGATCTGCATGTTATTCCTTTGAACAAAGGTTCTCAGAATTAAACAGTTAGAAAATAATATCTTCTGAAAGAATGAAATAGAGGATTAAGATCAGATCTTCTGAGAGTTAAAGACATATAATTAAAGCATCTTCATTCTGGACATAATTTCATGCTAAGGTTGGTTAGAATGAAATTAAATCTATCTTCAGGAAGGGGTTTTGTAAAAAATATCAGCCCATTGGTGATTTGTATCTATGAATTTTAACATTAAAATTCCCTTCTGAGTATAGTCCCTAATGAAATGATGTTTAACTTCTATGTGTTTAGCTCTAGAATGTAAAATTGGATTTTTAGAGAGACAAATAGAAGAAGTATTATCACAGAGGATGGGAATGTTACTCTCATAAATGTTGAAATCCTCAAGCTGATTTTTCATCCAGAGCATCTGAGTACTGCATCCAGCTGATGCAATGTATTCAGCCTCTGCAGTTGATAATGTTATGGTTGACTGCCTTTTGCTAGACCAAGAAATTAGATTATCTCCCAGAAATTGACAACTTCCAGAAGTACTTTTTCTTTCTGTTCTATCTCCAGCAAAATCAGCATCACAGTATCCTACAAGTTTGTAATCTTTGGATCTTCTGTAGTATAAACCAAGATTAGTAGTACCTTTCAGGTACCTAAAAATTCTCTTAACTGCTGTTAAGTGAGTTTCTCTAGGATCTGATTGGAATCTAGCACATAAACATACACTATATAGAATATCTGGTCTAGAAGCAGTTAGATAGAGGAGAGAGCCAATCATACCTCTGTAGAGTTTCTGATATACTTTCTTACTTACCTTTTCTTTCTCCAGAATACATGTAGGATGCATAGGAGTTTTAGAGATGATACTTTCTGATAAATCAAATTTCTTCAGAAGTTCTTTGACATATTTGCTTTGATGGATATATGTTCCTTCTGATGTTTGATTTATTTGGATTCCCAGAAAGAACTTTAATTCTCCCATCATGCTCATTTCAAATTCTGCCTGCATAGACTTAGCAAACTCCTTTCCTAAGGCACTTTTAGTAGAACCAAATATTATATCATCTACATAAATTTGGCATATCAGAAGATCATTTTTAATGTTTTTACTGAAAAGAGTTGTATCCACTTTCCCTCTGATGAAATCATTTTCCAGAAGAAAAGTGCTTAGTCTTTCATACCAAGCTCTGGGAGCTTGCTTCAGACCATATAAAGATTTTTTGAGTTTGAAAACATGTTCTGGAAATTTTATATTTTCAAAACCAGGGGGTTGGTGTACATACACTTCTTCATCAATATAACCATTTAAAAATGCACTTTTGACATCCATTTGATATAGAATGATATCATGGTTTACAACAAATGAAATTAGAAGTCTAATTGATTCTAACCTGGCGATTGGGGCATAGGTTTCTGTGTAGTCAATTCCTTCTTGTTGACTATAACCTTGTGCAACCAGTCTTGCTTTGTTTCTGACAACTTCACCTTGTTCATTTAGCTTGTTTCTGAATACCCACTTGGTGCCAATGATGTTGAATCCTCTGGGCCTAGGAACTAGATCTCATACATCATTTCTGGTGAATTGGTTAAGTTCTTCTTGCATATCCAGAATCCAATCATTTTCTAAGAGAGCTTCTTCTACAGAAGTTGGTTCAATCAGGGAGACTAGTCCCATTAGAGATCCTTCAGAGTTTCTGAATGATGATCTTGTTCTGATTGGTTCATCCTTCTTTCCCAAGATTTTATCTTCTGGATGATTCACTTTGCTTCTGGATAGTTTTTTCTGAGTGGGTTCTTCAGAGCTTGTTGGAGTGATTGTCTTGTTTTGTTCTGTGGGTGATTGTTCTTCTGATGTTCTGTTTGTAGAAATTTCAACTTCTATATCTGCAAGAATTTCATTCTGCTTTGGTTTTTCAGAACCAAGCTTATCATCAAATCTGACATAAATAGATTCTATGACAATACGTGTTTCTGTGTTGTATACTCTGTATCCCTTAGAACGTTCAGAGTATCCTAACATATAACACTTTTGTGCCTTAGAGTCAAATTTATTCAGAGAATCATTAGTATTCAGAATAAAACATATGCACCCAAAAGGATGAAAATATGAAATGTTGGGCTTTCTGTTCTTCCACAATTCATAAGGAGTCTTTTCAAGAATAGGTCTTATAGAGATTCTATTCTGAATATAGCATGCTGTATTTACTGCTTCTGCCCAAAAATGTTTAGCCATGTTAGTCTCATTGATCATGGTTCTGG
This sequence comes from Lathyrus aphaca, assembly GCA_963966055.1. Lineage (NCBI taxonomy): Eukaryota > Viridiplantae > Streptophyta > Magnoliopsida > Fabales > Fabaceae > Lathyrus > Lathyrus aphaca. Next base: position 524,761,444 of record OZ014522.1, on the reverse strand, counting down.
CCATCTCTTGCAATGTTCTAATCTTACGTTCTACAACCCCATTTTGTTGAGGAGTTCTAGGACAAGAAAAATCATGAGAGATGCCATTTTCATTAAAAAATGATTCTAATTGTTTGTTTTCAAATTCTCCACCATGATCACTTCTGACTTTAATAATTTTAAATTCTTTTTCATTTTGAACTTGTTTGCAGAAGTTAGAAAATACAACAATTGACTCATCCTTGTGTCTAAGAAACTTTACCCATGTCCATCTGCTGAAGTCATCTACGATCACCGATCCATACTTCTTGCCACTGACAGAAACAATTTTCACTGGTCCAAACAAGTCAATGTGCAGAAGTTCTAGTGGTCTAGAGGAAGATACAACATTTTTAGCTTTAAAGGCAGGTTTTGAAAATTTGCCTTTCTGGCATGCTTCACACAGAGCTTCTGAGTTGAACTTCAAGTTTGGAAGTCCTCTGACCAGATTGAGTTTGTTAAGTTGATATAATCTTCTCATATTAACATGTCCCAATCTTTTGTGCCAGACCCATTGCTCAGTTTCCACAGACATTAGACATTTTACATTCTGATTTTTTAATTCTGAAAGTTTTATTTTATAAATGTTGTTCTTTCTCTTTCCACTGAAGAGGATTATTCCATCTTTCTGACTAACAACTTTACAGAACTTTTGATTAAAGATTATGTCATAGACATTATCACTTAATTGACTTATGGATAATAGATTATGCATTAATCCTTCTACTAATAGAACATTAGAGATAGAGGGAAGATTTCCATTACCAATAGTTCCAGAGCCAATAATTTTTCCTTTTTGGTTACCTCCAAAACCTACATGGCCTCCATCTTTTAATTCAAGACTTTGGAACATATGCTTTCTTCCCGTCATGTGTCGTGAGCATCCAGAGTCCAGGTACCAAGATTGGTGTTTCACTTTTGCTGTTAAAGACATCCGCAACATACACAATTTTATCCTTGGGTACCCATATTCTTCTGGGTCCTTGTTTGTTAGTTTTTACAAACTTCTGATTCATTTTAGGTTTCAAATCAGAACTTGTGGAACAAGCTGACTCACTAGTATATATTAGGTCATGGTTATGACCATAGGTAAAATGAGAACTTAGAGGAGTATTAGTTTTTATGACAATGTCATCAATCTTTTTGAACATCAGAGTTTCTTTAGTTTTCACATAGCATGTGCCTCTTCTATCATTTATGCTAACTCCATAGATCATAGATGCAATTTTGCTTCTATCTATGCTTTTAGCTAGGAATTTTTGAAAACCATAGTCATATTGTTTTATGATACTATCAGAATTGATTAGATCTTCTAAGTCAGATTCCTTCTGAGCTTTAAGTTTTTCAAAAGAGTTTTTGCATTCAAAAATATTTTCTTTCAGCTCAGAGTTTTCTGTTTTTAGTTTTCTAACTTCTTCTAATTCAGATACCAGACTTTGTTTCATGTCTTTGTATTTGAATTGAAGCTTCTGATATTTTTCAAGAATTTCTGAGAGGCTAGCTTCTAATTGAGATCTAGAAAGTTTAGAGAATACCTCTTCTGAATCTGAGTCTGATTCTGATGAGTGATCATCTTCTGGTATATTTGCCATTAGTGCAATGTTAGCTTGTTCATCTTCAGAATCTGACTCTACTTCAGATGATTCAGAATCATCCCATGTTGCCATGAGACTCTTTTTCTTTTCTCTGTTGAATTTGTTTCTGGGTTTCTCTTTCTGGAGTTTTGGACATTCACTCTTGTAGTGTCCTGGTTCTTTGCATTCATAGCACACAACTTCTTTGCTTCTGGGTTTCTTGTGACCAGATGTTACTTCAGAGTGATTGCTTGTTCTTCTGGTATTTCTGAACTTCTTCTGACGATGCTTCCAGGGTTGTTGGACTCTTCTGGATAGAAGAGATAATTCATCTTCTTCTGATGAGCATCCTGAACTTTCTTCTTCTTCTGCCTGTAAAGCTTTAGAAACATATTTGTTTGATTTAAGAGCTACAGACTTACCTTTCTTCTGGGGTTCATCTTCTTCTAGTTCTATCTCATGACTTCTCAAGGAGCTGATCAGTTCTTCTAAAGACATTTCATTCAGATTTTTAGATAGCTTTAGAGCAGTGACCATGGGCCTCCAAGCCTTTGGCAAGCTTCTGATGATTTTATTTACATGATCTGCTGTTGAGTAGCCTTTGTCCAGAACTTTCAGTCCAGCTACCAGAATTTGGAACCTTGAGAACATTTTTTTCAATTGTCTCATCTTCTTCCATTTTGAAAGCTTCATACTTCTGGATGAGGGCCAGAGCTTTAGTCTCCTTGACTTGAGTGTTGCCTTCATGTGTCATCCTCAGGGAATCAAACATGTTTTTGGCTGAGTCTCTGTTTGTAATTTTCTCATATTCTGTATATGAGATAGCACTCAGAAGTATGGTTCTAGCTTTGTGATGATTTCTGAATTCCTTCTTCTGTTGAGCTGTCATATTTTTTCTTTCATTCTTCTGACCATCTTCTTCAACAGGATGAGTGTATCCATCTGTCACCATGTCCCAAAGATCTCCATCCAGAGCTAGAAAGAAACTTTCCAGAACATCCTTCCAGTAATCAAAATTGTCACCATTGAACACTGGAGGTTTTGCGTTGATCTTGTCATTTTGGTAGTCATTGTTGTTATTGCCAGCGTCTGCCATGTGTTTTAACTTCTGGATCTTTTACTGACACGGTTAAGTGTATTTCTCAGAACCTAGCACTCTGATACCAATTGAAGGTGCGTAAAACACAAGGAAGGGGGGGTTGGAATTGGGTTTTCTTAACAACTTAAATTTACTTCTATGACAAGTTAATTTATCCTAGTTCGTTTGAACTCAAACTACGTCCAGTCCACCCGCCAAGGTGATTTTGCCTCTATCACTGAGGTCTTAATCCACTATTCAATAATTGAATACACACACTGACCTACAGTCAATGTCCTCTTGAGTCTTCTGACTGAAACTAGTCACTCAAGGGATTTTACTTAACTATTACAATAATAATAATAAAGTAACTATTTTGCTTCTAATAAAGCTATGATCACTAAGTGAATGTTACAATATTTTAGCACAAATGAATAAGTCTTTTTCTCGTGAGTGTTATTTCTCAAATCTTCAATTTGATTCCTTTAAATAGTTCTTGAATATTGTAGTCGTTGAAGACATCTTGAGCTAATTTAGGATTTTAGTAAATACCATAAATTCCTTCCATAACAAGAGATACTTGTCTTTACCATTAATTAATATATTCTTTAATCAATGCCTTCATTATGAAGATCATCAACTTCTAGACGTAAATCAGAGATAATAAAGTCTTGATGCGCAGCTATTAAACCATGTCATTAAATGATTGATTCTTCAATAAGTGTATCTTCTATATATGGCTCAATGTATCTTCTAATAAAGCACGTCTCCTTTAAATAACTTCCTCTTCTACACATATAATAAAGAGAGTCATTACAACTTCTATTCTTTCATAATAATATTTGTTATCATCAAAACTCTTAGAGGTTTAGAACCATAATTGTTCTAACAACCTTGACTTATGACCTTCTCGAAAATGTATTGATACCGGAATCTTTCTGGGGCAATACACATCCTTGATAGTAATGTGCAGACAGGGGACCGATCATTGAGAACCTTTGTGGAAACATCCCTCTCCAGTGATGATAGTGGCATACCACATTTGTTGGCAAACCCACTCGCATCCGAGGGCCCACAGGGAACTCGCATAAGATGGTCTGGTTCTCTCATAGGAATCCAGTTAAAGCAAATTGTTTGTATGAAGATAGTATTGTACCCTTCGGGATGAATGTACTATTGTTTCTCGATACAGTGCTTGAAGCTGGGGACTTATGAGGGATGCTTGTTTCCTTGGACTCAGCTGAGACCTCCCTGAGTAGTACATAATGCCAAACTGATTCCTTGATTTGGTCTTGATCCATTTCTCGGAGATGGTGAACGTATTATTGTTGCTCGACTTTGAGAGTCCATGATCTTGACCCGAGTAGCACACCCGTGAGATTGGGAGGGGGGTTTACAGGATTGTAGGAACCTTAACCTTCAACACACCCATTGTACTAGTATGCTTCAGTATTGTGATATGTTCTGTTACACCTTGATTCTGAGATTTGAACCTCTGATCAGAGAGATGTTTGTTTTGATGTGGTGATGTTGTGACCCTACACAAACACTTGATTATATGATTGACACTACACAAACACATCATTGATCACATGCCTTGCCTTGCATAAGCATCATGACATCATTGATCACATGCCTTGCCTTGCATAAGCATCATGACATCATTAATCATATGTGTTCTTTTTATTCTCAGGGTTCATATTACTTCCAATTCCCGGTCATATTGCTTCTTTAAGATGGAGACTCTAAGGAAGAATAATGTTCACTATACTTTCCCACAACCAGAGACAAAGGGTATTCAGAAGTTGATCAGCTTGATGAGTGACAAAGCTCTTGATGACTTCAAAAGAGAGTATGGAAAGATCCTGGATTATGTGAATAAGCCAACACTTAATCAAAGGGATAGCTTGCATTCCTTGTTGCAATTCTATGATCCACAACTACGAGTCTTTGTTTTCCCAGATTACATTTTGGCACCTACATTGGAGGAGGTCTCCAGTATCCTGAATATTCCCATTAGAGAAAGTATGCCTTATTATGCTTCAGAGAGTAGCCCTTTTTATGAAGACATTACTGTTGCCTGTCACTTGAGTATGCTCAGATTCAAGATGGGGCTAGAACCTAGCTAGGGTAAGGGAATTTCTTTGGAGTTTCTCATCAAAGAAACTCATGTTATGGCATTAGGAAACAAATGGGCAGATTTCAGAGAATTACTAGCTATGATAGTGTATGGGATAAGTTTATTCCCATGGGAGAAAGGATTAATCAGCATGGAGGCTATACCATCTTTGTCAAAAGAAACCCAGTGCCTACATTGCTGTGTGACTTCTACTATGGGGTTCATTACAGGAATGAAAAGAGAAAGGGACATGTGAACTGCTGTGCTCCCTTGTTTGCTGACTGGTTTGTAAGGCAACTCCCAAAATCGGGACCTTTCCAAGACTTGAAACAATCTTGGAAGTGGTCCAAAAGATTGATGGGATTATCCTCAGATAACATTGCTTGGGGGTGTAACAGGGATCTTATAGGAAAAGAAATCATGGTTAGTTGTGGTAGCTTTCCAAATGCACCCTTGATAGGAAGGAAAGGTGGAATCAGTTATAATCCTACCTTGTCCATAAAACAGTTTGGTTATCCTTTGAGAGATTTACCATTGATTGAAGAGATAAATGAGTCACTATACTTCCCAGCAAAAGGTAACTTGAAGATGAGCATACTAGCATCCAAAGATTGGGAGGTTAGAATGATGAAGGGAAAGAAGGACTTTGGGAGAGTATATCCAAAGACTTATGATCCTTTTGCCACCTGGTTGGAAGATCATGTAGAGACTTTGTTGCTCCCATTCTCCAAGGAACCACCTATCTACCCCAGGGAAGAAGTCTCTATAACTTCAGTCCCTCTTCGGGAGTATCAGAAATTGGAGGCCTTGGTTAAGCAGCTCATGATGGAGAATCAAGAAGCCAACAAATCATGCCAGAAGTTAAAGATTCAAAACCAGAAGTTGGAAGAGCGGGCTCACCAGGCTGAGGAAATGGTCAGGCTTAAGCAGCAGGACTTTCAGGAAAGAGAACTCTATTTCAAGAAAAGGGGATTAGCTGAAACTCACAAGGCGAGCCAACGTCGAAAAGACAAGAAAGAGTTGAATGAAGCTAATGAAACTATAACCTTATGGCAAGAGAAATGGGAAGACAACTTGAAGAAGCAGAAAGAGTTGGAGGCCAGATACAAGTTAGAGATCAAAGGTCTTCAAGATTCTTTAGCTGAACAAGGAGAGCTCCTTCAAAAGGCCCACCACCAAGAGAAGAGACATCTTCAAGATATAGCAAAGAGTCAATAGGAAGTAGAGGATGCTCAAAAAGAGATAGAGGAGTTAAAGTTGAGAGCCGATGTCAAGAAGACCAAGACTGAGTTAATTGCAAACAAGGAGAGTGAGAAGGTGTTCCTACAACAAATTGAGGAGTTGTATGCTTCTTTTGAACTTAGGTATCTCCTGATTCAAAAACTCATATAGGAACCATACCATCCGGACATAGCCCAGTTGCTTCAAGGTGTCAAACGCCTTAGCTGGAGGTTACAGGATGTAGATCTTCCTATGCTTTAGTCTTGTATTCATATGTTTGGATTACCCAAAGGCATGTTGTGGGATTCCTCTCTTGCAGATGTACTTTCTTCTTTGATGTATGAACTTGCACCCTACGGGGACTTTGTTATTTCAGTTTCTTTTGATTTACCTTAAATCTCTGGTTGTTATCTTTTGCACGGACACAGGATATTAAATACTGCCACTTCACATCTGAATGTCACGCAAGGTCTTCATTCAAAAGCTATTCTCTTAATACCGGAAAGGGAAAGTAAACAAAACCTTGAGGATAAGAGGAACAAATAATTGCATACATATCATTTGCATTTTTCTTTTGCAGGTTTCTCCAGGTTAGTTAACTTATCTACATTTCAGGCAAATATAGCGAGAGTTGCCAAGACCCGTCACCTCAGACAAAATACTCCTCATCGGTACACAACCCGCAACAACCAAAGAACTATCATGTACGTAGTACAAACAGAACTAAATGAATTCCGCACCCGGGTGGGAGAATTCATGGTTATGATGCAGGGTATGGCCCAAGGACAACAGGATCTAAGGAATGCCATGCAGAGGCTTACTGCTCCCCAAACTGACCCTCATGTGGTCACTCCAGATGCTCAAGGGAATCCCCCCAACAACAACAATGGAGGAGGTGGGCCTCCAGTTCCAGAGACTGGCACACCAACTCTTATTCCTGTGGAAGACCAACAAGAGGATTAGTTCCCTCCTATTAATAATGATATGGGATTTGGCATGGAAGGAAAGTTTCAAGACTTTTTGTTGCTAGCTGAAAAGGTTAAGGCCCTTGAGTGTAGAGACACTTTTGGGATAGATGTATCTGATATGGGCTTGGTTCCTGGAGTGGGAATTCCTCCCAAGTTCAGACCACCAACCTTTGATAAGTACAATGGCAACACCTACCCCAAAACGCATCTGCATTATTTTTACCGAAAGATCGCTGCTCATACTAGGGACAAGAAACTCTGGATGTACTATTTCCAGGACAGTCTCTCCGGAGGCTCACTGGAATGGTATATGAAGTTGGAGAGAAGCTCTGTTTGAAACTGGAAAGAGCCGGGGGAAGCTTTTCTTAAACAATATTAGTACAACATTGATATGGTGCCTAGCCGCACTCAGCTCCAAAGTTTGGCGCAAAAGAATTCAGAAAGCTTTAAAGATTATGCCCAGAGATGGCGTGAGGTGGCCGCTAGAGTACAACAGCTTTTACTAGAAAGTGAAATGGTAGACCTTTTCATGGACACCCTTCTAGGGCACTTCATGGAAAGGTTGGCTGGGTGTTCTTCAAGCGGTTTTTCAGACATTATCTTAACTTGTGAGAGGATATAGAGTTGGATTAAGTAGGGAAAGATCCATAATGGTGGTGCTTCAGCTTCCGGTATCAAGAAACCTTTTGTGAAGAAGAGGGAAGGAGAAACTGGAGCTGTTTATGCACAGAGAAGCAGAGGAAGCAGAGGTGTTTATCATCAAGTGGCTCCTGTTACCATTTCAGCTCTGTCTAATCAACAGCAGGTTCAACAACCGTAACAGCATCGCCAACAGGGTTATCAACAATAGAGGGCTCCCAGTCCCTATTATTCTCAAAAGGCTAGAGAAAGGCATCTTGAATCTCCACCCATGTCTTACTCACAGATCTTGCAGAATCTTCTCCAGCTTCAAATGGTACAGCTTAGAACTTTACAACCTCCGAGTCCGGGACAAATCCCTGAAGGTTATGATACAAACGCCCGGTGCAAATTCCATTCTGGAGCCCCCGATCACACTACAGAGAACTGTAAAGCCCCGAAGCATGTTGTTCAGGATTTAATAGATTCCAAAGCGATTAATTTCACTCCCACTCCGAATGTGATACAAAACCCCATGCCTCCTCATGGAGGTACAGTTGGGGCAATTGATGATGGAGAGAATCTGAATTTTGTGCATGATGTCAATAACCTACAAACTCCATTGAGTATTGTCAAAGCTTGTTTGGCCCAAAAGGGTATCTTTCCGGGTTGTAAGAATGATTGTCCAGATTGTGTTGAGGCTTCTGATGGTTGCGAGCAATTGAGAACGGGGATACAGAGCATGATTGATGAAGGGATCCTGCAGTTTAATAGAGTTGCAAAAGAGAAAGAAGTTTCGACGGTGACCATTTTCTATGATCCAGCACAAGCTCCTTCTCAAGCCAGAGTGGCGCCAATAACTATTACTACTGCAGGGCCTGTGATTTACCAAAGTGATAAGGCCATCCCATGGCATTATGGAGGTGAAATGTATTGCAATGGCCAGAAGAAAGACCAGGCCACGCCTAGTATATTTCTAGCTCAGGTGGAGAACATTGGGGTAGGAGGTTTTACTAGAAGTGGAAGATTGTTTGTGCCTGAGACACTGAGAAATAGTGTAGTGCCACCTAGATATACTGTTGAAGCCCAAGCTAAAGCTATGGGTAAGCAACCAGTAACTACTAATGAGCCCACACTTGTGGTTGACCCTGATTTTATTGACAAAAAAGAAGAAGAGTTTTTAAGAATCATCAAGAAGAGCGATTATAAAATCGTAGACCACTTGCAACAGACTCCATCAAAGATTTCCATCTTGTATTTGTTAATGTGTTCTGACTCTCATAGAAAAGCTCTCTTAAACATCCTGAACAAAGCCTATGTACCTCAGGATATCTCAGTGAACCAATTAGAAACTGTGATGTCCAGTGTGCACGCCAGTCATGGACTGGGATTTACTGATATGGACCTAACATCGGAGGGCCGTTCCCACAATCGGGCATTGCATATTTCTTTGGAGTGTAAGGGTGCAGTGTTATCCCATATGTTGGTGGACAGAGGGTGATCACTGAATGTACTTCCCAAAAAATTGTTAATGAAACTCGATTACGACGGATTTATTCTGAAGCCCAATGACTTGGTGGTTCGAGCGTTTGACGGATCAAGAAGATCAGTGTTTGGAGAAGTGGATTTGCCAATCAAGGTAGGGCCACAAGTCTTCAATACTACATTCTATGCAATGGATATCCAGCCTGCGTATAGTTGTTTACTGGGGAGGCCTTGGATCCATTCGGTAGGGGAAGTATCGTCTACGCTTCATCAGAAATTGAAATTCGTCTGGGAAGGGAAAATCGTAATGGTCTGTGGAGAGGAGGATATCTTTATCATCCATCTGGCTTCATTTAAATATGTAGAGATGGACGGTGAGATTGTTGAGACTCTGTGTCAAGCTTTCGAGCCCCTGAAGACTGAATTGGCATCTTCATCAGCAACTTCTTCCGAAGAGTCAAAGAAATGAGTCTCCATAGCTTCTTACAAACAGGCTCTAAAAGTGGCGGAGTCAGGAATGCGAGAAGGATAAGGCAAGCCGGTGGAAGTATCAGAGAAGAAGGACATGTTTGGTGTTGGCTACCAGCTTGGGCATCCACCATCTGAACAGAGCTCCAGAGGTCGACAAGGCCCGATTACCTTCACAAGTGCTGGACGGGTTGATTATGGGAGTATCAGTGCAGTGCAAGATGACATAGTTGATAGTGATTGTGACTTTGACGAGTGGATCATGCCTTGTGCTCCAGGGACGCATCTCAACAATTGGTCGTCTGAAAGGCTCATCTCTGTCACTTCCCTTGAAGAGTAATGGTTTTTGTTTTTATATTTCCTGTATTCAAGCGCTATGCCTTACCCAGGGCATAACAACTCATTGTAAGGGTTCCATTGTTCATGACACAATACCATAATCATTAATAAAGCGGAAATTTCGCATTCATCCATGTTGTTCCTTGTCTTTCAATTTTTGTCTTTGTTTTAAAAAGGAAAGAAAATTTTTAAAGTGGCAATGTTTTCATTTCTCAAACTCTTTCTAAAGCCTTGTATGAATCATCATGCATGCAGGTGCTCTTCACCGGGTCTCATTAATGACGACCATGCTATGGCTAAGTATGACTTTGATAATCCGATTTACCAAGCCGATGAGAAAGGTGAAGAAGATTGCGAACTGCCTGAAGAGTTAGCCAGGTTGCTTAAACAAGAGGAAAATATGATTCAACCACATGAAGAGGCTATTGAAGTGATAAACCTGGGTACCGAAGAGGACAAGAAAGAGGTAAAGATCGGGGCTGCATTAGAAGAATCTATCAAGACTCGTCTAATTGACATGCTTCGAGAATATGTTGATGTATTCGCCTGGTCTTATCAAGACATGCCTGGTTTAGACATAGATATTGTGGTGTACAAGCTGCCTTTGAGAGAAGATTGTCCGCCAGTGAAGCAAAAGTTAAGACGTACACGCCCTGATATGGCAATCAAAATAAAAAAGGAAGTACATAAGCAATTTGTTGTTGGATATTTAGCAGTGACTAGTTACCCTCCATGGGTTGCCAATATTGTGTCGGTTCCTAAAAAAGACGGTAAAGTCAGAATGTGTGTAGACTATAGGGACTTGAATCGGGCCAGCCTTAAAGACGGTTTCCCACTGCCTCATATAGATGTGTTAGTGGACAACATTGCCCAGTTTTCCGTATTCTCTTTCATGGACGGGTTTTCGGGTTATAACCAGATTAAAATGTCTCCTGATGATATGGAAAAGACTACATTTATTACGCCTTGGGGCACCTTCTGTTATAAAGTTATGCCGTTTGGTTTGAAGAATGTTGGTGCAACATACCAATGTGCGATGATGACTTTATTTCATGACATGATTAATCACGAGATCGAGGTCTATGTTGATGATATGGTATCAAAGTCCCAAATAGAAGAAAATCATCTAGTCAACCTAGCCAAGTTGTTTGATAAACTCCGGAAATTCAGACTAAGGTTGAATCCGAACAAATGCACCTTTGGGGTACGGTCCGGCAAGCTTCTGGGTTTCATTGTTAGTGAACGGGGAATCGAAGTTAACCCTGCAAAGGTAAAAGCCATCCAGCAGATGCCTGAACCAAGAACAGATAAGCAAGTACGTGGTTTCTTAGGGAGACTAAACTATATTGCGCGGTTTATCTCGCCCCAAACAGCCATGTGTGAGCCTATTTTCAAGCTTCTGAGGAAGAATCAGGCTATCAAATGGAATGAAAATTGCCTACAAGCCTTCGAACGAATCTAGGAGTACTTGCTAGAACCTCCGATTATCATGCCTCCAATGCCGGGGAGACCCTTAATCATGTAACTCACCGTAATCGAAGGATCAATGGGATGCATGCTAGGTCAGCAAGACGAGTCTGGTCGAAAAGAGCATGCCATTTATTACCTTAGAAAAATGTTTACCGATTGTGAGACACGCTACTCACTACTCGATAAAACTTGTTGCGCTTTGACATGGGCTGCTCGCCGGCTAAGACATTACATGTTGACTCACACCACTCTCCTAATTTCCAAGATGGATCCTGTAAAGTATATCTTCGAGAAACCGGCTTTAACAGGAAGGGTAGCCCGATGGCAGATGATTCTAACAGAATATGATATCCAATACACTTTACAAAAAGCAATCAAAGGGAGTGTATTGTCAGAATACCTGGCTCAACAGTCAATTGACGATTATCAGCCCATGAGATTCGAGTTTCCGGATGAGGACATCATGTTCCTCAAGTTGAAAGACTGTGAATAACCACTTCCGGAGGAGGGACCAGACCTCGAATCCAAATGGAAGTTGATGTTTGACGGAGCTGTGAACGTGAACGGAAGCGAAGTAGGTGCTGTCATTATCTCACCAGAGGGTGTCCATATGCCTTTCGCTGCTCGGCTGACTTTCGAATGTACCAACAACGAAGCAGAGTATGAAGCTTGCATCATGGGGGTTGAGGAGTCAATCAACTTGCGAATCAAGAACCTCGAGATCTTCAGAGATTCTGCTCTGGTAGTGAACCAAGTCAATGGAAAATGGTTAGTTCATCAACCTCACCTAGTTCCTTACAGGGATTATACCAGGAGGTTGCTAACTTTCTTCACCAAAGTCAAGCTGAGTTATATTCCACGAGATGAAAATCAGTTCACTGATGCTCTAGCAACTTTATCATCCATGATCAAAGTGTGTCAAGAGAATTACATGCCTCAAATCATGGTCTCTCGTCTCGAAAGACCTTGGTATCATGATTTCAAGCAATTCTTGAAGTCTCAAGAGTACCCAACTGGGGCATCCAGTAAAGACAAGAAGACTCTCAGAAGGCTAGCAGGTGGATTCTTTTTGAATCAAGATGATGTGCTATATAAGCGAAACTTTGACATGGTTCTGCTCAGATGTGTGGACAGACACAAAGTAGACATGTTGATGCAAGAGGTTCATGAAGGCTCCTTCGGTACCCATGCTGGAGGGCATGCTATGGAAAATAAACTTCTCAGATCGGGGTATTATTGGATCAAAATGGAATCCGATTACTGTAAATATTCTTGCATGTGCCACAAGTGCCAGATCTATGCTGATAAGGTCCATGTACCTCCAAATCCATTGAGCGTCATGTCTTCACCGTGGCCGTTCGCCATGTGGGGAATTGATATGATTGGCAAGATTGAGCCAACGGCTTCCAACGATCACCGCTTCATCCTGGTTGTTATATATTACTTCACAAAATGGGTCGAAGCGACATCTTATGCCAATGTTATCAAACAAGTGGTAGCCCAATTTATCAAAAGAAACATCATTTTCCGATATGGAATTTCTGAGAGGATCATTACTGATAATGGTTCTAACCTCAATAACAAGATGATGGTTGACTTGTGTCGGGATTTCAAAATAAAGCATCACAACTCTTCGTCGTATCGCCCGAAGATGAACGACGTCGTCGAGGCGGCCAACAAGAATATCAAGAAAATCGTTCAAAAGATGGTTGTGACATATAAAGATTAGCATGATATGCTACCGTTTGCACTACATGGGTACCGAACGTCTGTGCGTACCTCGACAGGGGCAACCCCGTTCTCACTGGTGTATGGTATGGAGGCATTCCTACCGGTCGAAGTTGAGATCCCCTCGTTGAGAATAATGATGGATGTCAAGTTGGATGAAGCTGAATGGCTCCGAGCCGGGTATAACAAACTGAGCCTCATTGAAGAGAAATGCCTAAAAGTTGTATGACATGGACAATTGTATCAACGATGAATGAAATAGGCTTTCGACAAGAAAGTATGGCCTCAACGGTACATACCAGGTGACTTGGTGCTGAAAAGGATTCTTCCTCCTAACAACAATCACATGGTCAAGTGGACACCCAATTATGAAGGTCCATTCTTGGTTAAAAAGGTATTCTCGGGCGGAGCCTTGATGCTAAAACCATGGATAGCGAAGACTTCCATTCTCTTGTAAAAAAGACCCACTGGATAAAAACAGAATAAAGATCCAGGCAAAAAATGGGCATCCCGGCGAGCCAAAAACAGAATAAAAGGCTCGGGAAAAAGTTAGGGAAATATTGAAAAAAGTACACCCGCTGAGTTGAAAAGTCACATTGGACAACTCAGGCAAAAAAGGGTACCCCGGTGGATTGAAAACCCGAAAGGGCGATCCATGCAAAAGAGGGACTAATACGAACGACTGCGGTCTGCAGAATTTCTGATCCATTTGAAACTAAGGTTATTCCAAGGTTTGAGGACTAGTCCAATTACCTTTCTCAAGGGGCAGAGCAAGCGGATAGTCTTGAAGATATACGAGTCATAGTCGGGTCGGAACTTGATGAGATTCATTTTTCACATTGCCAATAGGATAATTTGTTTTCCATTTTGGGAGATTTCCTCTTTCCAGGGAATTGCTTCCTGATGTAATGCCTATTCATGGCTATTTTCCAAATCAATAAAATTCAATTTCAGTCAAACCTGTGGCTATTAATTTTTTGTTTTTCATCTAACATTGATTGATTGAAAAAACGTCCAGCAAATCGTGATTTAAAATTGTGTTATAAACACTTGAATGCTTTCTAACTCATGCAGGAGGACAAAAAAACTTAATATAACTCAAAAAAGGGCTAAGTGACCGGGATGGTGATTCATACCATAAGCCTGGGGTATACAGGTCCAAGCTAACTCTCCATGTTGCAGGCATTATCTGTTGTGTTTATGCAGGTGCAGGTACATGAGTTGCTAGTAGAGCTAAAGCAAACTTCAAGGAGGAATATCTCAACAATATGCTTGATTAATAACAAGTGTCTTCCCATGTGTCTCCTGCTATCCCCAATAGAGGTGGAAGTTGAAATCTCCCTCAGCAAGGCAACAGAGGATTGGTGTCCTCCCCAAACAGGGACTTCCCTTCAATACAGGGGCAATCCCCCAGCAGTACAAGGAGTTTATATCCTCCCTGGCAGGTTGCTTCCTCAGCAGGGCATCAACTCGTACATCTCGTTCCCAGCTAAGTCAGAAGGTTTTCACTTCCCCAACGGAGTTCAATGGGTAGCATACCTAGCAAGACGATTCCATCTCTAGAAGGGTCTTGGCTCTCTAATCTCAAAGTCCAATTTATTTTTTGCAATGACGGTAGTTCAGAGCCGATGTATTAACAAAATTCCCCGCAGAGTTGTTATCTCCTCACAAGGATTAACCAGATCAATGCAGTGATCATCGTTTCTCCCCATTCAAGCCACCTGGGATACTTGCAGTATCCTTATCAGGATATCTCTTTGCATTCACATGTGCATAATCATCATTGCATTTGCATCCTCAAACACGTAGCATTTCCATCATCATGGAGCATTACGCCATAAATCAGAGCATGTGCATACCAGCATGGGCCAGTTTTGAGGTATATTACATAAGACCCGGAACATTTTCTCAACTTGAAGTACTCCCCACAGAGGATACCAATACCATTTGCCAAACATACTTGTTTATCCAAGTCAATGTTTGTCATCACCTTCGAATTCCGTTTTGTACAATGGTCTCGTTTTTAAGCCCTGTTAGGTACAACAGGCCCCCATTCCGCGTCTTGTGTGGTACAACAGTCGCGTCGCAGGCTCTCTTTTTGTACAATGATCCTATTTTCCTAGGCTCTCGTTTATGTACAACGATCCCGTTCCATCTTCGAGTTCCGTTTTGTACAATGGTCTCGTTTTTAAGCCCTGTTTGGTACAACATGCCCCCATTGCGCGTCTTGTTTGGTACAACAGTCGCGTCGCAGGATCTCATTTTGTACAACGATTCTGTTTTTCTGGGCTCTCGTTTATGTACAACGTTCCCGTTTCATCTTCGAGTTCCGTTTTGTACAATGGTCTCATTTTTAAGCCCTGTTTGGTACAACAGGCCCCCATTTCGCGTCTTGTTTGGTACAACAGTCGAGTCGCAGGCTCTCGTTTTGTACAACGATCCTGTTTGCCTGGGCTCTCGTTTATGTACAACGATCCGGTTCCATCTTCAAGTTCCGTTTTGTATAATGTTCTCGTTTTTAAGACCTGTTTGGTACAACAAGCCCCCATTCCGCGTCTTGTTTGGTACAACAGTCGCGTCGCAGGCTCTTGTTTTGTACAACGATCCTATTTTCCTGGGCTCTCGTTTATGTACAACGATATTGTTCCATCTTCGAGTTCCGTTTTGTACAATGGTCTCGTTTTTAAGACCTGTTTGGTACAACAGGCCCCCATTCTGCATCTTGTTTGGTACAACAGTCGCGTCGCAGGCTCTCGTTTTGTACAACGATCCTGTTTGCCTGGGATCTCGTTTATGTACAACGATCCCGTTCTATCAAGTTTTGTTTCCATTTTCCTTGTCAGAGTTCAAAAAAAAAAGAGAAAAAAAAACAATAATAAAAAGAGCAGATGGCATTCTCCTCTTCCCCACATAGTTCAAATTTTCGGGTTTATTCGAGTATTCAATCGCTCCATACCTTGAATGTCTAAAAGCCATTGCAATTATTCATTCAGGTCTACAGATGACTGAATAGGGGCAGTTGTAATACCTCAAAATTTTCCCTCTCATTTTCTCAACATTTTTCATAGAATTTAATATAAACAAATTCATGTAGCAACCAAAAGCATTGCATCATGTTCATCATAGTTGAGGCATAGGTATGTGATAATTGATTGGAGCAATTGAAGGTGTAAACACCCCAAATTTTCCCTCACTCCTTCACACCATGGCTTGTGATTTCTTTTCATTTACATAAGTTCAACCATAGCATCTCATATGGCATTTTTGCTTCATTGCATTGATTCAAAGTCATCTGCATCTAGGGTTTGTGATCTGAGAAATCCCTGAGCTATCTGAGCCACTCCAAAGGTCTTCTATCATCTCAAGAGGGGCCATGTATGTTCAAACATCATATTATATCCTCCCAAGATCAAAGAAAGTCAAAAATCACAAGAACTGAGAAAGGCATGGAGGCAAAGCCAGGCTTAACTGCACAGATGACCTAGAATTAGGGTTTTGGTTTCAGAGGCCATAACTCCAAATTTTTTGGTCATTCTTGTTTCTATTGGTCTCTATATGTTATGAGGATCATGCATATCAATTTTCATGAAGAAATTCAATGGGGAAGGCATCTGATCAAAAGATGACTTCTTGAGCAAGTCAGTGCAAAATCAGGGCATCTGAGGCCCCCAATCACCCAACCAAAGGGTGTTCTCCATCATTTTGAATGTGTATGATCTTTATTTGATCTTAGAAGATGTTAGAAGTTCACAAAATTGAAGAATTTCAAGCCATTTGCAAAGTTGCCTTTTTGGGAAAGTGACTTGTAATGAAAACTTGCCATTTTGGGAAAGTTTTTCAACCTCCTCTTTTTGATCCAAAAATGCTTCAAATGAAAAATCTTTGGTCATGAAAGTTGTAGGTTGGATCCTCCCATTTTCATAAAGTACAAGAACTCATTCTAATTCATTTTAGAACAAAAGTTATGGCCTTGCAAAGTTGGACAAAATCACTAAATTTTCACTTTTGCACCAAAGGGGGAAACTTGCAAATTCACATGCCCAGCATTTCCATGACTTCAAAATGACTTCTAAGCATTACATAAACATAACACATGACCTAAAACTCAGAATGGCCCAAAGAATCACTCATTTTCATGCTTTGATCATTAAGAAATCCAAAAGGGGCCAAAACTCCATGAAATTGCAAAATGCTCCATAACCCTTCATCCACTTGTGCCAGCTGCCAAATATGACTTCCATGGACCTCCTTGAAGCAAGCTGATTCGAACCATACCCTTGTACCCTGACTGAACCAGCCCATACCTTCACTTACACAAATGTTGACTTTATGCAACTTGAGCCATACCAATCAAACTGAGCCACACCAACTACTCTGACCAATCACAGCTTCACATACATGCCTCAAGGATCACATTTCACACAATCTTGGAGCCTAAAACCAGAGCATCACCATAGTTCACAAAAACCTCCCTCTTTGCATTTTCATTCGAATCTCATCACACAAGCCTCAAACCCCAAAACAAACTTCACAGAACAACTCACCATGATCCACTGATCATTTCCCAACCATCACTTTGCCCTAAAACCTTCATAATCAAAAACACGATTTCAACATTTCATGAACTGAGATTCTGCCAACTTCCTCTAGAGGCCATTTAAACTCAAACCAAGCATCACAAGCTCTTGGGGGGAATCATTGGAGTGGATTTGAGGCAAAGAACTGGCCAGAAAGCTCCTGTTTCGAAAGCTCAACTTCAGGTAGCCATGGAATTTATTTTTCCAGAACTCTCATTTTATGTTATAGAATGATTCTACATGTCTCACTGATCACCATGATGTCTTTACTTTTGAGAATAGTTGAGAAATAAGCATTTCATAAGCTTCTGAAATTTCTGCCATGTTTTCCGTTTTGCTTTGATTCACGAATTTGATGATGAATAAATGATTTTTGGTGATTGATTCTTGTTGGGGTTGGTGTGGGGATCATTTCTGGAAAGTTAGAGAGCTTGGGGATGCGTATAGAGAGAGATAGCATAGGGGGTTGGCCGGAGAAGATGACCGGAACACTGTTCCGGTCATCTGAAAGTAATTAGGGTTCAGGATTAGGGTTTAATCATAATTAGTGAGATTTGAATTTCAGCCGTCCATTAGCGCGCGTAGTCAACTCCCGCCCCCCTAAGTTTGAATCTGGACGTTTAGATCAGCTGACTTTCTCATTTATTCATTAATTTCATTTTTATTTTATTTGTTTTGTATTTAATTTCCATTAATTTTTAAAAATAGTAAAATACATTAAAAAATTCTGAAAATTTTTATCAAATCTTTTAATAATTTTCAGAACCCAAAAATATTTTTATTTTTATTTTTTGCATCAAAAATTATTTTTAAATCATTTGAATGTTTATTTTTAATTAGTTAATGAAAATTAATTAATTAAAAATGCATTTAGGTATTTAAAAATCACAAAAAAATTCACATTGCATTTTAACACATTTAGGAACATTATCAAACTCTTCAAACAAATTTCTTTTTGGTTCTTAACATATTTTGACATTTCTCTTTGGAATTAAAATTCTTAAAAGTCAATATTTTTGTCTTAACTTAGAAAATTTCATTCTGCCTAACCATGAAGAGTTTGATGTTGGTTCTTTTTGCATTGCATTCTTCATATCATGTAGTTTCTAGGGTAAAATTGGTTTGAATTTATCTTTCATTTTCAATTTGATGTGCATTTTTCCTTTTGAGGTGCCTTAAAACCTTAGCAACTTAAGAAAATCATAACCCCCATTAGGTTAAGAGTTGGGCCCCCTCCTTTGGGCAGTGAACTTGTATAGGGTTAAGGTTCCTTTGATCCCATTTTCAATTTTTTATCATGTCATTTGCTTCTGGTTTTGAATTTGGTATTGCATGTTGTGTATAAACCCTAATTCTTGCTTTCATTGGCATTCATCTCTCATATGCTTGCATTCATGAACTTACCATGACATTTTGTGCATCCACATGACATATAAGACATCTTAGGACATATTGAAATCATGTTTGATCATTTCCTCATTCATTTGCCATGTTATGCATTCATATCATTTCATAAACTTTCATAAACTTTCATGGTTCAAAGCATGCTTCATTTGCATCCTCATCCTTGTATGATCATCCCCAACTCTTGACATGTGGTTTCTTTATCTCTTAGCATCATTAAACATCATGTCTATGCTTCTGGTTTTGGTTTGCATCCTTGCATTCATCTCATGTTCACTTCATTTCATTTCTTTCTGTTAACTTTTCAGGTGGTAAGTATTTGAGAAGTGAATTTGCCTTCACTTCTCATAATCTCTTCTCATCTCTCTCATGCATCTTTGCTGCATTTTTACTTGTGTATTAGAGTGAGCTTGCTCATTCATGTCTCCTTCTCATTTCCTTTCTTCAAGCAACTTGTCTTCTTAAATGAAGCAAGTTGTCTTGCTTCTCTCTACTTCTCCTTCCTTCATCCTGCTTCTTCCTTGGTGGCTTTCCTTGAAGATCTTTTGCAAGCCTCATAAACCCTAGGAACAACCAAGCATGATAACAATTAGGGTTTGATTAGTCCCCCCATTAGTTTTACCTTTGTGTCATCTCTTTGTGTCTTCTCTTCTCATCTCATAATCAAGGATTAAACCTTAAAGGTTTTAAGGCTTTGTGATTAAGTTTATGCCTGCATCCTTCTATTAGGATGGAGTGTATAACTTTAATCCTAAGTGTTAAACCATTAATGTGTTTAAATCCTTTAATCAATCCACTTAATAATCACTAAGACATCAAACTTGTAACTTGGGCCTTGCATTAGGGTTCTAATTCTTCCTTAATTGGTTAAGAAGGACTAACCCTAGTGTTAATGAACAAGTCCCCCTCAAGTTGTCTTACAAACCATAAAATCCACTTCTTAATCTTACCATTAACTAAAATCCACTCTAATAAAGGTTTTGTTTTGTCATGAGGTTAATCCCTAATCATGGATTAAGTTGAGGAGCCTTCCTCAGCTTAAATGTTCTCATCTATCATCCTTCTATTAGGATGGTGCAATGGGTCCATTAAATCCTTGATTATGGCTTAAACCCATTACTTAACACCAAACAAAAACTCCAAAAAACATCTAAACAATTATAAGTAGGTTAATGACCTTAATCCTACATCATGGTGATTAAGTGTGAGGTGTTTACTTCATACTTAGGGTATTCTCATTACCCCTAATCAGAGGGAGGATGTGATGAGTTTACTAACCCTTGGTTTAGGCTTAAGCTCATTTTCTTATGACAAACACCAAAGCAATAACAAAATTGAAAACACAAAAAAACAAACAATAATCGTCTCCTCCGGGATTCTTTTCTCATCATCTTCACTCACAAACGAGAACTTGCTTCTTCCGTCTAATGCAAGACAGTTTGCACCTGAGCCAGACAGGTCATACACTTGAGCATAGATAAGTGAGCAGTTCATCAGTCAATTTATCTTTCAGTTTCTTTGAGTCGAACTACGGTGTTCTGACTTCCTCATTGCACGAGAGGATACGTAGGCATAACTTAACAGTTATCGAACAAAAGTCTCTGTATATTCCCCCCTCTTTCACCTTTATTCTTTAGCCTCATAGTCTTGAGCATTTCACTCTCGTCCTTGCACTGACACTTCTCTTATACACTTCACATTTCTTTTACACCGACACTTGCATTCTTTCCAGCTTTGATACACAGATTGCACTGACACTACCCCTTTAAAATACAAATCTTTTAAGCGTGGATCCCGTCGAGTACGACGGACAATCTGGGTGCTAATACCTTCCCAGGTTGTAACCAACCCCCTTTCTCTGTTTCTCTGGTTCGCGACCGTCTTATCCATATCTTTCTAGGTTTATGCAGCATTACCTTTCCTTCGGGATAAAAATTCCTAGCTAGCGACTCTAGGTTTATTGCTTTCTTTACAGTTTTTCACATTTCATACTGTCATTATCATTACTGGATCTGGCTTTCTGTTTTGGTGGGTGGGGATCCATTGAGAGTTTAAGGTCCTATACCTGGGACCTGAGTGACACCTAGGCTAGAGTGGTTCATGTTCTTTCCCATTCCATTTCGGTCTGGTGCAGGAATATGAAACACGGTTCAGATGTGGGTTTCTTCTTGAGAACTCTGTGCTACAAATTTCCTGTAGTGCTAGGGCTATCTGGGAAGCCTGCTAAGTCTGGATGACCTTTATCATGACCTTCAGAAGCTGAGGTGAATTAGAGGAGGATCTTTTATGGTTATTGTAAACACTGTACCTCCGGGTTAGAAGTGTTTACACTTCTCATAACTGATCCAAGTCTGAGGATCCTTGTTCTAGAACACTACCTGTGAGGGGGTTGGGTTGTTTACAGGTTTGCAGGTGCCCTTGGCGACATCATACCTTAATTTTGTTTTGTGTAAGAGTACTCCACTTTGGACAGTTCTTGTGATTAACCCTGGACATGTGACTCTTTATTTGAGTCCCCCACCTTGGTTACTGGATTTCTGAACCTCCATTTGGACTTCTTGAACATACACGGGCCTTATATCAAGACAGATAATCAGATCCGGCTAGATCATAAAACCCTTGCATATCATTTGCATATTCATCATTGCATCATTTAACATTTGTTTATTTGCTTTTCAGGGTATCCATATCATATTTGGTTTGGTTTTGACCCCTTCTTCTGCATAGACCTCTGCTTCAACTGTCTTCATCAGCTATCTACTTCAACTATCTACATCATCACTAGCATCAGCCTGTCAGTGGCTCATTTCCAAGCATCAGTCTGAGGTCCTCATCAGCACTCACCTTCAGCAGCACTCATGACTACTCCCAGGAAGAGCAACATATCCTACCACTTCTTTGAGCCTGTGTTGACTGGTATCAGGCAGGTCCAGTCACTCATCACACCTGATTACATCCCTTTGTTTAGAGAGCATTATGGAGGAATCCTAGAAATGGTTATGGACCTTGACCCTTCTCAGAGGAGCATGATCCACACATGCTTGCAGTTTTATGACACCCCTCTGAGGTGCTTCACATTTCCAGACTTTCAGCTAGGGCCTCTGCTGGAAGAGTTTTCTTCATTTATTGGGGTACCTATCATGGGTGGCATCCCCTTCAACCCAGAAATGTCAGCTCCCAGCAATGGAGAAGTTACAAAAGCACTGTACCTGGAACCTGCTTTGATTGAGCAAAATATGACAACAAAAGCTGGAATCCCTGGTTTGCACTTGGACTTCTTGATTTCTCAGGCCATCTTGAAGGCCTCAGTGGGAGAATGGAGGGCAGTCTGTGCACTGTTAGCCCTCAGCATATATGGGGCTATACTGTTTGCAGATGAGCCCAAATTTGTCAGCAAGAATGTCATCCATCTGTTTCTTCTGAGGAACCCAGTGCCCACATTGTTAGGAGATTTTTATTACTTCATTCATCAGAGGAATGAGAAACAAAGGGGGAAGTTGGTAAGATGTTGTGCTCCTTTGTTTCACACCTGGCTGCTCAAACACCTGCCTAAGTCAGATGCTTTCTTGAATCCCCACCAACAGAAGAATTGGGCCAAGAGACTCATTGCCTTGACTTCAGATGATATTAGATGGTGCACCCAGAGCACCAAGGGCAAAGACATTATCACTAGCTGTGGACAATACCCAAATGTGCCTCTGATAGGAGTAAAGGGTTGCATCAACTACAATCCTTTGCTGCTTAAGAGACAACTGGGTTATGCTTTGGTTCACCCTCCTAGAGTGCAAGATTTAGCTGAGACCATGTACTGTGAAGTAAAACCTAATTCAGCTGCTGTCAGACAAGCATCCTGGGCTTGGGGCAACATCCAGACAAAAGGGATGGCTATTCTTGGAAGGTGTAATAATGTTGCCTCAGCTCAGTACTTTGACTGGACCCGTACTAGAGCTCGGATTACTGGAATGCCTTTCACCTTGGAGGACATACCTGGACCCTCAACAGTACAACCTGCAGCAACTGTCAGCCTAGAAGAATTTGAGAAGCTGAAGGAAAGGAATGAGAACCTATCTCAAGCCTTGAAGAAGACCCTTTGGGAAAGAAGTGATGGTCGTTTAGACATTGAGAGGTTGGAGAAGCTTAGGGTGGAGCATCTTGCCAAAATTGAGAAGACAGAGGACTACATCAGGAAAGCAAGAGCTGGGGAGCAAATATTGAAGAATGCCTATAAAGAAGCCAAGATTCAGAAGGCTAGGACTGAACTCTATCTGCAAGAGAGTCAGGCTAGGTGGGTCAGGATCACTGAAGCCCGTACTCAAGAAGACCAGAAGACTCGAGCCAAGATTGAACAGTTGGAGGCTAATGAGAAGGAGCAGCAGGAAGCTTTGTTGGCAGCCCAGAAGGAGA
Source organism: Lathyrus aphaca (assembly GCA_963966055.1). Taxonomy (NCBI): domain Eukaryota; kingdom Viridiplantae; phylum Streptophyta; class Magnoliopsida; order Fabales; family Fabaceae; genus Lathyrus; species Lathyrus aphaca. Next base: position 524,737,973 of record OZ014522.1, on the reverse strand, counting down.
TTTCAGAGTTGAAACTCAGAGCAGGATTGAAGAGATCAAAGGACCAGGACAGGCATAAAAAGCTGACCACCGCCATTGCCACCAGGAACCTCCTCATTAGGACCATTACAGAGCACCCAGCTGGTCCAGTGACTGAGGCACTTCTGAAGGAGGTCAAAGAGGATGAGTTTGGACTGGATGTCTGATCCTTTGTTTGTTGCTATTTCCATTTGATGTACTTTTCTTCTTTTGTTGTATTTTGACCCTCCAGGGGCATGTGTTGTAAAACAAACTATGTATTGTTCATCATTTGTAATATATTAATTTTCTTTCATTTGGGCTTCTCAACAACATCAAGCATCTTCCTCGAGGTCTGGAAAGGTCAAAACCAAGAACCAAACCGGATACCTTGGAAAACAAATAAGCATACTGCATTGCATACTAACTTTTGTTTTGTTTTGTAGGTTTTATTATTATTGTTTATAACTTTGTTGTGACTTCAGGAAACATTGCTCGTCGCCGAGTGTTCCCTGTCAATCGCACGCACCGGTACCCTACTCGCAACAACCTTCCAAGTATTCAGATGGAACAAGTACAGCAGGATCTGACTGAGGTCAGAAATCAGATGGCTAATGAAAGAGTGGAGATGAGAAATCAAATGACTCAATTCATGGCAGTAATGACTGGCTTGGCCCAGAGTCAAGAAAGGTTAAGGGAACTGGTGGAAAGACAAACTCCCGAGGAACCTCATCTTGGAACTAGGGGAACTAGTAACAATGAGCAAGGCCAGCCTCGTATTAATCCACCAGTATTTGGACCTCATCTGGATCCAGAAGCTAACATCCTGAGGAATGTTCAAGGTAATACTGCTGGAGGGAGAATCTTGCAAGAGGATCCCTAAGAAGAGCAGTTTAATGTTATGGGAGCTGGAGATGAAGTCTATGACAGGAGATTGGATGAAATTGTTGAGAAGTTGAGATCTTTGGAGTCTCAGAATTCCTTAGGCTTTGATGTGATTGGATGCACTGACACTACCCCTTTAAAACACAAATCTTTTAAGCCTGGATCCGTCGAGTACGACGGACAATCTGGGTGCTAATACCTTCCCAGGTTGTAACCAACCCCCTTTCTCAGTTTCTCTGGTTCGCGACCGTCTTATCCATATCTTTCTAGGTTTATGAAGCATTACCTTTCCTTCGGGATAAAAATGCCTAGCTGGAGACTCTATTCATTCCTTTCTCTTTTCGCCGACCGTTCGCGTCTGTACCCCTTTTGACCATGTGTCATCAGGTGGGAGCGACAGAAGGCTATACAAAGACAGTCAAGGATCCATAAAGCTTCCAAACCATGTGCAAATTGTTCAAAACATCCCACAAGTCTTCATTTGAAGCCACAAGTCTTGAAAAGAATTGAATTGATCAAAGGAGGCAAACAGTGCAACATCTCTTGATGAAAAGGGGCCAAATTAGGGTTTCTATTTTACTGGGCTTCTCAGGGAAATTTTGATCCAGAGTTGATTCCATTGTCTTCTATATGATTTCAAGTGCCTAGGGTTCAAATTTCATCCATAGAAACATTTTGGAAGTGGTTCAATTGTCCAGCTGATTGAAAATCAATGAATTGGGGAAAAGTCAACCATGCTGAGGAAAAAGTTAACTCCTAACTTTTTGAGATCAAAATCATGAAATTAGGGTTACAAGGATCCTATGGTTCAAATTTGATCAATAAATGATAGAGTAATCAAGAGAAATCAAGAAAATCAAAACTTACCATTTTTGGAAAATTAGGGTTTCCAAAAATGGCAAATTTTGGCCATTTTTGCAGCCACTTCAAGAAAGGCCTTCTCCCAAAATACAAGGGCTATGAAAATTCTACCTTAATCCAATTAAAGAGGGTATCCTAAGCTTCAAATCCATATGTGGAACTCACTCTTAGCATTAAAATTGAGAGAGATATGATCATGCAAAGATTGGGCAAAACAAGGCAAAAAACAAGTCATGGGCGAGGCAGCCTACTGGCCTGCGCGCACGCCCTGCCTGGAATTTTGTCAAACAGGTGGTGTGCCACAAGTTGTGCCATTTGTCTCCATCAAGATGACTTCAAATGAAAAAACCTCCAACATCAAAGTTGTTCCTTGCCATGTTTTCTACAAGTTTCATGTTTACCATATTTTTATTTGATCAAGTTATCAAGGACATATGAAAGGTCAAAGTGTGGATGTTCAAACTGCAAATTCACAAGGCATCTTGCCCAGGACAAGGTCATTCAGTGCAGGCCCATGATGCATCATTGTGGCATGATTTTCAAAGATTCATTTGAAGTGTTTGGAGGTCATATTCTATGTTAGGTTGAACTACAAATTTGTTGTATGAATCATCCTCTTTGATTTGAGCACAAGGATGTTAGGGTTTAGTAGCTTGAGCATGAAGAAATAATCCATAGAATAACAACATATCAAATGGTTTTCTTGAATGTTAAGGCATTGTGTTATGTGATGAATTCAGGTTATCTCAGTTTGAATACGGTTCCATGTTATGATCATAGTGCTTCATCACTTGGAATGCAAATGGTTCCATGTTTACATATACACCATACTTGCCATACATCTCTTTTCCAAGATCAAACAAAATGACCAATTTCAGATTTGATCAAGCATGTTATGCAACCTGATCAAGTTAGTTCCATGCCATCACTATTAATCCTCACAATAAGTAACATGAATACCACACCATTGGATCATATTCGAACTAAATGAATTCAGCTTCACTAACCATTGCTCAATCCACCCTCATTGCACCTTGCACCTCAAGTTAAAGTAACTATGGTTCTAAATGTTAACCATGAGGGTTAACAATTAACCTGAGCTATATAAAGTTTTCTCCAACTGGATTTTGAGGACACTTCATTCTGATCCAAATCTCATCACAAGCTTCATCCATTTTCCTCTGATTTTTCTTTCTGATTTTGGGAGCTACATTGCATTTCATCTTGCTCGATTCAGATCCATCTTCATCAATCCAATCTCAACCTTCATTTGTTCATCACTATCTTCATCATGAGCTTCATTTCCATGGCTGCACTCAAGTGAATTTCACAAACTGCACCATTGAAGATTTTTGCATAACATCAGGAGTTGCACTGCATTTCACCCACGGTGTGGCAATTATCATCAATTCATCATCACTACTTTGATATACACTTTCTCCATGGATCAATCTTGTTGAATCTTCAAGAATAAGTGTGACTGCATTTTTGGATTTCTAACATTTCATCAAGGATTTAAGCATTGCGGAGTGTTTATTTCACTCAATTGTGGATCAAGATTGTTTTGCACAAAGAAGTAGATCAAGTTCTCTGTTTTTCCTCAACAAATCGCAACTCTGCAAACAGGTTCCATCTCTGCTCTCAGATGTGTGATTTCATTTCTTTTTCATTAGTTTTGTGATGGTATGAGCTTTCTAGAAGCTTTGGTGTGTCTGGCTAGTGTATAGGCCTCTTACAGGCTTAGATGCAGTTTTTAGGTGTGTTTTTTTTGCTGCGATTTGCTATATTCTTGAGTCCTAAATGAAAACTAAGGGTGGATTTGAAGTGTACTCAGTGAGAGGAAGAGATTGATGGTCTTAGATTTTGTTTCAGTGGAGTTTGAGCCATGCCCTAACCGAAATGTGATCGGAAAAGATGACCGGAGAATAGCTCCAGTCACCTGAACAGTGTGCCTTAATTCCCTTCAACATTATAACACGTTCATTGGATCATTTCAATCATGTGGTTCACAGCACACCAACACATTAATGATCAGCATGGCAATCACGTGCGTTTTTAAAAGGAAAAGTTCAGGTTGCTTTTTGCACCCCAGCGCATATTGCCTTAGGCCCAGTGTAGTTCATTTTCTTTTTGTTTCCACCCCCAGGCCCAATCCTTTAATTCTTTAAATTTCTTTTATTTTCTTTTATTCAATTTTATTTCATTTTCGTTTTTGATTTTATAAAATACCAAAACACCTTTAAAAATTCCCCAAAAATTCATAGGTGATCCTCATATTTTTCTTTAATTTTCCATAATTTTTGTTTTCATTTTTGTCCATTTTTTAAGGCAGGATTAATTTCTCATTTAATTGTTTCCTTATTTTCTTCATTTTTGACCAATCTTCTTATCCATTTTATTTCTTTTAAACCATGAATAATAAATGGTCCATCCTTTTTAATTATTCATAGGACTCCCTAAGCCTCCCAGAAATATTTTTGTTTTGATTTTTAGGTCATGATAGGTCATGTTTTGGTCTCATTCTTTCATATGTGTGCACATAAACCCTAATCTCATTCCACACTTCATTTGATCATTCAAAAATAGGAATTTTTGTGATATTTTTTAGACATAAGTTACCTTCTGGATTGTGATCCCAATTGTCCAATTTTCATAATTTTTCTAAGCGATTTGATATTTTTCTAAGTTGCTTAAGTCATAAGTAACATTTTTGGTCTTTTCCTTCACTTCCTTGGATCCAAATTGAATAAGGCATCCATGCCATTACATTAAGGTCTTTATTTTGAGTCTATTATCTCCTATGGGATATTTACAAGTGTTGATTATCCTCCTTAGATCTTCACCTTTGTTATTCTAGGGTTTCTTAAGTCATACGTCATACTTGCCTTACTTTGACCTAATCTCACTTCTTCTTCTACATTAGCCATCTCAAATCCTATTTGTGCATAACCTAACCTTGTAATATCTTTGTTTTGTGTCTCATAAATGTATTATGATCATCCACATATGTTTACCTCAAGTTTAGACCCTTTTGTATTCTTTTGAACTTCATTTCTCATTTAAGGATCCTTAAAACCCTAATTTGTGACACTTAGTCTTAAGATACCTCTTACCATTTCATTTGTGAGTACTTTGTGAGCCTAATTTTCATTATAACTTTTCATCAAGCATATGGGTTTTGTAAGAGGAGTTCAATATTCCTTGGTCATTTTTTATTTTTCTTTCTAAGTAATTTGTTTCATTTCTAAAACCATGTTTCCATGTGCATTCTTTCATCTTCCAATCTCATGTTGAATCTCTTTAACTTGAATCTCTTATTTCCCATATGATCTAATTTTATCCTTCATTTTCATTTAGTGTTAAGTTCTGGACTTTGCACTTACTTTAGCTTTTAGGAGATTTTAACATGATAAAACCCTTAGGTTTCCCTTTTAACTTCATCCTTAGGTTTCATTAGGGCTTAATAACACTTTAGGGCATAATTTATGTTTGTTCATTCTTAGGGCTCTAGATTAGGTTGAATTAGCTACTGACTTTTGAAGTTTGTTACCTTATAAGATACCTTAGACTTAGGTATTAGCCTTAGAAGTTCACTAACACCTCTCATTAGCTGGTGTTAGTTGTTAATTGAATTTTGCCATGTTATAATTGTTCAAATTATTTCATCATTCCAACATTTGTTTTGTAGGGGGAAGATTGAGGTAAGCATTACTTCATTCCAATCTCTTATGCATTGTTATTGTGTGCCTTAGAACTTGGTGCTATGTTCATAGGCTTCCCTTTTGTTCTTTAGATTCAACTTAACTTCCTTAGGAAGTAAATGAAATCTAACTTGATTTTCTTTTCCTTAGGTTTAGAATACCTCACAAACCATAGGATCACCTCTTGTATATAATAAGATAACTTAGGGTTGTGTCTTAGTCCCCCTTTAGCTTTGACCTTTTGCCTCTTGAGTCTTCTTCTCTCATCTTCAAACAAAATAAAAAACACTTAATAAATGCATGAAAGAATATCTTGTGTATAGCCTTATTCCATGGGGCACTTACATTCATTCCATCTTGGAATAGTGTGAGCTTGTATAGCATGATGTACAAGTCTGATCAAGAGATTATTTTCACAAAGAAAACCTAAAAGATACTTCTTCACACAAGCTATAAAAACATTTAATAAGTTCAACAAGCTAGTGAACTTGGACCCTAATCCTTGGAAACAAGTCTTGGATAAATTCTCCTTGCTTGGTGTGCTTGTTCTATTATTCCATCTTGGAATGTAGTAGCAAGTACACATTCCATGGAAAAGAGTTTGAATTCACTTCCTTGTGCCAAATTCACACAAAACTCTTAAAAAGCAAACAACAAACAATAAGCGACTTTCCTGCGGGAATTCTCTTCTCACCTCATTCATTCTCCACGCGAACTTGCGACGACTTGTCTCGCATGCAAGACAGTAAACGCACTCGTACCAGAAGAACCTGCAACACCTGAGCCTAGACATACGCAGTTCTAGTGCATAAAAAACACAAACAAGTTCCCGCCTTAGTTAGGCGAACTACGTCGACTTTGATCGTCATTTTCCCGATGAGGTACGTAGGCAGTAGGGTAGGGCCCATTCGAGCACATTCTTTATTTCCCCTACATTTCCCCCTTTTCTTTTCATTTTCTCTTTTAACCTTTATCATTCCTCATTTCCAGTTCTAGTTAGCAGTCTTCATTCAGCAGCATCTTATTTTTTTAACCTTTGAAACAGACAAACAAGCGTGGATCCCGTCGGGTACGGCGGACAGACTGGGGTGCTAGTACCTTCCCAGGTCGTAACCAACTCCCGAACCCAGATCTTTGGTTCGCAGGACCTTGTCCTTTCCTTCTTCCTCAGGTTTGTGCAGCATTACCTTTCTCGTTCCTTTGGGATAAAAATGCATGGTTGGTGACTCTACCTTTTCCGCGCCACTTTCGCGTTTGTACTAGGATGAAAATCCCGGGAGCAACAAAATTGTTAAACCAATTCGATTCAAACTTGTCTACTTTGGGGGCTACTAAGCTAGGAAGGAAATTCACTATGTAGTATCAATTTAAAGACTTCTCAGCAAACACCTACAGCTTACAGTCTTCTCATTTAATCACTACTAATGCAACTTCTACTTAGGAACTTCTAAATATGAGAAACCCATCCTTACTTCCAATCACCTCAGTGATGTCTCATAGTCCCAATATTCAGTTGCTGATATTGATGACTCTCTACCTACACAACAATTCAAAACAGAAGCCACACTTCCATGACAATAACTTAGAGTTGCTTACAAGCTTCCTCCAAGAACAATCCACCTCTTTCTTAGCAGCTTCGAGGTTTACAAACAAAACATCCACAACATTAAACTTTATTGCACACGGCTGCAACAAGAACACAAACCTAATAATATGTATTTTCATCTTTGGTTGGTTACTAAACCTAGGTTACAAGGTTTCTTTTTATAACCTATTCCCAACTGGATTTGGGCCTAAAAAATACAGCATATCAACTGCTACAAATATGCAGAAAAAATCAGCTACAATATAAAAAGATCTTCAAATCAACAACTCCCTAAAATATCTCTAAATATAGTAACTCTATATTTTTAAATATTTGATTTTGTCTTCAGTGTAAATTTGAGTCTTCAAGATCTTTTAAAACAGCGCCACTTGGATTGCTTCAAATCTTCTAAATATTTTGTTTCTGTTGAAACCATAATAGAAACTTCAATCCATCTTCAGCAGTTCATGATGTCGAATGAATTGTCTTGACATCTTCTTCGACATGTTTTTCCAGATGTTGAAACACTTCAACATAACATGTTTGGGCGCACAAAAGGACTCCTTGCTTAATGTTTTCTTTATTTTGCAAAGATCTTGTATATATACAATGCTGCTATATTTGTCTTACAAAATTCATGCCAATCTAAAAATATAGAACTTACAGATGGGATTGGTCTTGTAAAAAAGTGGGACCATAATCTCTATATAAGAGATTGAAAACTGTTTAAGAAATAGTTGGGAGGTTCAAGACTTATACGGAAGCCTGACGGAGTTTTAAAACAGACCGGAGAAAGTTTAAAACAGAAGAAATAAGTCCTAAACACAAAGGATTCCTCATGACACATTTTGACTATTCATTTTAGAAAACAATGGTTATGTGTAAAAATGTTCACAGAAAAAGATTCAGAGATGAAAACTTAATGCGGTGAAAAAAGCAATTGCGCCGAGTTTTTGAAAATGGAATAGATGAACCCTAATGGTTCATTTTTCAAAAAGGGATGGGCCTTACACTCTAATAGAGGACCAAGAGTGATAAAAACCAAATTGAAGGTGATTAAAACCAAACGCCTAGTTTTTGGTATTTTTTTGATATCTTAAATATAAAAATATTTAAAATCTTTGATAAATTTCAAACATAATTGAAAAACAAGTTGATACCTAATGTTTGGATTATGTTTTATCCATGAGACAACTTGAATATCATTTATGTTTGAAAAATCAAGTGAAAGAAATTAATTTTAAAATGTTTAGAAACAAAGAAAATTAATATTTTATGAAAATAATAAATGTATAAAAAATATATATATTGTAGATTTTTTCATTGAATAAAATATTTAAACATTTTTGAGAATTAATGAAAAAATAATCATTTAAAAACTCGAAATATCAGAGAGAAATTAATTTTGGATTGAATTAAATAAAATCACAAAATTCAAATTTTTGAAAATTTGAAAAAGGGCGCCAAGAACACACGCCATGGTTGTTTTGCCTAGAATTTGCAAAATCAATCGTATCTCATGGAATATGCATCCATTTGAGATTAAATAAACATCAACATTGCTCGTTTTGATCCCACGAACACAATCGAACCAATTAATTTCATTTATTTTGTATGTAGAGTGAAGAACACTGAAGAACCCTAATTTGGCATGAGCCTCATGAAATTCTACATGATGATGATTTTATGAAATTGATTTAGGGGAATTGCTAAGAATATGATTATGCATATATGGCAAAAAGATAGTGCAAGGAAATATGCATGGATCATGAATTATCCAAGTTTGAGGCTTACCTAAACTTGAGCTTTCAGCTGTAATTGTGATTTCGAGCTAGAGGTGTTACAGAGATGTTGTGATGATCTAGACAACTTCCCTACACCATATGGAGTGTGTTTTAACACTTAGACTTGATCGCAAATGGCTGGATCAACTTCTGATCTTCAAGTTGCAGAAACCAAGCTTATTTGAGGTTTTGAAGAATGATTATGGGTTGGAATTGTTCCATAGGTGGCCTAAGCGTTTGAACACCTCATAAACATCATATCTGATATGTTTGAACAATTGGTTTGAGTTTATAGTGGCCACAAATCAAAAACAAGTAGTGATTGCTCAAAATATCAAGTTTTGAGTCTTTGAGAGAAAAGGAAAGAAAGCTTGGAGATCAGAGGCTTTGGTGTAATTTTTATGATCAAATGAGGTCTCTATTTATAGGCAAAGATGTTGAGATTACTTAGTTCTTAAGTCTTTAAGAGATGAGGTCACAATTGTGAGTCATGCATTGTAAAAATATCTCTTACACATGAAATGATGAATTTCTCAAATAGCTCAGCTATGCAGCAACAAATTTCACATTCCTCAGAAGTTTTATGCTTGGATTGTGTCCAACTATTGCTTGTTGAACAATATATCCAAGAATATTCCATTTTGGAGTTTGGTGACCCTTAGATCAAAATGCATAATGTTGAAATTCATGAATGTCATTTTGGTGAATTCCATGGTGTAATCATAAACTTGCAAGTTTGATCAGGTTTGTAATGATTGTTTAGATGCTTAAACCCACTTGACATTGTCCTTTGTTTCAAAAAATCAGATTTCAAAAGTTTGTGAAAATTTATTTTTTGCAAAAACAGTTTGGGATGGTGACATTGATCCATGATTTCTTCATGTACAAGTAAGATCTTTTCATGCCAATTGAATCTTAGAATTGTTGGAAATATTTGCAACAAAATTGACGTTTTGAGAAGGACCTAAATCAGCTTGGAACTTGGTGAAAAATCCCTCCAAGTTTTGAAGTTTTGTTAATTTTGTACTAAGACAGATTTTGTCTAAGTGTTGAAAATCAGTATTTTCCTTGATTTTAATCCAAACACAATTTAAAATCCATGAAGAATTGGAGTTTATTGTAGTTTAATCATTTGTAGATTATGATGAGATCTTTTATTTGAGCTTTGGTTCAGCAAAATTTGATGCTTGGATCACAAGTTATGATGCTTGGAAGTAGGCCACTTGAACACTTTTTTCCATAACTTGGAAAAATTTCTAAGTTTCAAAGGTTGCCCCGTTTACAAATTATCTTCAAATATCTGATTTTTTGTGATCAAATTCATTCATGAACCATATATTCTTGTAATATAGGTCATGAGGATCATTTTGGGTGAAAAAGTCAAACTTTAACTTTTTGGTCCATATGGAAATTACACTGGATACCCTGGTTTTCTGATTCTTTGACTGGACATCCTCTGAGGTGTTTTGAACTTATGAATGGACTTCCATGATGTATATGAGCTATTTAAACCATTCCCTATGTTTATAGGCTCTTATCCAGATGAAAATCTTGAATTTTGGTTCCCCTATTAGTCTGAAACCCTAATTTATGCACTATGAAACCATAATCTTGCATTTTATGATCTATGCATCTCTTGTACTTGTAAATGGATTGTCCAAGTCATGTAAACATTATTGATGATGTATGGAGGTCTTGTATCCTTTCTCTATGAAAAATTTCATCTGGAGGGTATTAGTTGACTGAAACCCTAATTGGTGATTGTGATGACTTATGGCCTAGATCATTGAAACTTTTGTACAGTCCTTGAAAGATTTTCCGTCATTTGAGATTCATTAACCCTTTTATTGGTAATTGAAAGGTTGAAAATATTATGTATTAATGATTTTTCCTTTGCCTGTATCCTCTGAGGGACTCAAGAATCCTGATTCATTGTGGGGATATTGTCCTGATCAGTCTGACACCGTTAGTGGATTCCCTCTTATGAGATGTATATCTTAAGGTCAAAATTTAGGATATGACACCTAGTCTTTGAGAATGTTCTATTTGTTAAAGGTTTAACTTCCAATCTAATAAGTATAAGTCAACTATGTGACCAAGGTTTCAAAGTTAACTTTACAAAATCTGAATGATTGGTAACTAATAAGAAAGATGAAGTTATCATAAAGGTTTCAGATATAAAAATAATTGTTACTTGTGGACTTCTTAAGAAACAATTTCCACATGCTTAATGACAAAAGAGGATGAAGTTAAGTTATGGCACCAAAAGTTTGGTCATCTTCATCTAAAAGGGATGAAGAAAGTCATATTAAATGGAGCATTCAGAGGAGTTACTAGTTTGAAGATTGATGAAGGGAAAATATATGGTGAGTGTCAGATTGGAAAGCAGACAAACATGTCCCACAAGACCCTCCAACATCTTACCACGCCAAAATTTTTGTAGCTACTTCACATGGAATTGATAGGCATTTGCAGGTTGAAAGTCTATGAGGAAAGAGGTATGCTTATGTTGTTTTTGTTGATGACTTCTCAAGATTCACATGGGTGAATTTTATCAAAGAAAAATAGGAGGTATTTGAAGTTTTCAAGGACCTGTGTCATAAGATTAAGAGAGAGAAAGAGTGCAACATTATCAGGATTATAAGTGACCATGGAAAGGAATTTGAAAACAACAGGTTTGATATTTATATTCCTCTGAAGGAATAAGTCTTGAATTCTCTTCACTAATTACTCCTCAACAAAATGGTGATGTTGAGAGAAAGAATAGGATTATTTAAGAATGTTCAAGAGTCATGCTTCATGCTAAAAAAATTCCATACTTTTTTTGGGCTGAAGCAATGAACATTGCTTGCTATATACTTAGTAGAGTGACCATCAGATTTGGTACTTCTGCCACTCTATAGAAACCCTGGAAATGGAGGAAGCCAATTGTTAAGTATTTTCATGTGTTTGGAAGAAAATGCTACATCTTGACATATCGTGAGCAAAGAAGAAAAATGGATCCTAAAAGTGAAGAAGGAATTTTTCGTGGATACTCCATAAACAGTAGAGCTTATAGAGGTTTAAATCTAGAACTAAAGTATAAATGTCATAGAGAATGTTATCATTGATGACTCATTTACAAAATTTGATGTCACAGAGAGTGTTGGAACATTTTTTCCCGTAAGTGATGTTCCTAAAGAGGATGAAGATACATGAGAGAATACCGAACCTGAGAATATTCCCGAGCTTGTACCTGAACTTGAACCTGAAAGGGATGAACCAGTAGATAAAGGAACTTCCATCAGAATTCAAAAAGATCATCCTAAGGAACTTATAACATGAGATCTGAATGAGGGAGTGAAGACTAGGTCTAGGGATGTTGTATCAAATGCTTGTTTTGTCTCCAAACTTTAACCCAAGAATATCAAGGAAGCCTTGACTGATGAATTCTATAATAATAAGATGAAAGAAGAGCTGGAACAATTCAAGAGGAATGGACTTTGGGATCTGGTACCAAGACCTGATGGAGTTAATATTAGGTATTAAATGGGTGTACAAAAACAAGTTTGATGAACAAGGAGTAATCACCAGAAATAAGGCTAGACTTGTAGCACACGGTTATACTCAAATTGAAGGGGTAGATTTTGATGAAACCTTATCTCCATTGGCTAGATTGGAGTCATTCAAACTGTTGCTCGGAGTGGCTTACTTGTTGAATTTCAAGTTATATCAAATGGATGTCAAAAGTGTCTTTCTTAACTGATACCTAAATGAAGACATATATGTTGAACAACCCAAAGGATTTGTTAATCCTGACTTTCTTAATCATGTGTTCAAATTGAAGAAAGCTTTATATGGCTTGAAGCAAGCTCCAAGAGCTTGGTATGAGAGGTTGACTGAGTTTCTTGTTAATCATGGATATAGGAAGGGTGGTATAGACAAGACACTTTTTATCAGGGAGAAGGAAGGTAAGTTGATGATAGTTGTGTTATCCCTCTCAAAGGTTGATGTTTCTTGAGGAATGTGCTTGATTTTTATCTCATAATAAAACTTTCTTCATTCCAAGAAAGAATTGTAGGAATGATCATATGTTCCTGGAAGATCAGTTATCCTCCCTCATAATATTTTCATATCCCCTTTGCAGAGTCGATGTTAAGGTTTAATATTCCCCAGAAGAGTTGTGTCATATGGTTATCCATAACCATTTTCATTGTTCCCATATTAGTGGAGACAATTATCATTATTCAATCCATGAGTAGGATATGAAGGTTATGGTTTTTTTGGATTTATCCCCTGATGTTATCCCCACTAGAGTTTACTTTGTATGCACCTCTGGAAGGTCATTATCTATCCCCATTAGAGTTTATATGGACAATTATTATCCCCCAAGAGTTTGGAAGACTTATCTCTTTGGTGTTTCCCTAGAAGTCCTTCCCTCGATGTGGAATTCATAATTATATCCCTTTTGTGGATTATTGAAGATTGATATTTGGGTTTATCCCAAGCAATATCTTTCTCTCCACAACATTGAGTTGAGCCTTATAGTAGGATTTATTCCTTTGATGGATTTTAACTATACCATGCAGGATTTCTTCATGTTGAATCCCTAGCAGAATCTCATGTGATATTTTTTATTTCGGCCTATTTGTGGTTGATATTAATTTCAGTAAAACAACCTGTCAACAACATGTTGGACAAGATGTCCTAACATGTTGTATAACAAGTTATATATTGGAGGAGCAGGTTTTACAAGATGACGGATAAGATGTCCTAACAGAGTTATTCGACATATTTGTCTGTTATAGTTTTGGAAACTATTATTTTCTGTACAAATCATAGAATATTATTTTGAATATTATGTGATCGTAGTTGGTGTCCAAGAGTGAATATTTTCAGAGATTCATTTTCGAATTGAATATTTAAAGTTTGCTAATCAAGAAGACTTTTTAAGAAACAAAAAAATTAAAAGTTTCTATTTTCTTGGAGAATATTTTGCAAATTATGTGCAACCAGAACTGCTGAGATTTGAAGCCCAAACTCTAGTCTGATTTATAGTTATAAATAGGATGGATTAGCCCTAGTTTTTAATAAGAATAAATATTTAAAATAGTGAGTATTAGGGTTTGTGCTTTGTGAGCCTCTGTTGGATCGAGTTGATGCTAAGAGAAAGACTGTTTTATTGAGTTGTAAAGTTTTGATCACTCTTAAGCTTTTAAGCATATAGTGAGTGTCATCACGTTGTGATTTTTAGGGAATTGAGAAGGGTCTCATACCTAGGAGAGTTTTAGATAGAAATATAGCACAGGTAGTGATTAAGTGACAAGTTAGAAACCGAAGGTTGTTTCACTTATAATTAATACTATTTAGTGGATTTCATTCTTGGCTTAGAAGCCCCCAGAGTATGTGAGTTGCACCAAATTGGATTAACAATTAATTATGTGTTCTTTACTTTCTTCAACTATATTTGTTTGTGTTCATGTTGTTCATTGTGTGATAAAAGCAGAGATCAGTTGTCTAGACATCTCATATGACATATGTGATCTGCTATACTAGAATTTCAATATCTCCATCTTATTAAAATTAGTCGAGTACCTGGCGGTTGTTGTCATGTTTTATCACTTGTTAATTATTTTTATATTTGTTTTGCCAGCATGTTCATATGCATATATTCATGCATCTTCTTTGTGTATAGCATCATGTGTGTCATCTTGCATTCCTTGATGTTTTCCCCTCTCTCTAGTGTTGATTTCTTCGCAAAATGTTTGTTTCCTCTCTCCTATATAGAGTATCAACCATTAAGCAAAAAGAGTTCATCCTTTCTAACTACCCACGAAGTTTGTTTCTCATGGATGATTGTTGATTCAGTTTCTTTTCCAACTCATTATATGGATGAAACTTTCCTTAGTTGAGATATTTCCTCCTCAGGATGAGTCTTATTTGACCATTTCTCTCCAACTCATTCTTGGATTGAACTTTGGTCCCCTATGAGTTTATTACTTTGGTTTAAATGCCATTTGTTTGGTAGTAAGTAATAGTATGCGTTTTATCTAATGGATTACCTTTGTTTCTACTTAGCCAGTAGTCGGTAATCTCTCCCTGGCATGTTTATTATCTATATTAGCCTACCCAATAATAGGTAGTAGATAATATTTATACTCTTTTGGTCGGTTATCTCAGTTTTTTATCGCTTGGTGATAGTCGGTAATTCTTCCTTTTGAGCTTATTACATTTGCTTCTACCCAGTAACAAGTAGCAGGTAATATTTGTCTCCATTATTTGATTGATTACCATGTGTTTAAGCTACCCAGTAACTGGTAGTCGGTAATATTTCTTCTTGTATTTATCATCTGTATTAGCCTACCCAGTAACTGATAGTAGATAATATCCCTCCTCCCTTTGTTCGATTATCATGTGTTTGAGCTACCTAGTAACTGGTAGTCGATAATCTTTCTTCTTGAGTTCATTGCCTTTGCTTCTACCCAGTAACATGTAGCAAGTGGTGTTGTCTCCTTTTATCTGGTTAGTTACTTTTTTTCTACCTTGTTGGTAATTGGTATTCCTTTTGTCCGAGTTTATTATCTGTATTAGCCTACCTAGTAACCGAAAGTTGATAATATTTCTCCTATCTATAAGCTACCCAGTAACTAGTAGTTGATAATCTATTTTTTTAGTATTACCTGTATTAGCCTACCATAGGCCTGGTAGTAGATAATATTTCCCCAACGAATGTCTTAGTTACCTTTGTGGATTTCGATATCCTCTTCGACTGGTTTTTTCCCCAATGAAGTCTTGATTTTCCTTGCTAAGCCTTCCTTATTGGATCTATATCCTTTAAATGTGATTTGGTTTATTTTCATACATAGTCATCCTCGAGTCATTTCTATTTTCCATTGATTTATTTTTCCTGGTAACCTCTTATGTTATCTCTTTATTTTCCTCAGTTGAGTTCCATTGTAATCTCCAGCATCTGTGTTGGGTTTTCCCCCAACAGAGTTTTATCCTTCTTTTCTTCCCCAACATTTATTCAGTTCCCTACAGAGGTCATGGGTTTGCGTATCATTTCATATTCATATCATTATGTGGCCTCTTAGATCCAAAAATTGGGGTTTTAAATATTTAATTCTTTTTTATCTTGCGGAATGAAGATGTCAATTTTCATACCTCTAGATCGAAGAAACTTAAATAGGGGAAGCTGTAACACCCTAATAGTTGTCCCTAATATTCTCCACATTTCATCTGCATCATTTCAAACAAGATCACACATTGGTTCCTTTATCCCTTTCATATTTGGGTTTATGCCTTGTAGGGATCGCTAAGATTTGTGTGTTTCTTATTTTTTTTTATATTTGTTTATGTTTACTAAACTTTAATCAAAATCCAAAAATAGTTTGTTGTTCCCTTTATTAACTTTTTTAGGGAGAAGTCTAGATCAATAGTAATTCCTCAGCTCGAGTGTAATTCATCTGAACAAAGTCGAAGTTTGGTCAACATTGATTATCAAGTATTATGCTACCCCGATTGATCAAAGGGTTTCCCAAGATTTGATTGCTTAATACTAAAAACATTCCAAGGTTCATGTGTTTATTTGCATACCTTCTTTGACAAGTCAGAAATCAAGCCTAAAGCCACAACAGCACATCAAAAAAGTCGATTTTCCACTTTTCCACTGTGTAATTGATTACCATATTTGCCGTAATCAATTATAGCTGCAAAATATGAGCAAACTCAAATTATGTAGCATTTTGGCACCTTCATCATGAGAATATTCTGGATCAATTTCATTTAATTCTCTTACATCATCATAATTAAATTCCATCATACACCAACATTTAATTACACATGTGCACCATTTGATCTTGATTTTGCCTCCAAATTAAATTACCAAGCCTAAAATTGATTTCAAACCAAATTCTAAGTCACCACTAAAGCTCTTCTTTCAATTCTTTCCAAAACCCACACTAAAGCTCTTCTTTCATTTTTGAAAGTTATTAAGCTTTGAGCTAAACCTTCATTTAAACACATCATCAACATCAAATTATGTATATCAAAGATTTGGAGTGTGGTTCTTGAAGTTCATTTGAAGCAATTTCAGATTTGGAGTGGTAAATTCTTGAATCCACCATTGTTGAACACATTTTACATCTTCCACAATATGATCTCTTATTGATTCTTGTTACTTGATATTTAGATCTTGCAATTTTGTTTTTATTTTTGTTAATTGTTGTTGATTTACTTGATTTTTTGTACTCAATTGCATCCTTGATCATGAGGTGTTTGAAGAAATGATTGATCAAGGATTTACACATTTCAAAATTGATTTTCTGTTGTTTCTGTTGGAATAATCGAGTATAACATTTGATGTAATTGATTATGCAGTTAAAAAGTGACCTGGAACTGTATTTTTCACAGTGGTAATTGATTACCATTTGGAGCGTAATCGATTACACCTGCGAATTTTGCCTTTTTTAATGCTATTTGGGGCTATTTTGGCTCCACTTCTCGTCTTCTTCCCCTTTCTTTTTGTTTTTGCCTTGGATTGCTATTTTAAGACCATTTTTTCTTCAATTTCAAAGGACTTTGGATGTATATGAAGTTAGATAAACATTCATTAGTTCTACCTATCTTTAAATGAATTATTCAATTCATTTTAGGTGCTTTGAATTTGTGATATGTTTTGTACTTTAATCCATTAATTAATAGTGATTGAACTTGAATATGAAAGAAATTTGAAATGCAATTCAATTTGGTTTCTCTTCACCCATCTCCCTTTTCTTCTTTTTTGGGTCAATGAAAGTCTTAAACATCATGGAATTTCTATGAATTTCTTGATTGAGATGAGATCGTTACCTCTTTTCTTTTCGTGCGGTAATGCTTTTGGAGAATTATCTACATATCATTTCTCTATAATGAATCAACAAAAAGATCGTATTGATTAACCTCATATTGTATTGACTTCTATATAATTCCCTCCGTGATTTCTTAACATAGCGCTACATTTTCCCTGAAATCGGAAAAACTAAGTCAATTTTGTAAGTGAGATTGTTAGTCTCTTACTCTCCATGGTGTGGTTTGAAATTGATTGGATCTTTTGTTACCCGTGAGAGAAATTGACATACTCGTTGATTTTATCTGAGTTTGGAACCCCTCCCTATTGTAACGTATAATACCAAGTTTTCATTCTCATGGATGACTAGTCAAGTGTTCTCCGAAAATTGACACAAAAAGAGATTGTTCTTCATTAGAATCACGAATACTATTATGTATATACTATTATACTAACCATATTATTGTGCTAATCTTTACTTTTTGCTTTTAATTCTTGCTCTTTATTTCTTACTTTTATTTTTATGTTTTTGCTTTAGCATTCCATATCATATTATATTGCTTTTGCTTGTGTTTTCCTTTTGTCCATTTGGACCATACTTTATTTAAGACTTTAATAAAGGATAAAACTCTAAAAAATTAGTTCTCCTAACTTTGGATTGTGGTTACCTCTTGGATCTAGACTTTGGACTTCATTGGTTATCCTTGGACTTTGGACTTAGAATTAGGACCATTTCCCTATGCTTGGACTATTGGATTTGAGATATTGGGTTTTGAGTTATTCATTGAAGATTTAGCTTGCTTATGGCTTATGCTCAAAGTGGAAAGAATTATTGTTTATGATTATGCTATGGAGCTTACTATTTTGTGGTTAGATCTTTCTTATCCTTAGATTTTACTTTATGCTTTAGGACAATCCCTTAATCTCCACCCCTTCTTAAAATTTTAAAATCTTCTTTATTTTTTCAAAATCTTCTTGTTTTCAAACTCAAACATCTTTCAAAAATAAAAACCTTGACTTTGTCAAGTGGTTTTACCTTTTCTTTTCATTTTTTAATAAGTGCTAAAGAACTCTAAGCATATTGACATCAATTCAAAAGTAAAAAAGACCAACCTCACTCAATTGTTTATGTGCCTTGTTGCATCCTGTTTTTTTTACAAGTTTAGACATGAGTCATTTCATAGTCGGGTGTAAATCTCCTATTTTCCATAGCGTGGTTTCAAATAATTGGATCTTTTATTGCTCGTGGGGATATTTTGCATACTCGTTGAGTTATCTAAGTTGGAGCCCTCTCCATAGTGATGTATGAGACCATGTTTCATTCTTATGGTTGATTAGTTGAGTTATCCACTTAAAATGACAAGTTGTCTCTACTTCTTAAAACTACCAAAACCAGCCAATTTTATTATTTGTACCACGAACTATGAGGTTTTGATCCTAGATTGTACTTTGTGGGTACGTAGGTATGAGGTGATAAGTCTCTCCAAACACAAAAATCTTAAAATAAACATCTTTTCTCATCCCTTCTATCTTATTTCAAGAAAATCTTTCAAACCAAAAGCATAGATATTTCAAAGGGTTCATATAGAGTACTATAGACGTTTTTTGCGCGAACACCTTCACTCTTTGTAACCAACCCCCTTACCCTGTCTCTGTTTGTTTTATTAGCTTTTTGCTTTTAGAATTTATTAGGTTTTGTTCGCTTTTTTTCCTTTTCTTTTTGGAAACAAATAAAAGTGCAGTGGCGAATCTTGTTCAATGAGTTAAGTAGCTTACACTCACGGTTTTTACTGCAACACCAAGGAAATATCTCAAACAAGGGTGTTAGAATTCCTAGATTGTGTGAAGCAGTACCTGATGGAGGTTCTTCAAGAATACTAGAATAGTGTATTTTCTCATACATTAGATTCTTTGGGTGGATGAAGTGGTACCTTATGAATTAAGGCTCTCCGAGGATACCAAAGCAGTATCTCAAAAAAAATGAGGTTCTCTAATCTAATGAAGTAGTATCTTATTGATCAAGATATTCCAACAAGGGGGAACGATACCTCAACCGCATTTAAAATTCATCACGACTACTAGAGTAATATCTTGAACAAATAAGATTCTCTGATTTGACGAAGTAGTGTCTCAAACAATGATATAAGATTTTCTAAATCATGTGAAGTAGTACCTAATAAAGGTTCTTCGGGGACACTAGAACAATATCTTTACCAAGACATGAGATTCTTTGGGTGGACGAATCAACACCTTATGAATTAAGGCTCTCCGAGGATACCAAAGTAGTATCTCAAAAACATATGATATTATCTAATCCAATGAAGAAATATCTTATTGATCGAGATATTCCAGCAAGGGGGAAAGATACCTCAATCACATTTAAGATTCTTCAAGGATACTAGAGCAGTATGTCGACAACAAAATATGTTGGGGAAAAAAATTTAAGAAAGGGATCAAGAATGAATTACACCTAACACACAACATCATCAAGGGATGAAAAACAAACACGAGGGACAACTCACATATAACAATCTTGCTAACAACAATTCAAACTAGGCATTCATCTAAAAAAACTCATATTTAAAGTATAAAAGCAAAATTTACAGGGGCTTTAAGGGTTGCAATGTGACTTGGCTAACAAGAAAAGGTATATCTCAAGGTAATTGAACCAAAAATAATGCCTAACAAATGAGAGTGATCACATCTCAAATACTCAAGCATTCACAACTTCTTTCACCTTTTTCTCATTATACAATTGTCACATCAATTCACACAACTTTATTTTTTTTTTCTTTTTACAATCTTTTTCCCTTTCTCTTTTTTTCTTTTTTTCTTTTCTTTTTCTTTTTCACTTTTTTATTTCTTTTTCAAACTTTTTCTTTTTATCAACCTCTTAGCAACCAACCTTTTCTCCCCTATTTGAATACAACCACACATAGTGACATGAATGCTCCCAAACTTATTAGGCAAGGGTAAAAACTCAAATAACAAGTCATGTTCAAGAAAATATTAGAATCTATACAAAAATGAACTCAACACCAACATGGATTCTAACAAAGGCTCAAATGGGGGTAAGCAAATTCTCACTCACTTACAAGGTAGATTGACTATTTGGTCAAGTGGTTATGCTCAAAATCAAACAAAATTCCTTGATCATTTTAATGCTATCATACATATCAACACAAATACAAGATTAAATATAATTCAAATGAGTTAAACAAGAAACTTGGTCTCCATGCAATTTAGTACACAGTGGAAAGGTTCCTCAAATTTGAATATGAACTAAAGTGATTCAAAATTGAAAATTTTTTTGCAAAAGAATAAATGTCATGTAAGTTGTACAAAGCCCAAGGTTCATATACATGATATGTCCTATAAAAGAAATAAATACAAACCTTAACAATGCAACTCTCTTTCAAACTCTTATTACCACCATACTTTTTTTTGTTGAAACACTCAAACTTGAAAAATCACATCATGTCTCCCCAAACTAATCAAAAATAAAGCTTGAGTAAAAACATAAAAAATTTCTAACTACCTAACAAAAACAAAATAAACTAACTAAACATAAAGTTATCCAAACTCAAAAACCGTTGGGTTGCCTCCCAACAAGTGTGTACTTCACGTCGCTAGCTCGACGCCTTTATTGTGCATGGGTAGTAACTTTACATGTCGATGCTTTCCTTCAAAGTGCAAACCTAAAGAAAGTGTCTTAGCCAAAAACTTGAACAAACATTACGAGAACAACATATATACAACACTTGAACAAACATAATGGAAAATAAAAGAAAAACAAGTATTTATACAAGCATATATACAATATATACAATTATGTACAATGCTTAGAAATATAGAAACTATCCCTATATGATTCAATATCATAACCAATCCCCAACAACGACACTGTTTTGTTCAAGCGGTAAAGCGGCAAGAAAAAATTATTTTCGGAAGAATTCCCTCAGGGATTTATATCGTCTCCTCAAAGGTCGGTACGAGGTAAAGAATTTCGTTTGACAATCTCTACCTTTGTAAGCTTGATTTCAATGGTTTTAAAGAGTAAAGAGGCAAAAGAAAAACATGAAAACAAGTCAATAAATCATTCTTTAGAGAGGTGAAAACTCTTCAAGAGTTGTATTTCCTTCTACCCATAAAGTACTAAAACATCTATAGATCAATTGCAATCCTAAATCACTCGTCAAAATCCGCATGTATCGCTCACAACACGTGTTATGTATAACACAGAGTTGAGAGAAAAATTGTATTCTCTCGTCGAGGATGTATCACACAACTCAACAACATGGAGAATTAAGATTTGATACGTACCCACGTAAATATTAGACCTCAACCAATAGACATTCATTTGAGTTCAAGTTCGAAAAGTATATCTCTATAGTGATCTGAACCCATTAAGATAGATAGTAAATTAAATATGACATCGATTAAGAGTTGTAAAAAAGATTTTATAAAAAGATTCATAAATACACATACAATCAAAGTAAACATACAAATAACAACCCCAATAAATGAAACATACATTCATAAGAATGATGAAGAACAAACATCTCACAGTTTGTCAACTCCGATTGAAGTTGATTTGACTCCACATCGTCAAGATGAATCCTCCATGTTTTGTTTCTTAGCTAAAATCTCTCAAGAATGTTTTCTGATCAAATGGTGCAATAAGTCCCAAGAGATAACTAAAAAATCTAAGAAGAAAAGTATATAATAGAATTCTGAGTTTTGGCAGTTTTTGACTGCGATAAAGCGGCAAGCAAATGGTTATGATTGAAAGAATTCTCGAGGGTTGTGGTATCCATAGTGATCGGTGGAGGGAAAGAGAACCATTCACGGTCACTTTATTTCTAAACTTGTTTGTTAAAAAGTGGTTGATAGTTCACACAAAATTAAAAGTGAAAAACATAAATACAGAAAGCTTAAATAAATAAACAGAGCCTTGTTGGGGTTGGGATCTCATCAATCGATAACACATGAATTCTTCTGATCATTTTATACACAAATCAATAATTCGTCTAATATCATTATGTATAACTCACATCATACATATCCTTTTGGTCCACGTATGTTGTGAGTGTTATTGTATCGATCGATAATTGCTCTCGCACATTTCCAATAAATACAATGTATTTATTACTTACGTAAATGTTACACCTAAACCCATCTCTGGCGTCTCGATCTAATGTATATTACTATAACATTGTCGCTCCCGGGATTTTCATCCTAGTACAAACGCGAAAGTGGCGCGGAAAAGGTAGAGTCTCCAGGCAGATATTTTTATCCCGAAGAAACGGAAAAGGTAATGTTGCACAAACCTGAGGGAGAAGGAAAGGACGAGGCCTTGCGAACCAAAGATCTGGGTCCGGAAGTCGGTTACGACCTTGGAAGGTATTAGTACCCCAGATCGTCCGCCATACACGACGGGATCCACGTTTGCTTGCCAGTTTCAAAGGGTGAGAGTATAAAGTTGCTGCTGGAATAAACCTCTAGCTGGGACTGGAAATGAGGAAGGGAACTGGAAAAGAGATCGAAAAGGGGAAAAGTAGGGAAACTAAAGAGGGTGTGCTCGAACGGGCCCTACCCCGCTGCCTACAAACCTCATCGGGAAAATGAGGATCAGAGTCGACGTAGTTCGCCTAACTAAGGCGGGAACTATTTGTTTGTGTTTTTTATGCACTGAAACTGCTTATGTCTATGCTCAAGTGTTGCAGGCTCGTCTGGTACGAGTGCATTTACCATCTTGCAAATGATACAAGTTATCGCAAGTTCGCGTTTAGAGTGAGTGAGATGAGAGAAGAATTCCCGCAAGAAAGTCGCTTATTGTTTGTTGTCGTCTTTTAAAGAAGTGTTTTGATTGTTTTTGTTTGTGAAAGTAGCCTCATGATTAGACTTGTACATCATGCTTGACCAGCCCATACTATTCCAAGATGGAACGAATATGAGTGCCCCATGGAATAAGGCTATACACAAGAGACTATTCCAAGGATTTGTTAAGTGTCTTTTGGATTTTGTTTGAAGATGAGATAAGAAGACTCAAATGAGAAAGGACAAACACTAAGGGGACTAAGACACAACCCTAAGTTATTTATTGTATGCAAAAGGTGATCCTAATGGTTTGTGAGGTTTTCTAATCCTAATGGAACAAAGGAAAAGAAAAGGAAATAGAATTCAAATTACTTCCTAAGGATGTTAAGTTGATTATAGAGAAAGGGGGAAACCTACCAAACACATATATGGAAGGTAGAAAAAATTAAACGCATACTGAATACATAAAAAATAAAAGGATAAAGTGTAAGGAAACATACCTCAACCTCCCTATAAAAAAAAGGTTAGTAATGCATTTTATTGAAAATAATAAAGCAAACTCACACCACAATTCAATCCTAGTGCTCTAGGACCTAAAGCTAGACTCAATCCTAAGTCTACAAGAACTAACAATCATGCTAAACAAATATTCAGCACCTACTACAACTCTCATTACACAAACAACTATGAAAACACAAGGCAAAACACAAGCAACTTTTTACATCCGGCACACAGCATGCAAAAATAGGTGTAAAAGATCATAAACAACATGAACTATATAACAAGCAACATACATTTAACAGCTGTTATATTTAAAAATAGACGCGAAAACATGGCAGATTTTATTATTTTCATTTTTTATGCACAAACTCAACATGAAATGTTCACTTAACATGAATATGCAACATGAATATGGATCAAGCACATAATTGGATGAACATTTATTTTCATGATGGATTAATGCAAAGATACACCAAATGAATCACTTATGCAACAAGTATGCAAAGTGTGGCATATACACATGAACATGATCATACACCAACATTAAATGGATCGACAAGTATGACATGTGGCTTAATGCAAAATTCAGAATTGAATCAATTTAGATGATGTGATCAACCATACCACACAAATGAAACAAAATTCACATACACATTTATGATCATATGAAATGCCACATTAAGTATGTGATGCCATGATGCAAATAGATTAACGAAATATGCGAGAGATTCAAAAACAGAATACATTATGATCATTTACATGCCAAATGATGCATGGACATAGCAACAATATGCAATAATTCAATTCATGCATAAATGAACACATAAACACATAATACGCAAAATGAACGGAAACGTGTCGAAACGACTCGAAACGGAGGAATGAGATGTCGAAACTAATCTTGAAAATTCCCTAAAATCAGTACCTAAACATATATGGGGATTAGAGGCACAAGGAAACAAGGTTGAGTAATCAAACTAGCTAAAATTTTGAGTTCCTACATGTAAACACCCCAAATTTTCCCTCACTCATTTCACCATGGCTTGTGATCTTTTCATTTGCATAGATTCAATCATAGCATCTCATATTGCACTTTTGCTTCATTGGTTCAAAGTCATCTGCATCTAGGGTTTGTGATCTGAGCAATCCCTGAGCCATCTGAGCAATTCCAAAGGTCTTCAATCACCTCAAGAGGGTCCATGTATGTTCAAGCATCATATTATATCCTCCCAAGATCAAGGAAGTCAAAAATCACAAGAATTGAGAAAGGCATGGAAGCAGAGCCAAGTTTAACTGCACAAATGACTTAAAATTAGGGTTTTGGTTTCAGAGGCCATAACTCCAAATTTTTTGGTCATTCTTGTTTCTATTGGTCTCTATGTGATATAAGGATCATGCATACCAATTTTCATGAAGAAATTCAATGGGGAAGGCATCTGACCAAGAGATGACTTCTTGAATAAGTCAGTGCAAAATCAGGGCATCTGAGGCCCCCAATCATCCAACCAAAGGGTCTTCTCCATCATTTTGGGTGTATATGATCTTTATTTGATCTTAGAAGAAGTTAGAAGTTCACAAAATTGAAGAATTTCAAGCCATTTGCAAAGTTGCCATTTTGGGAAAGTGACTTGTAATGCAAACTTGCCATTTTGGGAAAGTTTTTCAACCTCCTCTTTTTGATTCAAAAATGCTTCAAATGAAAAATTCATGGTCATGAAAGTTGTATATTGGATCATTCCCTTTTCAAAAAGTACAAGAACTTGATCTAATTCATCATAGAACTCAAGTTATGGCCTTGTAAAGTTGGGAAAATCACAAAATTTCACTTATGTACCAAAGAGGGAAACTTGCAAAACCACTTGCCAAAGCATTTTGTGACTTCAAACACACTTCTAACCATTACACAAACATAGTACATGACCTATAATTCAGAATTGCCCAAAGAATTCTCAAGTTTCATGCCTTGAACATCAAGAAATTACAAAAGGGCCAAAGCTTCACATAATTGCAAAACATCACACAAACTTCATTCAACTTGCTGAATTGCCTCAAAACCAATTCCATGGACACCCTTGATCTCAGCTGAACCAAGACAAGCCAAGAAGCCAGCTGCACAAGTGCCCATACCTCAAGTACAAAACTTTTGACTTTTTGGCAAGAAGCCCATACTAATCAGCTGTAGACACCACCCACTCTTTGGCCTATCACTACTTGTTATGTGGATCAAACCCAAGCTATAACACACAACATTGCAGCCTAACACTTGAGATTGCTCAGCATACACAAAATCACTCCAACTTGCAAAAGCTTTCGAAACTCATAGCTCACTGACTAAAACTCAAAACTACCTTCACCAATCAACTCAGCATCACTAAAGGACCCTTTCCCACCCTTCAAACAAGCCTAAAAGCACCCATAGCCAAAACACGATTCTGGTGCAGCAAGGTTGCAAGCCCTCAAACCAGCCACTCTCAAAGCTTTTCAAGCATCAAAGCTTCATCAGGAGGTCAAGGGGGTTGGTTTTGCGCAAAAGAAGTGGCCAGAAAGCTCCAGATAGCAAAGCTCCATCTCAGGTATACCTCAAGAACATTTTTTCCAGAACCTTGATTTCTTGTTGTAGAATGATTCTATGAGTTGCACTGATCATCCTGATAAGTTTAGTTTCGAGAATGGTTGAGAAATAAGCATTTCATGATCTCTGAAAGTTTTCTGACCTAGAACTAATTTGCTTCGATTCAGCTTAAATGTGTGAAATAAATTTGTTTTGGTGGATGATTCTTGTTATGTGATGTGTGGGGTTTGATTCTGGGCAGAGAGATTAGGTTTTAGAGGCTTAGGGAGAGAGATAGCATTTTGAGTTGCCGGAGAAGATGACCGGAGCACTATTCCGGTCATCTGAAAGTAATTAGGGCTAATCTCAAGTGATTAGCCAAGTTTGAATGTGGAGCGTTTGATGTGAGATTCGCGCGTGTATGGAGGGTTGGGATCTGTTCACTTAGCCCTAATCTTTAATTAATTAAATTAATCTGGATTAATTAGCCAGAGTGCATCTCAACCACTCATTTGCACGCTGGTCAACTAGGACTTCCCCAGTTCAAATCTTGTCCATTGGATCAGCTGACTTTCTTTTATTTTCATTTTTATTTCATTTTAATTCCATTTTCTTTGTCATTTAATTTAAAATACTTAGAAAAATTTTAAAAATATTTCCTTCTGCATTTTAATTTCAAATATTTTTCTCCACCCAAAAATAATTTTTATTTTATTTTTTGCATAAAATTTGTATTTTTAAAAATATTTAAATGTTTATTTTAATTAATTAATGGAAATTAATTAAATAAAATACCATTTAAGTTTCTAAAAATCACCAAAAAAATCACATTGCATCTTGACACATTTAGAGACATTACCAAACCATTCATACAAATTTCTTTTTGGTTCTTGATCCATTTTGACATTTTTCTTTGGATTTAGGGTTCTTAAAATCAATATTTTTGACCCTAACTTAGAAAATTCTTTTCTGCCTAACCATGAAGAGTTTGATAATGGTTATTTTTGCATTGCATTCCACATATTATGTAATTTCTAGGGTAAAATTGGCATGAATTTATCTTTCATTTTTTATTTGTTTTGCATTTTTTCTTGTGAGGTACCTTAAAACCCTAGCAAACTTAGGAAAATCATAAGTCCTTTAGGGTTTAGCTTCTGACCTCCTCCTTTGGGAAGTGAACTTGTATAGGTTTAGGGGTACCTTTGATCCCATTTTCAATTTTGTATCTCATGTTTTACTTCTGATTTTGAATTGTTGCATTGCATCTTGTACATAAACCCTAATTTTTGCCTTCATTTGCATTCATCCTTCATATGCTTGCATACATGAACTTACCATGACATTTTGTGCATCCACATGACATATGAGACATCTTAGGACACATTAGAATCATGTTTGATCATTGCATCTTCCATTTGCCATGCTTTTGCTTTCATTTGATGTCATATGCATTCATGAACTTTCATGCTTCCTTTCATGTCTCATTTGCATTCCCATCCTTTGTATGATCATCCACATCTCTTGGTTTGCTTTCATACCATCTCATAGCATCATTTGCATCATGATTATACTTATGAATTTGGCTTTCATCTTTGCATTTCATCTCATTTTCATTCCATTTCATTTCTTGTTGCTAACTTTTCAGGTGGTAAGTGTTTGAGAAGTGAATTTGCCTTCACTTCTCATAATCTCTTCTCATCTCTTTTATGCATTCATTGCTGCATTTTACTTGTGAATTAGAGTGAGCTTGCTCATGTTCCCTCCTAAATTTCTTTCTTCAATCAACTTGTCTTCTTAAGTGAAGCAAGTTGTCTTGCTTCTTCTTGCTTCTCTTCCTTCATCCTGTTTCTTCCTTGGTGGCTTTTCTCTTGAAGATCTCTTGCAAGCTTCATAAACCCTAGGAACACCCAAGCATGATCACAATTAGGGTTTGATTAGTCCCCCTATTAGTTTTACCTTTGTGTCATATTTGTGTCTGCTCTTCTCATCTCTTAATTAAGGATTAAACCTTAAAGGTTTTAAGGCTTTGTGATCAAGATTATGCATGCTTCCTTCTATTAGGATGGAGTGTATAACTTTAATCCTAAGTCTTGAACCCTTAATGTGTTTAAATCCTTTAATCAATCCATCTAATAAATCACTAAGACATCAAGCTTGTAACTTGGGCCTTGCATTAGGGTTCTAATTCTTCCTTAATTGGTTAAGAAGGACTAACCCTAGTGTCAATGGACAAGTCCTCCTCAAGTTGTCTTACAAACCCTAAAATCCATTTCTTAATCACACCATTAACTAAAATCCACTTTAATAAAGGTTTTGTTTTGTCATGAGGTTAATCCCTAATCATGGATTAAGTTGAGGAGCCTTTCTCAGCTTAAATGTTCTCATATATCATCCTTCTATTAGGATGGTGTAATGGGTCCATTAAATCCTTGATTATGGCTTAAACTCATTACTTAACACTAAACAAAAAATCGAAAAACATCTAAATAAATGCAAGTAGGTTAATGATCTTAATCCTACATCATGGTGATTAAGTGTGAGGTGTTTACTTCATACTTAAGGTATTCTCATTACCCCTAATCAAAGGGAAGATGTGATGAGTTTACTAACCCTTGGTTTAGGCTTAAGCTCATTTTTTTTATGACAAATTCAAAAAGCAATAAAAGATTGAAAACACAAAAACAAGCAATAATCGTCTCCTTCGGGATTCTTTTCTCATCATCTTCACTCACAACCGAGAACTTGCTTCTTCCGTCTAATGCAAGACAATTTGCACCTGAGCCAGACAGGTCATACACTTGAGCATAGACAAGCAGGCAGTTCACCAGTCAATTTATCTTTCAGTCTCTTTGAGTCGAACTACGTTGTTCTGACTTCCTCATTGCACGAGAGGATACGTAGGAATAACTTAATAGTTATCGAGCAAAAGTCTATGTATATTCCCCCCTCTTCCAGCATTATTCTTTAAGCCTCATTGTTTTGAGCTTCACACTCTTTTCTTACATTGACACTCCTTTACTACACTTCACATTTCTTTTGCACTGACACTTGCATTCTTTTCCAGCTTTTGCACACAGAATAGCACTGACACTACCCCTTTAAAACACAATCTTTTAAGCGTGGATCCCGTCGAGTACGACGGACAATCTGGGTGCTAATACCTTCCCAGGTTGTAATCAACCCCCTTTCTCAGTTTCTCTGGTTCGCAACCGTCTTATCCATCTTTTCTTAGGTTTATACAGCATTACCTTTCCTTCGGGATAAAAATGCCTAGCTGGCGACTCTTTTCATTTCTTCTCCTTTCGCCGACCATTCGCGTCTCTACCCCTCTTGGCCGCGTGTCATCAGGTGGGAGAGACAGCTTGGCGACTCTGCTGGGGACCCTTATATTGTAACCAGGGCTTCTGGTTCTTTTTGTGGGTTCCTCCTAGCGCTTGTTTGATTTGTGTTTATTGGGGTGTTATGTTCTATGTGTGTTTATTTATTTTGCTTTATTTACTACTTTATGTACAGCTTTATTTATTGCATTCTTTACAGTTTTGCATACTTCATACTGTCATCTGCTGGATCTGGTTTTCTGTTTTGGTGGGTGGGGTTCCATTGAGAGTTTAAGGTCCTATACCTGGGACCTGAGTGACACCTAGGCTAGAGTGGTTCATGTTCTTTCCCATTCCATTTTGTTCTGGTGTGGGAATATGAAATACGGTTCAGATGTGGGTTTCTTCTTGAGAACTCTGTGCTACAGATTTCCTGTAGTGCTAGGGCTATCTGGGAAGCCTGCTAAGTCTAGATGACCTTTATTATGACCTTCAGAAGCTGAGGTGAATTAGAGGAGGATCTTTTATGGTTATTGTAAACACTGTACCTCCGGGTTAGAAGTGTTTACACTTCTCATAACTGATCCAAGTCTAAGGATCCTTGTTCTAGAACATTACATGTGAGGGGGTTGGGTTGTTTACAGGTTTGCAGGAACCCTTGGCCACATCATACCCTGTTACTGTTTTGTTTAAGAATACTCCACTTTGGACAGTTCTTGTGATTAACTTTGGACATGTGACTCTTTATTTGAGTCCCCCACCCTGGTTACTGGATTTCTAAGCCCTCATCTGGACATTTGAACATACATGGGCCTTATATCAAGACAGATAATCAGATCCAACTTGATCACAAACCCTTGCATATCATTTGCATATATCATCATTGCATCATTTGACATTTGTTTATTTGCTTTTCAGGGTATCCATTTCATTGTATCTTGGTTTTGGTTTTGACCCTTTCTTCTGCATAGACCTCTGCTTCAGCTGTCTTCATCAGTTATCTGCTTCAGTTATCTCAATCCTCACCAGCATCAGTCTGTGATCTTCATCAGCATTTGTCTTCAGTTTCTTCAGCAGCACTCATGACTACTCCCAGGAAAAGCAACATATCATACCACTTTTTTGAGCCTGTTTTGACTGGTATCAGGCAGGTCCAGTCACTCATCACACCTGACCACATCCCTCTATTCAGAGAGCATTATGGAGGTATCTTAGATATGGTTATGGACCTTGACCCTTCTCAGGGGAGCATGATCCACACATGCTTACAGTTTTATGACCCTCCATTGAGATGCTTCACATTTCCAGACTTCCAGTTAGGGCCTCTGCTGGAAGAGTTTTCTTTATTGATTGGAGTACCTATCAGAAGTGGAATCCCCTTCAACCCAGAGATGACTACTCCCAGAAATGAAGAAATAGCAAGGGCACTGTATTTGGAGCCTGCCCTTATTGAGCAAAGTATGACAACAAAAGCTGGAATTCCTGGTTTGCATTTGGACTTCTTGATTTCTCAGGCCATCCTGAAAGCTTCATTGGGAGAGTGGAGGGCAGTCTGTGCACTGTTATCCCTCAGCATATATGGGGCTATACTGTTTGCAGATGAGCCTAAATTTGTCAGCAAGAATTCCATCCATCTGTTTCTTCTGAAGAACCCAGTACCCACATTGCTAGGAGATTTTTACTACTCCATTCATCAGAGGAATGAGAAACAAAGGGGGAAGTTGGTAAGATGTTGTGCTCCTTTGTTTTACACCTGGCTGCTCAGACACCTGCCTAAGTCAGATGCCTTCTTGAACCCACATCAGCAGAAGAACTGGGCCAAGAGGCTCATTGCTTTGACTTCAGATGATATCAGATGGTGCACCCAGAGCACCAAAGGCAAAGACATTATCACCAGCTGTGGACAATACCCAAATGTGCCTCTGATAGGAGTGAAGGGTTGCATCAACTACAATCCTTTACTGTTTAAGAGACAACTGGGTTATGCCTTAGTTCACCCTCCCAGAGGACAGGATTTAGCTGAGACCCTATATTGTGAAGTGCAACCTAATTCAGCTGTTATCTGACAAGCATCCTGGGCTTGGGACAACATCCAGACAAAGGGGGTGGCTATTCTTGGAAGATGTAACAATGTTGCTTCAGCTCGGTACTATGACTGGTCCCGTACTAGAGCTCAGATTACCAGAATGCCTTTCACCTTGGAAGACATACCTGGACCATCTACAGTACAGCCTGCAGCAACAGTTAGCCTGGAGGAGTTTGAAAAGTTGAAGGAAAGGAATGAGCAGTTATCTCAAGCCTTAAAGAAGACTCTTTGGGAAAGAAGTGATGGTCGTCTGGACATTGAGAGATTGGAAAAGCTCAAGGTTGAGCATCTTGCCAAAATTGAAAAGACAGAAGACTACATAAGGAAAGCAAGGGTTGGGGAACAGATATTGAAGAATGCCTGTAAAGAGGCCAAGATTCAGAAAGCTAGGGCTGAGCACTATCTGCAAGAGAGTCAGGCTAGGTGGGTCAGGATCACCGAAGCCCGTACACAAGAAGACCAGAAGACTCAAGCCAAGATTGAACAGCTGGAAGCCAATGAGAAGAAGCAGCAGGAAGCTTTGTTGGCTGCACAAAAGGAGATATCAGAGTTGAAGCTCAGAGAAGGATTGAAGAGATCAAAGGACCAGGGCAAGCATAAGAAGCTGACCACTGCCATTGCTACCAGGAACCTCCTCATTAGGACCATTACAGAGCATCCAGCTGGTCCGGTGACTGAGGCACTCCTGAAGGAAGTCAGAGAAGATGAGTTTGGACTGGATGTTTGACTCTTTGCTTGTTGTTTGTTTCCATTTTGATGTACTTTTCCTTTTGTTGTATTTTGACCCTCCATGGGCATGTATTGTAAAACAGACTATGTATTGTTCATCATGTGTAATATATTTTAGTTTGAGTTTTCATTTGGGTTTTCTCTCAACAACATCAAGCGTCTTCCTCGAGGTCTGGAAAGGTCAAAACCAAGAGCCAAACCGGATATCTTGGAAAGCAAATAAGCATACTGCATTGCTTACTAATTTTGTTTTTTGTTCTGTAGGTTTTGTTATTATTGTTTCTAACTTTGTTGTGATCTCAGGAAACATTGCTCGTCGCCGAGTGTTCCCTGTCAATCGCACGCACCGGTACCCGACTCGTAACAACCTTCCCGACATTCAAATGGAACAAGTACAGCAGGATCTGACTGAGGTCAGAAATCAGATGGCCAATGAGAGAGTAGAGATGAGAAATCAGATGTCTCAGTTCATGGCAGTGATGACTGGCTTAGCCCAGAGTCAAGAAAGGTTAAGAGAGCTGGTGGAAAGACAAACTCTTGAG
Source organism: Lathyrus aphaca (assembly GCA_963966055.1). Taxonomy (NCBI): domain Eukaryota; kingdom Viridiplantae; phylum Streptophyta; class Magnoliopsida; order Fabales; family Fabaceae; genus Lathyrus; species Lathyrus aphaca. Next base: position 524,704,808 of record OZ014522.1, on the reverse strand, counting down.
GAGCCTCATCTGGGAAAAGGGGGAACTATCAACAATGAACGGGGCCAGCCTCGTATTGATCCACCAGAGTATGGACCTCACTTGAATCCAGAAGTTAACATCCCGAGGAATGGTCAAGGTAATGCTGCTGGGGGGCAAATCCTACAGGAGGATCCCCAGGGAGAACAGTTTACTGTCATTGGGGCTGGAGATGAGATATATGACAGGAGATTGGACGAGATTGCTGAAAAGTTAAGATCTTTGGAATCTCAGAATTCTTTGGGCTTCGATGTGATGGATATGGGACTAGTGGATGGGGTGAGAATTCCCCACAAATTCAAACCCCCTTTGCTTTGAAAAGTACAACGGTACCTCCTGTCCTCGCACTCATCTGCAGTCTTTCTTGGGAAGGCTCAAAGCTTATACTATGGATGAAAAGTTATGGATGTTCTACTTTGAGGACAGTCTGACTGGAGCTTCGAGGGAATGGTATTCGCATTTGTCTAGGGCCACCAAAAGATGTTGGAAGGATTTGGCCGAGGCTTTCATCCGTCAATATCAATACAACCTGGACATGGCTCCCAATAGAACTCTTCTAATAGGCATGTCTCAGTCTTCCAGAGAGAGCTTTCGGGATTATGCTCAAAGGTGGAGACAACTTGCTGCTGCTGTCCAACCACCCATGTCAGAAAGGGAAATGGCTGACATGTTCATGAACACATTGCAAGGGACCTATATGGATAGATTGGATGCTTTCTCCTCTACCAGTTTTGCTGATCTGGTCATAGCTGGTGAGAGAATTGAAAGTCTCTTGAAGATGGGCAAAATCTCCGACAGTGGTGCAAGTTCCTCCAGCAATCTCAGGAAACCTTTTGCGGGACCCCAAAGGGCAGGGGAAACTAATTCCATTCATGCAAGTCGGGCCAGGCACCAGTATTCTCACAGGTCAGTAGCAGCTGTTACCATCCCAGCTCCAATATCACAACAACCATTGTATCCTCAACAACAACAACCACAGTATCAGCAACAAGCTCATTATCCGCAACAAAGGTCATATAACAACAACAACGGAAATCAACAACAACGTCCTTTCCAACAGAGGCCATCACAAGCAAACAGGGTAATTGACCCAATCCCAATGCCGTATACTGCACTCTTGCCACAACTTCTAAAGCTCAACCTAGTTGAGTTAAGAACGTTGGCACCTCCAGATCCTCTCAATATGCCAAAGAACTATGATGCAAATGCCAGGTGTGCATTCCACTCAAACGCACTGGGGCATAATACTGAAAAGTGTAGGGCCTTACAGATGAAAGTCCAGGATCTGGTGGACTCGAAAGCTCTCAATTTTGCACCTCCTCCGAACGTTACAAGAAATCCAATGCCTAGTCACAACGGGCCTAGGATCAATGCTATTGAGGAAGGCAAACCATCCACATTGATTAACAGTGTTGCACAAATCCGAACACCCTTGGTTGAAATCAAAGCTCAGCTGTTAGCATGCCAAGTGTTCCCCGGATGTGAGATCGGCTGCGGATATTGCAATATTGCCGTTAATGGATGTGAGAGACTGAGAAACGACATAGATGGCCTCATTAGAGATGACATTCTTCAGATTACAACAACAGCAACTACAACTACAACAATTCCTTCATCAACGATCACAGATACTCCTACAGCGTCAGCAACCCTTGTTCCAACAGATTCTGCTACAACTCCAACAATTACTCAATCAATCACAATTCCTTCTACAACGACAACACCTATTACTCCATCAGTTCCTGCTACAACTTCAACACCCGTCCAGTCAACAGTACCATCTACAACATCAGCAACAGTTAATGAAAGTGTCTCAACGGTTACGATATACTACGATCCCGCAAATGTTCCTTCCAACAATTCACAATAAAGTGCTACTCCTGTCAGAGCTCCAGTTACCATATATTATGATCCACACACCATTGTGGTCCCCTCTGCAGCTGCTATCTGTATGGTCACTATCACAGTACCTGGACCAGTTCCTTACGAAAGCAATAATGCCATCCCTTGGTATTATGGCTCAGATCTATACTGCGAGGGGCAGAAAATCACTTTAGAGTCATCAACTTCTTCACCTCAGATAGACAATGTGGGAGGAGGCGGAGGCTTCACTAGAAGCGGACGTCTCTTTGCCTCGCAAATACAAAGACCCATTGCTGAAGTAGAAGCTACTGCTAAGGCAAAAGGGAAGTACGTGGTGCAAGAAGAACCAGTTGCTAAAGAAACTTTGAAGACTCCTTTTGATCAAGAGGTTGATGAATTCATGCGGATAATCAAAAAGAGCGATTATAAGGTGGTGGACCAGCTTCACCAAACACCTTCCAAAATATCCATACTATCATTGCTAATGTGCTCCGAGGCTCATCGGAACGCACTATTAAAAGTCCTGCATGCAGCTTATGTGCCGGAGGAGATTACTGTCAATCAGTTAGAGGCTGTGGTTGGAAACGTCAACGCTAGTCATGGACTAGGATTTACCAACGCTGATCTGACAACGGAAGGTCACAATCACAACAAGGCTTTGCACATTACCTTGGAGTGTAAGGGTGCAGTTCTTTCTCACGTATTAGTGGACACAGGGTCATCACTCAATGTCCTACCCAAGAAAGCCCTTGTGAAGCTGGAACATGATGGATTGGCACTATGCCCAAGCAACTTGGTAGTGAGAGCCTTTGACGGTTCTAAAAGATCAGTTCTGGGAGAGATAGAGTTGCCAATAATGATTGGCCCACAAGTTTTCAAAACGACCTTCTTTGTGATGGATATACAGCCTGCCTACAGCTGTCTATTGGGTAGACCATGGATACACGCCGCTGGCGCCGTGACGTCGACCCTTCACCAGAAGTTAAAATTCGAGTGGGAGGGCCAAGTCATTACCATTTGTGGGGAGGAGGATATCTTCGTTAGCCAGCTGGCTACTTTAAAATACATTGAAATGGACGGGGAGATTCATGAAACAATGAGTCAGGGGTTTGAGGCCCTTAATATTAATGAAACATCTGTTGTGCTTGGGACTTCCATCACATCATATCAACAAGCCCGAAAGGTTGTTGAGGAAGGTACTGCTCAAGGCTGGGGCAAGCTGCTGCCAGTTGAAAAGAAAGGAGACCGATTCAGGTTGGGTTACAGACCAACTCGACAAGATCAACCAGAGGCTGCAACAGAGCCCAAGTTTGTCAGCGGGGGAATGCTCACCCCGGATGCTGTGAACAGTTTGGAAGATGAGTCAGAAAACGAGCGCAACCTGGGAAGCTGGATACGTCCAAGGATCCCGGGGAACCATGTCTCAAACTGGTCTTCCCAGGAAATTATAAGAGTTACTCCTGCAGAGTAATTATTATTTCCTGTCTTTAAAGCATGCATCAAGACCCGCGTCTTGCCCAAGATGCCAGGGCTCATTTTGTAATCGGGCCATCTTGTATTTTGTGCAAACGATCAATTAATGAATATCAGGACATCTTTTGCAAATGAGTCTTTTTCTTTTCTGCTCACTGTTTTTCATTTTTTATTTTTTGTACAAATCTAAACCCTTGCAGAGAGTACCCTCCAAACTGCACCGACAACAACACTGCTATGACTTCGTATGACTTTGACAATCCGATTAATCAAGCTGATGAAAGGGTTGAAGAAGATTATGAGCTACCTGAAGAACTAGCCAGGTTGTTAAGACAAGAGGAGAAGGTTATCACTCCTCATCAGGAGGAAGTTGAGACAGTTAATCTTGGTACCGAAAAAGATTTAAAAGAAGTGAAAATCGGGGCCCGTCTACAAGATTCGGTGAAAGAACAACTTATTGACATGCTTCGGGAATATGTGGATGTCTTTGCTTGGTCTTATCAAGACATGCCAGGGTTGGACACCGACATCGTTATGCACAAGCTGCCTCTGAAAGAAGACTGTCCGCCAGTAAAACAGAAGTTGCACCGTACTCGCCCAGATATGGCCATGAAGATAAAATAAGAGGTACAAAAACAGTGGGACGCCGGTTTCCTTGTTGTGACTAGTTACCCGCCGTGGGTCGCTAACATTGTACATATGCCTAAGAAGGATGGCAAGGTGAGGATGTGTGTGGATTATCGGGATCTGAACAGAGCTTGCCCGAAAGATGACTTCCCTTTACCTCACATTGATGTATTGGTCGACAATACGGCTCAGTTCTCGGTGTTCTCCTTCATGGATGGATTTTCAGGATATAATCAGATCAAGATGTCACCTGAAGACATGGAGAAGACAACTTTCATCACACCCTGGGGCACATTTTGTTATAAAGTAATGTCGTTCGGACTGAAGAATGCTAGTGCCACCTATCAACGGGCTATAGTAACATTATTCCACGACATGATCCATAAAGAAATTGAATGTTATGTGGACGACATGATTGCCAAGTCCCTCACAGAAGAAGATCACCTGGTGAATCTGTTGAAGCTATTCAAGCGCCTGAGGAAGTACCAATTGAAATTAAACCCCAACAAATGCACATTCGGGGTGCGATCCGGTAAGCTGCTGGGATTTATTGTAAGTGAGAAAGGGACTGAAGTTGACCCTGACAAAGTCAAAGCCATTCAAGAAATGCCTGCACCAAAGACTGAAAAATAAGTTCGAGGGTTTCTAGGTATATTGAACTACATTTCACGGTTCATATCTCATCTTACAGCAACCTGTGAACCTTTGTTCAAGCTGTTAAGAAAAGAGCAAACGGTCAGGTGGAATGAAGACTGCCAGAGGGCTTTTGACAAAATCAAGGAATACTTACAAGAGCCTCCGATCCTTATGACTCCAGTTGAAGGAAGACCTCTAATAATGTACTTGACAGTATTAGAAGAGTCAATGGGGTGTGTGCTGGACCAGCATGACGAGTCTGGTCGAAAAGAGTATGCAATTTACTACCTAAGAAAAAAGTTTACCGACTGTGAACAATGTTATTCACTGCTCGAGAAAACTTGTTGTGCTTTAGCGTGGGCTGCTCGCCGACTAAGGCAGTATATGTTGACCCACACTACCTTGTTGATCTCCAAGATGGACCCAGTCAAGTACATATTTGAGAAGCCAGCACTTACCGGACGGGTTGCAAGATGGCAAATGATTCTCACAGAGTATGATATTCAATACCCATCCCAAAGAGCCATCAAAGGCAGTGTATTGTCTGATTATCTTGTTGAGCAACCCATTGATGATTACCAGCCTATGAGATTTGACTTCCCTGATGAAGACATCATGTTCATAAAAGCAAAAGATCATGAAGAGCCTATTCACACTGAAGGGCCTGACCTAGAAGAAGAATGGACTATGATGTTTGATGGGGCTGTTAATATGAATGGTCGTGGTGTTGGTGCAGTACTCATTAAACCTAAGGGAGTTCACATGCCATTCTCGGCAAAACTCACCTTTAACTGCACTAACAACGAAGCTGAATACGAAGCTTGTATTATGGGCCTTGAGGAAGCCATTGACCTCAGGATCAAGACTTTAACTGTATTCGGAGATTCAGCTTTGGTAATCAATCAAACCAACGGCAAATGGTGCACTCACCAGGAGCATCTGATACCTTACCGGGATTATACGAGGAGATTACTCACATTCTTCACAACAGTCAAGCTTGAGTATATCCCTCGAGATGAAAATCAGTTTGCAGATGCTCTGGCACCATTTCATCCATGATCAAAGTTCAAGCTGCCAACTTCGTGCCTCGAATTTCAGTATCCAGACTTGATAGACCAGCATATGTATGTTCAACAGACCTTGCTAAAGATGATAAGCCTTGGTTCTATGACATCAAATGCTTCTTGGAGGATCAAACATACCCACCAGGGGCATCATCCAATGACAAGAAGACATTAAGAAGGCTAGCTGGTAGTTTCTTCCTGAATGTTGATGGTTCCTTGTACAAGAGGAACTTTGATATGGTACTTCTCAGATGTGTGGATAAGACAGAAGCAGACTTGTTGATGCACGAGGTGCACGAAGGATCTTTTGATACCCATGCTGGAGGGCATGCTATGGCTAAAAAGTTGTTAAGATCAGGCTATTACTGGATCACAATGGATGCAGAATGTTGTGCTTATGTCAGGAAATGCCACAAATGCCAGATTTATGCAGACAAAGTACATGTGCCTCTGAATACTCTGAATGTGATGTCTTCACCTTGGCCCTTTGCCATGTGGGGCATAGACATGATTGGCAAGATTGAACCGACTGCTTCAAATGGCCACAGATTCATCCTGGTAGCCATTGACTATTTTACCAAGTGGGTTGAAGCAGCTTCTTATGCCAATGTCACCAGGCAAGTGGTAGCCCGATTCCTGAAGAGAGACATCATCTGTCGGTATGGAGTACCCGAGCGAATCATTACTGATAATGGTTCTAATTTGAACAATAAAATGATGGCAGAGCTATGTCGGGACTTCAAAATCCAACACCAGAATTCTTCTCCTTACAGGCCAAAGATGAATGGCGCTGTGGAGGCAGCTAACAAGAATATCAAGAAGATTGTGCAGAATATGGTGGTCACCTACAAAGACTGGCATGAGATGCTACCATTTTCCTTGCATGGGTACCGTACATCAATCAGAACATCCACTGGGGCAACGCCGTATCAACTCGTGTATGGTATGGAGGCAGTCCTACCTGTTGAAGTTGAGTTACCCTCCTTGCGGGTACTAAAGGATGTTAAACTGGATGAAGCAGAATGGTTCCGATCCCGGTACGAACAACTGAGTCTGATCGAAGAGAAGAGATTAGTTGCAATCTGTCATGGGCAGTTATATCAGAAAAGAATGAAGAAAGCCTTCGATCAGAAAGTCAGGCTTCGGGAATACCAAGTAGGAGATCTTGTGCTGAAAAGACTCCTCCCTCCTCATACAGACCACAGGGGCAAGTGGACTCTGAATTATGATGGTCCGTTCATAGTAAAGAAAGTATTCTCTAGTGGAGCACTGATGCTTAACACTATGGATGGTGAAGACTTCCTGTCCCCTGTGAATTCAGATGCAGTTAAAAAATACTTCGCATGAAATGACCCGCTGGACATAAAAACAGAATGTAAGTCCAGGCAAAAATAGGGCATCCCGGCGAGTCAAAAACAGAATAAAAAGACTCGGGCAAAAATAAGGGAAAATAAATAAATAAAATGTACACCCGCTGAGTTGAAAATCCGCATTGGACAGCTCAGGCAAAAATGGGTATCCCGGTGGATTGAAAACCCGAAAGGGCGATCCACGCAAAAACAGGGAATAAGCGAACAACTGCATTCTGAATTCGTCTGTATCACTTACAACATGGCAAGCTTCGAAAGATTCAAGCATCGGTCAGAATCAGCCTTCTTCAGAAAGCAAGACGAGAAGAACGTCAAATGTCATACAAGTCATAGCAAAGGGAAGCTCACTGAAGCGTCATCAACATTGCCAGCATCTTTTTGTTTCTCAATTTGTAACAATCTCCTCATTTCAGGGGATCTGTTTCTTTGACTGTACTTGCCGATTCAGGGCACCCCAAATTAATAAAATCAGATTTGCAGTCACATTTTGTCTCGTACATTTTATCTTTATTTGCAAAAAATGTCTGATGTCCTTAATATAATGGTTGCATAAATACAGATGCGTCTTTTCTAAATTACATGCTTACAGGAAATATATTTGCTCCCGGGAGTGTCTAAATTCCTATGATGGAATCCATTAAGGGATACCTCGGGGTACTTGTACATTTCTTTGTCATAACAGGATTGCAGGTACTCAAAGCACAATATGGGGCATAAAAGCTTCTCCCCAGCAAGCTGCCAAATCATTATATTCCTAAGCACGTCTTCCAAACAACATCAGAAGTGTCTTCTCCCCATCAGAGCTATTGGGCATCACTTCTCTAGCACTTTCTCTAAAGCAGCATCAGAAGGGGCTCATTCCCCAGCTGAGTTCATCATTATCAGCAGGGCCTCTACAAAAATCACTAGGAAGATCGTTCAGTGATCATTCCTCCCCAGCCAAGTGCAAAGACAGGGAACCATCTCCCCGCAAAGTTTCAGCCTCTATCCAGAAGAGCAATGTCTGAAGATCTCACAACAAAGTGACGAAAGCTTCTACAGACCCCAGCTGGGCTCCTCATCATCTAAGATAAGTCTATCAGTGACCTATTTCCCTAAGCAGAATCATATATCAGATCTACCAATGATCTTTTCCCCCAGCTGGGATATTCTTTCAAAGCAGATCAACCAGAGATCTTCACCGCAACGGGATCCGAATCCCGGATCGGTATCTTTGCATAATCATGGCATTCGCATCATATTCTCCCCCCAGAGCGTAGCATTCCGTCTAATACAGAGCATTACGGCAAAAGTCAAACATATTGCATAATCATAGGCCATGTTTTGAATCAAACACCTGTAAATATCAACACTCTATCAGAATACCTCTCAAATTCCCCGGCAGAATGCCAAAGCATTTTCTTTGCAATTTCCAAGATACAGATACATGCTCCTTTTGACACCCGTCCGTGTCATCTTTCCCCAGAAAGTCGCCAGAACATCCCCTACAAACAGATACTTATACATTACAGATGCTTCTTGACACTCGTCGGTGTCATATCCCCAGCAGAAAGCCAAAGCGTCCCCTTTGCACTCACAAATACAAATACATATTTCTTCACACTTCCCTGACACCCGTCCATGTCACCATTCCCCAGTGTGGTTGCCTAAACACTTACTGTAGATCAAACACTTGTTTATAATACACTTCTTCTGACACCCGTCCGTGTCATCCTATCCCCTCAGATCTTCAGAATATCTCTTATGACTTATACACTTCCATTTATGATACTCGTCTGTATCATACTCTCCCCAGTAAGTTAAACACTCGTTTGTGTCTATCATTCCCCAGAAGAGTCTCCAGCAAATCCCATTAAAATATTTCCTTTCTATCTAACATTCGTCCTATATCATGATACTTCCGGCAGCCGTCCCCTGCTAGGTGATCGTCCTTCACCTCTTGATGATCGTCCTTCATCATCCCTCCAGCGGAGTCTCCATTATTGGAACCCTTTTCTATCCGACATTCGTCCTATGTCGTGATATTTTTAGCAGTCGTCCCCTGCTAGGTGATCATCCTTCACCCTTTTGATGATCGTCCTTCATCATTTTATCCGATGGCCGTCCCCATCGTTGATCTTGTTATCTGACATTCGTCCTATGTCGTGATAAACCCTGAGAGCAGCCGTACCCTGCTAGGTGATCGTCCTTCACCTCTTGATGATCGTCCTTCATCATGTTTATCCGATGGCCGTCCCCATCGTTGACCCTTTTTATCCGACATTCGTCCTATGTCGTGATACTTTTGGCAACCGTACCCTGCCAGGTGATCGTCCTTCACCTTGGATGACCGTCCCTCATCTTATCCCCAACAGAGCAGCTGTCCCCTGCTAGGTGATCGTCCTTCACCTTTGATGACCGTACCTCATCATTTATTTCATTTATTTTAACCGATGGCCGTCCCCGTCGTTGTCTACTTTACTTTTCAAACCTGATGGTCGTCCCCATCATTGACTTTACCTTTGATCCCCAGAGGGTCTTGTTTCTTTTCTTGACGGCCGTCCCCATCATGATACCTCTATTTCCCCAGCATGTCGGCCGTCCCCGTCATTGCCTTATCCCCATCAGTCGTCCTCTGCTCGACGGTCGTCCTCCGTCACCCGCACTTTATAATCATACTTTATTTGTCTTTTATAAACTATATCCTTTCTCTTCACATCCGGTGAGTGCAAATTTTGGACTGTCTTTGGTATTCAACCACAAGTTATCTTGTTTGCCTGTTAAGCCGTCGCTTACATCCTACACAGCTAACTCATGTTTGAATAGGGGCAGCTGTAAACACCCCAAATTTTCCCTCACTCGTTTCACTATGGCTTGTGATCTTTTCATTTGCATAGATTCAATCATAGCATCTCATATTGCACTTTTGCTTCATTGGTTCAAAGTCATCTGCATCTAGGGTTTGTGATCTGAGCAATCCCTGAGCCATCTGAGAAATTCCAAAGGTCTTCAATCACCTAAAGAGGGTCCATGTATGTTCAAGCATCGTATTATATCCTCCCAAGATCAAGGAAGTCAAAAATCACAAGAATTGAGAAAGGCATGGAAGCAAAGCCAAGTTTAACTACACAGATGACTTAAAATTAGGGTTTTGGTTTCAGAGGCCATAACTCCAAATTTTTTGGTCATTCTTGTTTCTATTGGTCTCTATGTGATATAAGGATCATGCATACCAATTTTCATGAAGAAATTCAATGGGGAAGGCATCTGACCAATAGATGATTTCTTGAACAAGTCAGTGCAAAATCAGGGCATCTGAGGCCCCCAATCATCCAACCAAAGGGTCTTCTCCATCATTTTGGGTGTATATGATCTTTATTTGATCTTAGAAGAAGTTAGAAGTTCACAAAATTGAAGAATTTCAAGCCATTTGCAAAGTTGCCATTTTGGGAAAGTGACTTGTAATGCAAACTTGCCATTTTGGGAAAGTTTTTCAACCTCCTCTTTTTGATTCAAAAATGCTTCAAATGAAAAATTCTTGGTCATAAAAGTTGTATATTGGATCATTCCCTTTTCAAAAAGTACAAGAACTTGATCTAATTCATCATAGAACTCAAGTTATGACCTTGCAAAGTTGGGGAAAATCACAAAATTTCACTTATGTACCAAAGAGGGAAACTTGCAAAACCACTTGCCAAAGCATTTTGTGACTTCAAACACACTTCTAAACATTACACAAACATAGTACATGACCTATAATTCAGAATTGCCCAAAGAATTCTCAAGTTTCATGCCTTGAACATCAAGAAATTACAAAAGGGCCAAAGCTTCACATAATTGCAAAACATCACACAAACTTCATTCAACTTGCTGAATTGCCTCAAAACCAATTCCATGGACACCCTTGATCTCAGTTGAACCAAGACAAGCCAAGAAGCCAGCTGCACAAGTGCCCATACCTCAAGTACAAAACTTTTAACTTTTTGGCAAGAACCATACCAATCAGCTGCAGCCACCACCCACTCTCTGGCATATCACTGCTTGTTATGTGGATCAAACCCAAGCTATAACACACAACATTGCAGCCTAACACTTGAGATTGCTCAGCATACACAAAATCACTCCAACTTGCAAAAGCTTTCGAAACTCATAGCTCACTGACTAAAACTCAAAACTACCTTCACCAATCAACTCAGCATCACTAAAGGACCCTTTCCCACCCTTCAAACAAGCTTAAAAGCACCCATAGCCAAAACACGATTCTGGTGCAGCAAGGTTGGAAGATCTCAAACCAGCCACTCTCAAAGCTTTTCAAGCATCAAAGCTTCATCAGGAGGTCAAAGGGGTTGGTTTTGCGCAAGAGAAGTGGCCAGAAAGCTCCAGATAGCAAAGCTCCATCTCAGGTATACCTCAAGAACATTTTTTATAGAACCTTGATTTCTTGTTGTAGAATGATTCTATGAGTTGCACTGATCATCCTAATATGTTTAGTTTCGATAATGGTTGAGAAATAAGCATTTCATGATCTCTGAAAGTTTTCTGACCTAGAACTAATTTGCTTCGATTCAGCTTATATGTGTGAAATAAATTTGTTTTGGTGGATGATTCTTGTTATGTGATGTGTGTGGTTTGATTCTGGGCAGAGAGATTAGGTTTTAGAGGCTTAGGGAGAGAGATAGCATTTTGAGCTGCCGGAGAAGATGACCGGAGCACTATTCCGGTCATCTGAAAGTAATTAGGGCTAATCTCAGGTGATTAGCCAAGTTTGAATGTGGAGCGTTTGATGTGAGATTCGCGCGTGTATGGAGGGTTGGGATCTGTTCACTTAGCCCTAATCTTTAATTAATTAAATTAATTTGATTAATTAGCCAGAGTGCATCTCAGCCACTAATTTGCGCGCTGGTCAACTAGGACTTCCCTAGTTCAAATCCTGTCCATTGGATCAGCTGACTTTCTTTTATTTTCATTTTTATTTCATTTTAATTCCATTTTCTTTGTCATTTAATTTAAAATACTTAGAAAATTTTTAAAAATATTTCCTTCTGCATTTTAATTTCAAATATTTTTCTCCACCCAAAAATAATTTTTATTTTATTTTTTGTATAAAATTTGTATTTTTAAAAATATTTAAATGTTTATTTTAATTAATTAATGGAAATTAATTAATTAAAATACCATTTAAGTTTCTAAAAATCACCAAATAAATCACATTGCATATTGACACATTTAGAGACATTATCAAACCATTCATACAAATTTATTTTTGGTTCTTGATCCATTTTGACATTTTTCTTTGGATTTAGGGTTCTTAAAATCAATATTTTTGACCCTAACTTAGAAAAATCTTTTCTGCCTAACCATGAAGAGTTTGATAATGGTTCTTTTTGCATTGCATTCCACATATCATGTAGTTTTTAGGGTAAAATTGGCATGAATTTATCTTTCATTTTTGATTTGTTTTGCATTTTTTCTTGTGAGGTACCTTAAAACCCTAGCAAACTTAGGAAAATCATAAGTCCTTTAGGGTTTAGCTTCTGACCTCCTCCTTTGGGCAGTGAACTTGTATAGGTTTAGGGTACCTTTGATCCCATTTTCAATTTTTTATCTCATGTTTTGCTTCTGATTTTGAATTGTTGCATTGCATCTTGTACATAAACCCTAACTTTTGCCTTCATTTGCATTCATCCTTCATATGCTTGCATACATGAACTTACCATGACATTTTGTGCATCCACATGACATATGAGACATCTTAGGAAACATTAGAATCATGTTTGATCATTGCATCTTCCATTTTCCATGCTTTTGCTTTTATTTGATGTCATATGCATTCATGAACTTTCATGCTTCCTTTCATGTCTCATTTGCATTCCCATCCTTTGTATGATCATCCACATCTCTTGGTTTGCTTTCATACCATCTCATAGAATCATTTGCATCATGATTATACTTCTGACTTTGGCTTTCATCTTTGCAGTTCATCTCATTTTCATTCCATTTCATTTCTTGTTGCTAACTTTTCAGGTGGTAAGTGTTTGAGAAGTGAATTTGCCTTCACTTCTCATAATCTCTTCTCATCTCTTTTATGCATTCATTGCTGCATTTTACTTGTGAATTAGAGTGAGCTTTCTCACTCATGTTCCCTCCTCACTTTCTTTCTTCAAGCAACTTGTCTTCTTAAGTGAAGCAAGTTGTCTTGCTTCTTCTTGCTTCTCTTCCTTCATCCTATTTCTTCCTTGGTGGCTTTTCTCTTGAAGATCTCTTGCAAGCTTCATAAACCCTAGTAACACCCAAGCATGATCACAATTAGGGTTTGATTAGTCCCCCTATTAGTTTTACCTTTGTGTCATCTTTGTGTCTGCTCTTCTCATCTCTTAATTAAGGATTAAACCTTAAAGGTTTTAAGGCTTTGTGATCAAGATTATGCCTGCATCCTTCTATTAGGATGGAGTGTATAACTTTAATCCTAAGTGTTGAACCCTTAATGTGTTTAAATCCTTTAATCAATCCATCTAATAAATCACTAAGACATCAAGCTTGTAACTTGGGCCTTGCATTAGGGTTCTAATTCTTCCTTAATTGGTTAATAAGGACTAACCCTAGTGTTAATGGACAAGTCCTCCTCAAGTTGTCTTACAAACCCTAAAATCCATTTCTTAATCTCACCATTAACTAAAATTCACTTTAATAAAGGTTTTGTTTTGTCATGAGGTTAATCCCTAATCATGGATTAAGTTGAGGAGCCTTTCTCAGCTTAAATATTCTCATTTATCATCCTTCTATTAGGATGGTGTAATGGGTCCATTAAATCCTTGATTATGGCTTAAACTCATTACTTAACACTAAACAAAAACTCCAAAAACATCTAAATAAATGCAAGTAGGTTAATGATCATAATCCTACATCATGGTGATTAAGTGTGAGGTGTTTACTTCATACTTAAGGTATTCTCATTACCCCTAATCAAAGGGAAGATGTGATGAGTTTACTAACCCTTGGTTTAGGCTTAAGCTCATTTTCTTATGACAAATTCAAAAAGCAATAAAAGATTGAAAACACAAAAACAAGCAATAATCGTCTCCTTCAGGATTCTTTTCTCATCATCTTCACTCACAACCGAGAACTTGCTTCTTCTGTCTAATGCAAGACAATTTGCACCTGAGCCAGACAGGTCATACACTTGAGCATAGACAAGCAGGCAGTTCACTAGTCAATTTATATTTCAGTCTCTTTGAGTCGAACTACGGTGTTCTGACTTCCTCATTGCACGAGAGGATACGTAGGCATAACTTAATAGTTATCGAGCAAAAGTCTTTGTATATTCCCCCCTCTTCCAGCATTATTCTTTAAGCCTCATTGTTTTGAGCTTCACACTCTTTTCTTACACTGAAACACCTTTACTTCACTTCACATTTCTTTTGCACTGACACTTGCATTCTTTTCCAGCTTTTGCACACAGAATAGCACTGACACTACCCCTTTAAAACACAATCTTTTAAGCGTGGATCTTGTCGAGTACGACGGACAATCTGGGTGCTAATACCTTCCCAGGTTGTAACCAACCCCCTTTCTCAGTTTCTCTGGTTCGCAATCGTCTTATCCATCTTTTCTTAGGTTTATGCAGCATTACCTTTCCTTCGGGATAAAAATGCCTAGCTGGCGACTCTTTTCATTTCTTCTCCTTTCGCCGACCGTTCGCGTCTGTACCCCTCTTGGTCGTGTGTCATCAGGTGGGAGCGACACTACAGCGTTAACCGGTTAACGGAATGGTTAACCGGTTAACGGACCTAAAACAGCACCAGTTTGTGGCAAAACGCACGCGTTAACCAGTTAATACTGAACAAAATGTGATTCATTCTTGATGCTTGAGACTTCTTGCACTTCCGATAAGTCAAAATCTCACCAAAAACCAGTAGCTTCTTGTTCCATAATTCACAAATCAATGGAGGATGGAGGCTAAGTTTCAAGATCTTCAAGTTTCAATGTGAAACTTGAAGAGCTTCTTTGAAAAAAAAACTTTGGTGAATTTGGAAAATGGAGGAAAGGGGGAGAGAAAAGTGATTTTGGAAATGAGAATTGTGAAATTATGAGTGAACCCCTTAACTTTGGGAAGACTTAGGTTTATATAATGCATAAGCTTGGCATGAGGTTTGGGAATGGAGTTAGGTTTAGGTTTGGAACTAGGGTTATAGTTAGTTAGGGTTAGGGTTGGAGTAGATAATATTCCTTGGAATATTCCTTTGAATAATCTAGAAGGTGGTAGAACATGGTAGAACAATCCAAGTGAATGGAGGGACAAATGTAAAAGGAATAAAAGGAAGGGAAATGTGGAGGGAAAGGAAGAACACCAACTATCTTTCAAATATTTCCAAAATCCGCCCCCATTAACCGGTTAACCAATGCGTTAACCGGTTAACGGTCCCAAAATTCCAATTCCTTGCTTTTTGGAGGGACCTCTCATGGAATCGCCTTTGAATATACTTATTATTATTATTTATTTATTTGTAGTGATTTTTCCTTTGAGCTCCAAGATTCACAAACCTAGCCAAATCACATGCCTTATGCAAATGCACATGATTAATGATTGCCTATTTATGTTTCTTATGCGATGCGATGCTCAAACGATCCTGCAAGAATGACGAAGTATAAACCACTTGCGGTTGGTGATGAATTAAGAGGTCAAATTTTAGGGTATTACAACTTCCCCTATTCAAACATCTGTAGACCTTAATGGATGATAGCAACGGATTTCAAACCTTCAAGGTATGGAGTGATTGAATACTCGAATAAACCTGAAAATTTGAACTCTGTGGTGAGTGAAAGGTGATGGAAACATTTTTTTTACGTATTTTATGACAAAATACCAAGGGTGGCCCAGAAACCAACATAATTTGGATGACAACTTGAGGCCACGAAACTGAACTTGGCGGAATCACAACGTATTTATCCCACTTGTGAAGATAAACTATCATAACTTGGATGATAACTTGAGGGTCAAACTTGGGGTTCGAGGCTGAACTTGGGTTTCAACAAGAAAGACGAACTTGGGGTTCGAGAATGAACTTGGGGTTCAAGGTTGAACTTGGGGTTAAACAAGAAAGACAAACTTGGGGTTTGAGAATGAACTTGGGGTTCAAGAATGAACTTGGGGTTCAACAAGAAAGACGAACTTGGGTTTCGAGAATGAACTTGGGGTTCAAGGTTGAACTTGGGGTTCAACAAGAAAGATGAACTTGGGTTTCGAGAATGAACTTGGAGTTCAAGTTTGAACTTGGGGTTCAACAAGAAAGATGAACTTGGGGTTCGAGAATGAACTTGGGGTTCAGGGTTGAACTTGGGGTCCAACAAGAAAGACGAACTTGGGGTTCGATAATGAACTTAGGGTTCAAGGTTGAACTTGGGGTTCAACAAGAAAGACGAACTTGGGGTTCGAGAATGAACTTGGGATTCAAGGTTGAACTTGGGGTTCAACAAGAAAGACGAACTTGGGGTTCGAGAATCAACTTGGGGTTCAAGGTTAAACTTGGGCTTCAACAAGAAAGACGAACTTGGGGTTCGAGAATGAACTGGGGGTTCAACAAGAAAGACGAACTTGGGGTTCTAGAATGAACTTAGGGTTCAAGGTTGAACTTGAGGTTCAACAAGAAAGATGAACTTGGGGTTCGAGAATGAACTTAGTCCTGCTTGTGGAGATAAAACTTGAAAAAGAGACCATCATAACTTGGATGACGACTCAACTGGGGGGAACAAGCTCTGACTTGTAAATGTAATAGTGTTTGGAAAATGAACTTGGCGTTCTCTGTGGGGAATACTTCAGGTTGCTTGAGGAAATACTTCAGGCTCTCATGAGAGGTACCACAACTGGCTTATGCTTCATATGCATATGTTTGAATCTTTCCATGGCGTAATGCTCCATAATGATGGAAATGCTACGCGCTTGAGAATGCAAATGCAATGATGATTATTAAATCCGAATGCAGAGGGATCTCCTGATGAGGAGATAACGAGCATCTTTGACAACTTCGCTTGGGATGAGACAATCACTGCATTGATTTGATGAACCCCTGTGGGAAGAATCAACTCTGCAGGGGATATTGTTAATGGTACATCGGCTCTGAACTGCCGTCATTTCCAAAAATAAATTGGACTTTGAGATTGAAGAGCCAAGACCCTGCTGGGAATAACCATGATTCGAGAGGTACGCTACCCGTCGAACTTCGTTGGGGAAGTGATATCCTTCTGACTCGGCTAGGGAATCCGATGTGTTGGTATTCTGCTGAGGAAGAAATCTGCTGGGGGGAAATCCCTTAAGTGCAACATCTTCTGCCTGGGGAAGAAATCTGCTTGGGACTTTGTTAGGAGAATCCGATGGGGAATTGGCAGCCACTGTTAGGTTGAGAAGAGAATTCAAGCTCTTCCATATCTTGCCTCTGTTGGGGAATGATGAATTCTCTCATGCTGGAGATAAGAAAACTCTTGTTGGGGAATATTCCTTTGTCGAAGGAGGGTTCTCTGCTCAGGGAGAATACTAGCCTCTTTCTCCAATTCTGACTCTACTGGGGATGATGGAGAATATTGTTGGGGGACATTTCCCACTGACGTTGAAAGTCTTGAGTCATCCCTGGCTGGGGATAAGGAGATCATGACATCCTTCTGCTTGAGAAGTATCCTTCCTTTTGACCGCTATGCTAGGGAAGACTTCTCTTTCCAATCCTACTAGAGAGGAGAGAGAACTCAGGTGGGGATATAAGGCTTCTCATGCTGGAGATGAGATGATCTGATAAGACTTGTCAAGGAGTCACACTCAATGAATCTCGTTGAAGAAACAACTCCTTGATGTTCTGTGCCGATCATAACTTTGATCGATTCCCTGCTGATCATGAGTGGACGATGGTTCCTTGCAATCTTCAACTCATTTCAGATTATGGTCTATCGGAGGAAATTGTCTCAAGAGGATTTTACATAAGACATGGCATCCGAAATGCATCAGTGTCTTCAAACTCTTGGAGAGATTCGTCAGATCTCGAAATAACTGCCCCAGTTTACATGGCCTATGCAAGAATTTTGCCTCGCGAGGATTCATGAAAAACCTCATATCACTGTGAGATATGTTGCCCCAGTATTTTGAACCCTGAGTAGGTGCTGGATTAAACGTCTTCGGGAGAGAGTAACTTCTAGTGCTCTTGGGGTGGCCTGCCTTAGTATGATCCTTGAAGTAATTGCCCCTAAATGGATGATCTTCAAGCGAATACCCGAACCAATTGTTATTTGAGAGTTTTGAACCTCGAAGTGATTGCCCCAGTTTGGATGAATTTGAATGAATGCCTCAGACTCATGGCTCTTTGAGAGATTTGATCTCGAAGTGATTTCCCCGACTTGGTTGGCTTTTACCACCACTAATTAGGACAGTCCCTACTCGACGGAGTTTTCTCGGAAAGTGCCCCTTGACGTGGCCGTCTTTCATAAGTTTTAGATTTCTCAAGTTTGGCAAGCTTAAGCTTCTGGACTGAATTTTCGTATGTGAACTTCTTATGATGTCAAACAAATGTATGCAAGCAGAAAATGTTTATGAAACAAATGAAAATTCTAATGCAACACACATGTTAATCTTGAAGTTTTACTGAAAAGATGTCGCAAACCTTTGTGAGCGAATCACTGGCTAAGATACGACATTATTTTAGAATAAAAGCATGCACATTCAACACCAACAAAGATCTTTCAGCACAACTCATAGGAGTCAGGAACGCGGTCTCACGGTAGTACGCTCTCAAAATAACCCTGTTTCAGTTAGGACTTTTGAGGTTGTATCGTGGCCTGGTTCACGGTTATAAAAATGAAGGATATAGGCTCGAAGTTTATTTGTGCCCACCCATCTTCGTGATGTTCCATTCCTATGTTCAGCTAGCTTTCACAAGCGCTCACCTCTCAAAAAGGGTTTTGTGATGGTTAAGGAACCAATTACACTAACGGTTTAAGCACCAATTAGGTTGTTGTTGGGAGTCAGTCACCCATTTGTCTTTCGTGCATGTGTCACACGACTTTGTTCTTGTTTTAAGAATCTTTCTTGTGTAATTCTTTTCGTTTTTCGCTTTTGCATTCTTTTGCTTATTGTCGCTCCCCGGATTTTCATCCCGGTGCAAACGCGAACTAGTGTCGGCGATGATAAAGGTTGAGGTTGAATAGAGTCGCCAACTAGGCATTTTTATCCCGAAGGAAAGGTAATGCCGCATAAACCTAGAAAGATATGGATAAGACGGTTGCGAACCAAAGAGACTGAGTAAGGGGGCAGGTTACGACCTGGGAAGGTATTAGCACCCAAATCATCCGTCGTACTCGACGGGATCCACGCATACCTGATTGTGTTTAAAAGGGGATAGTGTATATGTTGAACTGTGTATAAAAGGCTAGGGAGGAATGGATGTACAGAGTGTTAGTGCAAGAAGAAAGTGAGTGCTCAAAACTGAGGTTGAGGAAAGAGAAGTAGGAGGAGGAGAGGGGGGGCAAAGAGACTTTAGTTCGATAACCGTTAAGCTATGCCTACGTATCCTCTCATGCAATGAGGAAGTCAGAACACCGTAGTTCGACCCAAAGAGACTTAGTGTTTTTTTATGAACTGCTTTCTTGTCTATGCTCAAGTGTGTGACTCATCTGGCTCGAGTGCTAACTGTCTTGCATTAGACGGGAGAAGCGAGTTCTCGTTTTCAGAGTGAATGTGATGAGAAAAGAATCCTGGAGGAGACGTTTATTGTTTGTTTTTGCGTTTTTAGTTTTTTATTTGTTTTTGGTGTTTTGCATAGGATAATGAGCTTAAGCCTTAATCAAGGGTCGAAAACTCATTATATCACCCCTGACTAGGGATAATGAGTATATTTAAGTATGAGATGGATATCCCAACTTAATTACCCTAATGATACAGGATTAAGATCATTAACCTACTTGTGATTATTAAGTGTTTTTATTTTATTTATTTTTTTGTGTTAAGTAATGAGTTTAATCTCTAATCAGGGATTAGTGAACTCATTACACCATCCTAAGAGAAGGATGACAGATGAGGACACTTAAGATGAGGAAGACTCCTCAACTTAATCCATGGTTAGGGATTAAAATCATTATATAACATGCCTTTATTAAAGTGGATTTTAATTAAAGGTGGGATTAAGAAATGGATTTTATGTTTGTAAGACTAAACCTGAGGGGGACTTGTCCATTGAACACTAGGGTTAGTCCCTTTGAACCAACAGGCAGAGATGTAACCCTAATATAAGGCCCAAGTTACAAGCTTAAGTCTTAATGATTATTAGGTGTTTTGATTAGGAGGTGTAAACAACTTAAAGGTTTAACACTAAGTATTAAAGTTATACACTCCATCCTAAGATAAGGATACATGCATAACCCTAATTCAGAGTCTTAAAACTTTAACTGTTTAGCCTTTATTATGAGATGAGAAGCAGAGACTCAAGGAGACTCAAAGGTAAAAACTATGGGAAACTATGTACAACACTAAAGTTATCATGCTTGGATATTCATATGGTTTGTGAGGCTTAGAGAAAGATCTTCAGATGGTCACCAATGAAGAAGAAGCAGGTGAAAAGAGAAGAGAAATGAGAATAAGTTACTTACTTCCTGAAGAAGTTAAGTAACCTAAGAGAAAGAAATGTGAGAAAGAGAGAGCATAAGTGAGTCAATCTCACTTCAAATACAAATAAAGATGCAAATGAGGAGATAAGAAGAGGTTGGATGTGGAGGAAAATCCACATCCTAAACAACTTACCTGAAGCCCCTGAAACGTTAGTATGAATGCATAAGATATGAAACAAAAGGAAATAAGGCAAATGAAGGTGCAATGGTCAAGACCGGAAGTGCAAACACAATGCAAATGTGTTATGAAATTATGCAAAGACATGTAAATTTTTATGCATGATCATACAAGATATGGGATGCAAAGGAAGGCATGTTAGAAGCTTGAAATCACATGAATACACACAAGAAGTAATGAATGCAAAACATACCAAATGGATGCAAAAATGATCAACCAATGTTCATACATGTCCTAAGATATCTAATATTACATACAAATGCATGGGATGTCATGACAAGTTCATATGATGAAGGTATGCAAAGATGAATGCAAATGAACATGGAAAATTAGGGTTTTAAGAAAATATGAGACGCACATATCCACAACGGAAGGATAACACATGATAAAAATTTGAAAATGCAACCAAATGAACCCTAAACACACATAAGATCACTCCCCATAGATGAAGGTCAGAAGCTATACCAAAGTCAAGTTATGGTTTTTCTAAGTTAGGCTAGGGTTTTGGGTACTTCTTCATGAAAAATGCCAAACAAATAGAAAATGCAATGCAAAAATATGAGTTAAATTCCCTAGATACTACACGCAAAGTATGAAATAATGCAAAAAGAACCATGTGCAAACTCATCTTGGTTGATCAGAAATGGATTTTTGAAGTTAGGGTTAGAAAAATAGGATATTTGGAAACCCTAATTCATGGTTAAATGTCAAAGTATGATCAAACCCTAAAATAAATTTGTAAGATGAGTTTGTAAATTGTTCTAAATATGTAAGAATGCTTCATGATTTTTTTGGTGATTTTTAAATACCTAAAAGTATTTTTAATTAATTAAAATGAATTAATTAATTAAATAATACAATTAAATGATTTAAACATAGATTTTTAATGCAAAAATTAAAAATAAAAATGTTTTTGGTTTCTGAAAAATATATAAAGATAAAATGCAAAAGATCATGATTTTAGATAATGATTTGCTATTTTAAATAAATAAAGGAAACAAAAATGAAATAAATAAAATAAAAATGAAAAGTAATTGAAAGGGATGGCTCAGATTGCGTGGAAACTGGATCAAAGGCTAAGATTGCAAGTCAGCTTGACTGAGGGTATGAGAATCCAAGGGTCCAGGTTCAAACTTATGATACGCGCGTTATCCAAGGGTCCACAATTAATCTGATTTAATTAATTAGGTTTTATTTTAATTAAACATAATTAGGGTTAATGACATATCTGGGCCGTCCACTCACTAACCTAATCAGGATCTAAGGGCTCACGTTCAATCTGGGCACCCTAACCCTAATCACTTTCAGATGACCGGAACAGTGCTCCGGTCATCTTCTCCGGCCAACCCAAAACTCTATCTTCTTCCCTAGGCCACCTCAATCCCTCTAACCTGCCCAGAAACACTTCCACACTTCATGGAACACGAATCAATCATCAAACAACATTTATATCACAAGAATCATGAGAATCGAAGCAAACATCAAACACGGGCAAAATTTCAGAGCATCATAAAATGGTCATTTCTCACTCATTTTCAAATCTAAATACATCATGGTGATCAGGATAACATATAGATTCAATTTATAAAAAGAAAATGAAGTTCTGGAAAATTTAATCTTGATGGATACCTGAACTGAAGCTCTTCAAACTTGAACTTTCAAAGCCTCCCTTTGGTGCAAAATGGCTCCTCTGGTCCCCCTGAAGCTATTGAAATGCTTTGATGGATTTTGTTTGGGCTATTTTGTGATATCCAGTTCTGGTTTGGCAGAAAATAGAGTTCTTGTATGTTGAGTTTTAGGCCATGGCAATGGATGGGATGTGTTCCTTAGGTCATGTATGATTGAATGGTGAAAGAAAATTTGATGTTTGATGGCTGTGTAATGAGTTTCGAAGAAGGCAAGTTTGAGAGGATTTTTTGCAATCTGATGATATGGTCTGTTTCAAGGCTTGATGTTATGTGTTTTATGCTTCTTAGAGTTTGTATAAACAATGCTATTGGTTAGAAGAGTTGTTGTGGCACTGTGGGATTGGCATGGCTTGAAATGCAAAAAGTCAAGATTTTGTGTACTAGAGGCATGGGTTGGGACAGAGATGTTTTGAAGGGTGGTTCGGCATCATCTAACTTCATTAAGCACCCTTGTATCATTTGTGATGAGTTGTAACATTTGGATCATGAGATTGTATGTGTTTTGCATTTTCACAACTTTGAGAACTCTTGAGATGCAAGTCATGAAAATCCTTGGTTCTTGGCACAATTCTGGTCTAAAAAAGTTGCATTATGTTTCTATGATGTGTAGAAGTGTATTAGAGGTCATGAGAAGGCTTGGAAAGCAAAATTGCACATTTCCCTCTTTGGCATGAACTTGAAAATTATGTGATTTTTGCCAACTTTGATCCATCATAACTTGAGTTCTAGGATGAATCAAGAGGAGTTCTTGTACTTTTTAAAAATGGGAAGATCTAATCTACAACTTTCATGTTTACAAATTTTTCATTTGAAACCTTTTTGATCAAGAAAGAGGAGGTTGAAAATCTTTCCCAAGATGGAAAGTTTACAATACAAGTCATGTCCAAAATTGGAAACTTTGCAAATGGCTCAAAATTCTCCAATCTTGTGAACTTCTAACCATTCCCAAGATCAAATAAAGATCATAGGACCTTAAATTGATGAAGAGGACCCTTTGGTACCCTTGATGGAGGCCTCAGATGCCCTGATTCTGACTTTTCTTGCACAATAAGTTACCATTTGATCAGATGACTTCCACAATGAATTTTTGCTTCAAATTTGATAGACATGCTCCTTATAGCATATATAGACCAATAGAAACAAGAATGGCCAAATATTTTAAGTGTAAGGGCCCCAAACCCAAAACCCTAATTTCTGGTCATCTGCGTAGGAAACCCTAAGCCTGCCTGGGTAGTTGTGCAATCCTCTGAGATTTTGTGACTTTAAAGCAAACTTGGAGGTATAATATGATCATAGAACACTCATGGACCCTATTGGAATGCTTCATGGCCTCTGAGATAGCTCAAACCACTTCTAAGATTCATTTGATCATAAACCCTAGTTATGCAACTTATGCAGTGAAATAACTATGCAGTGTGAGATGGTATGCTTATGCAATGTAACATGAAGGATCACAAGCCAAGGTGTGAGAAAAAAGAGAGAGAAAATTTGGGGTGTTTACACTTATCCATAACTTTTTCCTGGACTGATTCTTGTGAATCTTTAATTGTGAAGTCCAGCGGGATGCCCTAATTTTTGCCTAAGTCACTTGTTTTCAAGTTTCGACTTAGCGGGCTTTTTATTTCCCCTTTTTTTCATTCTCTATTTTTGAACAAATCGTGTGACACTGTTTGTCTTGATTACTTTGAAGGGGTCGTGACTGTCTCACTTTTCAGTTGATGAGGGATAACCATTGTGGTTTCCGGTCTTTGGACCTCTTGATTGGGATAACCGTTGTGTTCCTGGTCTTTGGACTTCTTGATTTGGTATAAAGAAAGGTAATGGATCCTCAGATATACACTCCTTTTTTAAATTTGAACGCTCGGTCAAACTAACTGACACCTACCCTGCCCCTGGGTTACATGCAAAGGTTTTTTCATGCGAAAAGAAACTCCTACTTCAAGGCTCAAATGGGTTGGCAAGGTTCTATCTCCCTTATATCTCCAGTGTTTAGGGATTCAAAACAAAGCATGTACATCGTCAATATGGTCTTTCTCAAAAGAACACAATTAGAGGTTCTTGCATTTTCGTTTCGTCATTCTCCTTCATAGAGTTTAAGCACGAAAATTGGTATTGCGATGTACACATGCAAAATTGTAAGTAAAAGGAACTACAATTGGAAATGCAGTAAAGAAAGTGAGAATTTTCGTGGTTGAGGAAGCTTGACCCCTTTTGGACCTATCATTCTTGAATGTTTCCTATGACCAGTAGCTCTTCATGGACTTGTAGTTTTCAGGTAAATGGCCGCATGTCTGACATGGCAATCATACCTCTTATTCTAATTATTCTGTCTAGAGGAAGGAATAAAGCTGGGGAATAAAGTTTCCCTATAAGGTTGCTCGGAAAGACCTGGCGATCTTTTGTCTACGTATCTCCATTGAACCATGACCAATGAAGAATCAGAGCGACGTAGTTCCCTTAATAGGGATGAAAATGCACTGAAAAGACGCTAACACACAATTGCCATCACTGAGAGTATTTGAATACTTCTGGCTTTATTTGCTTCCACAAATATCCTTTCAAGTAGGGTGATTAATTCGAAGATTTCAGTTGAAGAACCGATCATCTGGTATAACAACCCTAGTACTTTCATTCACCAGGTTTACTCTGACTCCACCAAGATTAGGCATTGGATTTTGGAGCACATTTGGATGAGGGGAGAAATTTATCGCCATGGAGTCAATTAGGTCTTGTACCTCATTATGGAAAGCCCAACATTTCTCAATACTGTGCCCTGGGCACCCGAATGGAATTCGCACCTGGCGTTTGCATCAAAATTGGGTGGTGGGTTGTTGGGAGAAGGAGCTCTCATGGTGCGAAGCTCGACCATGTTCAACTTAAGCAGCTTTGGCAGCAACATAGCATACGAAAACGCGATAGGATCAATTTTACGGTCCCTCACTCTTGCTCTTTGCTGGAATAGTCTTGATGCCTGTAGTTACTGACCCTGATGTTGTGGTTGGGCATTTTGTGGTTGATATTGCTTTGAGCACCTATCATGTCCATGCACTTTCTTACTCATACTCGACCGAGGAGCGACTGAAGGTTGTTGATGTGGTCTCTTTGAAGACTCAGCCTGAGTAATAACTCCAGAAGAATAGACTTTGACCACCTCTTCAGCATCCACACGTGCCTTAACTTGTGACACCTTCAGACCATTCAACCCAAAACTAATTACCCCTTCATCAACAAAATCTTGCACCTGATGCATGAATGCTCTGCAATCATTGATGTCATGTTCTTAAGCTCCGGAGTGAAAAACATAGTAGGCATATGGATTCAAACTTTGGGGATGTTCACCAGGAGGATTGGATAGCTCGCGACACACAATCAATCCCTTTTCGAACAACTGTGGGCAAAGCTTAGCATAAGTCATGGGTACATGATCAATAACCCTTTCTTGTTTTTGTCGAGGACGAATTTCTGCCACTAGAGGAGTTACACCTGGCATCTGCTAAAATCCTTCTCCTAGGAACCAAGGCGTAGCATCTGAGGGAGATCCTTGACAAGGAAAGAAAGTGCCCACTTCCTTGGTAACAATAGGTGTATGATCATTTAACTCACTTGTATCAGGCCGTGTTGAAATAATTTTCGTATTAGGCTCTTCCTGACTGTCAAAAGGTGGTTGCTGGTGAAGAGACTCAAACTGTAGAGGAAATCCAACGGGCCGCTCTTGGTTCAGTGGAGATCCCAAAGAGATGGGAGAAATGATACCTGCTGGTGAAGAAACAGATGCCTGGCCGTTTTCTTTTTTCAGCAAGGCATTCATGATCCTTGTAAGCAGTCTCACCTGGATCTTCATCAAGTTTAATTCTTCTCTCAGCATTTTCTGATCCTGGGACAACGCTTGAATGTCCACCACAAAATGCCCCAGCTGAGCCTTCATCTCTGTCACCTCCACTCGGAGTTGTTCCATACCCATATCCTGGCAATCGTGATGCAAGTTGGCCATTCTGGAGAGAAACCAAATCAGGATAAGAATTTGTCCACAAACACCTGTTATGTATGCAAATATGTATGCAAATGTCATATCGGTTACTTTAGGGGAATCTATCTGTTTTGATTCAGATTTTAATACAAAAGAAATCCAACAGCGGAGTTCAGATATGCGATCCCCGAAAATAACTGAACATGTGTGCATAAATGTTATGATGTTATGTATGCAACAGACATGTGATCAAGGGTCTGATGCTGGTGTTGGGAGGTGAACCAACTGTGGATAGTCACAATAACTTTATCTCTGTAAAGATACTTCAGAACTCAGAATCAATGTAACATAGAACCAAATCATAATACTTAACAATACTGGCAAAGTGGGCATGTTGGAAGTTTCAGGGTTCCTGCAAGCCTATAAACCCCTCCCATCTCACGGGTGTGCTACTCGGGTCAACATCACGGACTCTCAAAGCCGAATAGAAATACTACGTTCACCATTTTCGAGAAATGGCTCATGACCAAATCAGGGAATTGGTTTGGCATTATGTACCATTCAGGGAGGTCTCAGCTGAGTCCAAGGAAACAAGCATCCCTCATAAGTCCCCAGCTTCAAGCACTGAATCGAGAAACAATAGTACATTCATCTTGAAGGGTACAATACTATCGTTATACAAACAGTTTGCCTTAACTGGAGTCCTATGAGAGAACCAGGTCATCCTATGCGAGTTCCCAGTGGGCCCTTGGATGTGAGTGGGTTTGCCAACAAATGTGGTCTGCCACTTTTATCACTGGGGAGGGATGTTTGCACAAAGGTTCTCAATGATTGGTCCCCAGATGCACATAACTATCAAGGTCGTATATTGCCCCAGAAATATTATGGTATTAATATATTCCCAAGACGGTCGCAAGTCTGGGTATGGAACTCGCTACTACCAACATAGCCAGATGCCATGAAGCCAAAGTGGAACCACTCTAAATCCTAGGGTGCACTCGAGCCCCGGTTACGAGCTCATCTCACAGTAACCCCATCCCACAGAAAAACCAAACCAGCACAGACAATATATATGATGCATGTGAAAATAAATACTGAAAACAGTAAATAAATGTTGTAAAGTAAAAATCTGTAACTAAAAACAGTAAATAAACAAACAGAAGCACGCACATAAACACCCAAAGAAACAAAGGAAAACAGGCTCTAGGATTGACTCTACGAGGGAAATCAGAGATTCTGGGTTCGATCCCAGCAGAGTCGCCAGTTGTCGCTCCTGGGATTTTCATCCTAGTACAAACGCGAAAGTGGCGCGGAAAAGATAGAGTCGCCAGCCAGGAATTTTTATCCCGAAGGAACAGGAAAGGTAATGATGTACAAACATGAGGAAGAAGGAAAGGATGAGGCCTTGCGAACCAAAGATCTGGGTTCGGAAGTCGGTTACGGCCTGGGAAGGTATTAGCACCCCAAATTGTCCGCCGTACCCGACAGGATCCACTCTTGCTTGCCTGTTTCAAAGGGTGAGAGTATAAATTTTCTGCTGGAATAAACTGCTAGCTGGGACTGGAAATGAGGAAGGGAACTGGAAAAGAGATCGAAAAGGGTAAATGTAGGGAAACTAAAGAGGGTGTGCTCGAACGGGCCCTACCCCGCTGCCTACGTACCTCATCGGGAAAATGAGGATCAGAGTCGACGTAGTTCGCCTAACTAAGGCGGGAACTATTTGTTTGTGTTTTTTATGCACTGAAACTGCTTATGTCTATGCTCAGGTGTTGCAGGCTCGTCTGGTACGAGTGCGTTTACCATCTTGCAAATGAGACAAGTTGTCGCAAGTTCGCGTTTAGAGTGAGTGAGATGAGAGAAGAATTCCCGCAAGAAAGTCGCTTATTGTTTGTTGTCGTCTTTTAAAGAAGTGTTTTGATTGTTTTTGTTTGTGAAAGTAGCCTCATGATTAGACTTGTACATCATGCTTGACCAGCCCATACTATTCCAAGATGGAACGAATATGAGTGCCCCATGGAATAATGCTATACACAAGAGACTATTCCAAGCATTTGTTAAGTGTCTTTTGGATTTTGTTTGAAGATGAGAGAAGAAGACTCAAATGAGAAAGGACAAACACTAAGGGGACTAAGACACAACCCTAAGTTATTTATTGTATGCAAAAGGTGATCCTAATGGTTTGTGAGGTTTTATAATCCTAATGGAACAAAGAAAAAGAAAAGGAAATAGAATGAAACTTACTTCCTAAGGAAGTTAAGTTGATTCTAGAGAAAGGGGGAAACCTACCAAACACACATATGGAAGGTAGAGAAAATTAAACGCATACTGAATGCATAAAAAATAAAAGGATAAGGTGCAAGGAAACATACCTCAACCTCCCTACAAAAAAAATGTTAGTATTCCATTTTATTGAAAATAATAAAGCAAACTCACACCACAATTCAATCCTAGTGCTCTAGGACCTAAAACTAGACTCACTCCTAAGTCTATAAGAACTAACAAGCATGCTAAACAAAAAATCCAGCACCTACTACAACTCTCATTACACAAACAGCTATGAAAATACAAGGTAAAGCACAAGCAGTTTTTTACAGCCAACACACAGCATGCAAAAATAGGTGTAAAAGATCACAAACAGCATGAACTATATTACAAGCAGCATACATTTAACAGCTGTTATATTTAAAAACAGACGCGAAAATATGGCAGATTTTATTATTTTCATTTTTTATGCACAAACTCAACATGAAATGTTCACTTAACATGAATATGCAACATGAATATGGATCAAGCACATAATTGGATGAACATTTATTTTCATGATGGATTAATGCAAAGATACACCAAATGAATCACTTATGCAACAAGTATGCAAAGTATGGCATATACACATGAACATGATCATACTCCAACATTAACATGGATCGACAAGTATGACATGTGGCTTAATGCAAAATTCAGAATTGAATCAATGTAGATGATGTGATCAACCATACCACAAAAATGCAACAAAATGCACATACACATTTATGATCATATGAAATGCCACATTAAGTATGTGATGCCATGATGCAAATGGATTAATAAAACATGCGAGAGATGCAAAAACATAATACATTATGATCATTTACATGCCAAATGATGCATGGACATAGCAACAATATGCAATAAGTCAATTCATGCATAAATGAACACATAAACACATAATACACGAAATGAACGGAAACGTGTCGAAACGACTCGAAACGGAGGAATGAGATGTCGAAACTAATCTTGAAAATTCCCTAAAATCAGTACCTAAACATATATGGGGATTAGAGGCACAAGGAAACAAGGTTGAGTAATCAAACTAGCTAAAATTTTGAGTTCCTACAGCGTTAACCGGTTAACGGAATGGTTAACCGGTTAACAGACCTAAAACAACACCAGTTTGTGGCAAAACGCACGCGTTAACCGGTTAATACTGAACAAAATGTGAAAAATTGTTTAGAAATAAGTTTTTTTGGCCACAAACTCATTTCCAACGATCTCTAACACACACATGAACATGCTAACACTAATTTTACCCCTAGATGCAATTTTCTAACACCTAGTAGGACCTAGTCTATGCTACAGTTCTAGCTTCAAACGATCAAAACATACAAAACGCCATTGAAACGACATCAATCGGTAAGACGCAAACATAATCAATAATCATGCGGAGAATTCCGTTTAAGGCGAGATGGAGAGAATAATTTAAGCCAAGAATGGTTTTAGATCACCAACCTACGAAGCGGAGAAGTGCTTCGGTAAATGCTGCAAAGATCGGAGCTCAAACGAAGAGAAATCCAAGAATCCGCGAATGCAAAATAAATTCCATTTATTCTTGATGCTTGAGACTTCTTGCACTTCCGATAAGTCGAAATCTCACCAAAAACCAGTAGCTTCTTCTTCCACAATTCACAAATCAATGAAGAATGGAGGCTAAGCTTCAAGATCTTCAAGTTTCAATGTGAAACTTGAAGAGCTTCTTTGAAAAAAAGCTTTGGTGAATTTGGAAAATGGAGGAAAAGTGAGAGAGAAAAGTGATTTTGGAAATGAGAATTGTGAAATTATGAGAGTGAACCCCTTAACTTTGGGAGGACTTAGGTTTATATAATGCATAGGCTTGGCATGAGGTTTGGGAATGGAGTTAGGTTTAGGTTTGGAACTAGGGTTGTAGTTAGTTAGGGTTAGGGTTGGAGTAGAGAATATTCCTTGGAATATTCCTTGGAATAATCTAGAAGGTGGTAGAACATGGTAGAACAATCCAAGTGAATGGAGGGACAAATGTAAAAGGAATAAAAGGAAGGGAAATGTGGAGGGAAAGGAAGAAATCAAAAGATTATATCTTACCCCGACAAGAAATCAAAGCTTTTAATCGAAGATCAAGCCTCATTTTACTTAGATTTAAGTTTCTCCATCTTAGGGTTTAAGTTTCTCTCTCTAGAAATATGTTACAAGTCTCCGAAAATGGAAAAAGTGAGAGAGATCTCAACAAAATATCTAAAGTTCATATTTATACATGTTCCAAAAAGTGTCTGTAAATGGCACCGTGCTAAGCGCATTCAGATCAAAGGTGGTAAAATTCGGTAGTGCGCTTAGCGATGTTTCAGCGCCAAAGCCCAGAATTTCTATTGCCCCCTACTCCAAGAAGCGCGCTTAGCAAGGTCTTTGCGTTCTGAGTGCACTGGCACTTCCAAAAAGTCCCGGAAATGATCTTTCAAGCTCCCGTTCATCATCCATAAGCTCCAAGTATCAAAGGAAGCAAGAAAACCTATCAAAATGCAACAAAAGATCATAAAACAATAATTGAATCAGTATAAACGGAAACTTGCGTATTTATACTAAAACATATAAGTTTACTATTAAAACATAAAAGAACCAATTGGAAAGTGCCACAAAATACTATCTAAAATAACTACATTTTGGCACTTAACAACTCTACTCAACTTTACTATTTTATTTGTCCTCAAACAAAGTATGCCCCTCATTCATATCAGGGGATTTGCTCAGCGTAAGATTCAACCAAGAAGGATTATCTGTTCAAATTCAACATACAAAATACGCACAAGAAATGTCCACTACTTTCTAGAATCTAGCAATGAAAAAGAATATAGTTCTAAGAACAAATATCATACAATGTTTCAAATAACAACTAAATTATCATGCTTGAATCACTCTAACATTTCTCTTCAAAAATAAGTATGAAGAAATTAAAGCGGGTTTTCAACCGTGGGGATATTTCACTCATTTGACAAACAATGCAAATAAAAAACAATTCATACATTCATCTAATAATCAAAATGAAATCATGGAAGCAAGAAGATCACTATGGGCTTTAAGGGTTGTAGCTTGGTTAGGTTCACAATAAAGGGACATATCTAATGCTATTGAATCAAAGTTGTCAATGCAAGAGAGATAGACACTATAAAAGTGGCTTACACAACAAGTTCATCCAACACTTTCTATTTTCTTTATTGTTCACCATTCCAAACTTACTTATTGTACATTATTCATGGTCTATTTTTCTTTTAAAAACAATCATTCTTTTTCTTTTGTTTTGCATGATCATATTCACACTTTTATTTTACAATGCTTGCTTAATTTTTTTTAATATTTTGAGTAACCTACCACCATCTCTTTTCACTATCCCCAACTTGCATTTAATCAAACCTCAATTTCATTCTCCTGACAAGAAAATCAATAAAAAAACGTTTTCAAAGGTTCAAGAAAATTTTTAGAATCCGACAAATTTTCATGATGATGAGAGAGGAATCATCACCATATTAGGATCTAATCTATTAAGGCTCAAAGGGGGTAAGAAAGTCGCATTACTCACGGGTAAGTTACTTTTGGGAAATGGTTGTGCTTAATATCAACAAATGCCTTGATAATTTCTAATGCTTCCACAAAATCAAAGTAATCAAAAGATTAAGTATAAATCAAATGTATTAAACAAAGTTTATCAGTCATCCAAACATTTAGTAAATATTGGAGGTTTCTCACAGATGTTCCCGCTTAGTGTTCCCTTTGGTGTGGCTAGCAGTTTTTGCTTCCTGACTTTGCTGATGTTCCTCTACCAATAGGTATCCCTAACCAACACTTAAGCAAACATGAATGAAAACAAGTATAAGAAATATAAACAAATATGTACAAAGCTTAAAAACGTAGAAATAATGTGATGCACTCAATATCGAAACACCAATCCCCGACAGCGACACCAATTTGTTGACTGCGGTAATGTGGGAAGCAAATGTTTATGATAGTTCAACAACATAAAAATAAAATCGGAAAACATATATACAAAAATCTTAAATAAATAAACAGAGCCTTGTTGGGGTTGGGATCTCATCAAACGATAACACATGCATTCTTCTGATCATTTTATACACAAATCACTCATTCATCCAATATCATTACATATCACTCACATCATACATATCCACTTGATTCCCATATGTTGTGAGTGTTATTGTATCGATCGATAATTGCTCAAGAACATTCCCAATCAATACAATGTATTTATTACTTACGTAAATGTTAAACCTAAACCAATCTCTGACGTCTCGATCTAACATATATTACTATAACATCCATATCAAACTAATGATTAATTCATATACAAACCCATGAACAAAATACGTACACATAATTAATCCTTTTTACATCCATTCAACTAATTTATCCCATGTATGTGAACAAAGTTATTCATCAATATTATCACGCACCCTCAAGATACCGTTCGTCAAGCGTTATCGCGGTCTTTATTGCATTAAATACTAGAATATATTCATTCTAACAATCAACAGAATGATAAAAAAAAGCTAAGACGAAAATGAATATCAAATCACAAAACCATTTTAAAAGCTTGCTCATTGATAGACGCAAAAGATAAACAACAATATTAACTCAAAACAAGTTCACAGACATAGATTAGAATAAATACATAAGGTATCGAAATATTATATCTTACCCCAACAAAAGATCGAAGCTTTTAATCGAAGATCAGGCTTCGATTTACTTCGGTTTAAGTTTCTCCTTATTATGGTTTGAGTTTTTCTCTCTAGAAATATGTTACAAGTCTCAGAAAATGGAAAAAGTGAGATAGATCTCAACAAAATATCTAAAATTCATATTTATACATGTTCCAAAAAGTACCTGTAAGTGGCACCGCGCTAAGTGCTATCAGAGCGTGCTTAGAGCCATCAGCTCAAAGGCGGCAAATGTTGGTATCGTGCTTAGCGAGGTCTCAGTTCCAAAACCCATAATTGTTATTACCCTGTTCCAAGAAGCGGACTTAGCGAGGTCTCAGCGCGTTGAGTGCGCTACCACTTCCCAAAAGTCTCGAAAATGATCTTTCAATCTCCCATTCATCATCCATAGGCTCAAAGCATCAAAGTAAACAAGAAAACATATCAAAATACAACAAAAGATCATAAAACGAGAATTGAACGAGTATAAACGGAAATTTGCATATTTATATTAAAACATAAAAGAACTAGTTGGAAAGTACCAAAAAATACTATCTAAAATAACTATAATTTGGTACTTAACAACAGTTCGCACAACGAGTTCACCTTCATTGCACGTGTTCTGACAAAAATTGATCAAACCGCCTTAGAAAAATATTTGGCTCGCCTTCCACTCGCACAACAAGCTCTGGGCGAGCTTGCTTACAACTCGCACAACGAACATGACAACTTGGAGAAAAATTGTTTCTTGATTTCATCATAACTTTAGCACCATAAATGTGATTTACGCACGGTCATAAGCGCTGAAAATCTTATTCAATGTTCTATAAGACAATGATTAAATATCATTGCATGAATACCTACAAAAATGAGATAAAAACAATTAAACTCAATGATATTTACAAGATAACATATTTTGTACACTATAACCTAAACTATATAAAATATGTACAAAAGTTGAGATTTATTAGTATAAAGCGAATGAATTAAGTGAATAAGTGTCAATTATTCACACTCAAAATCACTATAATTTACGTCTTTTTTGTAAAGAAAAATGGAAAATGTTGGTGTTGCAATTCGAAGCATGTCACTTCTTAACCAATCAACGTAATTGTTAGGTTGGACTGTGGTTAAGAGTGTTTTAATAAATAAATAAAAAATAAAGGAGGCTAAAGATGAACTATTAATTTAGTTGAATAAATGGTTGAAGTAAGAAGATGTCACAAAATATATATATTTTGTAGTAGTGGGAGGATAACCAAAATCCTTAGAGGTATCGTAAAGGCAAGATAAAAAATTTATTAGGTGAAAAAAAATACTGGGAAAATGTGCGGTGAAAATGAAAAAGTCAACATTCTTGTATTTATATGAAAATATTCCTTAGATTGAGTAGTTGTTAATTACATGTAACCATAGTAGTATGACAAAGTATAAATGGCTTTGCTAGCAAAGCCCACAAAAATGGGGATTAGGGCAGATTTGCTAGTCCTTACCAATAATTTTTAATCATTTTCATCATCAATGACATACTTAGTCTCTTAATTAGATCCACTTATTAGAAAATCAACCATCAAATCTATTTTGATGGCCACAATCAAACCCAATTTTAAACTCATAAGTGACAATATCAACATATTGCCTTTAAACATTTAGCCTTAATCATTTTGTCCCTTGAAGAACTGCAGAATATCATGTCTTTGTCCCAACCACTTCTCCCTTATAGACTTTGTGTTTGAGGAACTTTGAACGACTATATTCTTCTTAATTTCTTAAGTATTTCACCCTTATACATCTTGTGTCTAAGGGACTATGAACATTTATGTTTTTCTTAAAACACTTATCCCATAAAGGCCTCAATCTTGCTGGATTATGAACTAATATGTTAGAATTCAAATTTCACTTTGATATTATTTATTGCGAGACATTCATTAGTAACCAATCTCGTAAAGAGGGTGACAACAATTCTCCACATAGATATCATTATGAACATGATCTCCTTGAAAAGATTATCATAGTATGAGATCGATTTAAAGTTAAATAAAAAAGATGCCTCTAGTTCGAGTTATGTAACATATTTTAGTAGGAATCACACATCTATATCCCTAACAAAAAAGGAATGAGAAGTATGTAATGTGCATAATGGTCAAGAAAAATAAAGGCCGTATTAAAGTTAAGAAAGCTATAAAGACATGGGGAGGACAAATCCTAAAAGACCTATACCTACACATATCATAGATAAGGTCTCTATTATTGTAACAACTGCATGATCAATGTTTTACTACTAATAGATATTTTTTATAAATCACCACATTTTAAGAATCAAGCTAGACAACTTATTATTATGCAGAGGTGGGCCTAAGACTAAGCAAATTTACCTATGCATGAGTTGGAAATAATTTTAAGGAAAAAAATCAAACCAATCAAAATCAATTTGTTGGATTCTGTTTAAATTTTATGAACTTATGTTTGACCAAAACAGTAGGTGTAGTTTGGTTCAATAATTAAAGTTACTTTATTCATAAATATTATATTAAATATTCAGTAATTTTAATAGATTTTTTGAAGTAAATTATAAGAATATAAAATAATACAATATAAATATTTTTTCATAAAAAAGATTATCAAATAAAGTGATAATATGAGATAACTTTATTAAATCAATAAAAGAGAAAAAAGCAAAGTGAGCCTAATACAGCCAAAAGTGCATGAATGAAGTTTGTAGTAAAAATGAATCTGTGAACTGTGAAGAGTGGTTCCACCCCAAGCGTGTGGCAGCAGAGAAGAGTGCAGACTGCCAGAAACACACTGAAGAAAGAGAGGAAAAAAAGTAGAGAAATGCCAGCACTGGAAGCAGTAACACAGAAAGAGAAAGAAAAATTAAAAATTAAAAAATTAAAATAGGTAGCTAGTTACCACATGCATAGTGATAATTGAATGAATTTGAAATTTGGTCCCATGCAAAGGTAACCTCCAAATCAACATTGAGTGTGATGGCCCATGATATGTTTTTTATTTAATAATATAAAATTAGTATATGCTTGACAAGTCAGGTGCACGAGCACTTGTAGCATCTAATGATATGTGAAGGTACGGATAAATATTACTATATCTCACTATTCTTAATTTTAACCTTTGTATATCACTATTGTCAAATGTCAAACATAGCAGGTAGGGAAACAGTAAAACTGTTTTTCTCCATCTTTTTATTTTCCATTATATATTTTCACAACTATAGTGATCGATAACTTATAATTGAGCTAATATTTAAATCTTAATTGATAATTAAGTTAAAAGTATTTTTTGTTTTAAAAAGTTATTATATATATATATATATATATATATATATATATATATATATATATATATAATTTTAGAATTGTCGATCATATACAGGAATTCTCTTCAATTGAAGGTGGTGTTGGATATTTTGAGCAGTCATTTAATTAAGGGGACATAAAAGACATGTTTAATGTGAATGTTGGTAATTATGAGAAGAGACTTAGTTAATTAAATCCTCTTGGAAGTGGATTCAATCAAAATTATCGAGCATCTCCTTTTCACAAAATGGTTCAAAGGAGAAAAATTTCTATATTAAGCATGAGAACATATGTGAGTGCATTATCATTTAGAAAAGGTTTTGAAAATGATATAAAAATTATGACACTTAGTATTTGTGTATATTGAATTTTATTCTCTATGTCAAAATGTGCACCTTCATATTAGAACACTTAAAATCATATTAGGTAGGTTGTTACAAGTCAAAATTATGGTTTTTCATGGAAAACAAGATTATGAGTCGACACTTCTATGTTATGGGTCGATACAAAGTGAAGGCATTTTAAAATAAAAGGCATTGTCTTCTATGTATCGACACGCAACTCCTTGAAGTCGACACATAACATGGGTGAGTCGACACATGACTCCTTGAGGTTGACTCCAATTGATTTTTTGGAAAGCAAAATGTTCCTACCTTCTTGGAGTCTACTCCTAGGCATTATGGATCGACATATAGAACCTAATATACTTCTATAGGTCGACTCCCACATTCTTAAAGTCAAGACATTCTATTTTAATTTCTTTCAAACTTATAATTTTGCTAAAAATCTCTCTCTCTCTCTCTCTCTCTCTCTCACACACACACACACACACACACACACATCATTTTGAAAGCATTGAAACCAAGAACGTACAAAGAATTGTTTCATCACCTTTAACCTTTTTCTATTGATACATATAACAATTACACATAATCATTTTTGTTGGGTGCCATTTAGATACACGATTGATAAGGTCCAATTTAGGATTTGTATAATCAAATTCTGTTGAGTATTCTTTGTGGGTTTCATTGATAAAACTAGTTGGGATTTTCCCTCAAATATCAAGGGTGATTTTAGGGGTTTTTGCACAAGATTTCGCAACGAGGATTCAGCCTAGTGAAAGCTTTGAAGAACATGGTTTTGTCAAAGGAGTAACGGTAATCAGAGGATCGACTTGGTTTGGGATATACAAGTGTCGATCCAGGATTTTTTTTTCCCGTTTTCCATAGTAAATAATTTCTTAAAACATATTTTTAATCAAAGAAAATTTTATTTGTGATCTATTCACCCTCCCCCCCCCCCCTTCAAGATCGTTTCCCTCATCTAACAACTGGTATCACGAACACCGATTTATCTTGTGCTTCAAAATCACTTATTAAATTAGGGTTAAATATGTTTTTGGTCTCTATAAATATCTCAATTTTGTTTTTTAGTCCCTATAAAAAATACGTCAAGTTTTAGTCACTATAAAATTACTTTTACACGCAGTTTTAGTCCATCTACATTGACTAAATCTGGGTGCCAAAGTAATTTTATAGGGACTAAAACTCGACATTTTTTTAGAGACTGAAAATCAAAATTGAGATATTTATAGGGACTAAAAACATATATAACCCTTAGATTATGACTTCTGAACCTAAAGGGGTGTATAATAGAGCGTCTGTTTTCAATGGCGAAAACTATGGTTATTGGAAGGATTGTATGCGTGTACATATCAATTCTATTGATAGAAATGTATGGAATGACATCCAAAATGGTCCATTTGAAATTAGTATGATCAATGCGGATGGTGTTGAAGTACCTAAACCAGAAACACAATGAAACACAAATGATGAAAAAAAGTGGTCATGTGATTGGAAAGTATGGAATATTCTAGTATCCGCTTTAGGGATAAACGAATATTATTGTGTTTCTCATTGCATAATCGCTAAATCTATGCGAAACTCATTACAAGTTGCCCATAAGGGCACAAATGAAGTCAAACAAGCTAAACTCAATACTTTGAACCAAGATTTTGAACTCTTTTATATGAAGCATGGTGAAACCATTGTCGATATTCAAAACAGGTTCACTCATCTTGTAAACTATTTGAATGCACTTGGTAAACCCATTTCTAATGAAATCGCCACTAACAAAATTTTAAGATGTCTTAATAGGGAAAGACAATCTAAGGTCACTGCAATCAATGAAGCTAACAACCTCTTGACATTAGACAATACTACTTTGTTTGGTAAACTTTAAGAACATGAGAAAGAGTTACATGTGCTTGGAGAAACAAGAGAATAAGCTTAAGAAGGAGAAGAACAAAGAGAAGGAGGTGGACAAGAAGTGATCAATTGCTCTAATGGATTTAGTTCTAAGTCATTTACTAAAGAAGAAGATGATAGTGGGACTTGTGATTATGAATGTTCGGATGATGAAAAAATGGGTTTGTTTGTTAAAAGGAACCATAAGTACATCAATAGAAATAGAGTGAAGCACTCCGAAAAAATCTCATAAACTATAGAAGGCAACCAAATTCCTAAAAGCAATATGAGAATAAGAAATA
Source organism: Lathyrus aphaca (assembly GCA_963966055.1). Lineage (NCBI taxonomy): Eukaryota > Viridiplantae > Streptophyta > Magnoliopsida > Fabales > Fabaceae > Lathyrus > Lathyrus aphaca. The sequence continues at coordinate 524,665,450 of OZ014522.1, read as the reverse complement.
AAAATCTAAAGGTTCATGCTATAATTGTGGAAAATTCGGTCATTATAAGACGAATTGTCCATTGCTTAAGAAGGATAAAGAAAAGGGTTAACACAATAAATATAGCAAGCCTGGAAATGCATACATCACTTGAGAAAGTGATAGTGATTTCTCAAGTGAAGATAGCTCAAGTGAAAGTGATGAAGCGAAGAAAAAAAAAATTCCTCACGGACCTATATGTTGTTCTTGATATATGTGGTGGTATCTTGAATTTGGAATTGGGAATGGGTTGAGATCCGGTAAGATAAGTGAGATTTCTGTTTTTGGTATTTTGGAGAATTTTTATGATGTTTTTGGATAGGTCTGAAGACCTAATTTTTGTTTTTTGTTTGGTGTGCTTGCAAAGATCATACAATATTTTGCCTACATACCCCCCCCCCCCCCAAAAAAAAAAGAGAATTGAGGGATCAGAGCATCATAGTTCCTCCTAAGGAAAGACGTTTGTATCTTGATCAAAGCACAAGATGAATGATGCTCAAATGGTTTGCTTGATTTGAGTCCAAGCGGAAACTTTGTAGTTGGGGTGCTTGAATTGCATAGCTCAAGGCATAAGCTGAATATGGTATCTTGATTTGCATAGCTCAAGAAAGGTTAGATTGGTACCCTGAATTGCATAGGTAAAGGAGGACTGAATGGTTATCTTGAATTTCATAGCTCAAGAAAGGTTGAATATTTACCCAAATTGCACATCTCAGGAAAGCTGAATTTGGATGGATGTCTTAGTTATAGTCCAAGTGTATGACTATACGAAAAGTGATCTTAGTTATAGTCCAAGTGTACGACTGAATTAATTTGAATGATTTTCTTAGTTATAGTCCAAAATTATGATTGAATTGTTTGATTGAGAAATGTGAGAATTTGTCATCTTTAAAGTGTTTGACTGAACGTGTTTGGGGACTTTAGGTTCCTTGATTGAAGCCCAAGGTTGAAAGCTCAACAAAGAAAACTGACTCTTCTAAGGAAAAGTTTTTTGTATCACGATTTGGAAGCTCAGGATGGTGAAGCTTATTTGGTGAGAGATTGACTCTTGATTGTTTGACTCTTTATTTTATTATCTGATGATTTCATACACGGGGTAGGACTTAGGTGCTGAAAAGTTGCCTACCTCCTACAAAGCAGTTCATCGGAGTGAAGCTCGGTCTAGTAGCGGGTGTATTAGATCTTTAATCATATAACAACTTGAGATTCATGTATGTTTGAAAAATCAAGAGAAAGAATATTTTTAAAATGCTTAAAAACAAATAAAAATAAATTCTTTATGAAAATAGAAAGTATATTAAATGAATAATATTTTTGTGATTTTTTCATGGAGTAAAATAATAAAACATTGTTGTGAATTAATGAAAAAGAATCAATCCAAAAATCAAAAAATTCATAAAGTTATTAATTTTTGAATTAATTAATAAAAAGGATAAAAATTCAAATATTTGAATTTATAAAAAGGACGCCAAGAACACACGTGCGTTCTTGAGTTTTGCCCAGAAATCCCAGATTTGCAAAATCAACCATATCTCATGGAATACGCAATGAATTTGAATGAAATAAAGATCAAACTTGTTTGATTTTAACCCACGAACATGAAGGTGGTGTTTAATTTCATTTATTTTAAGTGTGGAGTGAAAAATCAGTGATGAACACTAAAGAACCCTAATTTGCAAAACCTAACATAAAATCTCATACAAGATGTTTTTGATGCAATATTTTTAGGGGAATTAATACAAACATGATAACAAATATTTGGTAAAATTATTGTGCGAGAAAATATGCATGCATTATGAGATGACCAAGTTTAGGCTTACTTGAGTGTCTTGGTAGCTAGAGCAATTTGATTTTTGATCTGAAGGTGTTATAGAGATGTTGTGATTATCTGAACAGCTTCCTTGGATGATATTGAGTGGATTTCAAGCTTTGAATCACTTTGAAACTCCTTGGATCAAGTTGTGGTATCTCAGCTGCATAATGAATGCATAATGGTGTGGTTGAAGGGTGATTTTTGGCTAGAGGTGTTACGTTGGTTATCTAAGTCTTTGAACACCCCATCTACATCATATATGATGTGTTTGAGCAATTGGTTTGAGTTTCTTAAGGTTGCAACTCAAAACCCGGTGGTGGTTGCTCAAAACTTTGGAATTTTGGTGTTTGAGAGTGAAAGAAAGAAAACATATAATTAATATGCTTTAAGGTGTGTTTATGAGTCATTCGGAAGTTCTATTTATAGGAAAACATGTTGCAATTACTTGGCCAACAAGATTTGAAGAGATAAGTTCTGAAATTGTTTATCGTTGTTTTGCCAAATATCTCTTACAAGTAGAATGATGAGACGCTTCAATAACTTAAGATAGCTGCATCTAAATTCACATTTTTTAGTCCTCTAATTGGTTGATTTAGAGGGCATCTTGACTGATGATTAGAGGAATCTTGAATGTGCATTATTTGCTATTGATTGTACCATTTGATTCCAAGCATCTTCATCATTTCCTATCATTGTAACTTTCTCATTGGCTGCCCTTGAACTATATTGGAAGTGCCTTAGAGTTTGTGATCATCAAATTGAGTGAATTTGGATCTTATGATCATTACTTAATGACTCATAATTGATTCAAACAAGTTATGCACAAAATCTATCAAAAAACCAGTGTGAAAGGGTGTGTTCATCCATGGATTTCTCTTGGTGTAGTTTGAATCAATTCATGCCAATTTATTCCTTAGATTGTTGGTATGATTTGTGACAACATTGGTGTTTACATGAAGATCTGAATCAGCTTGGAACTATGTGAAAAAAGCCTTCGAGTCTTGGTGTTTTGACTGATTTTTGACTTGGGGAAATTTTGTCTAAGTGTTGAAACTTTCAATTTTTTGTGATTTTGATCATCTTCTAACTTAAAATCCATAAAGAATTAGAGTTTCATGTAATTGAATCTTTTGTTGTATGTGATTAAATATATCATTCAAGTTTTGCTTCACAAAAATCTGATGCTTGAATCACAAGTTATGATGCTTGGAAGTAAGGTACATGCACACTTTTTTCTTCATAATTTAGAAAATTTTCAAATTTTCTAAGTTAGCCCCTTTTACAAGTTACCTCAAAATTATTGATTTTTGTGATCAAATGCATCAATGGACCATATATTCTTGTAATATAGGTCATGGGGATCATTTTAGGTTAAAAAGTCAAAGTTTGACTTTTTGGTCTAGATGAAAATTACACTAGGTACCCCTGATTTCTGATTTTTTTTTAATTGGGCATCCTTTGAGGTATTTCAAACTTATGAATGGACTTCCTGTCGCTCCCACTAAATGAAGCCGGGTCAAATAGGGTACAGACGCGAACGGTCGGCGAAAAGAGGGATGCGAGAACACACAGGAGTGAACTCACAGGGAATGAATAGAGTCGCCAGCTAGGCATTTTTATCCCGGAGGAAAGGTAATGCTGCATAGACCTAGAAAGATATGGACAAGACGGTTGCGAACCAGAGAGACTGAGAAAGGGGGTTGGTTACAACCTGGGAAGGTATTAGCACCCAGATTGTCCGTCGTACTCGACGGGATCCACGCTTAAAAGATTTGTGTTTTAAAGGGGTAGTGTCAGTGCAATTTGTGTATGAAAGAGCTGGAAAAGAATGTACAGGTGTCAGTGTAAGAGAAAGTGAGGTGTGATAAATATACAGTGTCAGTGTAAGAAACTGGAATAAAATGCTCAATATCATGAGGCTAAAAGAATGATGCTAGAAAGAGGGGGAATGTACAGAGACTTTTGTTCGATAACTGTTAAGTTATGCCTACGTATCCTCTCGTGCAATGAGGAAGTCAGAACACCGTAGTTCGACCCAAAGAGACTGAAAAATGAATTGACTTGTGAACTGCTTACTTATCTATGCTCAAGTGTATGACCTGTCTGGCTCAGGTGCAAACTGCCTTGCATTAGACGGAAGAAGCAAGTTCTCGTTTATGAGTGAAGATGATGAGAAAAGAATCCCGGAGGAGACGATTATTGTTTGTTTTTGAGTTTTCAGTCTTTTATTGCTTTTGAGAGTTTGTCATAAGTTAATGAGCTTAAGCCTAAACCAATGGATTTAGTAAACTCATCACATCTTCCCTCTGATTAGGGGTAGTGAGAATACCTTAAGTGTGAAGTCAGCTTCTCACACTTAATCACCATGATGTAGGATTAAGATCATTAACCTACTTGTGGTTATTTAGATGTTTTTGTTGTTTTTGTTTAGTGTTGAGTAATGAGATTAAGCCATAATCAGGGATTAAACAGACTCATTACACCATCCTAATAGAAGGATAATAGATGAGAATGTTTAAGCTGAGGAAAGATCCTCAACTTAATCCATGATTAGGGATTAAACTCATGACAAAACAAGCCTTTGGTTAAGTGGATTTTATTTAATGATATGATGATGAAGTGAGTTTTAGGGTTTGTAAGACAACTTGAGGGGGACTTGTCCATTAACACTAGGGTTAGTCCTTCTTAACCAATTAAGGAAGAATTAGAACCCTAATGCAAGGCCCAAGTTACAAGTGTGATGTCTTGATGATTATTATGATGGATTGATTAAAGGATTTAAACACATTAAGGGTTTAACACTTAGGATTAAAGTTATACACTCCATCCTAATAGAAGGATGCAGGCATAAGCTTAATCACAAAGCCTTAAAGCCTTTAGGGTTTAGTCCCTGATTATGAGATGAGAAGAGAAGACTCAATGAGACACAAAGGTAAAACTAAGTGGGGGACTAATCAAAACCCTAATCATTGTCATGCTTGGTTGTTCCTAAGGTTTGTGAAGTTTACAAGAGAAGCCTTCAAAGGAACCACCAGGAAGCAGATGAAAGGAGCAAGGAGAAGCAAAGCAACTTGCTTCATTCAAGAAGACAAGTCACTTGAGAAAAGAGAGTGAGAAGAAAAAGAAGGAGCAAGCTCAATCTCAAACACAAAGTACAATGCAGCAATGATGCATATGAGAGATGAAAAGAAATTGTGAGAAGTGAAGGCAAATCCACTTCTCAAAGTTGCTTACCACCTGAAAAGTTAGTGAAAGGAATGCAATGCAATGCAAGATGAGATGAAATGACATGATGCAAATCATAACCAGAAGCATATTCATGATGTTAATGATGCTATGAGATGATGCAAACATAAATCAAAACATGGGGATGATCATACAAACTTATGGATGCAAATGAAGCAAGTTTAGAACCATGATCATACATGAAATGTTATGGAATGCAAATGGCATACCACATGGCAAATACAAGGTGAAATGATCAAACATGTCTACAATATGTCTTAAGATGTCAAATGAATCAAATGGATGCACAAAATGCTATGGCAAGTCAAGGTATGCAAGCAAATGCAAGATGGATGCATATGGAAGCCCAAATTAGGGTTTATGATCAATGCATCAAACAAAAAACCAAAACCAGAAGCAATCATCAAGATAAAAAATTGAAAATGCAATCCAAGGGACCCTAACCCTACACAAACTCACTGCCCAAAGGAGGGGTCCTAACTCTTAACCTAATTAGGGTTATGAATTTCCTAAGTTTTCTAGGGTTTTAGGGTACCTTAACAAGAAAAATGCCAAACAAATTGAAAATGAAAGATCAAATCATGCCAATTTAATCTTACAAACTACATGATATGCTAAACACAATGCAAAAAGAATCAAAGTCCAACTCTCAATGGTTAGGCAGAAATGATTTTTTGAAGTTTGGATCAAAATAATGCTTTGAAAATGAATTAATTCCATGGAAAATTGTCAAAATGCATCAAGATCAAAAAATAAATTTGGTTTGAGGGTTGTACAATGTTTCTAAATAGTTTTAAATGTTTCATGAATTTTTTGGTGATTTTTAAATACCTAAAAGTATTTTTAATTAATTAATTCTCATTAATTAATTAAAAATAAACTTTTAAATGATTTAAAAATATTTTTGAATGCAAAAAATAAAAATAAAAATGTTTTTGGTTTCTGAAAATTAATAAAAGTTTGTACAAAAATTTTCAGAATTTTTAAAATTGTTTTGCTATTTTTAAATAAATGTGAGAAAACAAATGAAATAAATGTAAAATAAAAATGAATTTAATCTGAAAAAAGAAAAGTATGCAAATCTAAAGGTCCAGATTCAAATATGCACGCGCGCGAATTGACCTGGCGCCACATCCAAGGGTGGAAATTCAAACTGGCATAATTATGATTAGCCCTAATTAATTATGCCCTAATGACTTTCAGGCGACCGGAACACTGTTCCAGTCGTCTTCTCCGGCCATCTCAAATCTCAAACTCTCTCTACACGCATCCAAAACAAAATCTAACTACCCAGAATTCATCCCCACTTAAAAACGAATCAAAACCCTCAATCAAACAACATTTATCATTCAAAAACAGAGAGAATCGAATCAAACATTTTTTAGGGCAAACGTTTCAGACAGTGCATACACCCTGGTTTCTCAACCATTTTCAAAAGTAAGCACATATTCATGATCAGGGGAGTGCATAGAAGCTATTAATAACTTAAAAACATGTTTCTGGAAAAAAGTTTTGAGTTGACTACCTGAACTGAAGCTTTCGATTCAGGAGCTTTCTAGCTGTTTCCTTGGCTCAAATGCACTCCAATGATCCCCCTAAGAAGCTTGCAATGTTTGTTTGAAGTTTGCAATGGCTGGTTTGAGAGATGGCAGAAGTTCTGTTCAATGGCAGGTGGTGATCGTGTTTTTGATTCTTTGGGTTTCAGGCTATGGTGAAGGGTGCTTTGTGACCAGGAAGATGTGTTGAGTTGGTTTGTGAAGTTAGTTTGTGTGTTTGTGGCATGTGTGATGAGTTTCGAAGGCTCTTGCAAATGGAAGGGAAAATGAGAATGCTGAGTTAGGGAGTGTTTCAGGCTTGTGTTGTAGTTGCTTTGGCTTGCTTTTTCTTTGTATAAACAATTGCCATTGGTCAGATGAAGTGATGTGTGCTTTATTGATTGGTATGGGTCCTTTTGCCAAAATGTCAAAGTTGGTGTAAGAGAGGTATGGGCTACTTTCTAGACAAGGACAAAGAGTGTGTCCTGCGCAGCATGATGTGAGGAGAGGCCTAGGATGGTTCAGCAAGCTAGCAAGCAAGTGGATGAGAAACTATGATGAGTTTTGCAACTTGCCTTGCTTTTGATCTTTATGAAATATCTTGATCCATATGCCACAAAAGTGAGAAGTTTCTTGGCCCATTCTGATTTTTAGGTCTTGTATGATCATGTTGTGAAGTTTAGAAATGCATTTGATGATTTAATTTGCCTTGAGAAGTGAATTTGCAACTTTGCCTCTTTGGTAGAAAACTTCAAATTTTGTGATTTTTGCCAACTTTGACAAGCCATAACTTTTGATCCAAAATGAATTAGGTCATGTTCTTGTACTTTTTGAAAAGGGAATGATCCATTCTACAACTTTCATGACCAAAGTGTTTCCATTTGAAGCTTTTTTGAATCAAAAAGTAAGGGTTGGAAAAGTTGCCTAAAATGACAATTTCATTAGAAGTCAAACTTTCCCAAAAAGTCAACTTTGCAAAAGACTTGAAATTCTTCAATTTTGTGAACTTCCAACTTCTTCTATGATCAAATAAAGATCATATACAATCAAAATAATGAAGAACATCCTTTGGTTGGGTCATTGGGGGCCTCAGATGCCCTGATTTTGCACTGACTTGCTTGAAAAGTCAACTCTTGATCAGATGACTTCCCCATGGAATTTCTTCATGAAAATTGATATGCATACTCCCTATACCATATAGAGACCAATAGAAACAAGAATGACCAAAAAATTTGGAGTTATGGCCTCTGAAACCAAAACCCTAATTCTAGGTCATCTGTGCAGTCAAACCTGGCTCTGCCTCCATGCCATTCTCAGTTCTTGTGATTCTTTGACATTATTGCCTTTGAGAGGATATAATATGATGCTTGAAGATACATGGACCCCTTTGGAGTGATTGATGGCCTTTGGAGTGGCTCAAGAAGCTCTTGGATTGCTCAGATCACAAACCCTAGGTGCAAATGACTTTGAATCTATGCAGTGAATCAAAAATGTGGTATGAGATGGTATGATTGGATTTATGCATATGAAATGATCACAAGCCATGGTGTGAATGGGTGAGGGCAAATTTGGGGTGTTTACAACTGCCCCTATTCAAACATGAGTTAGCTGTGCAAGATGTAAGCGACGGCTTATCAGGCAAACAAGATAACTTGTGGTTGAATACCAAAGACAGTCCAAAATTTGCACTCACAGAATGAAGAAGAAAAGGGATATAGATTGTAAAGGAAAATAAAGTATGTCTATAAAGTATGGGCGACGGAGGACGACCGTCGAGCAGAGGACGACTGCTGGGGAAAGAGCAATGACGGGGACGGCCGACATGCTGGAAAAAGTGCGGGAAATAAAGCGATGACGGGGACGGCCGACATGCTGGGGATAAAAGGGATTATGATGGGGACGGCCATCAAAATAAAGTTGTAAGATTCTCTGGGGATTAATGAAAAATGATGGGGAAGGCCATCAAGTTCATAAAGTAAACAAACGATGGGGACGACCATCGGGCTAAAAAGAAAAGGGACCACGACGGGGACGGCCATCGGGTTAAAGAATAAATGAAATAAACAGATGATGAGGTACGGTCATCAAAGGTGAAGGACGATCACCTAGCAGGGGACGGCTGCTCTGTAAGGGTTAAGATGAGGGACGGTCATCTAAGGTGGAGGACTACCACCTGGCAGGGTACGGCTGCCGAAAATATTGCGACATAGGACGAATGCCGGATAAAAGGTCAACGATGGGGACGGCCATCGGACGAGCATGATGAAGGACGATCATCAAGAAGTGGAGGACGACCACCTAGCAGGGGACGGCTGCTCTCAAGGTTTATCATGACGCAGGACGAACGCCAGATAACCATAATCAACAATGGGGACGGCCATTGGATAAAATGATGAAGGACGATCATCAAAAAGGTGGAGGACGACCACCTAGCAGGGGACGGCTGCTAAATATCACGACATAGGACGAATTTCGGATAGAAAAGATCAACGATGGGGACGGCCATCGGACGAGCATGATGAAGGACGATCATCAAGAGGTGGAGGACGACCACCTAGCAGGGGACGGCTGCTAAATATCACGACATAGGACGAATGTCGGATAGAAAAGATCAACAATGGGGACGGCCATCGGACGAGCATGATGAAGGACGATCATCAAGAGGTGGAGGACGACCACCTAGCAGGGTACGACTGCTCTCAGGGTTTATCATGACATAGGACGAATGTCAGATAAAAAAGAAATTTGCTTTGCGGGCGATCTACTGGGGAATAGTAAACACGGACGAGTGTTTATATCCAAGAAATAAAAGGTATAAGTATTTGGTATTGTGTATAGAGTAAAGATGCGGACGAGCATCCTTAAGACTATGATACGGACGAGTATCAGGTAGAAACAAATACTGACACGTGTTCAGAGATGATGATACGGACAAGTATCAACTGGTTAACAAGGAATACGGACGAGTGTTGATTCTGAGGGGACTCTTCTGGGAAAAGTAGACACAGACGAGTGTCTAAATTCAAGAAGACATAAATGTTTGGCACAATGTATGGGTTAAAGATGCGGATGAGCACCCTTAAGACTATGATACGGACGAGTATCATGTAGAAACAAACGCTAGACACATGTTCAGAGATGATGGTACGGACGAGTACCAACGGGTTAACAAAGAACACGGACAAGTGTTGAATCTGCTGGGATATAAATGGAGTATACGAGATACGGACGAGCATCTGTATAAAGTAAGTATGAGTAATGTATATTTGAGTGTTCAACCTGCTGGAGAGAGTGACACGGGCGAGTGTCAAGAGGTATATTATAAACAAGTATATGATTTAGGTAAATATGCTGGGGGTGATGACACGGACGGATGTCAAGAAAATTATATATACAAGTATCTGTGAGTGCAAAGAGGACGCTTTGGCTTTCTGCTGGGGATATGACACGGACGGGTGCCACAAGGAGTGTGTACTGGTGTTTGTGGGTGTAAGGCAACTGTTTTAGCTCTTTGTTGGGGAATCTGGGGAGCGTTCCGTATATTGTTGATGGATTGTCATTATTCACAAGTGTTTGATTCAGACCATGACTTATGATTATGCAACATGTTTGATTTTTGCTGTAATGCTCCGTATTAGACGGAATGCTACGCTTTGTTCGGTGAATATGATGTGAATGCCATGATTATGCAAGGATACCAATCTGGGATTCGGATCCCGTTGCTGCGAAGATTTCTGGTTGATCTGTTTGAAGTGGACATCCCAGCTGGGGATGGGACCATTGGTAAATCTAACAAGATGTATCTGCTTTGGGGAAATAGGTCATTGATAGACTTGTCTTAGTTAATGAGGGACCCAGCTGGGGTTTGTAGAAACTTTCGTCACTCTGTTGTGATTCCTTCGGGCGTTGCTCTCCTGGATAGAGGCTGAAACTTTGTGGGGAGATGGTTCCCTGGCTTTTGTACTTGGCTGAGGAAAAATGATTGGCAACTCGGCTGGGAGAAGCAATAAGTGGTAACTCAGCTGGGGAGAAAACACTTTGAGTGCTAAGAATGAGTGTTGATTTGCCAGCTTGCTGGGATGAAGCTTACATGCCCCCATGTTGTGCTTTGGATACCTGCAACCCTGAAAAAAAAGACAGAGAAACGTACAAGTAATCCCGAGGTATCCCTTACCAGATTCCATCAAAGGGGTTCAGACACTCTCGGGAGTAAGTATATTTCCTGCAAGCACGTAGTTCTTATTTTTATATATTTTTTGGATAAGCATCTGTATTCATGCAATCAGTATTTTAAAGATATCAGACATTCTTTGCAAATAAAATGAAGTGTACGAGGTGAAACTTGACTGAAAATCTGTTTTATTAATTCATATGCCCTGAATTGGCAAGATACAGTCAAAGAAACTGTAGATGTTTAAGAATTGGCAGAATTTTTGACCAAACAAGAAATGTTAAATTCAGTTCAGAATGTCCTATCAGATGTTGGGACATTAGCAAACAGAGTATGTGAACTTATTTCAGGATGTCTCATCAGATGTTGGGACATTGTGTAAATGACTAAGTTCAGTTCTGTCAGGATGTCCCAACAGATGTTGAGACATCTCAGACCTGCTACCAGAATTAATTATTGATTAACAGATCAGAGATATTTAAGGAGAACTATCTGGAATTAATTAATGCTGGATAAAAACAGAACAAGGCGCATCTGTAGGGAGTTTTAAATTGAAGATTCAGATTAAAACAGAAGACCTAATGCACCTAGAATATAGGAGGTAACAAACCCTAAATTCAAGGTGACAGTTGCTGCACATTAGGGCTGGATCATTCTACAGAAAGCCCAAAATTCAGATACCTATTTAAACAACAGAAACTCATAGAATTGAGTACGAATTTCAGAAGACCAAATAGGGTGTCTAGTGTTTTTAATAGCAGGTGTTTTATTGTACCACTTTATGAGCTTTTAAGCAAAAGTGCATTTGTGACTTGATTGAAACTGTTAAGTAAGATCAAGCTGTTTTGTTTGAAGGATGTCTTCAATTTCAGTAAACTTGTAAACTTGATCACTGTGTGATTGAGGGGGAGTGAGTAGGGTACTCTTATCTAAGTGAGTCTTAGGTAGAAATTGCATTGGGTAAGTATTAAGTGATAGATTAAACAGAGTGGTTTAAGTCTAGAATTAATATTACTAATAGTGGATTTCCTCCTGGCTTGGTAGCCTCCAGATGTAGGTGTGGTTATACACTGAACTGGGTTAACAAACTTCTGTGTTGTTTACTTTTCTTGCTATTTAAGTTTTGGTTAAATTTATCAAATGTCCTATTAAGTGTTGGGACATCTCTTAGGACATCTCATACCTGATCACAGAATTTCAATTGGCATCAGAGCAGGCACCCTGCCTGTTTTTTACTGGGTGAGATCTAGGGAATACAAATTCTGTAACATGGACAGAGATTTAGGGTCAGTAAATAGACCACCTATTCTGGATGGATCTAATTATGACTACTGGAAGCCAAGAATGATTGCATTCTTAAGGTCACTTGACAACAGGGCATGGAGAGCAGTTAATGTTGGATGGGATCATCCTGTCCAAGACACCAAAGATGGATCAAAAGTGCTGAAACCTGAAGAAGAATGGAGTAAGGAGGAAGAAGACTCAGCACTAGGCAACTCAAAAGCCTTAAATGCCTTATTCAATGGCATTGATAGGAACATTTTCAGACTTGTACATCATTGTGAGCTGGCCAAAGATGTTTGGGATACTCTCAAAACAACTCATGAAGGAACATCAAAAGTAAAAATGTCAAGACTTCAACTTCTCACCACCAAGTTTGAAAACTTGAGAATGAAGGAAGATGAATCAATTCATGAGTTCTATATGAACATCTTGGATATAGCCAATACTTCTGGAGCCTTGGGAGAAAAGATGACTGATGAAAAGCTTGTAAGAAAGATTCTCAGATCTTTGCCAAAAAGATTTGACATGAAAGTCACTGCAATAGAAGAAGCTCAAGACATATGCTCCATGAAAGTTGAAGAACTCATTGGTTCCCTTCAAACTTTTGAGATGGGAATGAATGACACAAATGCCAAAAAGAACAAAAGCATAGCTTTGGTGTCAAATACAGATGAAGAAGAAGATGATGAATCAGCAAATGATAAAAGCTTATCAGAAAACCTTGCCTTGCTTGGAAGACAAGTCAAACAAATTCTCAGAGGAATGGAAAGCAAATCCAAACCTAGTGGAAGAAACACAAGCTCTGAGAACAGAAGACCTTATGATGCTAACAAAAGATTAAAGTATGATGAAAAGACCAGTCAAGATAAAGGAGTCAAATGCCATGAATGTGAAGGATATGGACATATCAAGTTTGAATGTCCTACCTACTTAAAGAGGCAAAAGAAAGGACTCTCTGTGACCTGGTCTGATGAAGACTCAGGAGAGTCAGAAGAAGAATCAGCTAAGCATTTTACTGCTCTAGCTGGACTGTGTGAATATGATAGTGATTCCAGTTGTGGAGAGCTTACTTATGAAGAACTTGAGCAAGCATTCAAAGATCTATACAAAAGAAGCTCTGAAATATGCAGTGAGGTTATAAAGCTAAAGAAGCAGAATGAGGTATTAGAAGATGAAAAAGCAAGTGATCAAGTAATCATTGATACCTTGAAAAGTGAAGTAACTCTTCTCAACTCTAAGTTGGAACATATGTCAAAATCTGTTAAAATGTTGAACAGTAGCTCAAATACACTGGATGTTATTCTCAGCAATAATAAACATTCAGGGGACAAAAGTGGACTGGGATATAACAGAGATGAAGCCAGCTCTAGCAAAGCTACTGCAAAAACTACACAGTCAAACAAGATGTCCCAACAGATGCTTCAACATCAGAACACAAAGGCAAACATAATGTTCCAACAGATGTCTAAACATTCTGGAAAGAACAAAATGAAGAAGAAGTATCAAAGATGGAGATGCCATCACTGTGGAAGATTTGGGCATATAAAACCTCACTGTTATAAGCTACATGGATATCCAAATCAGATATATCAGCAACCTTCCAAACAGAAAGTAGAGGGTACCAAGAAAGTGCTGCATAGTCATCAAAGAAATCAGCAACCTCCTAAGCAGAAGGCAGAGGTCATCAAGAAGGTTTGGAGACCAAAAGCTGACATTCAGACTGATCAAATCCACATACCCAAGAACCAGATCAACAATCAAGCTTGGAGATCAGCTGAACAACACACAGGGCAGAGGCATCAAAAGAAATCTCAACTCATCTGGTCAAAGAAAAGTACTGCATACATAGCACATACATCACTGAGAGTATCAGCTAAAGAAGACTGGTACTTTGATAGTGGATGTTCAAGACACATGACTGGATTGAAGAATTTGCTAGTAAACTTGAAATCACATTCATCCAGGTATGTGACCTTTGGAGATGGAGCTAAAGGAGAAATCAAGGGAGTTGGAACCTTGGACTGTCAAGATGTTCCAAGACTAGATGATGTGCTGCTTGTTAAAGGTTTAACTGCTAACCTGATCAGTATAAGTCAGTTATGTGATCAAGGGTACAGTGTAAACTTTACCAAATCTGAATGTATAGTGACTAACAAAGAACAAGAGGTTGTCATGAAAGGAGCCAGATCTAAAGACAACTGTTACATGTGGGAATCCCAAAATCTCAGTCTCACTTCAACCTGCTCTCTAGCTAAAGAAGAAGAAGTGAAACTGTGGCATCAAAGACTAGGTCATCTTCATTTCAGAGGCATAAAGAAGATCATATCTATGGATGCTGTAAGAGGTATTCCTAAACTGAAGATTGATGATGGCAAAATATGTGGTGAATGTCAAATAGGCAAGCAAACCAAGATGTCCCATCCAAAGCTCCAACATCTGACAACTTCCAAAGTTTTGGAACTTCTACATATGGATCTTATGGGACCTATGCAGGTTGAAAGTCTTGGTGGTAAGAGGTATGCCTATGTTGTGGTTGATGACTTTTCAAGATATACATGGATAAACTTTATCAAAGAAAAGTCAGATGTATTTGATGTATTCAAAGAATTATGTCAAAGATTGCAAAGGGAAAAATCCAGCTGTGTGATCAGAATTAGAAGTGATCATGGAAAGGAATTTGAGAATCAAAAGTTCTTAGATTTCTGTTCTTCAGAAGGAATCAATCATGAGTATTCTTCACCTATCACACCTCAACAGAATGGGATTGTTGAAAGGAAGAATAGAACCATTCAAGAATCAGCAAGAGCTATGATCCATGCTAAAAAGTTGCCTCTATACTTTTGGGCTGAAGCTATGAACACTGCCTGTTACATCCATAACAGAGTTACTTTAAGGAAAGGAACTTTGTCCACAATATATGAAGTCTGGAAGGGCAGAAAACCCACTGTGAAGTACTTTCATGTGTTTGGAAGTAAATGCTATATTCTGGCAGATAGGGAGCAAAGGAGAAAAATGGATCCTAAAAGTGATGAAGGGATTTTCCTTGGATACTCTATAAACAGCAGAGCATATAGAGTATTTAATTACAGAACAAAGTTTATCATGGAGTCCATAAATGTGATAATTGATGATACTTCTACAGATGTCCCAGAAGATGTTGGAACATCTGCTGATATCAAGATTGAAGCTGAAGAAAAGAATGATCAATATAACTTCACTCAAAATGATACAAGGTCAGAAGATTCAAGCAAACCTCCCTCCATCAGAATACAGAAGGATCATCCCAAAGACTTAATAATTGGTGATCCCAACAGAGGTGTAAGCACTAGATCAAGAGAAGTGATTTCAGGTTCTTGTTTTGTTTCCAAAATAGAACCTAAAAATGTCAAGGAAGCTCTCACTGATGAATACTGGATTTGTGCTATGCAAGAGGAATTAGGTCAATTCACAAGGAATGAAGTGTGGAATCTTGTACCTAGACCTGATGACATAAATGTGATTGGTACAAAATGGGTGTATAAGAACAAGTCAAATGAACAAGGAATTGTTACAAAGAACAAAGCTAGACTTGTGGCTCAAGGATACACTCAAATTGAAGGGGTAGACTTTGATGAAACATTTGCACCAGTAGCAAGGCTTGAATCAATAAGACTACTGTTGGGAATTGCTTGTATCTTAAAGTTCAAGCTATTTCAAATGGATGTGAAAAGTGCCTTTCTTAATGGTTATCTTAATGAAGAGGTATATGTAGAACAGCCTAAAGGATTTGTTGATCCAAGCTGTCCAAATCATGTATACAAATTAAAGAAAGCACTTTATGGTCTGAAGCAAGCTCCAAGGGCATGGTATGAAAGACTGACCACATTTCTTATCAAGCAAGGATACAGAAAAGGTGGGATTGATAAAACCCTATTTGATAAAGATGAAGAAGGAAATGTCATGATTGCTCAAATATATGTTGATGACATTGTCTTTGGTGGAATGTCTGATAAGATGGTCAAACATTTTGTCAAGCAGATGGAATCTGAATTTGAAATGAGTCTAGTAGGTGAGTTAACCTACTTTCTTGGTCTACAAATAAAGCAAATGGAAGACTCAATGTTCATCTCACAAAGCAAGTATTCCAAGAACATAGTCAAGAAATTTGGAATGGAAAATGCTGTTCACAAAAGAACTCCTGCCCCCACACATTTAAAGCTGACTAAAGATGAAAAGGGTGAGAATGTAGATCAAAGTTTATACAGAAGCATGATTGGAAGCTTGTTATACTTGACTGCTAGCAGACCAGACATTGCATTTGCTGTAGGAGTTTGTGCAAGATACCAAGCTGATCCAAAAGTCAGTCATCTCAATCAAGTCAAGAGAATTCTTAAATATGTTAATGGTACTTGTGACTATGGCATAATGTACTTTCATGGTTGCAAACCAATTCTCACTGGCTTCTGTGATGCTGATTGGGCAGGAAGTGCTGATGACAGAAAAAGCACTTCAGGAGGATGTTTCTTTCTAGGAAACAATCTGATTTCTTGGTTCAGTAAGAAACAGAATTGTGTATCCTTATCTACAGCTGAAGCTGAGTATATAGCAGCAGGTAACAGTTGTTCTCAGTTGGTTTGGATGAAGCAGATGCTCACTGAGTACAATGTCCCACAGGATGTCATGACATTGTACTGTGACAACTTAAGTGCAATCAACATATCAAAGAATCCTATCCAACATAGCAGGACAAAGCATATTGATATCAGACATCATTTCATCAGAGATCTTGTAGAAGAAAAGGTGATTTCATTGGAGCATGTAGCTACAAATCTGCAGTTAGCTGATATCTTTACCAAAGCATTGGATGCTACACAATTTGAGAACTTAAGGGGCAAACTTGGAATCTGCTTATGTGATATCTAGCAGTTAATGAGATGTGCCAACATGTCATATGACATTGGTTGGCATAAGGTCCAGATGGCAAAACTAATCTGGACAAGATCCCTGGGAATTCCAGCTCTAATCATTTGCACTGTAACGGTTACTTATTTAGTAACTGCTTATAATCAGCTATCAAGATTCCCATCCTACTATCACAAGCGATTCACATTAACCAGCTATTCTCCAGAAATTAAAAACCCTAAAGCTTTCTATCCATCTTCCTCAACAATGTCTCAAAACCCTAACTCAACTGAAGAAGTTCTCAATCAAGAAGACGTAGTTCATGCCACTCCCATTTCTGTAGTACCAATGCAATCAACCCCATTGGACGAACTCAGGGGAAGCGTTTCTCACACTAAAAAGGCAAGAACTCCAAAGAGAGGTAAAGATCAAGTCAGAAGCAAAGCTAAAGGCACTCCCTCTCCAGCTAACATGCCTCCTAAATCTTCACAATATGTGGATGATTCAATCAAGGAGATTGTCACTCAAATTCTGTTTGAACAAAGAAAGGTGAGTGGGATCTCTGTTCCTCTGAAAACCATGCCTGCATCTCAAGAAGAACAAGCTCAAGCTGCAGAAGAACAAGATGTCCCAACAGATGTTGGAACATCTGAAGATAAGAGAAAGAACTCATCTGATGTTGAGTTGGAACAAACTGAGAACCAGAATAAGACCTCAAATGAAAATGATGAAGAAATCTCTGAGGATCAGACCAAAGTCTCAAATGAAGGTCAAATCCCTGCTGATCAACAAGCTGAAGAAGAGACTGCTCAATCTCATCCAGTGGTGAACCTGGAGCAGGACTCTGATGCAGAGATCATAGCCTCTGTTAAACCCAGCATAGCCAAAAGGCTAAGGTCCAGGAAAGGCAAGATGCAAGCTGAAGCAGCAATCCCTGAGAAGAAGAAGGCTAGTCCAAAGAAAGGCAAGGCTAAAGCCACTTTTGGACCATCAAAACAATGGAGTAAAGTCCAAACTCAGAAAAGGAAAGCTGTCACCCCATCTGACTCAGATGTTGAATCAGATGTCCCAACATCTCCTCCCAAGAAGAAACCAGCACCAGCTAGAGCTTCAACTGTTGTTCCAGAAGCTCCCTTGGACAACATATCATTCCATCATGTCTCCAGTGTCAACAGGTGGAAATATGTGTACCAAAGAAGGGTTGCCTTGGAAAGAGAACTAAGCAGCAATGCACTTGAGTGCACAGAACTGATAGACCTCATCTCTGCTGCAGGACTTTTCAAAACAGTCTCAGACCTCTCTCCCTGCTATGAACTTCTTGTCAAAGAGTTCATTGTGAATCTTCAGGAGGATTGCTCAAATGGTAAGTCCTCTGAGTTTAGAAAAGTTTTTGTTAGAGGCAAATGTGTCCAGTTTTCTCCTCAAATCATCAATGAGTATCTAGGAAGAGAAACAGATGGACCCAATGAGCTAGGTAAGACAGATAATCAAGTCTGTAAAGTGATCACTGCAGACCAGGTCAAGGCATGGCCTGTGAAGGGTAAGCTCTCAGTGAGCATGCTTACCAGAAAGTATGCCATGCTGAACAGGATTGGAACTGCTAACTGGGTGCCTACCAACCACACTTCTTCAATCTCAACTAGTTTGGCCAGATTCATCTATGCTGTGGGAACTCAAACCAAGATGGACTATGGAGCTTTTATCTTTGATCAAACCATGAAGCATGCCAACTCCTCAGCAACAAAGCTTCCAATAGCCTTTCCATCATTGCTGTGTGGTATAGTGCTCAATCAATACCCTGGCATTCTCACTGACAAGGATACAGCATGCAAAAGAGAAAGCCCCCTGGCTTTTCACTACAAGTTATTCCTCAGTCATCATGCAGCAGATGTTGAAGCACCTTCTGGGACATCTGCTGGTCCCTCCACTGCTAAGAATCCAATCTCCAGGAAGACTTTAATTGCTGAACTCAAAAGCACCTGCAAAGAGCTTGAAGCTAGAAAGCAGAAGCTTGAGGAAATCATCAAAAGGTTGGAAAGTGAAGAAGATCAGAATGCTGCATCTGGTGAAGACAGTGAAGCTGATAAAGATGAAGACACTGAAGTGGAGGAAGCAACTGAGAGTGATGAATCTGAGTGATCAATGTATGTGAGGCAAATGTAATGACAGCAATGTAATGACAGTAATAGTGTCTTTGGCCCCTAATTTTGTGTCTACCAAGGAGGAGAACAACATCAAATGTAATTGATGTTTAAATGAATGAAAAATTTGTTTGCTTCTGAACTGAATCAGTGTATTTTTGTTGCAACAAGACTGGACACATATATGTTTGAGGGGGAGTAATCTCAAATAAAAATCAACAGAAAAGTAATGATATACTCTGATAAAAAGAACTTCTGCTGCACTCTGAATTCCAGAAAAGATGTTAGCCAAAAATTAGCCAAAGGGGGAGTTTGTAGATGTTTAAGAATTGGCAGAATTTTTGACCAAACAAGAAATGTTAAATTCAGTTCAGAATGTCCTATCAGATGTTGGGACATTAGCAAACAGAGTATGTGAACTTATTTCAGGATGTCTCATCAGATGTTGGGACATTGTGTAAATGACTAAGTTCAGTTCTGTCAGGATGTCCCAACAGATGTTGAGACATCTCAGACCTGCTACCAGAATTAATTATTGATTAACAGATCAGAGATATTTAAGGAGAACTATCTGGAATTAATTAATGCTGGATAAAAACAGAACAAGGCGCATCTGTAGGGAGTTTTAAATTGAAGATTCAGATTAAAACAGAAGACCTAATGCACCTAGAATATAGGAGGTAACAAACCCTAAATTCAAGGTGACAGTTGCTGCACATTAGGGCTGGATCATTCTACAGAAAGCCCAAAATTCAGATACCTATTTAAACAACAGAAACTCATAGAATTGAGTACGAATTTCAGAAGACCAAATAGGGTGTCTAGTGTTTTTAATAGCAGGTGTTTTATTGTACCACTTTATGAGCTTTTAAGCAAAAGTGCATTTGTGACTTGATTGAAACTGTTAAGTAAGATCAAGCTGTTTTGTTTGAAGGATGTCTTCAATTTCAGTAAACTTGTAAACTTGATCACTGTGTGATTGAGGGGGAGTGAGTAGGGTACTCTTATCTAAGTGAGTCTTAGGTAGAAATTGCATTGGGTAAGTATTAAGTGATAGATTAAACAGAGTGGTTTAAGTCTAGAATTAATATTACTAATAGTGGATTTCCTCCTGGCTTGGTAGCCTCCAGATGTAGGTGTGGTTATACACTGAACTGGGTTAACAAACTTCTGTGTTGTTTACTTTTCTTGCTATTTAAGTTTTGGTTAAATTTATCAAATGTCCTATTAAGTGTTGGGACATCTCTTAGGACATCTCATACCTGATCACAGAATTTCAGAAACATATCTCCTGAAATGAGGAGATTGTTACAAATTGAGAAACAAAAGATGTTGGCAATGTTGATGACGCTTCAAGGAGCTTCCCTCTTGCTATGACTCGTATGACATTTGACGTTCTTCTCGTCTTGCTTTCTGAAGAAGGCTGATTCTGAAAGAAGCTTGATCCTTCTGAAGCTTAACCGGTTGTAAGTGATACAGACGAATTCAGAATGCAGTTGTTCGCTTATTCCCTTATTTTGCATGGATCGCCCTTTCGGGTTTTCAATCCATCGGGATACCCATTTTTGCCTGAGTTGTCCAATGCGGCTTTTCAACTCAGCGGGTGTACATCTTTTTATTTATTTCCCTTATTTTTGCCCGAGTCTTTTATTCTGTTTTTGACTCGCCGGGATGCCCTATTTTTGCCTGGACTTACATTCTGTTTTTATGTCCAGCGGGTCATTTTTTACGCGAAGTATTTTTTAACTGCATCTGAATTCACAGGGGACGGGAAATCTTCACCATCCATGGTGCTAAGCATCAGTGCTCCACCGGAGAAAACTTTCTTTACCACGAATGGTCCTTCATAGTTTGGAGTCCACTTGCCCCTGTGGTCTGTATGAGGAGGGAGGACTCTTTTCAGCACAAGATCTCCTACTTGATACTCTCGGTGCCTGACTTTCTGATCGAAGGCTCTCTTCATTCTTTTCTGATACAGCTGTCCATGACAGATTGCAGCCAATCTCTTCTCTTCGATCAGACTCAGTTGTTCGTATCGGGACCGAACCCATTCTGCTTCGTTCAGCTTAACATCCATCAATACCCGTAGGGAGGGTAATTCAACTTCAATAGGTAAGACTGCCTCCATACCATACACAAGCTGATACGGCGTTGCCCCAGTGGATGTTCTGATTGACGTGCGGTACCCATGCAAGGCAAATGGTAGCATCTCATGCCAGTCTTTGTACGTAATTACCATCTTCTGCACAATCTTCTTGATATTCTTATTAGCTTCCTCGACAGCGCCATTCATCTTTGGCCTGTAAGGAGAAGAATTGTGGTGTTGGATCTTGAAGTCCCGGCATAGCTCAGCCATCATTTGGTTGTTTAAGTTGGAACCATTATCAGTAATGATTCGCTCGGGCACTCCATATCGACAGATGATATCTCTCTTCAGAAATCTGGCTACCACTTGCCTTGTAACATTTGCATATGAAGCTGCTTCAACCCATTTGGTGAAATAGTCGATAGCAACTAAGATGAATCTGTGGCCGTTTGAAGCAGTCGGTTCAATCTTTCCAATCATGTCAATGCCCCACATGGCAAAGGGCCAGGGTGACGACATCACATTCAAAGGATTGGGAGGCACATGCACCTTATCCGCATAGATCTGGCATTTATGGCATTTCCTGGCATAAGCACAACAGTCGGCATCCATTGTGACCCAGTAATAGCCTGATCTTAGCAACTTCTTGGCCATGGCATGCCCTCCCTCATGGGTACCAAAGGATCCTTCGTGCACCTCGTGCATCAACAAGTCTGCTTCTGCCCTATCAACGCATCTGAGGAGTACCATATCAAAGTTTCTCTTGTACAGGGAACCATCAGTATTCAGGAAGAAACTACCAGCAAGCCTTCTCAAAGTCTTCTTATCATTGGAAGATGCCCCAGGTGGGTATGTTTGATCCTCCAAGAAGCACTTAATGTCATGAAACCAAGGCTTATCATCTTTTACAACGTCGGCTGCAAATACATATGCTGGTCTGTCGAGTCTGGATACTGAAATCCGAGGTACAAAGTTGGCGGCTTGAACCTTGATCATTGATGAAATGGTAGCCAGAGCATCTGCAAACTGATTCTCGTCCCGAGGGATATACTCAAGCTTGACCGTTGTGAAGAAAGTCAATAACCTCCTTGTATAATCCCTGTAAGGTATCAGATGATCCTGGTGGGTGTACCATTTGCCGTTGGTTTGATTAACTACCAGAGCTGAATCTCCGAATACAGTCAATGTCTTGATCCTGAGGTCAATGGCTTCCTCAAGACCCATAATACAAGCTTCGTATTCAGCTTCGTTGTTAGTGCAGTTGAAGGCGAGCTTTGCCGAGAATGGCATGTGAACTCCCTTAGGTGTAATGAGTACTGCACCAACGCCACGACCATTCATATTAACAGCCCCATCAAACATCATAGTCCATTCTTCTTCCGGGTCAGGCCCTTCAGTGTGAACAGGCTCTTCATGATCTTTTGCTTTTATGAACATGATGTCTTCATCAGGGAAGTCAAATCTCATAGGCTGGTAATCATCAATAGGTTGCTCAGCAAGATATTCAAACAATACACTGCCCTTGATGGCTTTCTGAGATGTGTACTGAATGTCATATTCCGTGAGAATCATCTGCCATCTTGCAACCCGTCCGGTAAGAGCTGGCTTCTCAAATATGTACTTAACTGGGTCCATTTTTGAGATCAATAAAGGAGTGTGGGTCAGCATATACTGTCTCAGTCGGCGAGCAGCCCACGCTAAAGCACAGCAAGTTTTCTCGAGCAGTGAATAACGTTGTTCACAGTCGGTAAACTTTTTGCTCAGGTAGTAAATTGCATACTCTTTTCGACCAGACTCGTCATGCTGGCCCAGCACACACCCCATCGACTCTTCTAATACTGTCAAGTACATTATTAGAGGTCTTCCTTCAACTGGAGGCATAAGGATTGGTGGTTCTTGCAGGTATTCTTTGATCTTGTCAAAAGCCCTCTTGCAGTCTTCATTCCACCTGACCGTCTGTTCTTTTCTTAACAGTTTAAACAAGGGTTCACAGGTTGCCGTAAGGTGAGATATGAACCTTGAGATGTAGTTCAGTCTGCCTAGGAACCCCCGAACTTCTTTTTCAGACTTCGGTGCAGGCATTTCTTGAATGGCTTTGACTTTATCAAGGTCAACTTCAATCCCTTTCTCGCTTACGATAAAACGCAGCAGCTTACCAGATCGCACCCCGAATGTGCACTTGTTGGGGTTCAGCTTTAGTTGGTACTTCCTCAGACGCTTGAATAGCTTCAGCAGATTTACCAAGTGGTCTTCTTCTGTGAGGGACTTGGCAATCATTTCATCCACATAACACTCGATTTCTTTATGGATCATATCGTGGAATAATGTTACCATAGCCCGTTGATATGTTGCACCAGCATTCTTCAATCCGAATGGCATCACCTTGTAACAGAACGTGCCCCAGGGTGTGATGAAGGTTGTCTTCTCCATGTCTTCAGGTGACATTTTGATCTGATTGTATCCTGAAAATCCGTCCATGAAGGAGAATACCGAGAACTGAGCCGTATTATCAACCAATACATCAATGTGAGGTAATGGGAAATCATCTTTCGGGCTGGCTCTGTTCAGATCCCGGTAGTCAACACACATCCTTACCTTGCCATCTTTCTTTGGAACAGGCACAATGTTAGCAACCCACGGCGGATAGCTAGTTACAGCAAGGAATCCGGCGTCCCACTGCTTTTGTACCTCTTCTTTGATCTTCATTGCCATGTCTGGGCGAGTACGGCGCAGTTTCTGTTTGACCGGTGGGCATTCTTCCCTCAAAGGCAGCTTGTGCATGACAATGTTGGTGTCCAACCCTGGCATATCTTGATAAGACCAAGCAAACACATCCACGTACTCCTGAAGCAGGTCAATCAGCTGTTTCTTCACCGAGTCTTGTAAGCAGACCCCGATTTTAACTTCTTTCACATCTTCATCTGTACCAAGATTAATCGTTTCTACCTCTTCCTGATGAGGAGTGATAACCTTCTCCTCTTGTCTCAACAATCTGGCTAACTCTTCAGGAAGCTCGTAATCTTCTTCAACCCCTTCATCAGCTTGATTGATCGGATTGTCAAAGTCATACGAAGTCGTAGCCGTGCTGTTGTCGGTGCTGTCTGGAAGGCACTCTCTGCAAGGGTTCAGTTTGTTCATTTTAGTGATTGATTTTAATCTTGTTTAGAAAAAGTGAAATGAAGTTATCATTTTGAAAACATTTGCCATTTATTTTTGTACAAAAAGAAAAATAGAAAAACAGTGAGCAGAAAAGAAAAAGACTCATTTGCAAAAGATGTCTGATTATCATTGATTGATCTTGTTTGCACAAAAATTACAGATGGCCCGATTACAAAATGAGTCTTGTCATCTTGGGCAAGATGCAAGACTTGATGCATGCTTAAAATATACAGGAAATAATAATTACTCTGCAGGAGTAACCCTTATAATTTCCTAGGAAGACCAGTTTGAGATACGGCTCCCCGGGATCCTTGGACGTATCCAGCTCTCCAGGTTGCGCTCATCTTCCGACTCATCTTCCAAGTTGTTGACAGCATCAGGGGTGAGCATCCCTCCACTAACAAAGTTGGGCTTCTTAGCAGCCTCTGCTTGATCTTGTTGAGTTGGTTTGTAACCCAACCCAAATCTATCCTCTTTCTTCTCCACAGGCAACAGTTTGCCCCAGCCTTGGGCAGTCCCTTCTTCAACAACCTTCCGGGCTTGTTGATAAGATGTCATTGAGGTCCCAAGTACAGCAGATGTTTCATTAATATTCAGGGCCTCAAACCCTTGACTCATGGTTTCGTGGATCTCCCCATCCATCTCGATATATTTGTATGTAGCCAGGTGGCTAACAAAAATATCTTCTTCTCCACAAATAGTAACGACTTGGCCCTCCCACTCGAATTTTAACTTCTGGTGAAGGGTAGACGTAACCGCGCCAGCGGCATGAATCCATGGTCTACCCAACAAACAGCTGTAGGCAGGCTGAATGTCCATCACGTAGAAGGTCGTTTTGAAAGTTTGTGGGCCAATCGTTATAGGCAACTCAATTTCTCCCAGAACTGATCTCTTAGAACCATCAAAGGCTCTTACTACCAAGTTACTGGGGCGTAATGCCAATCCTTCATATTCCAGCTTCACAAGGGCTTTTTTAGGTAAGACATTGAGGGATGATCCTGTGTCTACCAGTACATGGGAAAGAACTGCACCCTTACACTCCATGGTAATGTGCAAAGCCTTGTTATGATTGCGACCTTCCGTAGTCAAACCAGTATTGGTAAATCCTAGTCCATTACTAGCATTAACATTTCCAACCACAACTTCCAACTGATTGACGGTAATCTCCTCTGGCACATAAGCTGCGTGCAAGACTTTTAGTAGTGCGTTCCGATGAGCCTCGGAGCACATTAACAATGATAGAATGGAGATCTTGGAAGGTGTCTGGTGAAGCTGGTCCACTATCTTGTAATCACTTTTCTTGATGATTCTCATGAATTCATCAACTTCTTGATCAAAAGGTGTTTTCAAAGCTTCTTTAACAATTTGCTCTTCTTGCACCATGCTCTTCCCTTTTGCCTTGGCAGCAGCTTCTGCTTCAGCAGTGGGTCTTTGAATTTGCGGGGCAAAGAGACGTCCGCTTCGAGTGAAGCCTCCGCCTCCCCCCACATTGTCTATTTGTGGTGAAAAAGTTGATGATTCGAGAGTGATTTTCTGTCCTTCGCAGTATAGGTCGGAGCCGTAATGCCAAGGGATGGCATTACTGCTTACATAAGGTACTGGCCCAGGCACTGTGATAGTGACTGGACTGATGGCAGCTGCAGAAGGGACCATGATAGTCTGTGGATCATAGTATATTGTGACTGGTGCTCTGATAAGAGTGGGATTTTGTGAGTTGTAGGCAGAATCATTTGCAGGATCATAATAAATTGTAACTGTTGAGACGCTTTCATTGTTTGCTGTTGATGCTGTAGGAGACACTGTTGAGTGGATGGGTGTTGTTGTTGTAGGAGATTCTGAGTGAAGGGGTGCTGAAGTTGTAGAAGGGATGTTTGTTGATATTTGGTCCGTTGAAGTAACAGATGAAGCATTTGTTGATGAAACTGAAGAGTTGTTTGGAACAATGTTTGTTGCAGTTGTAGAAGACTCGGGAACTGTTGTTAAGGAGATTGCCGGATTTGTAGGTATTGATGTTGTGATTTGAAGCAGGCCACTCTGGATGAGACTATCTATGCCATCTCTCAAGTTATCACACCCATTCACTGAAATGTTGCAATAAGCACAACCTAGCTCACATCCCGGGAATATTTGACATTCAAGGAGTTGAGCTTTAATCTCTACCAAGGGTGTCCGAATCTGACCCACACTGGTTATCAAGTAAGACGGCTCATCCTCTTCAATAGCATTGATTCGGGGTCCACCGTGATGTGTCATAGGGTTCTTGTTAACATTTGGTGGGGGTGCAAAGTTTAGAGCTTTGGAGTCTACCAGGTCTTGTACCTTCATGTGCAAAGCTCTGCACTTCTCTGTACTGTGGCCAGGTGCGTTGGAATGGAATGCACATCTGGCATTGATGTCATAGTTTCTGGGTAGAGTGGAAGGATCTGGAGGTGCCAACGTCCTTAACTCAACCAGGTTGAGCTTTAGGAGCTGTGGCAATAAAGCGGCATACGGCATAGGGATTGGATCAATCACCCTATTGGCCTGAGATGGCCTCTGCTGAAATAGTCTTTGCTGATTATTGTTGTTGGTATTGTTGTAGTTTCTCTGAGGAGGATGTTGAGTTTGTTGCTGATAATTTTGTTGCTGTGGTTGATAAGCTGGTTGTGGATGAATTGGAGCGGGAATGGTGACCGCTGCCACAGACCTATGAACATACTGGGGTCTGCCCCTGTTGGTATGGATGGCATTGGTCTCACCAGCTCTTCTTGGGCCCACAAAAGGCTTCCTTGGGTTGCTGGACGAGCTTGCACCGTTGTCAGAAATGTTGCCCGTTTTTAATAGGCTCTCAATTCTTTCTCCAGCTATAACGACATCTGCAAAGCTGGTCGAAGAAAAGGCAGCTAGCCTATCAATGTATGTCCCTTGGAGGGTGTTCATAAACATATCAGCCATCTCCCTCTCTGACATGGGTGGCTGGACAGCAGCAGCAAGCTGTCTCCACCTTTGAGCGTACTCCCGGAAGCTTTCTCTGGATGATTGTGACATTCCCATCAGGAGGGTCCTGTTGGGAGCCGTATCCAAATTATACTAGTATTGTCTAATGAAGGCTTCTGCCAAATCCTTCCAGCATCTGATGGTCGCTCTAGTCAAATGAGAGTACCATTCCCTTGAAGCTCCCGTTAAGCTATCCTCAAAATAAAACATCCATAGCTTTTCATCCATGGTATATGCCTTCAGCCTCCCTAGGAAAGATTGCAAGTGGGTCCGTGGACAAGAGGTTCCGTTGTACTTCTCAAAGCACGGTGGTTTAAATTTGTGGGGAATCCTGACCCCGTCCACTAAGCCCATGTCCATGACATCAAACCCCAAAGAGTTTTGAGATTCCAAGGACCTTAATTTTTCAGCGATTTCATCTAGCCTTCTGTCATAGGCCTCATCCCCAGCTCCCATCACCGTGAACTGATCCTCCTGGGGGTCTTCTTGCAGCACTCTGCCTGTAGTAGCATTCCCTTGCACATTAGCAGGGATGTTGATCTCTGGATGAAGGTGGGGTCCAAATACAGGTGGGTTGATATGAGGTTGAACCCTCTCATTATTGCTTGTCCCAGCAGTCCCTAGATGGGGGTCTTCCTGATTCTGCCTCTCTACCAGTGCTCTTAATCTCTCTTGGCTTTGAGCCATATTATTCATCACCTCCATAAATTGTGTCATTTGATTCCTCATTTCCAATCTCTCATTGGCCATTTGGGTCCTGACCTCTGTAAGGTCCTGCTGTACTTGGTCCATTTGTATACCCGGAAGGTTGTTGCGGGTTGGATATCTGTGTGGACGGTTGAGTGGAAACACCCGACGTCGAGCAATAGTTCCTGAAGTCACAACAGAGTTAGTAACAATAAAGCAAAAACCTACAAAACAAAACAAAAGGTTACTATGCAATGCAGTATGCTTATTTGTTTCCAAGGTATCCGGCTTGGCACTTGGTTTTGACCTTTCCAGACCCCTGAGGAGGATGCTTGTGATGTTGCTTGAAGAATTCAGATAAAACAAACCGACACATATATTACAAAAAGTAAATGATACATAGTTTGTTTTCCTTTTACAATTCATGCCTTCTGAAGGGTCAAAATACAACAAAAAAGGAAAAGTACAATGAAATGAAAGCAACAACAAGCAAAAGTCAGACACTAAAACCAAACTCATCCTCCTGAACTTCCTTTAGAAGTGCCTCAGTCACAGGATCGGTTGGACGCTCTGTGAGATTCCTGATGAGAAGATTTCTGGTGGCAACAGCTGCAGTTAGCTTCTTGTGTCTACTCTGGTCCTTTGACCTCTTCACACCAGCTTTAATCTTCAACTCTGAGATCTCTCTTTGGGCTGCTGCCAGGGCTTCCTGTTGCTCTTTTGCACTAACCTCTAACTGCTCAATCTTGTCCTGAGTCCTCTTATCCTCCAGAGTACGAGCTTCGGTGATCCTGACCCACCTAGCTTGACTCTCTTTCAGATACAAATCAGTCCTGGCCTTCTGGAATTGAGCCTCCTTGCAGGCATTCTTCAAGATCTGCTCTCCAGCCCTAGACTTTTTGATTTAATCCTCTGACTTTTCAATCCTTGCTAGATGCTCCACCTTTAGCTTTTCTAACCTTTCAATGTCCAGCCGACCATCACTCCTCTCCCAGAGGGTCTTCTGCAGAGCCTGAGTCAGCTTCTCATTCCTCTCTTTCAATTTCTCAAACTCCTCTAAGCTGACAGTAGCTGGAGGTGGTGCTGTGGATGGCCCAGGGGTGTCCTCAATGGTGAAGGGCATCCCAGAAATTTGAGCTCTGGCATGAGACCACTCATAGTACTGTGCTGAGGCCACATTGTTGCATCTCCCAAGAATGGTTACCCCTTTGATCTGGACATTGTCCCAAGCCCAGGATGCTTGCCTGACAATAGCCAGATTAGGCTTAATCTCACAATAAAGGGTCTCAGCAAGATCTTGTGCTCTAGGAGGGTGGACCAATGCATAGCCTAGTTGTTTTTTGAATAGCAGAGGGTTGTAGTTGATGCAACCTTTCACTCCTATCAGAGGTACATTGGGAAATTGCCCACAACTATTAATGATGTCTCTGCCCTTGGTGCTCTGAGTGCACCACCTGATATCATCTGAGGTTAAGGCAACAAGCCTCCTAGCCCAGTTCTTCTGCTGGTGAGGGTTCAAGAACGCATCGGTCTTTGGCAAATGTTTGAGCAGCCAAGTATGGAACAAAGGAGCACAACATCTCACTAATCTTCCCCTTTGCTTTTCGTTCCTTTGGTGAACAGAGTAGTAGAGATCTCCCAGTAAGGTGGGCACTGGGTTCCTCAGGATGAAAAGATGGATTGCACTCTTGCTAACAAACTTAGGCTCATCTGCAAAAAGTATGACCCCATATATGCTAAGGGCCAACAAAGCACAGTCTGCCTTCCATTCTCCCAAAGAAGCCTTTAGGGTAGCCTGAGAAGTCAAGAAATCCAAATGTAGACCAGAGATTCCTGCTTTGGTAGTCATATTCTGCCCAATCAGAACTGGTTCCAGATACAAAGCTTTTGCTACCTCTTCATTACTAGGGAAAGCCATCTCAGGGTTGAAGGGGATTCCACCCCTGATAGGTACACCAATCAGTGATGAATACTCTTCCAACAAGGGTCCCAACTGAAAATTCTGGAAGGTGAAGCACCTCAGAGGGGGATCATAGAACTGCAAGCAAGTATGAATCAAGCTCCTCTGTGAAGGGTCCAAATCCATAACCACATCAAGGATTCCTCCATAATGTTCTCTGAATAGTGGTATATGGTCTGGAGTAATCAGGGTCTGAATCTTCCTGATGCTAGCCAACTCAGGCTCAAAGAAATGATAGGAGATGTTGCTCTTCTTAGGTGCCATGCTGCTGAAGAAGAGCTGAGGCAGATGTTGAGGATAACACTGAAGATGGGCCGCTGACAGGCTGAGACTGGTGATGCAGGTGACTGAAGCAGGTAGCTGATAGCTGAAGTAGGCACTGATGAAAATAGGTCTATGCTGATGAAGGGGTCAAAACCAAGCCAAAATATAGTATGGATACCCTGAAAAACAAATAAACACATGTTAAAATGATGCAATGATGATGTATGCAAATGATATGCAAGGGTTGTGATCAAGCTGGATCTGATTAACTGCCTTGATATAGGTCCATGTAGGTTCAAGAAATCCAGATGGAGGTTCATAAGTCTAGTAACCAAGGTGGGGGACTCAAATAAAGAGTCACATGTCCAGGGTTAAAAATCACAAGAACTGTTCCAAAATGGAGTATTCTTAATCAAAACAAAGTAACAGGGTATGCTGAGGTCAAGGGTACCTGCAAACCTGTAAACATCCCAACCCCCTTACAGATGATGTTCTAAAACAAGGATCCTCAGACTTGGATCGGTTATGAGAAGTGTAAACACTTCTAACCCGGAGGTACAGTGTTTACAATAACCATAAAAGATCCTCCTCTAATTCACCTCAGTTTCTGAAGGTCAGTACTAAAGGTCATCCAGACTTAGCAGGCTTCCCAGATAGCCCTAGTACTACAGGAAATCTGCAGCACAGAGTTCTCAAGAAGAAACCCATATCTGAACCGTGTTTCATATTCCCGCACCAGACCGAGATGGAATGGGAAAGAACATGAACCACTCTAGCCTAGGTGTCACTCAGGTCCCAGGTATAGGACCTCAACTCTCAATAGAACACCCACCCACCAAAGCAACAAAACAGATCCAGCCAGCACAGTATGACAGTATGATATATGTAAAGCTATAAAGAAAGCAATAAAACAATTGTACATAAAGCAAAAATAAATACAAATACAAGCACAAATAGCACATAACACCCCAGTAAACACAAATCAAACAAGCGCTAGGAGGAACCCACAAAAAGAACCAGAAGCCCTGGTTACAGTATAAGGATCCCCAGCAGAGTCGCCAAGCTGTCGCTCCCACTAAATGAAGCCGGGTCAAATAGGGTACAGACGCGAACGGTCGGCGAAAGGAGGATGTGAGAACACACAGGAGTGAACTCACAGGGAATGAAAAGAGTCGCCAGCTAGGCATTTTTATCCCGAAGGAAAGGTAATGCTGCATAGACCTAGAAAGATATGGATAAGACGGTTGCGAACCAGAGAGACTGAGAAAGGGGGTTGGTTACAACCTGGGAAGGTATTAGCACCCAGATTGTCCGTCGTACTCGACGGGATCCACGCTTAAAAGATTCGTGTTTTAAAGGGGTAGTGTCAGTGCAATTTGTGTATAAAAGAGCTGGAAAGGGATGTACAGGTGTCAGTGTAAAAGAGATGTAAAGTGTGCAAATGCAGTGTCAGTGTAAGGAAAGAGTGAAGTGCTCAAGATCATGAGGCTTGAAGAATAAAGCTGGAAGGAGGGGGAATATACAGAGACTTTTGTTCGATAACTGTTAAGTTATGCCTACGTATCCTCTCGTGCAATGAGGAAGTCAGAACACCGTAGTTCGACCCAAAGAGACTGAAAGATGAATTGACTTGTGAATTGCTTACTTGTCTATGCTCAAGTGTATGATCTGTCTGGCACAGATGCAAACTGTCTTGCATTAGACGGAAGAAGCAAGTTCTCGTTTGTGAGTGAATGAGATAAGAAAAGAATCCTGGAGGAGACGATTATTGTTTGTTTTTGTGTTTTCAGTCTTTTATTGCTTTTGGAAGTTTGTCATAAGTTAATGAGCTTAAGCCTAAACCAATGGATTTAGTAAACTCATCACATCTTCCCTCTGATTAGGGGTAATGAGAATACCTTAAGTGTGAAGTCAGTATCTCACACTTAATCACCATGATGTAGGATTAAGATCATTAACCCACTTGTGATTATCTAGATGTTTTTGTTGTTTTTGTTTAGTGTTGAGTAATGAGATTAAGCCATAATCAGGGATTAAACAGACTCATTACACCATCCTAATAGAAGGATAACAGATGAGAATGTTTAAGCTGAGGAAAGCTCCTCAGCTTAATCCATGATTAGGGATTAAACTCATGACAAAACAAAACCTTTATTAAGTGGATTTTAGTTAATGATAAGATGATGAAGTGATTTTTAGGGTTTGTAAGACAACTTGAGGAGGACTTGTCCATTAACACTGGGGTTAGTCCTTCTTAACCAATTAAGGAAGAATTAGAACCCTAATGCAAGGCCCAAGTTACAAGTGTGATGTCTTGATGATTATTAAGTGAATTGATTAAGGGATTTAAACACATTAAGGGTTTAACACTTAGGATTAAAGTTATACACTCCATCCTAATAGAAGGATGCAAGCATAAGCTTAATCACAAAGCCTTAAAGCCTTTAGGGTTTAGTCCCTGATTATGAGGTGAGAAGAGAAGACTCAATGAGACACAAAGGTAAAATCTAAGTGGAGGACTAATCAAAACCCTAATCATTGTCATGCTTGGTTGTTCCTAAGGTTTGTGAGGTTTAACAAGAAAGATCTTCAGAGGAACCACCAGGAAGCAGATGAAAGGAGCCAAGAGAAGCAAAGTAACTTGCTTCATTCAAGAAGTCAAGTCACTTGAGGAAAGAAAGTAAGGAGAAGAAGAAAGAGCAAGCTCAATCTCAAACACAAGATAAAATGCAGCAATGATGCATAAGAGAGATGAAAAGAAATTGTGAGAAGTGAAGGCAAATTCACTTCTCAAAGTGACTTACCACCTGAAAAGTTAGTGAAAGAAATGCAATGCAATGCAAAATGAGATGGAATGGCATGATGCAAACCAAAACCAGAAGCACATACATGATGCTAAAGATGCTATGAATGATGCAAACATGAAACAAAGCATGGAGATGATCACATGAACATATGGATGCAAATGAAACAAATTAAGAACCATGAACATACATGAAGAGTTATGGAATGCAAATGACATACAACATGGCAAATGAAAGATGCAATGATCAAACATGTCTACAATATGTCTTAAGATGTCAAATGAATCAAATGGATGCACAAAATGTCATGGCAAGTCAAGGTATGCAAGCAAATGCAAGATGGATGCATATGGAAGCCCAAATTAGGGTTTATGATCAATACAACAAACAAAAACCAAAATCAGAAGCAAACATCAAGATAAAAAATTGAAAATGCAATCCAAGGGACCCTAACCCTACACAAACTCACTGCCCAAAGGAGGGGTCCTAACTCTTAACCTAATTAGGGTTATGAATTTCCTAAGTTTTCTAGGGTTTTAGGGTACCTTAACAAGAAAAATGCCAAACAAATTGAAAATGAAAGATCAAATCATGCCAATTTAATCTTACAAACTACATGATATGCTAAACACAATGCAAAAAGAATCAAAGTCCAACTCTCAATGGTTAGGCAGAAATGATTTTTTTGAAGTTTGGATCAAAATAATGCTTTGAAAATGAATTAATTCCATGGAAAATTGTCAAAATGCATCAAGATCAAAAAATAAATTTGGTTTGAGGGTTGGACAATGTTTCTAAATAGTTTTAAATATTTCATGAATTTTTTGGTGATTTTTAAATACCTAAAAGTATTTTTAATTAATTAATTCTCATTAATTAATTAAAAATAAACTTTTAAATGATTTAAAAATATTTTTGAATGCAAAAAATAAAAATAAAAATGTTTTTGGTTTCTGAAAATTAATATAAGTTTGTACAAAAATTTTCAGAATTTTTAAAATTGTTTTGCTATTTTTAAATAAATGTGAGAAAACAAATGAAATAAATGTAAAATAAAAATGAATTTAATCTGAAAAAAGAAAAGTTTGCAAATCTAAAGGTCCAGATTCAAATATGCACGCGCGCGAATTGACCTGGCGCCACATCCAAGGGTGGAAATTCAAACTGGCATAATTATGATTAGCCCTAATTAATTATGCCCTAATGACTTTCAGGCGACCGGAACACTGTTCCGGTCGTCTTCTCCGGCCATCTCAAATCTCAAACTCTCTCTACACGCATCCAAAACAAAATCTAACTACCCAGAATTCATCCCCACTTAAAAACGAATCAAAACCCTCAATCAAACAACATTTATCATTCAAAAACAGAGAGAATCGAATCAAACATTTTTTAGGGCAAAAGTTTCAGACAGTGCATACACCCTGGTTTCTCAACCATTTTCAAAAGTAAGCACATATTCATGATCAGGGGAGTGCATAGAAGCTATTAAGAACTTAAAAACATTCTTCTGGAAAAAATTTTTGAGTTGACTACCTGAACTGAAGCTTTCGATTCAGGAGCTTTCTGGCTGTTTCTTTGGCTCAAATGCACTCCAATGATCCCCCTAAGAAGCTTGCAATGTTTGTTTGAAGTTTGCAATGGCTGGTTTGAGAGATGGCAGGAGTTCTGTTCAATGGCAGGTGGTGATCGTGTTTTTGATTCTCTGGGTTTCAGGCTATGGTGAAGGGTGCTTTGTGACCAGGAAGATGTGTTGAGTTTGTTTGTGAAGTTAGTTTGTGTGTTTGTGGCCTGTGTGATGAGTTTCGAAGGCTCTTGCAAATGGAAGGGAAAATGAGAATGCTGAGTTATGGAGTGTTTCAGGCTTGTGTTGTAGTTGCTTTGGCTTGCTTTTTCTTTGTATAAACAATTGCCATTGGTCAGATGAAGTGATGTGTGCTTTATTGATTGGTATGGGTCCTTTTGCCAAAATGTCAAAGTTGGTGTAAGAGAGGTATGGGCTACTTTCTAGCCAAGGACAAAGAGTGTGTCCTGCGCAGCATGATGTGAGGAGAGGCCTAGGATGGTTCAGCAAGCTAGCAAGCAAGTGGATGAGAAACTATGATGAGTTTTGCAACTTGCCTTGCTTTTGATCTTTATGAAATATCTTGATCCATATGCCACAAAAGTGAGAAGTTTCTTGGCCCATTCTGATTTTTAGGTCTTGTATGATCATGTTGTGAAGTTTAGAAATGCATTTGATGATTTAATTTGCCTTGAGAAGTGAATTTGCAACTTTGCCTCTTTGGTAGAAAACTTCAAATTTTGTGATTTTTGCCAACTTTGACAAGCCATAACTTTTGATCCAAAATGAATTAGGTCATGTTCTTGTACTTTTTGAAAAGGGAATGATCCATTCTACAACTTTCATGACCAAAGTTTTTCCATTTGAAGCTTTTTTGAATCAAAAATTAAGGGTTGGAAAAGTTGCCTAAAATGACAATTTCATTAGAAGTCAAACTTTCCCAAAAAGTCAACTTTGCAAAAGACTTGAAATTCTTCAATTTTGTGAACTTCCAACTTATTCTATGATCAAATAAAGATCATATACAATCAAAATGATGAAGAACATCCTTTGGTAGGGTCATTGGGGGCCTCAGATGCCCTGATTTTGCACTGACTTGCTTGAAAATTCAACTATTGATCAGATGACTTTCCCATGGAATTTCTTCATGAAAATTGATATGCATACTCCCTATACCATATAGAGACCAATAGAAACAAGAATGACCAAAAAATTTGGAGTTATGGCCTCTGAAACCAAAACCCTAATTCTAGGTCATCTGTGTAGTCAAACCTGGCTCTGCCTCCATGCCATTCTCAGTTCTTGTGATTCTTTGACATTCTTGCCTTTGAGAGGATATAATATGATGCTTGAACATACATGGACCCCTTTGGAGTGATTGATGGCCTTTGGAGTGGCTCAAGAAGCTCTTGGATTGCTCAGATCACAAACCCTAGGTGCAGATGACTTTGAATCTATGCAATGAATCAAAAATGTGGTATGAGATGGTATGATTGGATTTATGCATACTCACCATTCAAGAAGACAAGAGTGTTTGACACGGTGTATGGATTAAAGATGCGGACGAGCATCCTTAAGATTACGATACGGACGAGTATCGGGTAGAAACAAATGCTAGACGCATGTTCTGAGATGATGGTACGGACGAGTACCAACTGGTTAACAAAGAACACGGACGAGTGTCGAATCTGCGGGGATATAAATGGCGTATATAAGATACAGACGAGTATCTGTATAAGTGTGACATGAATGGTGAGTATGAGTGATGTATAGATGAGTGTTTAATCTGCTGGGGAGAGTGACACGGACGAGTGTCAAAAGGAGAAAGGTGTAGTATAAACAAGTATCTGATATACAAAGTGTTTTATGTTACTGTGCTGGGGAAAATGACATGGACAGATGTCAAGGAATTGTATATATAAGTATTTGTGAGTGCAAAGGGGACGCTTTGGCTTTCTGTTGGGGATATGACACGGACGGGTGTCAAGAAATATCTGTAGTACGAATGGTCTGTTTGTAGAGGGTGTTCGGGCGACTTTACTGGGGAATGAGGACGCGGACGGGTGCCAAAAGGAGTGTGTATTCGTATTGGTGAGTGTGAGGCAACTGCTTTAGCTCTTGCTGGGGAATCTGGGGGGCATTCTGTATATTGCCGATAGATTGTCAATATTCACAAGTATTTGATTCGAAACATGGCTCATGATTATGCAATATGCTTGATTTTTGCCGTAATGCTCCGTATTAGACGGAATGCTACACTTTGTTCGGTGAATATGATGCGAATGCCATGATTATGCAAGGATACCAATCTGGGATTCGGATCCCGCTGCTGCGAAGATTTCTAGTTGATCTGTTTGAAGTGGACATCCCAGCTGGGGATGGGACCATTGGTAAATCTAACAAGATGTATCTGCTTTGGGGAAATAGGTCACTGATAGACCTGTCCTTGTTAATGAGGGACCCAGCTGGGGTTTGTAGAAGCTTTCGTCACTCTGTTGTGATTCCTTCATGCGTTGCTCTTCTGGATAGAGGCTGGAACTCTGTGGGGGAAGTGGTTCCCTGGCTTTTGTACTTGGCTGGGGAAGAATGATTGGCACCTCGGCTGGGAAAAGTGATCAATGGCAACTCAGCTGGGGAGAAAGCACTTCGGGTGCTAAAGCTGTGTGAGTGTTGATTTTCCAGCTCGCTGGGGTGAAGCCTACATGCCCCATGTTGCGCTTTGAACACCTGTAATCCTACAAAGACAGATGAACACACAGGGAATCCCGAGGTATCCCTTACTGGATCCCGTTATGAGAGTTCAGACACTCCTGGGAGCAAGTACATTTCCTGCAAGCACGTATCATTTTTGAAGATAAACATCTGTATTTATGCAATCCGTTTTTTTTAAAGACATCAGACATTCTTTGCAAATAAAAATGTACAAGGCGAAACATAACTGAAAATCTGATTTTATTAATTCATGTGCCCTGAATTGGCAAGATACAGTCAAAGAAACATATCTCCTGAAATGAGGAGATTGTTACAAATTGAGAAACAAAATGCTGGCAATGTTGACGACGCTTTCGAGGAGCTTCCCTCTTGCTATGACTCGTATGACATTTGACGTTCTTCTCATCTTGCTTTCTGAAGAAGGCTGATTCTGATAGAGGTTTGATCCTTTCGAGGTTTACCAAGTTGTAAGTGATACAGACGAATTCAGAGTGCAGTTGTTCGCTTATTCCCTTATTTTGCATGGATCGCCCTTTCGGGTTTTCAATCCATCGGGATACCCATTCTTGCCTGAGTTGTCCAATGTGGCTTTTCAACTCAGCGGGTGTACATTTTTTTTGTTTATTTTCCCTTATTTTTGCCCGAGTCTTTTATTCTGTTTTTGACTCGCCGGGATGCCCTATTTTTGCCTGGACTTACATTCTGTTTTTATGTCCAGCGGGTCATTTTTTTTACGCGAAGTATTTTTTAACTGCATCTGAATTCACAGGGGACGGGAAATCTTCACCATCCATGGTGTTGAGCATCAGTGCTCCACCGGAGAAAACTTTCTTTACCACGAATGGTCCTTCATAGTTTGGAGTCCACTTGCCCCTGTGGTCTGTATGAGGAGGGAGGATTCTTTTCAACACAAGATCTCCTACTTGATACTCTCGGTTCCTGACTTTCTGATCGAAGGCTCTCTTCATTCTTTTCTGATACAGCTGTCCATGACAGATTGCAGCCAATCTCTTCTCTTCGATCAGACTCAGTTGTTCGTATCGGGACCGAACCCATTCTGCTTCGTTCAGCTTAACATCCATCAATACCCGTAGGGAGGGTAATTCAACTTCAACAGGTAAGACTGCCTCCATACCATACACAAGTTGATACGGTGTTGCCCCAGTGGATGTTCTGATTGACGTGCGGTACCCATGCAAGGCAAATGGTAGCATCTCATGCCAGTCTTTGTACGTAATTACCATCTTCTGCATAATCTTCTTGATATTCTTATTAGCTGCCTCGACAGCGCCATTCATCTTTGGCCTGTAAGGAGAAGAATTGTGGTGTTGGATCTTGAAGTCCCGGCATAGCTCAGCCATCATTTTGTTGTTTAAGTTGGAACCATTATCAGTAATGATTCGCTCGGGCACTCCATATCGACAGATGATTTCTCTCTTCAGGAACCGGGCTACCACTTGCCTTGTAACATTTGCATATGAGGCTGCTTCAACCCACTTGGTGAAATAGTCAATGGCTACTAGGATGAATCTGTGGCCGTTTGAAGCAGTCGGTTCAATCTTGCCAATCATATCAATGCCCCACATGGCAAAGGGCCAGGGTGACGACATCACATTCAAAGGATTGGGAGGCACATGCACCTTATCCGCATAGATCTGGCATTTATGGCACTTCCTGGCATAAGCACAACAGTCGACATCCATTGTGATCCAGTAATAGCCTGATCTTAGCAACTTCTTGGCCATGGCATGCCCTCCCGCATGGGTACCAAAGGATCCTTCGTGCACCTCGTGCATCAACAAGTCTGCTTCTGCTTTATCAACGCATCTGAGGAGTACCATATCAAAGTTTCTCTTGTACAGGGAACCATCAGTATTCAGGAAGAAACTACCAGCAAGCCTTCTCAAAGTCTTCTTATCATTGGAAGATGCCCCAGGTGGGTATGTTTGATCCTCCAAGAAGCACTTAATGTCATGAAACCAAGGCTTATCATCTTTTACAACGTCGGCTGCAAATACATATGCTGGTCTGTCGAGTCTGGATACTGAAATCCGAGGCACAAAGTTGGCAGCTTGAACCTTGATCATTGATGAAATGGTAGCCAGAGCATCTGCAAACTGATTCTCGTCCCGAGGGATATACTCAAGCTTGATCGTTGTGAAGAAAGTCAATAACCTCCTTGTATAATCCCTGTAAGGTATCAGATGATCCTGGTGGGTGTACCATTTGCCGTTGGTTTGATTAACTACCAGAGCTGAATCTCCGAATACAGTCAATGTTTTGATCCTGAGGTCAATGGCTTCCTCAAGACCCATAATGCAAGCTTCGTATTCAGCTTCGTTGTTAGTGCAGTTAAAGGTGAGTTTTGCCGAGAAAGGCATGTGGACTCCCTTAGGTGTAATGAGTACTGCACCAACACCACGACCATTCATATTAACAGCCCCATCAAACATCATAGTCCATTCTTCTTCCGGGTCAGGCCCTTCAGTGTGAACAGGCTCTTCATGATCTTTTGCTTTTATGAACATGATGTCTTCATCAGGGAAGTCAAATCTCATAGGCTGGTAATCATCAATAGGTTGCTCAGCAAGATATTCAGACAATACACTGCCCTTGATGGCTTTCTGAGATGTGTACTGAATGTCATATTCCGTGAGAATCATCTGCCATCTTGCAACCCGTCCGGTAAGAGCTGGCTTCTCGAAAATGTACTTGACTGGGTCCATTTTGGATATCAATAAAGTAGTGTGGGTCAACATATACTGTCTCAGTCGGCGAGCAGCCCACGCTAAAGCACAGCAAGTTTTCTCGAGCAGTGAATAACGTTGTTCACAGTCGGTAAACGTTTTGCTTAGGTAGTATATTGCATACTCTTTTCGACCAGACTCGTCATGCTGGCCCAGCACACACCCCATCGACTCTTCTAATACTGTCAAGTACATTATTAGAGGTCTTCCTTCAACTGGAGGCATAAGGATTGGTGGTTCTTGCAGGTATTCTTTGATCTTGTCAAAAGCCCTCTGGCAGTCTTCATTCCACCTGACCGTCTGTTCTTTTCTTAACAGTTTAAACAAGGGTTCACAGGTTGCCATAAGGTGAGATATGAACCTTGAGATGTAGTTCAATCTACCTAGAAACCCTCGAACTTCTTTTTCAGACTTCGGTGCAGGCATTTCTTGAATGGCTTTGACTTTATCAGGGTCCACTTCAATCCCTTTCTCGCTTACGATAAAACCCAACAGCTTACCAGATCGCACCCCGAATGTGCACTTGTTGGGGTTCAACTTCAGTTGGTACTTCCTCAGACGCTTGAATAGTTTCAGTAGATTTACCAGGTGGTCTTCTTCCGTGAGGGACTTAGCAATCATGTCATCCACATAACACTCGATTTCTTTATGGATCATATCGTGGAATAATGTTACCATAGCCCGTTGATATGTTGCACCAGCATTCTTCAATCCGAATGGCATCACCTTGTAACAGAATGTGCCCCAGGGTGTGATGAAGGTTGTCTTCTCCATGTCTTCAGGTGACATTTTGATCTGATTGTATCCTGAAAATCCGTCCATGAAGGAGAATACCGAGAACTGAGCCGTATTATCCACCAATACATCAATGTGAGGTAATGGGAAATTATCTTTCGGGCTGGCTCTGTTCAGATCCCGGTAGTCAACACACATTCTCACTTTGCCGTCTTTCTTAGGCACAGGTACAATATTAGCAACCCACGGTGGATAGCTAGTCACAGCAAGGAACCTGGCGTCCCACTGTTTCTGTACCTCTTCTTTGATTTTCATCGCCATGTCTGGGCGAGTACGGCGCAGTTTCTGTTTAACCGGTGGGCAATCTTCTCTTAAAGGCAGCTTGTGCATAACTATGTCGGTATCCAACCCTGGCATATCTTGATAAGACCAAGCAAACACATCCACATAAAGTTGTCATTTTGAAAACATTGCCATTTATTTTTGTACAAAAAGAAAAATGGAAAAACAGTGAGCGGAAAAGAAAAAGACTCATTTGCAAAAGATGTCTGATTATCATTGATTGATCTTGTTGCACAAAAATTACAGATGGCCCGATTACAAAATGAGTCTTGTCATCTTGGGCAAGATGCAAGACTTGATGCATGCTTAAAATATACAGGAAATAATAATTACTCTGCAGGAGTAACCCTTATAATTTCCTGGGAAGACCAGTTTGAGATACGGCTCCCCGGGATCCTTGGACGTATCCAGCTCTCCAGGTTGCGCTCATCTTCCGACTCATCTTCCAAGTTGTTGACAGCATCAGGGGTGAGCATCCCCCCACTAACAAAGTTGGGCTTCTTAGCAGCCTCTGCTTGATCTTGTTGAGTTGGTTTGTAACCCAACCCAAATCTATCCTCTTTCTTCTCCACAGGCAACAGTTTGCCCCAGCCTTGGGCAGTCCCTTCTTCAACAACCTTCTGGGCTTGTTGATAAGATGTCATTGAGGTCCCAAGTACAGCAGATGTTTCATTAATATTCAGGGCCTCAAACCCTTGACTCATGGTTTCGTGGATCTCCCCATCCATCTCAATATATTTGTATGTAGCCAGGTGGCTAACAAAAATATCTTCTTCTCCACAAATAGTAACGACTTGGCCCTCCCACTCGAATTTTAACTTCTGGTGAAGGGTAGACGTAACCGCGCCAGCGGCATGAATCCATGGTCTACCCAACAAACAGTTGTAGGCAGGCTGAATGTCCATCACGTAGAAGGTCGTTTTGAAAGTTTGTGGGCCAATCGTCATAGGCAACTCAATTTCTCCCAGAACTGATCTCTTAGAACCGTCAAAGGCTCTTACTACCAAGTTACTGGGGCGTAATGCCAATCCTTCGTATTCCAGCTTCACAAGGGCTTTTTTAGGTAAGACATTGAGGGATGATCCTGTGTCTACCAGTACATGGGAAAGAACTGCACCCTTACACTCCATGGTAATGTGCAAAGCCTTGTTATGATTACGACCTTCCGTAGTCAAATCAGTATTGGTAAATCCTAGTCCATTACTAGCATTAACATTTCCAACCACAGCTTCCAACTGATTGACGGTAATCTCCTCTGGCACATAAGCTGCGTGCAAGACTTTTAGTAGTGCGTTCCGATGAGCCTCGGAGCACATTAACAATGATAGAATGGAGATCTTGGAAGGTGTCTGGTGAAGCTGGTCCACTATCTTGTAATCACTTTTCTTGATGATTCTCATGAATTCATCAACCTCTTGATCAAAAGGGGTTTTTAAAGCTTCCTTAACTTACTTGCTCTTCTTGCACCATGCCCTTCCCTTTTGCCTTGGCAGCAGCCTCTGCTTCAGCAGTGGGTCTTTGAATTTGCGGGGCAAAGAGACGTCCGCTTCGAGTGAAGCCTCCGCCTCCTCCCACATTGTCTATTTGTGGGGAAGAAGTTGATGACTCAAGAGTGATTTTCTGTCCTTCGCAGTATAGATCAGAGCCGTAATGCCAAGGGATGGCATTACTGCTTTCATAAGGTACTGGCCCAGGCACTGTGATAGTGACTGGACTGATGGCAGCTGCAGAAGGGACCATGATAGTCTGTGGATCATAGTATATTGTGACTGGTGCTCTGATAGGAGTGGTATTTTGTGAGTTGTAGGCAGAATCATTTGCAGGATCATAATAAATTGTAACTGTTGAGACGCTTTCATTGTTTGCTGTTGATGCTGTAGGAGACACTGTTGAGTGGATGGGTGTTGTTGTTGTAGGAGATTCTGAGTGAAGGGGTGCTGAAGTTGTAGAAGGGATGTTTGTTGATATTTGGTCCGTTGAAGTAACAGATGAAGCATTTGTTGATGAAACTGAAGAGTTGTTTGGAACAATGTTTGTTGCAGTTGTAGAAGACTCGGGAACTGTTGTTAAGGAGATTGCCGGATTTGTAGGTATTGATGTTGTGATTTGAAGCAGGCCACTCTGGATGAGACTATCTATGCCATCTCTCAAGTTATCACACCCATTCACTGAAATGTTGCAATAAGCACAACCTAGCTCACATCCCGGGAATATTTGACATTCAAGGAGTTGAGCTTTAATCTCTACCAAGGGTGTCCGAATCTGACCCACACTGGTTATCAAGTAAGACGGCTCATCCTCTTCAATAGCATTGATTCGGGGTCCACCGTGATGTGGCATAGGGTTCTTGTTAACATTTGGTGGGGGTGCAAAGTTTAGAGCTTTGGAGTCTACCAGGTCTTGTACCTTCATGTGCAAAGCTCTGCACTTCTCTGTACTGTGGCCAGGTGCGTTGGAATGGAATGCACATCTGGAATTGATGTCATAGTTTCTGGGTAGACTGGAAGGATCTGAAGGTGCCAACGTCCTTAACTCAACCAGGTTGAGCTTTAGGAGCTGTGGCAATAAAGCGGCATACGGCATAGGGATTGGATCAATCACCCTATTGGCCTGAGATGGCCTCTGCTGAAATAGTCTTTGCTGATTATTGTTGTTGGTATTGTTGTAGTTTCTCTGAGGAGGATGTTGAGTTTGTTGCTGATAATTTTGTTGATGTGGTTGATAAGCTGGTTGTGGATGAATTGGAGCGGGAATGGTGACCGCTGCCACAGACCTATGAACATACTGGGGTCTGCCCCTGTTGGTATGGATGGCATTGGTCTCACCAGCTCTTCTTGGGCCCACAAAAGGCTTCCTTGGGTTGCTGGACGAGCTTGCACCGTTGTCAGAAATGTTGCCCGTTTTAAATAGGCTCTCAATTCTTTCTCCAGCTATAACGACATCTGCAAAGCTGGTCGAAGAAAAGGCAGCTAGCCTATCAATGTATGTCCCTTGGAGGGTGTTCATAAACATATCAGCCATCTCCCTCTCTGACATGGGTGGCTGGACAGCAGCAGCAAGCTGTCTCCACCTTTGAGCGTACTCCCGGAAGCTTTCTCTGGATGATTGTGACATTCCCATCAGGAGGGTCCTGTTGGGAGCCATATCCAAATTATACTGGTATTGTCTAATGAAGGCTTCTGCCAAATCCTTCCAGCATCTGATGGTCGCTCTAGTCAAATGAGAGTACCATTCCCTTGAAGCTCCCGTTAAGCTATCCTCAAAATAAAACATCTATAGCTTTTCATCCATGGTATATGCCTTCAGCCTCCCTAGGAAAGATTGCAAGTGGGTCCGTGGACAAGAGGTTCCGTTGTACTTCTCAAAGCACGATGGTTTAAATTTGTGGGGAATCCTGACCCCGTCCACTAAGCCCATGTCCATGACATCAAACCCCAAAGAGTTTTGAGATTCCAAGGACCTTAATTTTTCAGCGATTTCATCTAGCCTTCTGTCATAGGCCTCATCCCCAGCTCCCATCACCGTGAACTGATCCTCCTGGGGGTCTTCTTGCAGCACTCTGCCTGTAGTAGCATTCCCTTGCACATTAGCAGGGATGTTGATCTCTGGATGAAGGTGGGGTCTAAATACAGGTGGGTTGATATGAGGTTGAACCCTCTCATTATTGCTTGTCCCAGCAGTCCCTAGATGGGGGTCTTCCTGATTCTACCTCTCTACCAGTGCTCTTAATCTCTCTTGGCTTTGAGCCATATTATTCATCACCTCCATAAACTGAGTCATCTGATTCCTCATTTCCAATCTCTCATTGGCCATTTGAGTCCTGACCTCTGTAAGTTCCTGCTGTACTTGGTCTATTTGTATACCCGGAAGGTTG
Source organism: Lathyrus aphaca (assembly GCA_963966055.1). Lineage (NCBI taxonomy): Eukaryota > Viridiplantae > Streptophyta > Magnoliopsida > Fabales > Fabaceae > Lathyrus > Lathyrus aphaca. Next base: position 524,620,451 of record OZ014522.1, on the reverse strand, counting down.
TTGTGGGTTGGATATCTGTGTGGACGATTGAGTGGAAACACCCGACGTCGAGCAATAGTTCCTGAAGTCATAACAGAGTTAGTAAAAATAAACAAAACATACCTACAAAACAAACAAGGGTTAGTATGCAATGCAGTATGCTTATTTGTCTCCAAGGTATCCGGCTTGGCACTTGGTTTTGACCTTTCCAGACCCTTGAGGGAGATGCTTGTGATGTTGCTTGGAAGAAACTCAGATGGAACAAACTGATACATATATTACAAAAAGTCACTACGCCAAAAATGCTTTTTAACAGCGCATCTTAGACAGCGCTTTTAAGAGAAAGCGCTGTCTAAGGTTAAAATTAAAATTAAACACGGAAAATGGTCCAAAAAAATAATGAAAGCGCTGTCTAAGGGGGGGTCTTAGACAGCGCTTTCTAAAAGCGCTGTCTAAGACCCCCCCTTAGACAGCGCTTGTAGAAAGCGCTTTTATATATATGCCTTAGTCAGCGCTTTTGATAAAGCGCTGTTTAAAGATTTTAAATTAAAAAAAAAATAAAACCAAAAGCGCTGTCTAAGGGGGGGGTTTAGAAAGCGCTTTTGGAAAGCGCTGTCTAAGGCATACCTTAGAAAGCGCTTTTACCAAAAGCGCTGTCTAAGGTCTAATTAAAATTAAATTTCATACTTCTATTTTCATTCTCTGTTGTTTTCGTTTTCCCTCCTGCGAACGTTTTCAGAGCGAACCCTAACATTTCCAGAAGAACTTGAAGTCATTGAAGTCATTCACGTTCACGTTTCAGTGTTCATCGTTCACGTTTGAATCGTTCACGTTCACGTTTTCATCGCGGTATGTATTTCAGTTTCACGTTCACGTTTCAGTTTTCATTCGTTCACGTTTTCATTTATTCATTCATGTTCTTCGTTTCAGTTCTTCATTTCAGTCATTCAGTCATTTCTGTTTTCGGATTTCAGTCATTTGTTTCAGGCATTGCAAGAGTTAAATCGTTTCAGGCATTGCAAGGTATGTGTTTCAGTTTTGACTTTTTGTTCTGGTTGTGGTTGGTTCTGGTTGTGCATGTGGTTGTGGTTGGTTCTGGTTGTGCATATGGTTCTGGTTCTGGTTGTGTTTGCATGGTATAAAAATATTCTATCTATTTCATATTTTAGGAACAATTTTGCTAACCTTTTGTATTAACTTTGTCTGCCTAAACACTGTCCTGCTAGTAAAATTGACTCTGAAATGCGGTGGGGATCAAAACACATGTAAATTGAAAAACTGGTTATTAAAATAGAGTTATAGAAACTTTAATTAAAAAAAAGGACCAAAAGTGTATTTAAATTTTATTTTTTATTTTGTACGTGAATGTTCTTATAATACTCTTTGTATTCTGATATATCTAATTTAACTTTTTTCACCTATTACGATGAATGAATACTGAATACTAACTAGTAAGCAATGTTTGAAAAAAAAACTATAACTGTAGTAGTAATTTGTATATGGACTTATATAAGATACAATTTTTCTTTTCTTGCAAATGAGATTTATGTTTGAGGTGGTAGGGACTAATACTTTGAAAACGGATGCATCTGGACTCTATTAAATACTTCTGCATTTTCTTCTTCACCTTTGTATTTTTCTGGATCTCAGCCATCTGGACTCTATTAAATACTTCTACATTTTCTTCTTTGCCTTTTGTATTTTTCTGAATCAGAGATGTCTCAATTTTTTTTGGCAAGTGGAGTGTGTTTTGCTTATTATTTGTTAAGTTGTTTTCTTTTTCAAGGAAAGTTTTTAATTTATTATGGTGTATATGTTTCATTTTGTCAACTTTAAAGTTTAATTATTGTATTATTGCATACATCATGAAAATTATGAGGTTCTTAAAATTAGAATGATGATTTACATGTACCCCCTTAGCAAGTATTTTCCTAGTGAGAAGGATAAACACCAATTAGACCATGCTTCTTTGTACTGCTGCATTATAAGAGCTCAAGTCCAAGCTCATCATTTAGATTTCTCCCATAAAATGATTGAACGAACTCTTATATAGTTATAGGTATAGTTATAGGTATATTGTAATAGAAAAAGTTTGATTCTTGTAATATAAAAAATGAAAGGGATGAGGTAATTAAAGTTGGTATATTGGCGTATCGGATACGTTATTGAAGTTTATATTAACATTGGTTATGTATACGTTTTTTAAGTAGGAAAATCATGGATAAAACATGGATCTGTGCCGATCGAATGACCAAAGAGTACGAGAGTGGGGTTGCGGAATTCGTTAAGTATGCTGTTCAACACGCTGAAAACCCCAGACGAATGCATTGTCCTTGCTTGCGTTGTTGTTATATTGGTAAGGTTGACGCACATGGATTGAAATCGCATTTGCTGAGGCATGGAATTGATCAAAGTTATCAGTGTTGGATATTTCATGGTGAGAAAATTAACGGGAATGTTGAATCGAGTGGAAAAAGAAATACGACCTATGCTTCATACGACAAAGACACGGAAACATATGATTGTGATCGAGTTGAAGAGATTGTAGAAGCACTGGAAGAAGATCTTCATGATTGTCCTGAAATGTTTGAGAGGATGGTAAGCGATGCAGAGAAACCGTTGTACAAAGGTTGCACTAAATTCTCAAGACTTTCTGCGGTATTAAAGTTGTACAACTTAAAGGCGGGCAATGGATGGTCGGATAAAAGTTTCACAGAGTTGTTGGCCCTTATGAGAGAAATGCTACCGGATGATAATGTTCTTCCTAATCGAACCTATGAGGCAAAAAAAATGTTGTGCTCTATTGGCATGAGCTATGATAAGATACATGCTTGTCCTAACGATTGCATTTTGTTTCGTAACGAATATGCAACGTTAACTGAGTGCCCCAAATGCGGTTTGTCTCGATATAAGAAAAGATTATCTCCCGCAAAAGTCTTATGGTATTTTCCGATAATTCCGAGATTTAGGCGCATGTTTCGTAGTGAAACCGATGCAAGACATCTTACTTGGCATGCAGATGAAAGAATCACCGATGGAAAGTATCGGCATCCGGCTGATTCACCACAGTGGTCGAAGATTGATAATGATTATCCTGAGTTTGGATCAGAAGCAAGAAACCTTCGATTGGCATTATCTACTGATGGAATGAACCCACATGGTCTTCAAAGTATTTCACATACCACATGGCCTGTGATTCTTATGATTTATAACCTACCTCCGTGGCTATGTATGAAGCGTAAGTACATGATGTTATCTATGTTAATCTCTGGGCCTAAACAACCAGGTAATGACATAGACGTATACTTGACACCTCTGATCGAAGATTTAAAGATTTTGTGGGAGAACGGTGTGGAGGTTTATGATGGATATAGGAAAGAAAGTTTCAATTTGAGGGCGATGTTGTTTGGCACAATTAATGATTTTCCAGCATACGGGAATCTATCTGGGTATAGCATTAAAGGTCAACGTGCGTGTCCTGTTTGTGAAGACGGAACCGATACGATCCGATTGGAACTTTGCCAAAAGAATGTGTTTCTCGGTCATCGTAGATTCTTACATTCAAAACATCACTACCGTGGGTGGAGAAAAGCATTCAATGGAGACACCGAACATCGTAGAGCTCCACCCGCATTGTCAGGTGAACAAGTTTTTGAAAAGGTGAAAGATGTGCGTACTGAGTTTGGCAAGCCTTTTGCACATAAGATTGTGAAAGGTGGGTGGAAGAAAAGGTCGATATTTTTTGAATTGCCATATTGGAAGTCTTTGTACGTGAGACATTTTCTCGATGTTATGCATATTGAAAAAAACGTATTTGAAAGTGTTATCGGTACATTACTCAATATAAAAGGCAAGTCTAAGGATGACCTTAAAGCAAGGGAGGACATGTTAAAAATGGGAATGAGAACTGAATTAGCACCCGTGAAGAAAGGAAGACGAACATATCTACCACCTGCTGCTTTTACTTTATCTAGAAAGGAGAAAAAAATTTTGTGTAAGTCTCTGAGTGAAGTTAAGGTTCCAGAAGGATACTCATCTGATATCAGAAGACTTGTTTCTATGAAAGACCTCAAGTTGAAGAATTTGAAGACACATGATTGTCACGTTATAATGGAACATTTTCTACCGATCGGTATACGTTCTATTTTGCCAGAAAAAGTAAGAAGTTCCATAACTAAATTGTGTTTTTTCTTTAGGTCAATTTGTAGTAAGGTGATCGATCCCGAGATCTTACCAACACTACAAAAAGAGATTGTAATTACCTTGTGTGAGCTTGAAATGTATTTTCCTCCGTCTTTTTTTGACATAATGGTTCATTTAGTTGTTCATCTTGTGAAAGAGACACAGTTGTGTGGACCAGCTTATATGAGATGGATGTACCCTGCTGAACGGTATATGAAAATATTAAAAGGGTACGTGAAATCCCGAAGTCGACCAGAGGGTTGTATTGTTGAACGATACATTGTTGAAGAAGCTGTTGAGTTTTGTACTGAATATTTGTCTAACGTTCAATCGATTGGACTCCCCAGAGCTCAGATTTTCGACAAAATGGAAGGTAAAAAATTAATTGGGAATAAAATTGTGACAATATCAAGGGATGAACGGGATCAAGTTCATTTGTATGTTCTGCACAATAATAATGAGGTTGAGCCATATGTTGAAATGCACAAGGATGTACTCCGAAGGTTAAATCCGAACAGAAATGAAAATTGGATAGTTATAGAGCACAATCAAAGTTTCATACAATGGTTGAAGGATCATATTTATTTGAAGCGCTCTTCAGATCCTTCTTCGGTAACAGAAAGGTTGAGATGTTTGGCATATGGTCCAAGTTTGCATGTGTTTTCTCATAGCGCATATTCAATTAATGGATACACATTTTATACCAAAGAACAAGATGATAAGAGTACTATGCAAAATAGTGGTGTCACCGTGCTAGCTGAAGCAATGCATATATCAAGCATGAAGGACTTAAACCCCAAATATGCAAATCTGTCATATTTTGGAGTTATTGAGCACATTTGGGTGTTTGATTACGAGAAGTTTCAGATTCCCATCTTTGGTTGCAAGTGGGTGAATAGTAGTGGCATACGAATGGATAAGTCTGGATTTTTGCAAGTTGATCTTACTAGGGTGGGGTACAAAGATGAACCTTTTATTCTAGCATCTCAGGCTAAACAAGTGTTCTATGTGAATGACCCGAAGAGTACAAAATGGTCTATAGTGCTTTTCTCTAACAAAGTGACTGATGATGGCGGTGTCGATCAATGTGATATTGATGTTGAGAATGAATCATGCATTAGACGGAATGAGTTGAATAGAAATGATGAAGTTGAGGATCTTATACCGGATGAGTCATATATAAGAAACGATCATAATGAGGGAATTTGGATCAATTCATCCGTACGCATTGCTAAGAAACAAGTGATTAATATTCCAACAAAGAAAAGAAAGAGATGTTAGTGACTTAGGTAAATTATCCATGGTTTCTTTATTTTATTTTTTCGATTGTTTTGATTATAAGTTATATGTGATAATGCATGATTTCCTTATTTTTTTTGTTTTCAATTACTTTGATTATAAGTTATATATGATAATGCATGTTTTCTTTATTTTTTTGTTTTCAATTGCTTTGATTATAAGTTATATTTGATATTTGATGGTTTCCTTGGTTTATTACAGGTTAGACATGGCTGATGACCAACCTGAGGAAGTTCCTAAAAAAGTATCCGCGGAAGAAGAAATTCGAAGAGGCATCACAGTAATGAGAAGGGTGGTCCAAGGAAGATCTCGAGGCATCATACTAGATGTCTATTGGAGCACCCAGGGACAGCTTATAGAACCTAATGGGCATACCTTAACTAGTTTTATATGTGCACTAGTAAGGAATGAAATTCCCATTACATGTGATGATTGGAGAAACAAAGAGCTGAAAGAGTCCAAAGATAAAATTTGGAGTGAGATAAAGGTACAATCATGTTTTTTCAATTATGTTTTTTCAATTACCGATACTAACTATCAATCTGTATGTTTTTCTTAGTGATGTTTTAACATCGAAGAAGAAAGAAGAGGCTTTTGTATGAAATTGGCCGGAAAGCTTCTAAGAGGGTTTCGGACATTTTTATCATCCAAGTTCCTTAAGGATGCGGATGGTAATTTTGTGGATGCGGAGCTTCCCAAAAAATATGAAAGTTTGATATCGGCTGAAGAATGGGAAGCGTTCAAATCCAAAAGACAAGACCCGGTTTTTCAAAGAATAAGTGCTACAAATCGGGAAAGAGCATCAAGTCCCGCATATCCGTACCGAAAAGGACGTGTCGGATATGGACGTTTAGAACAATCCATGGTAAGTATTTTTAAATTGCGATAACAAATTTGTTCATCATATATTAGTTTTATCTGATCAAATTGTATGACTTAATGTGTAGCTGCAGAAGGAGGAAAGTTCAGAAACATCTCTTCCTGCACATGTTTTGTGGAAGGAAGCCCGTGTGGGCAAATCTGGAGTTCCTCAAGAAGAAGTTTTACACGTATACCAGAAATGTGTAAGTATAACATTTTCATTAATTGAATAACATTTTTATACACAAATATTTGACAAGTGTACGGTATTCATCTGATTTTTCAGGAGGAGCTATCTCAGTCTTTATCTCCCGATGATACTAGGAGCATACTTGGTCGGGCATTAGATGTCCCTGAGTACTCTGGTCGGGTGAGGGGTAAGGGATTTGGAGTCACTCCGACCTCCCTGAGTATTAAAAAAGGAAAGGCTCCTAGTAATCGGGAGCTTCATGCAAGAATGGAAGCCATGCAAGCTGAGCTTGATGCATTGAGGAGAGAAAGAGAGGCTAGCGCCGCAACAGTATACAGAGATGCTTCGGACAAAGACAGTATCAACTGTACCTTTCAGCCGAACATTCCAGAGGTAATTACATATAATTGTCTTAAATTGAACTATTTGCTTAAATTATGTATTTGACATATATACACATTAACGATTTCTTGTTATTATTGGTTTTAGGGCATTTCCCATTGTCAGCTGTATTTGTCGTCACCATACTATCGGATGGTTGGCAAGGGAAAAGTGCATAACGTTAGCGGAGTATTACTCCACACTAGAGAGCTCCCTGCTGGATGTTTGAAGGTATCAGTTGATATTGCGGTTGAGCCGAATGCAGCATTACCATATCCTAGCGATGATTCGGATGCAACAACGGTGCACGAAGCAGTAGGTTCGTTTGTTTCATGGCCGACAAACCTCATATGCGTAGGATATGAGGTATGATTAAAACTTATGTTAATTTCCTTGGTATATTCAAAGTTTAAAATTTATGCTTAAAATTTTACTTACATATTTTCCTATGTTAAATAGACTCCCACAAAATCCAAATCTAAAGATAGTGCGATTCCACGGCATACCGAGTCCACGGTTTCAGGAAAAGAGGTAGTATACAATTATATGACATATATTCATTGAAGTTGTTACATTCTTAATTTGGTCTAACTATTTATATGACATGTAGGTTCAAGAAAATGTGGCTAGCAATGCCTCCGCACAACAAAAAAAGGAGGTTAGCAACGCCTCCGCACGGGTACAAAGTTCTGGTGCTAAGAAGTCCGTAGCTAGGAAAAAACCTACCACCAAGTATAGGTCGTGCCTCAGGACATTTCTAGAGATGACCGATATACCGACCGGAGCTATTCGGACTATACCTATGGAGGTAGGGATTTTCGGCTTTGATTACGAACAAATTCTTGGTAATGAGGACTTCATGCAAGTTTTTGGTCGTGAAGAAATCGGCGTCAACGTTGTCAATACATATGTTAGGTAAATTCGGACTACTTTGTTTTATTAATTAAACAACTTATTTTAATGATGTTTACTTTATGTTAATGATGTTTTTATATTAGGTTTTTGTATGACAAATTGATGCGCCCCAATGGTTTGGACGTGTCATTCGGATTCTTAGCACCCGCGACCGTCAACTATGGTTTAATGATAAGTAGACCGGATACCGTGACGGAGTACGTTCTTCGGATCCTCGTGGAGAATAAAAATGCGGAGAAGTTGTTTTTTGTACCGTTTAATACCGGGTTAGCATTTCATTCTAAATTCATCTATTATAATTATTTTCCAAGTTACCATCTAACATTTGCCTAATCATTACAGTGGACATTGGTTGTTGCTCGCAATCAATCCTATCCGAGAAATTGTGTATTATCTTGACTCGTTAGGAAATGATTGGACAACATACTCGGTTATGAAGGACCTAATTGACACGTAAGTGAGAATGTTCAAAAATTTTCTTAGTTTATGTGAATTGTTCTAATTGCTTCATTTTTATTTTATTAGCGTCCTATAAGCTTTTCGTGCCCAACGAGTTATCCAGACCTCAAGGAGGGGCGCCAACTCCATTTCATGGATTAAAGTGGCGGTATATTTTTAATTACCGCGTTTTTTATTATATTAGTGATGACTACACTTGATAAAACTTAGGATTTATAATTCATATTTTTTTTCATATGTAGTGTCCTCTTCAACGTAATCAAATAGATTGCGGGTATTTCATGTTGAGGTTTATGCGAGATACTCTCATGTTGGGCCGATTAGAGATTCCCACCGATGTATGTATTTCTAACTTATGAGTTATTTTTATATTTACACATATCTCATATAATTAAATAGTTGGAATTAATTCAAAATATGTTATATTATTATGTAGTACTTTGATGAATTCAAGTGTGCATCTTATACAAAGGATCAAGTGGACGAAATCAAAGAGGAGTGGTGTCAATACATGATAGAGCTCAAAGTGTGTAATTAATGTGTACATTTGTAGTAGTATATGTAATGACTTATAAATGTAAACATAAATTTGTATATATTTTGATACATTTATGGCAAATTTGGTTTGAATTGGTTAGCCAAATTTTGGTAAAAAAAGGCCAAAATGGCATATATAAAATGTGATAATTGACTGCAAAAATCTGGTTGAAAACAGGTACCAATTCTGGTTTATAAACCTGGAAAAAATGTGGTTACAAACAAATCCTACAAAAAATTTCGTATACCTTAGACAGCGCTTTTGCCAAAAGCGCTGTCTAAGGGGGGGATTAGAAAGCGCTTTAGGCAAAAGCGCTGTCTAAGGGGGGGGCTTAGACAGCGCTTTTGGCCAAAGCGCTGTCTAAGGTATACCTAAAATAATTAAAATAGGAGGGGCTTAGACAGCGCTTTTGGCCAAAGCGCTGTCTAAGGTATACCTAAAAATAATTAAAATAGGAGGGGCTTAGACAACGCTTTTGGCCAAAGCGCTGTCTAAGGTAGGGGGCTTAGACAGCGCTTTTGAAAAGCGCTGTCTAAGGTGTACCTAAAAAATTTAAATTAAGAGGGTCTTTTAAAGCGCTTTTGGCCAAAGCGCTGTCTAAGGGTGGGGGATTAGACAGCGCTTTTAACATTTTTAAAAGCGCTGTCTAAACCTTTAGCAGCGGAGGTTTAGACAGCGCTTTAAAGCGCTGTCTAAGGCTAAAAAAAGCGCTGTCTAAGGTCTTGTTTGTTGTAGTGAGTAAATGATACATAGTTTGTTTCTTACAAATCATGCCCTTTGAGGGGCCAAAATACAACATAAGGAAATAAAACTACATGAAATGAAAGAAACAACAAGCAAAAGTCAGACACCAAGACCAAACTCATCCTCCTGAACTTCCTTTAGAAGTGCTTCAGTCACAGGATCAGCTGGACGCTCTGTGAGGCTCCTGATGAGAAGATTCCTGGTAGCAACAGCTGCAGTTAGCTTCTTGTGTTGACTCTGGTCCTTTGACCTCTTCACACCAGCTCTGATCTTCAATTCTGAGATCTCCCTCTGGGCTGCTAGCAGGGCTTCCTCTTGCTCCTTTTCACTAACCTCTAACTGCTCAATCTTGTCCTGAGTCCTCTTATCCTCCAGAGTACGAGCTTCGGTGATCCTGACCCACCTAGCTTGACTTTCTTTCAGATACAAATCAGTCCTGGCCTTCTGGAATTGAGCCTCCTTGCAGGCATTCTTCAAGATCTGCTCTCCAGCCCTAGACTTTTTGATGTAATCCTCTGACTTTTCAATCCTTGCTAGATGCTCCACCTTTAGCTTTTCTAACCTTTCAATGTCCAGCCGACCATCACTCCTCTCCCAGAGGGTCTTCTGCAGAGCCTGAGTCAGCTTCTCATTCCTCTCTTTCAATTTCTCAAACTCCTCTAAGCTGACAGTAGCTGGAGGTGGTGCTGTGGATGGCCCAGGGGTGTCCTCAATGGTGAAGGGCATCCCAGAAATTTGAGCTCTGGCATGAGACCACTCATAGTACTGTGCTGAGGCCACATTGTTGCACCTTCCCAGAATGGCCATTCCTTTAGTCTGGGCATTGTCCCAAGCCCAGGATGCTTGCCTGACAATAGCCAGATTAGGCTTGATCTCACAATAAAGGGTATCAGCTAGATCTTGTACTCTAGGAGGGTGGACTAATGCATAGCCCAGTTGTCTTTTGAATAGCAGAGGGTTGTAGTTGATGCAACCTTTCACTCCTATCAGAGGTACATTGGGAAATTGCCCACAACTAGTAATGATGTCTCTGCCCTTAGTGCTCTGAGTGCACCACCTGATGTCATCTGAGGTTAGAGCAACAAGCCTCCTAGCCCAATTTTTCTGCTGGTGAGGGTTCAAGAATGCATCAGTCTTTGGCAAACGTTTGAGCAGCCAAGTATGGAACAAAGGAGCACATCATCTCACTAATCTTCCCCTTTGCTTTTCATTCCTTTGGTGAACAGAGTAGTAGAGATCTCCCAGTAAGGTGGGCACTGGGTTCCTCAGGATGAAAAGATGGATTGCATTCTTGCTAATAAATTTAGGCTCATCTACAAAAAGTATGACCCCATATATGCTAAGGGCCAACAAAGCACAGACTACCTTCCACTCTCCTAAAGAAGCCTTCAGGGTAGCCTGAGAGATCAAGAAATCCAAGTGGAGACCAGAGATTCCAGCCTTTGCTGTCATATTCTGCCCAATCAGAGCTGGTTCTAGATACAATGCCTTTGCCACCTCTTCTTTACTAGGGAAAGCCATCTCAGGGTTGAAGGGGACTCCACCCCTGATAGGTACACCAACCAATGATGCATACTCCTCTAATAAAGGTCCCAACTGAAAATCCTGAAAAGTAAAACACCTCAGAGGGGGATCATAGAACTGCAGGCAAGTATGAATCAGGCTCCTCTGTGAAGGGTCCAAATCCATAACCACATCAAGTATGCCTCCATAGTGTTCTCTGAATAGTGGTATATGGTCTGGAGTAATCAGGGTCTGAATCTTCCTGATGCTAGCCAACTCAGGCTCAAAGAAATGATAGGAGATGTTACTCTTCTTAGGTGCCATGTTGCTGAAGAACAAATGCTGATGATGACTGATACCAGAAGATGGGCCACTGACAGGCTGAGACTGGTGATGTAGGGGACTGAAGCAGGTAGCTGATAGCTGAAGTAGGTACTGATGAAGATAGGTCTATGCAGATAAAGGGTCAAAACCAAGCCAAAATATATGATGGATACCCTGAAAAAACAAATAAGCAAATGTTAAAATGATGCAATGATGATGTATGCAAATGATATGCAAGGGTTTGTGACTGAGCTGGATCTGATTAACTGCCTTGATATAAGTCCATGTATGTTCAAGAAATCCAGATGGAGGTTCATAAGTCCGGTAACCAAGGTGGGGGACTCAAATAAAGAGTCACATGTCCAGGGTTAAAATCACAAGAACTGTTCCAAAATGGAGTATTCTTAATCAAAACAAAGTAACAGGGTATGCTGAGGTCAAGGGTACCTGCAAACCTGTAAACATCCCAACCCCCTCACAGGTGATGTTCTAAAACAAGGATCCTCAGACTTGGATCAGTTATGAGAAGTGTAAACACTTCTAACCCGGAGGTACAGTGTTTACAATAACCATAAAAGATCCTCCTCTAATTCACCTCAGTTTCTGAAGGTCAATACTAAAGGTCATCCAGACTTAGCAGGCTTCCCAGATAGCCCTAGTACTACAGGAAATCTGCAGCACAGAGTTCTCAAGAAGAAACCCATATCTGAATCGTGTTTCATATTCCCGCACCAGACCGAGATGGAATGGGAAAGAACATGAACCACTCTAGCCTAGGTGTCACTCAGGTCCCAGGTATAGGACCTCAACTCTCAATAGAACACCCACCCACCAAAGCAACAAAATAGATCCAGCCAGCACAGTATGACAGTATGATATATGCAAAGCTATAAAGAAAGCAATAAAACAACTGTACATAAAGCAAAAATAAATACAAATACAAGCACAAATAGCACATAACACCCCAGTAAACACAAATCAATCAAGCGCTAGGAGGAGCCCACAAAAAGAACCAGAAGCCCTGGTTGCAGTATAAAGTATCCCCAGCAGAGTCGCCAAGCTGTCGCTCCCACTAAATGAAGCCGGGTCAAATAGGGTACAGACGCGAACGGTCGGCGAAAAGAGGGATGCGAGAACACACAGGAGTGAACTCACAGGGAATGAATAGAGTCGCCAGCTAGGCATTTTTATCCCGGAGGAAAGGTAATGCTGCATAGACCTAGAAAGATATGGACAAGACGGTTGCGAACCAGAGAGACTGAGAAAGGGGGTTGGTTACAACCTGGGAAGGTATTAGCACCCAGATTGTCCATCATACTCGACGGGATCCACGCTTAAAAGATTTGTGTTTTAAAGGGGTAGTGTCAGTGCAATTTGTGTATGAAAGAGCTGGAAAAGAATGTACAGGTGTCAGTGTAAGAGAAAGTGAGGTGTGATAAATATATAGTGTCAGTGTAAGAAACTGGAATAAAATGCTCAAGATCATGAGGCTAAAATAATGATGCTAGAAAGAGGGGGAATGTACAGAGACTTTTGTTCGATAACTGTTAAGTTATGCCTACGTATCCTCTCGTGCAATGAGGAAGTCAGAACACCGTAGTTCGACCCAAAGAGACTGGAAAATGAATTGACTTGTGAACTGCTTACTTATCTATGCTCAAGTGTATGACCTGTCTGGCTCAGGTGCAAACTGCCTTGCATTAGACGGAAGAAGCAAGTTCTCGTTTATGAGTGAAGATGATGAGAAAAGAATCCCGGAGGAGACGATTATTGTTTGTTTTTGAGTTTTCAGTCTTTTATTGCTTTTGAGAGTTTGTCATAAGTTAATGAGCTTAAGCCTAAACCAATGGATTTAGTAAACTCATCACATCTTCCCTCTGATTAGGGGTAGTGAGAATACCTTAAGTGTGAAGTCAGCTTCTCACACTTAATCACCATGATGTAGGATTAAGATCATTAACCTACTTGTGGTTATTTATATGTTTTTGTTGTTTTTATTTAGTGTTGAGTAATGAGATTAAGCCATAATCAGGGATTAAACAGACTCATTACACCATCCTAATAGAAGGATAATAGATGAGAATGTTTAAGCTGAGGAAAGCTCCTCAACTTAATCCATGATTAGGGATTAAACTCATGACAAAACAAGCCTTTGGTTAAGTGGATTTTATTTAATGATATGATGATGAAGTGAGTTTTAGGGTTTGTAAGACAACTTGAGGGGGACTTGTCCATTAACACTAGGGTTAGTCCTTCTTAACCAATTAAGGAAGAATTAGAACCCTAATGAAAGGCCCAAGTTACAAGTGTGATGTCTTGATGATTATTATGATGGATTGATTAAAGGATTTAAACACATTATGGGTTTAACACTTAGGATTAAAGTTATACACTCCATCCTAATAGAAGGATGCAGGCATAAGCTTAATCACAAAGCCTTAAAGCCTTTAGGGTTTAGTCCCTGATTATGAGATGAGAAGAGAAGACTCAATGAGACACAAAGGTAAAACTAAGTGGGGGACTAATCAAAACCCTAATCATTTTCATGCTTGGTTGTTCCTAAGGTTTGTGAAGTTTACAAGAGAAGCCTTCAAAGGAACCACCGGGAAGTAGATGAAAGGAGCAAGGAGAAGCAAAGCAACTTGCTTCATTCAAGAAGACAAGTCACTTGAGAAAAGAGAGTGAGAAGAAAAAGAAGGAGCAAGCTCAATCTCAAACACAAAGTACAATGCAGCAATGATGCATAGGAGAGATGAAAAGAAATTGTGAGAAGTGAAGGCAAATCCACTTCTCAAAGTTGCTTACCACCTGAAAAGTTAGTGAAAGGAATGCAATGCAATGCAAGATGAGATGAAATGACATGATGCAAATCAAAACCAGAAGCATATTCATGATGTTAATGATGCTATGAGATGATGCAAACATAAATCAAAACATGGGGATGATCATACAAACTTATGGATGCAAATGAAGCAAGTTTAGAACCATGATCATACATGAAATGTTATGGAATGCAAATGGCATACCACATGGCAAATACAAGGTGAAATGATCAAACATGTCTACAATATGTCTTAAGATGTCAAATGAATCAAATGGATGCACAAAATGCTATGGCAAGTCAAGGTATGCAAGCAAATGCAAGATGGATGCATATGGAAGCCCAAATTAGGGTTTATGATCAATGCATCAAACAAAAAACCAAAACCAGAAGCAATCATCAAGATAAAAAATTGAAAATGCAATCAAAGGAACCCTAACCCTACACAAACTCACTGCCCAAAGGAGGGGTCCTAACTCTTAACCTAATTAGGGTTTTGAATTTCCTAAGTTTTCTAGGGTTTTAGGGTACCTTAACAAGAAAAATGCCAAACAAATTGAAAATGAAAGATCAAATCATGCCAATTTAATCTTACAAACTACATGATATGCTAAACACAATGCAAAAAGAATCAAAGTCCAACTCTCAATGGTTAGGCAGAAATGATTTTTTGAAGTTTGGATCAAAATAATGCTTTGAAAATGAATTAATTCCATGGAAAATTGTCAAAATGCATCAAGATCAAAAAAGAAATTTGGTTTGAGGGTTGGACAATGTTTCTAAATAGTTTTAAATGTTTCATGAATTTTTTGGTGATTTTTAAATACCTAAAAGTATTTTTAATTAATTAATTCTCATTAATTAATTAAAAATAAACTTTTAAATGATTTAAAAATATTTTTGAATGCAAAAAATAAAAATAAAAATGTTTTTGGTTTCTAAAAATTAATAAAAGTTTGTACAAAAAGTTTCAGAATTTTTAAAATTGTTTTGCTATTTTTAAATAAATGTGAGAAAACAAATGAAATAAATGTAAAATAAAAATGAATTTAATCTGAAAAAAGAAAAGTATGCAAATCTAAAGGTCCAGATTCAAATATGCACGCGCGCGAATTGACCTGGCGCCACATCCAAGGGTGGAAATTCAAACTGGCATAATTATGATTAGCCCTAATTAATTATGCCCTAATGACTTTCAGGCGACCGGAACACTGTTCCGGTCGTCTTCTCCGGCCATCTCAATTCTCAAACTCTCTCTACACGCATCCAAAACAAAATCTAACTACCCAGAATTTATCCCCACTTAAAAACGAATCAAAACCCTCAATCAAACAACATTTATCATTCAAAAACAGAGAGAATCGAATCAAACATTTTTTAGGGCAAAAGTTTCAGACAGTGCATACACCCTGGTTTCTCAACCATTTTCAAAAGTAAGCACATATTCATGATCAGGGGAGTGCATAGAAGCTATTAAGAACTTAAAAACATGTTTCTGGAAAAAAGTTTTGAGTTGACTACCTGAACTGAAGCTTTCGATTCAGGAGCTTTCTGGCTGTTTCTTTGGCTCAAATGCACTCCAATGATCCCCCTAAGAAGCTTGCAATGTTTGTTTGAAGTTTGCAATGGCTGGTTTGAGAGATGGCAGGAGTTCTGTTCAATGGCAGGTGGTGATCGTGTTTTTGATTCTCTGGGTTTCAGGCTATGGTGAAGGGTGCTTTGTGACCAGGAAGATGTGTTGAGTTTGTTTGTGAAGTTAGTTTGTGTGTTTGTGGCCTGTGTGATGAGTTTCGAAGGCTCTTGCAAATGGAAGGGAAAATGAGAATGCTGAGTTATGGAGTGTTTCAGGCTTGTGTTGTAGTTGCTTTGGCTTGCTTTTTCTTTGTATAAACAATTGCCATTGGTCAGATGAAGTGATGTGTGCTTTATTGATTGGTATGGGTCCTTTTGCCAAAATGTCAAAGTTGGTGTAAGAGAGGTATGGGCTACTTTCTAGCCAAGGACAAAGAGTGTGTCCTGCGCAGCATGATGTGAGGAGAGGCCTAGGATGGTTCAGCAAGCTAGCAAGCAAGTGGATGAGAAACTATGATGAGTTTTGCAACTTGCCTTGCTTTTGATCTTTATGAAATATCTTGATCCATATGCCACAAAAGTGAGACGTTTCTTGGCCCATTCTGATTTTTAGGTCTTGTATGATCATGTTGTGAAGTTTAGAAATGCATTTGATGACTTAATTTGCCTTGAGAAGTGAATTTGCAACTTTGCCTCTTTGGTAGAAAACTTCAAATTTTGTGATTTTTGCCAACTTTGACAAGCCATAACTTTTGATCCAAAATGAATTAGGTCATGTTCTTGTACTTTTTGAAAAGGGAATGATCCATTCTACAACTTTCATGACCAAAGGTTTTCCATTTGAAGCTTTTTTGAATCAAAAAGTAAGGGTTGGAAAAGTTGCCTAAAATGACAATTTCATTAGAAGTCAAACTTTCCCAAAAAGTCAACTTTGCAAAAGACTTGAAATTCTTCAATTTTGTGAACTTCCAACATCTTCCATGATCAAATAAAGATCATATACAATCAAAATGATTAAGAACACCCCTTGGTTGGGTCATTGAGGGCCTCAGATGCCCTGATTTTGCACTGACTTGCTTGAAAAGTCAACTCTTGATCAGATGACTTCCCCATGGAATTGCTTCATGAAAATTGATATGCACACTCCTTATACCATATAGAGACAAATAGAAACAAGAATGACCAAAAAAATTGGAGTTATGGCCTCTGAAACCAAAACCCTAATTCTAGGTCATCTGTGCAGTCAAACCTGGCTCTGCCTCCATGCCATTCTCAGTTCTTGTGATTCTTTGACATTCTTGCCTTTGAGAGGATATAATATGATGCTTGAACATACATGGACCCCTTTGGAGTGATTTATGGCCTTTTGAGTGGCTCAAGAAGCTCTTGGATTGCTCAGATCACAAACCCTAGATGCAGATGACTTTGAATCTATGCAGTGGATCAAAAATGTAATATGAGATCCTATGATTGAATTTATGCATATGAAATGATCACAAGACATGGTGTGAATGGGTGAGGGCAAATTTGGGGTGTTTACACTTCCAAGGTGTATGTGGGCTATTAAAACCATTTCTTATGGTATTGGCTCATGAACAGATGAAAATTTCAACTTTGAGTTCCCCGATTAGTCAAAACCCTAATTTGGCACTATGAAACCCTAATTTTGTGATTCTTGATATCTGCATCCTTTGACCTTGATTCACACTTGTAGATGGTCTATTAGGGTTGTCTTGAGCTTCTCAGGTGACATGTGAAGGGATTGGCTCATTTTCCCATGAAAAGATTCCTCTAGAGGGCACAGTCGACTAATAACCCTAATTTGTGACACTGAAGGTTCGGGGCTCAAATCACTGAAAATTTGTGAAATTCTTGGATGAATCTTCACCATTTGAGATTCCTTGATCCTATGAGAATTTTTGAAAGGTTGAAAATTTTAGGAATTTATGATTGAACCTTTGTTTGAATCCTCTAAGGGAATCAGGAATCGTGATTCACTGTAGGGATATAATTTGGTGAACTCCAACATTGTCCATTGAGCTAGTGGGTATGTAGGTATCTTAGGGTCACAATTTAGGGTATGACAAATGCCCCTATTTAATCTTCTTGGACCCGAAGATAAGAATGGTGAAAGCATTGGAATATTCTGGGTACAAAAGGATTAAATATCTAGAATACCCGAAATTTTGATCCTAAGATGCCAGGTTGTTCATCACGTTGATCATCTTTATGTCACGAAGGATCGGTTGTAGCGTTGTTGTAGAGGTTCAAGTTATCAAGAGCTTGAGGACTGACGTCCTATCTAGGAAATAACTGGAGAGAAGACTCTTTTAACATGCAATTATGATTATGCAAAATATGAATGAAAATACAAATATGTTGAATGAATGAATGTGTATGCTGACAAAACTGACGCAACATATAGGATGACTAGACATAAAATACTTGGTCGGTCGGAAGATGGAAGTATTACTGCATATTTTGACAGGTTGCTCATTTTAAAGGGGGCTTTTGTCCTTTCTTAGAATTATGGGTATATAACTCCGCGGGGAGACACAAGGTTGTCCTTTCAGGACATTCCAGAAGTTTGGTTGCTTTTGGAGCAACATAATGATTTCCTTTTACGTTCACAGACAAAAGGGAAATTGTCGTTTTTATTTTGAAAGTAAAATGAAAAGTAAATTCATTTTTGTTTTATGAAAAGGAAAATTAATTTAAAAATATAATTTTGAAAAGTAGAATAAAATAAGAGTTGCAAACAAATGGGCAAAGGCTCAGATTTTCATATAGAGGGTGGTAATCAGCCGAAGGTGTGGTTCCACAGAGCATTACAAGGTAGAAAATAGTAATTTACAGGGAAAATGGCTATGTTGAAACATAATGATCCTTATCCTTCTACCAGTCTTGAGTTCGGAGTCTTCAGAAATTCCGTTGATGGTGACATTCTTCTGATGATCCAATTCGGTTGGATGCAGTTACTTGCCATGAATCCCTAACATTTTCCCTAGATTTTTCTAGCGGGATATATTTTTTTGAATTGTATCTTGTTTTTGCCTGGATCTCCCTTTCGGGTTTTCAATCCATCGAGACTATTTTATTTTTTTAATTTTTAGGCAAAGTATTTCTTGATTGCATCAACATTTGTAGGATAAGTGAATTCCTCATCATCCATTGTTTAGAGTATTAGGGCACCGCCTGAGAAGGCTTTCTTGACCACACAGGGGTCGTCATAATTCAGAGTCCATTTTCCCCAAGAGTCAGTGAGGAAAGATTGTATTTTATTGAGCACAATATCTCCTTCTTTGAAGACATGAGGTCAAACCTTTTTGTCAAATGCTTTCTTCATTCGCTGCTGGTATAACTGGCCATGCCATAGGATAATCATTCTCTTTTCTTCTATCAGATTGAGCTCGTCGAATCTGATTTGGCACCACTCATCTTCTATGAGTTTGGCCTCCATCAATATTCTTAATGATTGGATTTCAACTTCTATGGGGAGCACTACTTCCATGCAATATACTAGTGAGAAAGGAGTTTCCCCTGTTGAAGTGCGAATGGAGGTTCCATATCCATGAAGCACATAAGGGAGCGTCTCGTACCATTCCTTGTATGCCATGACCATCTTCTGGATAATTTTCTTGATATTTTTGTTGGCGGCTTCCACTGTGTCATTCATCTTTGGCCGATAAAGATAAGAGTATTGGTGTTCAATCTTGAACTCTGCACATACGTCCTTCATCATTTTGTTGTTTAAGTTGGACTTATTGTCAGTAATGAGTTAGCTTGGAACACCATATCGGAAGATGATATTGTTTTTGATAAATCGGACGACCACTTATCGGGTTACATTGTCATATGAAGCTGCTTCGATCCATTTGGTGAAGTAGTCAATGGCTACCAGAATCAACCGAAGACCGTTTGAAGCTTTGGGTTTGATCATTCTAATCAAGTCGATTCCCCCATATTGAAAATGGCCATAGCGAAGAGATAGACTTGAGAAGTGTTGAAGGCGTAGAATCTTATCAGCATAAATTTGACATTTATGACATTACTTCACATGATTGCGGCAATCTGCCTCCATTGTGAGCTAGTAGTATCCTGCTCAAAGTATTTTCCTTGCCATCATATGTCTGTTGGTATGAGTACCAAAGGATCCTTCATGAATGTCTTTCATGATTATTTTTTCTTTGAGCTCATTTATGCATCAGAGTAGAACCATGTCGAAGTTTCTCTTGTAAAGTATATCTTGGTTGAGGAAAAAGTTGCCTACCAACCTTCAGAGGGTCTTCCTGTCTTTTCTTGACGATCCATATGGGTATTCCCTTTTCAAGAGGAATTGTTGAATGTCTTAATGCCAAGGTCTGCCATCAGTAGCAGTTTTGATTGCAAAGATCTAAGTTGGCCACCTGTCCAGGCGCATAACTTTAATGCTTGGTATGTCACTCCATGGATTAACTGCAATCATGGGAGATAGAGTAACAAGTGTGTCAGCCATGTGATTTTCCTCTTAAGGGATGTGATGGAATTCGACTTTTGTTGAAAAATGGCAACAATCTCCTTGTGTAATTTTTCTAAGGGATCAATCCCTGTTGGTGTGTTTCCCATTCTCCTTCGATCTAATTGATCACTAAGGCAGAATCTTCGTACACGTGTAAATTCTTAATCCTGAGATCAATTACTTCTTCGAGAACTATGATGCAAGATTCATACTCGGCCTCATTGTTTGTAAATTTGAATGTCAATCTAGCAGTGAATGGAATGTAGGTTCTGTTTGGAGTAACAATGATTTCCTCAATTTCGTTTCCATAAGCGTTGACTGATCCATCGAAGATGAGTCCAAAACGGGATCCTAGCTCTGGTCCTTCGTTTCGTAGTGGTTTATCATGATCTTTCATCTTAAGATACACGACGTCTTTGTCTGGGAAGTCAAATGTGATTGGTTTCTAATTACTGATGGGATGATGAACCAAATGATCAGCTAGGATACTTCCTTTGATGGCTTTCTCAGCGTGGTACTCGATGTCGTATTTTGAAAATAACATTTGTCAACGAGCGATTCTTCCCGTCAATGAAATTTTCTCGAACACATATTTGGTCGGATCCATTTCTGAAATGAGTTAAGTAGTATGACGTATCATGTACTGGTGAAGACGCTTAGCTACCCAAGATGAAGCGCATCAATTTTTCTCGAGAATTGTATATCGAATTTCACAATTAGTGAATTTCTTTCTTAGATAATAAATGGCATATTCCTTTCTTTTTGTTTCATCTTGCAGGCCAAGTACACATCCCATGGGTCTTTCAAAATAGTGAGGTACATGAATAAAGGTCTTCCTTCTACTAGAGGATACAAAATTGGTGGCTTCAACAAGTATTCCTTATTTTCTCTAAAGCTTCCCGAAAGTCTTTTGTCCAGTCATGAATTTGGTTTTTTTGTAGAAGTTTGAATATTGGCACGCATGTCGCGGTCATGAGGAATATTAACCTTGAGATGTAATTTAGACGTCCCAGGAATCCTCATATTTGTTTCTCCATTTTTGGAGCAGGAATTTCTTGAATAGCTTTGACTTTTTTCAGGATCGACTTCGATTCCTATTTGACTAACGATGAATCCTAGGAGCTTTCCTGGTCGGACACCAAATGTGCACTTGTTGTGATTCAGTCGTAGTTTGTATTTTCTCAGACGTTGGAACAATTTATGTAGTTGTTCAATGTGTTCCTCTTCAGTTTTCGACTTGGAGATCATGTTGTCGATATATACTTTGATATCCTTATGCATCATGTCATGAAAGAGAGTCGTCATTGCCCTTTGATAAGTTGCACTAGCGTTCTTCAATCCGAACGACATTACTTTGTAGCAGAAGGTGCCTTATAGTGTGATGAAGGAAGTTTTCTCCATGTCTTCGGGTGTCATTTTAATCTAGTTGTAGCCCAAAAATCCATCCATGAAACAAAATAACCTGTATTTTGCAGTGTTGTCCACCAGGATGTCGATGTACGATAAGGGGAAGTCGTCCTTTGGACTTGCTTTGTTGAGATCCCTATAGTCCACACACATTCTAACTTTTCCTTCCTTCTTTAGTACTGGAACAATGTTTTCCAACCACTGAGGATATTCTGAAGTAGCGAGGAAGCCAACATTGATCTGCTTTTTGACTTTTTCTTTGATTTTGATAGCCATATCCGAATGAGTTCTTCTCCACCTCTGCATAACTAGCAAGAATTTTGGATTTAAAGGTAAGTGATGGTAGGACCAAGCGAACACATCTAGAAATTCTTTGAGTAATGAGATCAGGCTTTTCCTTTCATCCAAACAGAGTAGTGTGTCGATCTTGACTTCTTTTCTCTCCTCTTTTGATCCCAAGTTAATTGTTTCCAACGGTTCTTTGTAAGGTTTAATGGAATTCTCCTTGTGTGTGAGTAGTATGGAGATCTCTTTTGGAATTTCTTCGTTAACTTCCTCTTTAGCTCCGAGTACCGGGAACTCAACGTTGGGAGAAGGCATTAGATCACGTGTAGGATTTAATCTGCGTGATGATGATATTTAGAAAACACATTTAGAGAATGCAAAAGAAGTTTATGTAGATTAATTTTGAAAAACTTTTTTTTGGTTGTTTTTAGGGATTACAATTTTCTTGAAAAGCAAAAAGGGTAAATAGCAATAAATGCAGAAGTACATAATGACATTTTATTTATGATTTGTGGATTCTTGAAACACACAACCCTATAAAACCAAACTTTGTCACTTTGGGCTAAGTGAAGAGGCTATTTACAGCAAGTAAGCCCTATAAAACATTCCTTGTTATTCGGGCAAGATGAAATGTCAAAACAAAAACTAGACAATTACTTTGGAATATGAACGATGTTCAGGACATCAACAAAGACCCAATCGTAACGAACTTCGTTGGAGATGCAGAAGTCTAGAACTTGTCTTCCCTGAGTATCCTTTGTGATAACATTGATTTGTGGTGGAGGATCTGTATAGTCTTCCTTTTATGCAGCTTGACCATATGATAAATTATCCATCATTTATTCATCGGTATCTTCAGGAGCATTTTCCCATCCAGTTGACGAGATGTCCTTGATGTTTATTTGAGAACTTTTAGGAGCATTGTACTTCACTAGGAAGTCATGCTTTCCGCTTGGTTATCCCAAGGTGTCCCAAGGTTTTGTGGGAATTGATGAGTCATCTTCAGTAATGACGTTTACTTCTGGAAATGCAAAGTTGAGGAAGTTTTGTCCTGCAATCCTTGCGAATTCATCGAGATTGTAAGTTCTGTATATTTAGGATTGACATTAATTTTGTAAAACAAATATAGCAGCAATAAAAATGTACAGGATCTTGCAAAATAAAAAACAGATTTAGCAAGGAAGTCATATTGTGCGCCTAAACATGTTGTGTTGAAGTGTTTCAACATCTGGAACAACATGTCGAAGAAGATATCAAGACAGTTCATTCGACATCATGAACTGACAAAAGTGGATTAAAGATTCTGTTATGATTTAACAGAAACTGGATATTTAGAGGATATGAAGCAATCCAATGTGGCGCTGGTTTAAAGATATTGAAGATTCAAATTTAAATTGAAGATAAATATTGAATAAATATAGACTTTCTATATTTAGAGATATTTTAGGAAGTTGTTATGTTTTGAAGATCTTATTTGTAGCATATTTTTCTGCATGATTGTAGCAGCTGTTATGCTACATTTTTAGGCCCAAAATCTAGTTGAGATTAGGTTATAAAAAGAAACCTTGTAACATAGGTTTAGCAACCAACCAAAGATGTAAAAGTCATATCTTTAGAGTTGAGTTCTTGTAGCAGTCGTATGCCAAAAGGTTTATTCAACAAGGTTGTTTTTCTTTGTAATCCTCGAAGCTTTTAAGTAAGAGGTATTTTGTATACTTGACTGAAGTTGTGAAGCAAGGTTAAGAGATTGTTGTGGAAGTGTGTTTTCTGATTTTAATTGTTAAGTATATCACTGAGGTGATTGAGGGAGTGAGATAGTTTTCTCATATTTAGGAGTTCCTAAGTAGAAGTTGCATTGGTAGTGATTAAGTGAGAAGATTATAAACTGTAGGTGTTTAATGAAGAGTCTTTGAATTGATACTACATAGTGGATTTCCTTCCTGACTTGGTATCCCCTAGAGTAGATGAGTTTGCATTGAACTAGGTTAACAATTTGAATGTGTTATTTATAGCTTTTATGTTTTGTGCATTATGCAGTATTCTTGCTGAATGTCAAACCAGATGTCTAAACATTCTGAAGTAGTGTTAGAATCTGATATATCATAATACAATAATGTTGTTGTTTGTACCTTGCCATGTTTATCAGTAACAGATCAGATGTCTCAACATTGTATTCGACATCGGAGTTTGTCACACCAGAATTTCAGAGATTATGTTGTTTGTCTCCCGAATTTTCTTGATAAAGTTTCTATAATCCGGGGATAAATGGTGAGTCCTTTTTAGGGTCATTCAACAAAGATTCACTATCTGACTGACTTTTATACCCTGATTTCCTTCGTCGGGTTCCCATATTGGAAGATCATCCACGGGATTAAAGGAAGTATAGTCAAAATTGTTAATCATCAGAGTATCTTCCAATGAGTTGTAAGGAGCATGATGTCCTTCATAAAGTTTTCTAGCTTCTGATTTCGAAATATATCTTAGACTGGAGATTGGAAAGTCAAATGGCTTGCGTATTTCATCCTGAGACATATATCCTTCTTCGTTGAAATAAGTTTTACATTCTTCATCTGAATCGTCAGAGTCATCTGAGTTATTTTCTTCGATGGAATGAACCTCTTAAGAGATCGGGTGGAGGAAGCCTCCACTGTGAAAGAAATCTTTGATAGGACCAAAGTTTTTGTCCTTTTCTGTAGGTTTGGTTATTATTGTGGAACAACCAAGACCTTTTCTTGCTTCATTGTTGATGGTAATTACAACTTGCCTCCAGCCTTTGATATCTTTTCTTTCCAATACTTGGAGAGCATCTTTGTAGGAAGTGATGGACATTCCTATTTCTGGTTGATTCTCATTGCTCACAGAGAGAGCTTGGAACTGAGTTCCAATGACTTCTTCTGGTTTAAAATACGAAAATGATGATAAATTGTTGACGATTAGAGCTCTCCCTTCGTATACAGTCACCAATTTGTTGTTCTTCACAAATCTTAATTTCTAATGAAGTGTGGAAGTTACCGCTCCAGCTTCATGGATCCAAGGTAGACCAAGCAAACAATTGTATGCTACGCGAATATCCATGACTTTGAAGGTAATTTGAAATGAATGAGGTCTAATAGTTATGGGAAGATCCATTTCGCCAATAACTATTTCCTATATCCATCAAAAGCTTTGACTATGATTTCACTGCTCCTCATGGGATGACCTTGAAAAGTCAATCGTGTGAGAGTTGACTTTGGCATCACGTTCATTGATGAGCCTGTATCTACGAGTATGTTGGCTAAAGCATCGTCACTGCAGTTGATTGTAATGTTTAATGCCATGTTGTAATTCATGCCTTCTTCAGGAAGATCTTCATTGTTGAATCCCAGATTGTTGAAATTTGTAATACTTGAGACAATACCGTCAAATTGATTTACGGTTACGTCTGGTTCTATGAAAGCTTGTTCCAAAACTTTCTTCAATGCTTCTTGGTGAGCTTCTAAGCTAAGCAGGAGAGATAATACCGAGATTCTAGAAGGAGTTTGTAGTAATTGATCTATAATGTTGTACTCGATTCTTTGAATGAGCCTAAGGATTTCATAATTATCCTTTGTTTCAGGCTCTGGATTACTTGATCGACCAATTGGCGGGTCGATAACTTCAGCTTGAGGTTATCTTTCTCGTGCTGGTTTTCCAACTCCTTGGTTGAAGATTCATCCACTTTGAGTGACTCGACTGATATCAGCAACGTTGGCGATAGATGGTAATGGCATTTCCTTCCCATCTTATATCATTGTTGACATGTATTTGTACGAAATTGCTTTCTCTGAAGTGTAAGGAATTGAGCTTGGAAAGTAGATGACCAAAGGGGTTAGTTGAGCCTTTCGTGTGTCAAAAGTAACCTTTATCGGTGCTAGCTTAGGGATTTTTCCGCTGTCGAAGGTGTAACGCCCCAAAATTGGCCCTCCTATTTAACACCCAAAAATTGGCCCTCTTACATTGCATAATAAAAACAAAAAAATAAGTAGAGCTTACATCATTGGTCGGGACACAGGGCATGTGATCAAGGGTTATTTGGCGACTATTGGGTATCGAAAGGAAAATAATATCAGAAAATATGACCAAGACCGGATGTCCAAGGTTTCCCACCAAAAAGAGAAAATTTCAAATTTTGGTTGAAGTAACCGGTTACCTCATAGGTAGTAACTAGTTATCTGTTGAAATTTTGATTAAAAGCCCAGTTTTTACACTGGTAACCAGTTACCTCATTGGTAGTAACCGGTTACTTCGCCCAAATTTTCAAAAATTCAAAATTCAGTTGCTTGCTTCCATCCACTTTCCATTTTTCTCTTTACTTTGTATTTCCATCCAACTCTAGAACATTCCACACTCTTCCAAAGGAATATTCCCAGAATATTCCAAGGAATATTCCCAGAATATTCCAAGAATATGTCATAGAATATTCTAGGAATATTCCCGACCAACTCTTAGCTTAGGACCCAAGCCTCGCGTCCAAACCTCACGCCAAACCTAGACCTAACTCCAAAGCTAACCACTATATAAACCTTGCTCATCAAGCCAAAAGGGGGTTAGAGCCACATTTTCACAATCTCAATTCTCTCCATTTTCCAAACTCACACCAAAGCTTCATCATCAAGATTCTTCGAGTTTTGCATTGAAACTTGAAGAATCGGAAGCTAAACCTCCATCATCTTCACCGATTCAGTGGATAATCGAAGGAATTGCCACGGTTGCGGTGTTTATTTCACCATTCGGAAGCGTTTCGGATAATCCTCACCAATCGTATTTATTTTGCGCACTCGCGGATCAAAGCTTCAGATCTCTGTTATCCTCTTTGTTTGTGTATTGATCAACATCGCAACAATCACCAAAGCAAGCCTCCGCTTTGTAGGTTGGTGAATCCGAAATCATTTCTCATTTTAACTTATTTCTCTTCATCTCGCCTCGCACATTCTTCACTTTTTCTTGATTTTTGATACTTTCATTGGTTTGATCATAAGAGCTAGAATTATGGTGTGATTATAGTGTTAATAAGTGTTAGAATGTTGCATCTAGGTGCAATTTTTGTGCTAGGTTGGCAGGCCTCAGATTAGAGCTTATTTGGATAAGTTGCTACTGATTTTCGCATGAAAATGCATAATTTTTTTATTCTGGTTGCATAGTAACCGGTTACCACATAGGTAGTAACCGGTTACCTGTGTTAATTTTGCAGAAAATCCAGTTTTTTGAACTGGTAACCGGTTACTGCATAGGTAGTAATCGGTTACCACTGAACTAGAATGGAAAATTCTTGCATTTTCTTGCATTTTTTATATTCATTCCCCCTTCAATCATCTTGGATCTTTAGGACATGATTTTAGTAATTTTTTAGGAGCTGATTTAGAGCAGGTGTGTGTAGTTTTGATAACTTTCGACATGTTTTTCGTTAGGTCCCAATTTTTTGCATAATTGTTGCATATATGTTCATAGCTTGTTTTGATCATTGTTTGCATGATTTAGCATAATACATAGCATGATAATAAGTGCTTATACTTCTGTTTTTCATCACATTTGCGATCCACTCATGTTTAGGTCGATTATGCACGTAATTGGAAAAATTGCATATTGTTTAAAATCGCACAAATCGCATAATTTGCGTCCATTGATTGTGTGTTTATGTGTTGCATTCCATTGTCAATCCATTTCATGTTGTTGCATTAAAATTTCATGATCTTTTCATCTTGTTGTGTGCATTAAAACTCATTTTTGCATTCGAAAAACAATTGAAAATCTGCCATGTTTTCATCGCTGCATTTGGAAACAGAGGTTGTAAAAACATGCTGCATTATTTTGTTTTGGTCTTTTTACACCTATTTTCATGTTGTTTGGTAGATGTAATAGGTTGTTTGCATTGCTAGTTGCATTTAGTAGTTGTTTGTGCAATAGGAAGTTATAGTAGTTGCTGACTTTAGGCTTCGTTTAGCTTTTTAGTGTCCTTAGACTTAGAATTGAGTCTAGTGAGGTCATAGTGGTATTAGGAATTGTTTGGTACTTGTTTACCTCTTTCTTTTTATCACTTTAGCCTTATATTATTAACCTTTGTTTTGTAGGGAGGTTGAGGTAAGCTTATTTTATACAACTTCTTCATTATCTTCTTTATGCTTTCACATTGTGACTTAGCCCTTTAGGCTTTGTCTTATACAACTTCATGTTAATCCCTCTTTAGAAACAGCTTAACTTCTTTAGAGATGTAAGTTGCTTTCTAGTTTCTATTTTCTTTTCCTTTTCTTCTTTAGGATTAGAAGACCATACAAACCATAGGATCTCCCATGCAATAAACAACTCAGGGTGAGTCTTAGTTCCCCTAGTTTTGTCCTTTCTCAACTTGAGTCCTCTTTCTCATCTCAAAGAAAAACTAAAAAACACTTTAATAAAGATTGAAGTAGTCTTAGATGCAGAGACTTATTTCATGGGGAATTTGTATTCATCCCATCTTGGGATAGTATAAGCTTGTCTAGCATGATGCACAAGTCTGATCATGAGACTATTTTCACGAACAAAAAACAATAAAAAATAAATTTCTTTAAAAGACAATTAACAAACAACATATGTCTTTTTCTGCAGGAATTCTCTTCTCACCTCATTCACTCATAACGTGAACTCGCTATGACTTGTCTCTTTACAAGACGGTAACGCACTCGTACAAGACGAGCCTGTAACACCTGAGCATATGCATAAGCAGTTCAAGCCATAAAAACACAAACAAAGTTCCCCCCTTAGTTAGGCGAACTATGTCGACTCTGATCCTCATATTTCCGATGAGATACGTAGGCAGCGGGGTAGGGCTCGTTCGAGCACACTCTTTATTTTCCCTACATTTTCCCGTACCTTTTCGATCTCTTTTTCCAGTTCCCTCTCTAATTTCAATTCCAGTTCTTTTGTTTAGCAAAATCTTATTTCTCACCCTTTGAAACAGACTAACAAGCGTAGATCCTGCCGGGTACGGAGGACGGTCTGGGATCCTAATACCTTCCCAGGTCGTAACCGACTCCCGAACCCAGATCTTTGGTTCACATGACCTTGTACTTTCCTTTTCTCTTCGGTTTGTGCAACATTACCTTTCCCATTCATTCGGGATAAAAATGTCTGGCTGGAGACTCTACCTTTTCTGCGCCACTTTCGCGTTTGTACTAGGATGAAAATCCCTGGAGCGACAGCTGACGACTCTGCTGGGGACCGAACCCAGAATCTCTGGTTCCCTTGAGAGTCTCTCCTAGAGCTTGTCTATTTTTGTTTCTTTGGGTGTTTAGTTGTTTACTGCTGGGTGTTTAAGTTTACTGCTTTATTTACAGCTTTACTTTACAGGTTTATTTATCGCTTTCAGTATTTATTTTACATGCATCATATATACTGGACTGTCTGTTTTGGCTTTTTTCTGTGGAATAGGGGTTACTGTGAGATGAGCTCGTAACCGGGGATCGAGTTTACCCTAGGACTTAGTGTGGAAAGTCACTTTGGCTTCATGGCATCTTTCTATGTTAGTAGTAGTGAGTTTCACACCCAGACTACGATCGTCTTGGAAATGTATTGATACATGAATCTTTCTTGGATCATTACACGACCTCAATAGTTATGTGCATCTAGGGACCGATCATTGAGGACCTTTGTGGAAACATCCCTCTCCAGTGATGACAGTGGCAGACCCTATTTGTTGGCAAACCCGCTCGTATCCGAGGGCCTACTAGGAACTCGCATAGGATGACCTGGTTCTCTCATAGGAACTCAATCAAAGCAAACTGCTCGTATGACGATAATATTGTATCCCAAAGGCTGAATGTACTATTGTTTCTCGATCTAGTGCTTGAAGCTGGGAACTTATGATGAATGCTTATTTTCCCTGGACTCAGCTGGGACCTCCCTGGGTAGTACATAATGCTAAATTGATTCCCTAATTTGGTCATGAGCCATTTCTCGGAAATGGTGAACGTATTATTGCTATTCGACTTTGAGAGTTCGTGATGTTGACCCGGAGCACACCCGTGAGATGGGAGGGATATTTACAGGTTTGCAGGAACCCTAAACTTTCAACATACCCACTTTGTCAGTGTTATTTTGTGCTATGATATGGTTCTATATGGTCATTTGGTCCCGAGTTATGGGATTTCTACATAGAGATACTGATATTGTGCCAAAGAGATTTGTATTAGAAACGACTCAAAAGGGAGTTTGACAAAAAAGGTTTATCTTCATGAATTCAAAGAAGGTGATCTCGTGCTCAAGAAGATCTTGTATATACACAAAGATTAACATGGGGAGTAGACTCCAAACTACGAAGGCCCATAAATTATAAAGAAAGCTTTCTTTGGAGGAGCTCCGATTCTTACAACTATGAATGGTGAAGAGTTGTCACACCCAGTGAACTCTGATCCAGTCAAGAAATATTATGCCTGACAAAGAACTTGCTAAGTCAAAATTCGAAAGGACGACTTATGCTAAAAAAAACCTTCTAATGGACTCAAATCCCAAAAGGGCGACAAGGCAAAATTAGGGACATAAAAGGTAAAAAAATTGCATCAGGCATGACTGATCTGCATAGAAGGGCCAAAATTAAGGGAATGTTTGCATTACTTTATTTTATTTATTAAGATAATTTACACAAAAATATATATTTACAAAAGAAAGAAAAAAATTATTTACAAAAAGAAAAGGGAAAAAGGTTTTTAATTAATGTGTTTGCCAAGGTTCAAAATCTCATGATTGTGTATTCTCAAATTGTGAGAAAATCAGAGCATCATAGTTCGTACAAAATAAATGTCTGTTGATTGCTTTTATAGGATGAGGTTTAAGTCAAGTCCTTGCGTTAAACATTGATTTGTATGCTCGCACGATGGAGGTTTAAGCGTTCGTTTGTATTTTGCGTCGAAAATCCTTAACCTATCTTTTTTATGAATTTTTTTGAGATAAGTGCACTAGGGAACAAAAGAAAGTTTGATGTGTTTGTATTGATTTTAGATTGTTTTGAAGTTTGAATGATTTACCAATGTGGTGTGTGTCAACCAATCAATTACTCAAGGACTCGACAAATATTCATCCACTTATCTATTTATTTGCAAAAAATTTAAATTAACTTGATTTATAAAAATAGTTTGATAATTTATGTAGAAGATATACACAACATGAAAGTTTAATTTTTGTATCTTTGGACTTTTGATGAGAAAGGAAGTATTTTTTTTAAATGTATTTTCTATTTTTCTTTGTCATTTTATGAATTCACTAAAATAATTAATTTAAAGTTAAAATGAAGAAATGATTAAATTAGAGAACCAAATTAAAACTAATATTAAATGAATAATTTAAGATTAGAAATAAAAATAAATTAATTAATTAGCTAAATAATAAATAAATAAAACTAAAACAAAAATTAAGGAGGTGTACTTATCACTTGTGGGCCTATAGTCCAACCCAACAATAAATAATAAATAAAATTTGAAAGAATGATGTTCTTGCTTCACAATGTGGCATCGCCACATATTAATTTCAAAAAACTTCAAAGCAAACTATTAGTAAGATATCAGTGCTTTCGTATGGGTAAAAATATTTAGTATGATATAAAATATATTTATATTAGTGCTCTCATATGGGTAAAAATATTTAGTATGATATAAAATATATTTATATATGTATTTTAAATTTTAAGTTAACTATTAAATTTAAAATGAAAAATTATTATATAAATTCAGTTTATTAAAATTAAAAAAAAAATTGTAAGATGAAAAAAATAATTTAATATTTGAGAATAAAGATTTTATCTTTCAAATTAAGGTAATTATTGACTAAAACGAAATATGTATTGTGTTTATAGTGACCCGTGAAATAGAAAGTTTATTGATATAATATAAAATATATGTATATACAGATGTGAAATTGAAATTAGTTATTTAATTGTAAAATGAAAAATAATTATACAATCCCAATTGTATTAAATAATCATATAAAAAGAAGAAAAAAATGACTCGTGAGATGAAGAAAAAATAAATAATAAAAAATTTGATGCGATAAGACCCGTGAGATAAAAAGTAATTTGATGCGATATAAATATATTTATATACAAATGCAAAATTTAAAATGATTTTCTTAATTGTAAAATGAATAATAATTATACAAATTTAGCTATATTAAAAAAAAAAAACAAATTGTGGGATGGTGAAAAAAATTATTATTTAACAAAAATCTCACAAAGTAAGACAATGTTTGATTAAAATAAAATAGACATTGTGTTGATAGGGACCCGTGAGATAAATATATAGTGTTATTTCATTAAAATTAAAAAATAAATTATTAATATTTTAACTGATGATAAATAAATAGAGAAAAAATTAAAATGAAAGTGAAAAAGTGTGAGAAAAAGAAATGTGAGAGAGATTTGAAATTTGAATGAAGAGATATAATGAGTGCATATAATATTTAATTTGTGATTTAATTGGTGGAAGTTGATAAATGAATATAGTGTAATAGAAGATGAGAATGAAAAAAAAAATGTTAGTTTAATACTAAAATATATTTTTGTTAGTATAAACAATTTGTGATGAAAGGACAATTTTGAAAGTTTATGCAATTGAATTGTAATAGATAGAATTAGTAAGATACTCGTGCATCTGCAAGGGTAAAATTATTTGATACGATATAAAATATATTTAAATATAAATGTAAATTTGATACGATGTAATATATATATATATATATATATATATATATATATATATATATATATATATATATATATATATATATATATATACATATATATATATATATATATATATATATATATATATATATATATATATATATATATATATATATATATATATATATTGAAAATTACTATTACTTTTAAAATAAACAATGATTATATAAATTCAATTGTATTAAAATACAAAGAGAAAAAATGGACTCATAAGATGAAAAAAAAAATATTTGAAAAGAAGGATTTTATCTCTCAACTTAAGAAAGATTATTGTGACCCGTAAAATAGAAAGATTATTTGATACAATATAAAATGTATTTATATACATATGTATCTTTGAAATGAGTTATTTAAATGAAAAATGAAAAATAATTATGTAATCTCAATTGTATTAAATAATCACGCAAAAAGAAATGTATTTAGATACAAATTCAAAATTTAAAATGATTTATTTAATTGTAAAATGAACAATAAATTGTCTCTTAAATTAATGTAATGATCGATTAAAATAAAAGAGATTGTATTGATAATGATCTGTGAGATTTTTATTTTTATTTTTAATAAAATAAAATAAAAACTTGATGAAATTTTTGGTCCTCTTAAATATCTATATTTCACTTTTAGTCCCTCCAAAAATTTCCTTCAAAGAATGATCCTCATAAAATTTTTAATTTTAACTTTTGGTCCCTCTTGCCAAAACCGTCGTTAATTATGTTGCTAAATAAAAAATCGTCGCTAAAATTGGCAAAAAGTGTCACTAATTTTGTCTCAGTTGTAAAAACCGTCGTTAATTGGCAGGAGGGACAAAAAGTTTAAATTAAATATTTTATGAGGATCATTCTTTGATGGAATATTTTAGAGGGACTAAAAGTGAAATATGAGATATTTAAGAGGACCAAAAACTTCATTAATCCTAAAAAAAATATATTATTATTATTTTTAGTGATAATAAATAAACAGAGGGAAACAAATTAAAATGAAAATAAGAAAGTGTGAAAAAAACAAATGTTAAAGAAATTTGAAATTTGAATGAAGAGAGAGAATGTATGCATGTTAATATTTAATTGTGATTTAATTGGTGGATGTTGATAAATGAGTGTCACTTCTCATGATATAATAAAAAATGAAAATAAAAAAATAAACATTAATTGATTACTAAAATATCATTTTCTTAATATAAATAATTTATGATGAAAGAATAATTTTAATAGTTCATACAATTGAATTATAATAGATATATAATAGATAGGTCACATATAGGTGTTTACATGTGACGGGTTAGAAATAAAAAAGAAAAAAAGGAAAAACAAAAGAAATATTAGCAATGTACATAATAAAAAAACAATACAAACTCCGTTTTTTTCTTCTCTTTCGTCGATATCTAAGTTAATTGAACCATTTAAATTGAAAAAACTCCTCAAAAGTATAAAAAAGAATAAGGACAAAATTTGGGGTATGATTTAACTTCTAAATTTACATCAAAAGCATCTTGTCCTTATAAATCTCATACTTGAAGGATTATATATAATTCAACAAGTTAGACTGAATTAAAACTCGGACATTTTTATTCCAAGTTAATAAATATTTTTCTTGTCATCTTCTATTTGTATCTGACACCCCTTTTATTTATAACGAAATATAATTTTTATTCTTTTTAAGATTTTCAAAAATTATGAAATTTGGGGGGGTTATATCTGAGATTTTAAAAATATCGGGGATTTCGAAATTATCGATAAAAAATACTGATGATTTCAAAATAACCATTAAAAAAATGACAGTTTAAATTTGAAATTTTTTCACTACCAAAGATTTCAAATTCTCGATATTTTTTATACGATCCCAAGAATTTTCAAATTTCCGATAGTGTAAAATTTTTCATTTTTTAAAAAAAAATTTAAAAGTGAATTTTTTTTTACTACAGAGAATTTCAAATTATCATATCAGTAATAAAAAAAATTCACTTTTAAAATAAATTTAATTTTTGAAATATTTTTCATTATCGGTAATTTGAAATTTTCGATAGTGAAAAATATTTCACTTCCTTCAAAAAAATTCAATGATATTGTTGGAATTATCAAAATTTGGGAGGGTGTCAAACACAACGTGCTCATGGGCCAAATTAAGCAGCTAAAAATAAAGAAATCATTCACATAGACATAAAAGTCAAGACATACTAATAGCCGTAATTATTCAATCAAAGCCACCAAAACAAAGGACTTGATCCTTATTAATTGGCTTTATGCTGACATGGGACATGAATGTTAATGATAATGCATCGTTCTCATGAAGCCATAACATTAGGAATCATATATTTACTGATATCCATCAAAGGAGAAGGAGTACATTTTACAATATATCTTGTAACTTTGATTAGCTCTTCTTAGTAGAGTTATCAATAATAAGCGTTCAAACGGGAACTCTCGTGCCCGTTTGTTCGTTTTTTTTAAGATGCACCGCATGAAAATTATTACAGTGTCAATTTTTATAAGTTTGATTTTATCATTAACTATTTATATGATGAGACTAATGATTGAAAGCAATTCTAACTTATTACTTCACATGCATACATTCTCAATTTTGGTATATCAAACGGACACTCTGTAACTGTTTGTCAGTTTTTTTATTACACACATGCGTTAAAATATAAACGAATATTTTTATTTAATCTTGAATTTAAATTAAATTATTTATGTAATACAATTTTCGATATGCATTCTCATATTCGTATGTCCGTTTTTGTTAAATCGCACACGCAAAAATAATATATTTATTTTTCATTCCATTTTGATTTTAATTTAAATCTCTCTCTCTCTCATTAATAAAATTGGTTAAAAATTTATTCAATTATTATTGTTTCCAAACAATTAATATATACATTTTAAGAACAATTTTTTTCATAAATTAAAGAGACGAAAATGAAATAAAACTAAGAATAATCTAATAAAATTTATAAAACAAAATATAAACGGATATTTTTTATATATAAATTTTGTAATATGCATTTTTATGTTTGTTTGTCTGATTTATCGCATACATGTAAGAAATTATAAAATTCTTTCTCTTAGTGCATATCAATTCTAGATTAGTGTCAAAGTTTCCAAATTCTAAGACTATCAATTTCATAAAATTCTTTCTCTTAGTGCATATTAAAGTTGTGAGATTTGTTGAATTTCTAAATCATCATGTATAACAGAATTATGAATGAAACAAATGAACAATAAATTAGCAGAATCAATAAAATCAATTAAGCATAATCATTTAAATAATAGAAGCATTGTTCCTTCTCGTAAATACCCAAAAACATTTAATTACATTCAATTATCAAAATGTATGATATATGAAAATAGAGACTTTGACCAATACAAACTACTAAAATCAATATATGAGGTATGCAATTGATTAGAAGTTTTCAGTATGAAAAGAAATAATGTCTTGATAATAAGTTTGTATAAAATTAGATATCGCAGTTACTACTCACAACATCAACACCAGATAATGTCACCTTTCATTTCTCCAACATTACACTTTAATTTTCATCACATTTCATCCCCTCTTCATCCTATTCAAAGATTAAAAAAATGTTTGATAAAAGTATTTTGGCAAATAAAAGATTAATAAAAATTTAAATTGCAAACCATAAAAATAAAAAGACTAATTATTACACTAATTTTTAAATAAAAGGAAAGAACAAAAATGAAGAAAGAGAAGGCCATACAAAATGAAACCTCCACATTACAGGTTTGATGTATTAATGTAGTGAGAGCATCATAATCTTCTCTAATTTTTTAATTATATTTTGAATGAGAGAAACTTTAACAAAAAAAATTATATATAAAACAGAGTTATCAGAGAAGCTATTAAATCAAATTTAGAAAAATGAGTTATAATTTTTAGAAATTTGTTAAATGAGAGAGGAAGTTAAAAAGAAGGCATGGCAAAAGCTATTAAATCGATGCATTATTTTTTGTACACCGTCAACCAATGACGACCATGTATTCCGCTAAGTCAGACTAAATTTTTTAACTAATTGTATGACATGGTAGAGTAAAATGAAAAACTTTTTTCAAAAAGTGTAAAACTTTTGATTGTGCATCACCATTAAACCCTATTAAAAATTAAGAGAGATAATAAACAAAAAATTAGAACCACAAATGAATTAACAAAGTTTTGATTGTCAAAAAGTCTCTTTTTTTTTTTACAAATAAGCAATCATAACTTTTGATAAATTTAAAAAGTAGAGAAATAAGTAATGCAAATAAAATTGAGTGTGTAAAATAATTATACAAAACTGGAGAAGTTCACCGCGTTGATGAGAGAGAAGTTAATAAATGTGATGTTTAATATGTAAATATATGATATCACTAAGATAAGCAATCAAATGTATAAAAATATAAATAGAATCAAATAAAAAAATAAGAAACAAACAAATAATATACATTCGAAAACATAAATAATATAATAGACACAAACACATACAATGCAAGATCAATGACGAATGTGTGAAGTTGAATGATAAGAGAAAAAATATGAATCAGAACCAAAGACACACAACGTCAATTCAAATTAGTCTTTGTTTTATTCCCAAATAATCGTAAAGATAAATATAAGAAATAAATAGTGAATAACATGTACTTTGAAAAAGTTCCATTTCTCATATCTCCTTCTTTCAACGGGATCCTACATTAACAAAACACAAATTAATATGCATTAAAAATACAAAAATTAGCATCAGTATTTATCTAGTAGGCTTGTACTTATTTTCTTCTTAGTTTGGGTGAATGAAAATTGTGCTTTGGAAATTACACATATAAATAATTGTATATTTCTCATGTAGTTGCTCATTGTAACTTCTAATTCACCATAAATAGATAGAGAAATTTTTTTTTGTTAAAAGAGATAGAAAAACTACACAATGTACTTTCGAAGAAAAACTACACAATGAAATAAATATAACAATGAAGTAATGAAAGAGTTATTTTCTCTCATCTAGATGTAAGTTATAACCTCTATCCCTCTACACAAACCTAATTAGTTATTTTAATATAATAATAAATTCAAGGGTAAAAATAATAATAAGTTATGTTTTAGATTTATTTCTTTGTGAAAGTTACATGTAAGGGTGAATATAGCATGAAAATTGGTTACATAAGGGTGAATATGGAATGAAAATAGGTCAGACCAAAATACTTTATCCTCATTATATATAGTAATAGATGAGTGAATAAAAAAGTAGTAAACTCTATCTTCTAGGTAATTCTATAAGAGAGATAAATTGAGAGAGAGAGAGAGAGAGAGAGAGAGAGAGAGAGAGAGATATATGAGGAAGATTTTTTTGTAATGTAACTAATTGGATAAAAGTAAGTGGGGTTGCATCATGACACTACACAACTACTCTTTCCACTATCTTTTTATT
This sequence comes from Lathyrus aphaca, assembly GCA_963966055.1. Taxonomy (NCBI): domain Eukaryota; kingdom Viridiplantae; phylum Streptophyta; class Magnoliopsida; order Fabales; family Fabaceae; genus Lathyrus; species Lathyrus aphaca. The sequence continues at coordinate 524,582,357 of OZ014522.1, read as the reverse complement.
ACAATATATTACATATTAAAAATAATTAAATAAATAAAATAGTTCTAAAATCTAATTGGATAAAAGTAAGTGGAGTTGCATCATGAAACTACACAACTACTATTTCCACGATCCATTTTTTTGTACAATATATTACATATTAAAAATATTTAAATAAATAAAATAGTTCTAAAATATAGGAAGTTATACATATGTGTGTTTTTTTATTCAATGTATAGATATAATTTGTTGATGTAGTAATCACGCAACTAATTTATGATTCAATAACTTCCTTATTTTTAAAAATAATAAAAAATAATAATCACGCAACTGCTAATTTAATAACTTCACTGCTTTTAAACATAATAAAATATTATGGATAAATAAAAGAAGAAAAATAGTCAGTTTTAAAAAAAAAGGTAGTTTTTTTAAGGGTAATGTTGGAAAGAAAAAATCCACTCCGAAACTCTCTATCCTCTTTATATATAGTATAGATGTATTTTACATGCACAATATATGGTTTTGATAAAAATTCTAAATTTATATATTGGTCTTATGTTTGAAGAATTGTGTAGAATCTCACAAATAAGACCGAATCTAAACTCCAATTCAATAGAGCATTCTCTCTCTCTCTCTCTCTCTCTCTCTCTCTCTCTCTCTCTATATATATATATATATATATATATATATATATATATATATATATATATATATATATATATATATATATATATATATATATATATATATATATATATATATATATATATATATATATATATATATATATATATACCCCTTCAAAACATTGGGTGTAAGTATTGCATGTGATTGGTTTGATAATTGGAGTAGTTAATTATGTAGTTTTGTGTGTTTGTATTGGAAGGAAAATACTTAATAGTAAGAAAAGGTGAAAACAAGAAATTCAAGAATAAATCTCAACCATTCATTATCACCACTACCCCATGATCCATATTAAAAAGGAAATTAAATTTAAAATCAATTTAAAATTAACCTCTAAAATAGTGACATGTATGCATTCTTACATTTTTTCTTCAAATTCATTCGTACTAAATAGCATTGCTCGTATTGGTAATATAGGAGATATATAATATGTGAAAAATGTAATTCTAATAAGCTTGTATTCATGCATATGAGAGTTATAAGAATGCACGATCTTCTTAGTTTTACTTATACGAAGACAAAAATAATTATATCTTATTCATCTATACTATATATAAAGAGGATACATCATTTTGGAGTGGACTATTTTAGTTCCAAAAATACCCTTTATTTTCTTTTTTAATAAATATAAAAAATAAAAATAATAGTGTTGTTAATAATTTCTATTACTTTTAACTTCAAATAACCCATTACTATTAACTTTTGTGTTTATTATTTAATCTCTCTTCTATCAATGTGATTAATGGTTCGTTTTTACTTTTTTTTTTTTAAATTAAAGAATCAATTTATTCAACATGAATATGAAGTTTGATCTCTACGTGTAAAGAGGTAAACTATTAAATTCTCAAAATTTTTTAATATATCAATTTTTTTTTACAATTATCTTTAATCATTACATATAGGTTAATGAGATGTTGAACAGATACCAAATAAACTGGTTTAGAGAAGATGGTGAGGAAAAAGTAAAAAAAAAGTAAAAATAGATTGAAATTTAATTAATTTAATATTTAATCTAATTTGAACGTTTTTGTTTTATTGTATGTGAAATGTCATTAGTGTGAGAATCCTAATGTTTATGATATGATATGATATGATATGATATGATATACTTGCCTTTGTCTTGAAGGCTTTTAGAGTCGAGACTTTAACTTTGATCTAGCATTTCAAGATTTACTACAATTGATAATTTGTGATGGTGGAGTGAAGTTTCAATGAATATCATGTAGGATACCACACGATGGCAAAAAAAAACACAATTGCACAATCATGAGATATATAATCCTTATCTTTTTCTATGTTATCTTTTTTATCAAATAAAATAAAACTCTCATATTATAGGTAGATTTAATGTAAATTTATTATTTTTCTGTACGTGGACTTAATTAAGTTGTTTATCTAACCTTATTTTGTAGGATATTTGGAAATGAATGCACACCTTATAGCTACAAAAGTGTTGGAACATAAGAAAATAGAATAAATGCTCTTTTAAGAGAGTTACATAATATATTTTTAGAGGTATTGTTTTTTACTCTACAAATGTTGAATTTTGGTTCATATATTCAACTCATAGATAATTGTTTTACTTTCTTAAATTTGGATAGGGGTTTCTATTTATAGTTCATTTTTGGTTGAAAATCCTTGAAAAATATTCATTACATTTTTTTTGTTTCCTAAGAGCTTTTACTTTTGAAGAAAAAAGAAGAGGAATACGTTTGGTTGGTGATCTTACCTGATCAGGAGGTCTTCCAAGGACTTGAAGAGTGGGCCAGAGAATGGAATGAGAAGGGGGGGTGTACCTGTAAAGTACTCCGATGCTTAAGTCAGAAGAGGTACAGAAAGTTAAGGTTATTTCAGAGTGAGTTAGAATACCTGACCCTTTGCCATGAAAGGGTATTTATAGTGAGCCCCCAGTGCTGGGCCAAGGCCCCTCAATGGGCTTAATCTAACTAGGCCCAAGGAGGAGCTGCCAAGGAACGCGTAAGAAGCGTAAAGACCTAGACCAAAGGTCTGCTCCCTGGTCCAACTGCCCCTATCTTTCAGGAGATAATGAAGGGCAGTTGGGTGACGTGGTGGATGAGCTGGCAGACATGATCTCTGCCCGTCATCGGGTGTATGTCCGTCGTATGAGCAGGTGATTTATAGAGGAGGGTCGGCTGGTCGGATGAAGAGGTATCTGCCCGACATGTAGTGGGGGTGTGCCCTGCATGATATCACAGTAGAGTGTCATCTGCTCGGATGCATGGGCCTCTGCCCGACATCTATTGGGCCGTGCCCTGCATACCATTACGGCCCAGTCCGGAACAGGAGCCCCCCAAGTCGAGTCTCTGAGTCAGAGTGATGACTTGTATTGCAACCGGGGTACCCATATCGAGGACAAAGCGGGGACGTATGGCTGGGAAGACCCTAGTAGAATTGCCCGCCATATCCTTCTCTCTCTGGACACTTGATACCCAGAGAGTGTCGGGGATGAAAAGTCATTGACGGGTACGTGCCGTTCTTGTAGAGGTCGAGGGCTCCATACGGGGAAGGGACGTTCTGAGGAGTCGGGGAGGTGGACAGCTGCCCGGCGTCGCTTCAGTTCCCTTATGGATTGACGTGTTCCAATATTAATGACGTCGCTTCGTTTTGTGTGCAAACGGCGGCGTAGGCAGTAGGCAATGATGACCTAGCGCGTTGGCCCACGCGCCTGGGACTATAAAAGGAAGTTGAGTGACTTCATTTTCACTTTTTTGCTCCTACGTTCACCGGAAGCTCTGAAGAATTTCCCTGTGTCTGCCCGTCTCGCCGTCTGAACCGCCACCGCTGCTCGTGCGCCACCGTATCTTTCTTAATTCCGAATATGTCAGGTGCCATTTTTGCTTCCTTAATCCTTTATTTTCCTCTTTTTCGCGCTAAATGTCTGCGAATGTATGATATACTTGTAGTAAGTTGGTTAGACTTGACTTAGGAATAGTAAAATGGACTGTAGATGGAAAAAATAGGGTTAGGATTAGACTGTCGCGGGCAGAAATTTCATACGCCGGGCAAAATTTGCATAAGCGTATATGAGATTTTCGTCCGGTCTTGTAAGAACGTGTGCATTCCTGCGCCGAACATGTTGCCTGTGACCGTTGCTTCTACGCCCTTTCACTTGACCTGCGGTGGAAGGGTGGATTTGATATGACGTAGAATTCACTCTTTCTGTCTGCGTTTCAGGTGCAATCGGGCGTTTACGACCGGGGAGAGAAGACTCTGGGCCACCGTACGAAGATGCGACCATCACTCGTCTACCCGTCGGGGATGGGAGTGCCAGGGATGGTACTGAACATGCCTCGTCATCCGGGCAGAATGACCTCTCCTGGGTTGCGGATGAACCTTTGGAGGAGGAGTCCTACTTCTGTGACGAGGCTATCCCCGCTTATGCCGTGGTTGAGGATAGAAGTCGGGAAGATCCTGAGAATTGGCAGTGCCACGCTCCCAAAGAGGCAGACCGCATATGTCATCATTTCCCGGGGAAGCAGTTCACGATGTACGAGTTCGCTTTCCGGGAGGCGGGGATCAGGCTGCCGTTTAATTCATTCCAAATGTCCATCTTCAAATGGCTTCGACTGGCGCCGTCTCAATTGCACCCCAATGCCCTCGCTTTCATGCGGGCGTTTTAGTTGGTCTGCCGCTTCCTCGGTATTGGGTGCACTCGAGCCCTTTTCTTCCATGTCTTCCACCTCCAGCGGTCCGGTCTCCGTGGGCGTCACAGTTGGGTCTCCTTTAAGCAGCCCGTGCGTTTGTTCAAGACATACGTGGACTCTGCCCGTCACTTTAAGGGTCGGTGGTATGTGGTGAGACCGATCACCCGTGTCGCCCTGCACTCCCTTTACTACTATCAACGGGCAGCAAATGGAGAGGAAAAATTGATGTCAAAGGTACCGCTGAGGTGGCAGCGTGATCATTTCGACCTCACCACCGCCCATTATAGGATTAAATTCGCGATGCTCGGCGTCGAGGATAGGCTCGCATATAAGAAGTTGGTTGAGTATGTGCGGAGCTTCAATCTGGCGGTCTGGACGGATCGACAGGGCGTGCCTTACCTTGACGAGGCTGGAATGCCGATCACTGAGGCCCGTATTATTAATACAAAAGCTTTGCTCGAGTGTGGGACCGAGGATAAGGCCTTGGAATTATTGAGTAGGTGTTTTTCTTGTTCCTATTTTTGTCTATGTCTTCGCTTGCTAACGTTTATGTGTAATGTTTTGCAGGTGCTATGCCCATTGCGCGTGACCGGGTCCTCAAGCTGGCCAACCAGGTTGGTGCGCCGGACAGGGTTCCCAAAAAGAAGAAGAAAACTGTGCCTCGTGCTCAGGTGGCCGCTGGAGACTCTGGGGTTGGGACCTCGAACGCGGCGAGTCTGGTGCCCTCCTCTCCCCCTCGGGCGTCGACGATAAATATACCCGACAGCCCGCCTCTATCAGCCTCTCCTCTCCACAAACGGAAGCGTCCAGAGGGGACTCTTTCGAGGTCGACATTGGGGGGCGGGAGTCCGGGCGGTCCTGGAAGCTACCTATTGCCCCCTTGCTATGTGGAGCGGTCTTTCTTCAAAGCCGAGGATGCGATCGCGGTGCCGGCGCCCGAAGCAAGGGCGATTCTGAATCAAGAGGCTGGTGTTCGGCGTAAGGAGCTGGCAAGGGATCTGGCAGCTGTCATCCGGGTGATGGAGACGGCCATGGTCTTAACTGATACCTCGGTCTCCACTGCCTCATTGGAATATGCTCTCATGCAGGTCCGGTCTGAGAAGGACAAGCTGTCCAAGGACCTGTTGGACTACAAGGAGAAGCATCAGCTTCAGGAGGGGCTGAAGAAAAAACTGGAGGAGGTTGAGAAGGAGCGGGATCAGCTGAAGGTGGCCAGGGTGAATATGGAGGAGCAGTTGGCCGGGCACCTGAAGCTGGCTGAGGATAATGCTGGACTGCGTACTCAGCTTGCTTCTCTCAAGGGAAAGGTCCGTCCTTTAGCTGATGAAACCGAGGAGGAGCTCGCTCTTGGTTCCCGTGGTGAGCTGCTGGGGCACATACGCTCTCTCAATTAGAACCTCGTGGCTGTGTTCAAGGAGGGTTTTGACAATGTTGTCGGACAACTGAGGGTTTTGAATCCTGAATTGGTGACAGAGGGGTCAGCCCATAACTACTGTGTCCGGGAGGGGGAGATTGTGTGTCCTTTTGAAGCCGAGGAGGAGCTGGGGGATGATGAGGAGGAGGTGGAGAATGTTGAAGAGGAGCTCCGGGCGGAGTCTTGATTCTTTTTTGATTTGTTTTTCATACGGCCTGCATGCCTTGTTAATGTATGGCCTGCGTGCCTTTTATGTATTTTGGCCTTCGGGCATATGTAATTTGGCCTTCGGGCGTACTTGGCCTCGGCCGTTTGTTTTTAATATATGAATGTTGCTTTTGGTCATTCTTCTTGTTCGGTTATGCACCATGTTTTTATGTTTATGAACTGTTGTTTTCTGCTCGACCAGGTTAGTCTCTTCGGTTTAGGGAATCGATGAGGTGTCGGGCGTCGTGCCCGTTTGGATCGAAGACCGGGTTCGATGTTCGGGACTCCGGCTTCGAGGCTTGGGCTCTCCCATCGCGAGTTGGGTGCCCTTCCGGTCTCGGTACTTCGACATTGGTGCTCGATCGAGATCCCAATCGTCGGGGAGGGTTGTGTTCGCTGGAGGGGTCGGTTCGTCCCCGGGTCGCGCGGTTCCTCGCTATTGTTTTGGAGACGAAGAGTGTGGTCGTACCTCCCACGTCTCCCTGTGATATATTTAGCTGTAATATTGTCTAAGTTTCTCTGCGTTCCATGGTCGAGCGAGTTCTTCACCTTGTAGGTTTTCTAGATAATAGGCCCCGTTGCTCGTTTTGTCGCGGACGCGGTAGGGGCCTTCCCAGTTGGCGGCCAGTTTACCCTCTCTTGGGTTTTTCTGGTTTCTTCTGAGGACCAGGGTGCCCACCTGAAATTCTCTTTTTAGGACCTTCGCGTCGTGGCGCAGTGCTATTTTTTGTTTGAGGGATATTTCCCTAAGGGCTGCTTCGGAACGGATCTCGTCAACAAGGTCTAGCTCGGATCTAAGTGCCTCGTCGTTCATTTCCTCGTCTAGGGGTTCCTCCACGCGTCTCGTCGGCTCCCGTATTTCTACCGGGATGACTGCTTCGGTGTCGTAAGTTAGCCGGAATGGGGTCTCCCCGGTCGTGGAGTGTGGTGTCGTACGGTACGCCCATATGACACTATGTAGCTCCTAGACCCATGCCCTCTTCGCCTCACCGAGCCTGCGTTTGAGTCCGCGTAGGATTACCCTGTTGGCCGCCTCTGCTTGCCCGTTTGTCTGAGGATGCTCGACGGGTGTGAAATGTTTCTTAGTACCCAGGCTTGCGACGAATTCTTGGAATCCCCCGTCCGTGAATTGTGTTCCATTGTCTGTGATGAGGACCTGGGGCACGCCGAACCGAGCGAGGATATTGCGTTTAAAGAATCAGAGAATGTTTTGTGCTGTTATTTTAGCCAATGCCTCTGCTTCGATCCATTTGGTAAAATAATCTACCCCCACGATGAGGTATTTATTCTGATACGATCCGGTCACAAAAGGTCCGAGGATGTCCATGCTCCACCATGCGAAGGGCCATGGAGAAGAGAGTGTTTTTAGTTCGTTTGGGGGTGCGAGGTGCATGTCGGCATGTCGTTGACATTTATCGCATTTTTTCACATGCTCCTTTGAGTCATGTTGCATGGTCGACCAGTAGTAGGCTGCCCGAAGGGCTTTTCGTGCGAGTGATCGTCCGCCGGGGTGCTGGGCGTTGATTCCCCGGTGTATTTCTCCCAGTATGTCGGGGACTTTCTCTTCCTCGACGCACTTGAGTAATGGGATGGAGAACCCCCTATGGTAGAGTTTCCCTTCGAGGAGTACGTACGAGCATGCCCGCCGTTTGGTGGTGGCCGCCTCCTTTGGGTCGACGGGGAGTTCGTCCTTCGTTAGGTAATTGTAGATAGGTGTCATCCAACAATGAGTATCCCCGATCGCGTTGACCTCGATCGGAGGAGGTGGTTTTTCGATGCTAGGTCGAGGAAGGATCTCTTGAATTACAGATTTGTTCCCTCCCTTCTTTCTCGTGCTAGCTAGTTTTGAGAGGATGTCGGCCCGTGTGTTGTGCTCGCGAGGTACGTGCTGTACTTCCCACTTCTCGAATTTTTCGAGTCTTTCTTTGACAAGGGACAGGTATTCGACAAGGTTATCGTTCTTGGTTTGATACCCTCCTCGTACTTGTGAGGCCACGAGCTGGGAGTCTGTTGATATTGTTACTTCCTTTGCTCCTAGGTCCTCGTCTAATCTTAGACCGGCGATAAAAGCTTCATATTCGGCCTGGTTGTTCGACGTCGGGAAGGCTAGTGCTAATGAGACCTCAATCAGGATCCCGTCCTCATTTTCGAGGATGATCCCGGCTCCACTACCTGACGTGCTGGAGGCGCCGTCGACGAAGATCGTCCACTTATGGGCGCCATCCGTCGGTGTTGAGCAGTGGGTCATTTCCGCGACGAAGTCGGCCAGTGCTTGGGCTTTCAAAGCCTTTCTATTTTCGTATTGTATGTCGAATTCGGAGAGTTCCAGTGACCATTTGAGCATCCTGCCGGCCATATCTGGACGCCCGAGCAACTGTTTGATCGGCTGATCGGTTCTTACTTTGACCGTGTGTGCGAGGAAGTAGTGGCGTAGTCTCCTTGCCGCATTTATGAGGGTCAGGGCGACGTTTTCAATTTGCTGGTATCTGAGTTCGGGACCTTGGAGTGCTTTGCTCGTGAAATAGATGGGTTTCTGTCCCTCGTCGGTTTCCCTTATTAGGACGGCGCTGACGGCCTCGGTTGCCACGGACAGATAAAGGTATAGGGTTTCCTTTTCTAATGGTCGTGATAAGACCGGGGGTTCGGAGAGAACCTTCTTTAAATGGAGTAATGCCTGTTCGCATTCGTTGGTCCATTCGAAACTGGCTTCTTTACGAAAGAGTCTGAAGAATGGCAGCGCATGCTGGGCGGACTTGGCGATGAAACGGGAGAGTGAGGCGAGTACTCCGTTGAGGGATTGGATTGATTTTTTGGTCCTCGGGGTTGGAAATCCCGAGAACGCCCGACATTTGTCGGGGTTGGCTTCGATCCCTCTTTCGGTGAGGTAGAAACCCAGGAATTTTCCTGCTCGTACTCCGAACGTGCATTTTTCAGGGTTGAACCTCATTTTGCACTGTCTCGCCTGCTCGAAGACTTTGGATAGGTGTCGAGCATGGTTAACCTCCTCGTGTGACTTGACGATCATGTCGTCCATGTATACCTCGAGCATGTCCCCTATTTCTTCCTTGAAGACTTTGTTCATCATGCGTTGGTATGTGGCACCGGCGTTCTTGAGCCCGAACGGCATTACGTTGTAATAGTAATTGCCAGTTGGGGTCATGAATGCCGTGTGTCTCTTGTCCGTGTTCGACATAGGGATTTAGTTATATCCACTGTATGCGTCCATGAAGGACAAGAGTTTAAAACCTGCAGAATTGTCCACGAGCATGTCTATGTTAGGGAGGGGGAAAGCATCTTTGGGGAAAGCCCTATTAAGATCAGTATAATCAACACACATACGCCATTTTCCATTATTTTTCTTAACGAGGACTACATTAGAAAGCCAGGTTGTGTACTGGGCTTCAGAAATAAAATTTGCCTCTCAGAGGTCTTTTACAGCTTGCTCGGCAGCCTCTGCCTTCTCGGGGGACTGTTTGCGCCTACGCTGTGCTATGGGCTTGACTGCCCGATCTAAAGCTAGCTGGTGACACGCGATCTCAGGATCCAGGCCGGGCATTTCCGCGGCATTCCATGCGAAGAGGTCGGAGTTCTCTTTAAGGCATGCCACGAGCTTCTTCCTTGTTCCCTCGGGCAATCCCTTGCCTATCTTTACTGTTCTCTCTGGATCGTCCCCCAGATGAATGAGTTCGAATTCTCCGTCGGGGATCGGTCGGAACGGGTGTTCGGGAGATTGTTCCTCGGCGGGTTTCCATTCTTCAGTTTCGTCGCAGCTAATGCGGCAGTCGAGGTCGATAGCGTTAATTCCCTGGGGGGAGGATCCTCGGTCTTGAGTTTTTTGTTGCTGCTCTTTGTATTGATTGTGGCCTGTCCTTTTACCGCGGCGTCGTAGCATCGTCGGGCAGCTTCAATGTCACCATGGATGGTGACTACGCGGCCTAATTTGGTGTAGTACTTCATCTTTAGATGGACGGTGGATGGGACCGCGGTGAGTTCGGCTAATGTCGGGCGGCCGAAGATGCAATTGTAAAGGGACGGACAGTCCACGACCAGGAACTGGATTTTGATTTCCTTGGCCGTTTCCTGCTCCCCGAAGGTGACGAGGAGCTCGACATATCCCCACGGCCTTGTGTTGGCTCCATTGAATCCCTGGAGGTCGGATCCGACGTAGGGGGCCAGGTTGGTCTTGTCTAATTTCAGAGTCTTGAAGAGGTGGACGTACATGATATCCAACCCAATATCCTTCTTTTTAGAAGAGCTTCTGGGCGGCTCCCCAAATTCGGGCATTCCACTATTGATCAGGGCAAGGATGGCCCAGTTCGACGTCAGGCGCATTCTGGTCGATCAGGGCAGCTCGGTGGAGGATGAAATCTTCTGGACGTGACACGCAGAGGGCCACTTGATAAGGAGAGTTGTAGGGGGGGTGTATCTTCCCGGGGTCTCTTCTTCTCCGCCTCGTCATGCTTGGGGGTTTCGTTCCTCCTCGTATACTATTTTAGGTGCCCTTCCTGGATTAAAATCTCTATCGCATCTTTCAAGTGAACGCAGTCCTCGGTCACGTGCCCGTGGCTCCTGTGGAACCTGCAGTACTTGGATTTGTCGGTGTGAGGCTTTGGTGCAGATGGTTTTGGGAACCTTACTCTTCCCTGTTTGAACTCAGAGTTGATGCACTCCGCGAGGATGCGCTCTCGGGGAGCTGTCAGTAAGGTGTACTCGCTGTATCGGCCCGCGGGGCCTCTTCCTTCTCGAAGTTCGCGGGGCCTCTCTTCCCTTCGCTTGTCCCCGTTGCGACGGGGGATACTTGGATCTTCGCGCTTAGGGTGATCGGTATCTCCGACATTACGACCGCTGCGGGCGTTGTGGGCTACCTGTTTCTCCTCGTACCTGATATAGGCCTGGGCCTTGTGCAGAAGTTCATTCAAGGTGAGGGGAGGCTCGATCCCGACGACTCTGCTGAGTTCGCTGCCGGGCAAGAGCCCCCTCTCGAGGAGGTATTTCTTCATGTGTTCAGTAGTATCCACCTCGACAGCTTCCTGGTTGAATCGCTCGATGTACGAGCATAGTGTTTCATTTTTCTTTTGTACTATGGCTTCGAGGGTCGCCTCTGTCTTGGGGTGACGTCGGGAGGCCGTGAAATGCCTTGTGAACATGGATCTCATGACTCTCCAAGACGTGATGGATTCGGGGGCCAAGCTCTTGTACCAGGCCATGGCCCCTTTTCTGAGGGTTGTTGAAAACAGCCTGCATTTGAGGTGTCTGGCGATGTCATTGCGGTAGTCGAGCATCGCGTTAACGTTGTCGACGTGGTCGTCGGGGTCGGTAGTCCCGTTGTACACAGCTAGATTAGGAGGTTTCTCCATGCCTTTGGGGAGCGGGGCTTCCATTATTGCCCGTGACAGGGGACAATGCAGGTCTTCTTCGTCGCTCCTTAGTGGAGAGAGTTCGTTGTGGTCGGGGCTATGCTCGCGCCTTGGAGATATTCCTGATCGTCCATTGTCGCGGCGGGCGCGTGCCCTGCTGACATGAGGTTCCGGGGAGCGGTGTCCTCGCTTCTTCGTTGCTTCTGGGCGTTGTTATGTCCTCCTCTCCTGTTGAGGTCGGACCTCCTGTCGTTCAGCTTCTAGGGCCTTGATTCTCTCGTGCTGCTGGTAGAGCATAGAACCGGCCTGGTTGAGGGCGTTCACCATAGCAATCATGGTGGCGTCTCCTTCGACGGGGACGGGGATGGGGTGAAATGCCTCGGCCCCTTGGTTTTGAACGTGAGGGGCATCCCCGTTATTTTGGGGCTCAGGAGACGGGGTGGCTGGACGACCGTCTCGAGCGTCTGCTTCATGGGACTGCGGGCCGTCGTCCATAGTATAGTCGACGAGGGGACGGCTGCGCTCGCTAGGTTGTTCTCCGGCCATGTTGGAAGGACAGGAATGAATAAGCTTTGATCTTCTGTTGGTGAAGATGGGGATAGCTAGGTTCCCACAGACGGCGCCACTGATCTTACCTGATCAGGAGGTCTTCCAAGGACTTGAAGAGTGGGCCAGAGAATGGAATGAGAAGGGGGGGTGTACCTGTAAAGTACTCCATGCTTAAGTCAGAAGAGGTACAGAAAGTTAAGGTTATTTCAGAGTGAGTTAGAATACCTGACCCTTTTCCATGAAAGGGTATTTATAGTGAGCCCCTAGCGCTGGGCCAAGGCCCCTCAATGGGCTTAATCTAACTAGGCCCAAGGAGGAGCTGCCAAGGAACGCGTAAGAAGCGTAAAGACCTAGACCAAAGGTCTGCTCCCTGGTCCAACTTCCCCTATCTTTCAGGAGATAATGAAGGGCAGTTGGGTGACGTGGTGGATGAGCTGGCAGACATGATCTCTGCCCGTCATCGGGTGTATGTCCGTCGTATGAGCAGGTGATTTATAGAGGAGGGTCGGCTGGTCGGATGAAGAGGTCTCTGCCCGACATGTAGTGGGGGTGTGCCCTGCATGATATCACAGTAGAGTGTCACCTGCTCGGATGCATGGGCCTCTGCCCGACATCTATTGGGCCGTGCCCTGCATACCATTACGGCCCAGTCCGGAACAGTTGGGTTTAAAGCTAACGCCTGCTAACCCAATTAATTCTAAGAACAATAAGGCATTAAGTTGTGTGTGGTTCAGGATAATAAATTCAGAGTGATTGCTTCATCGTAAGTTGTTATTAAGAAATGACAATCGGTTATCTATAACTATCTATGAAAGATATAAAAAAATTTGGGCTAACGGTTTTTCTTACCTATTTTGTCCTTTAAAATATAGTTTATTTATTTTTGTAAAAATAAAATGCTAATAAAAAGTGCAGTTATTTTAGAGAATTATCTTAACGACCAATAGGAATCTATAACTGCTATAGAGGTTGTTTTTTCAATTTATTTTATAAATCTCTCAAAATATAATTGTTTCAATACAAATTGGTGACAAGTAAATAAAAATTGTTTATTTAATACATTTAATATATGTAGAAATTAGATAAAACATGTTCATATGATGATGTTTTATAATTTATGACGAATGAGAGGTAAATAAAAAAAAAACTTCAGTTATTTACTCTCTTTTGATTACCAATTTGTAACTCTCTCACATTATGTGTTTCTAATTCATATTTAAAACACATATGTCTTTCTTTACCATTTAAAAACATTCATTAAAAGCTGAAAGACAATGGTTAATATAAGACTACTTTGCTTCTTCTTCTATTTTTATGTTTATTTTTTCAAATATCATTTATTAACATTGGAATAAATGAATACCAAAAAAAAGTTTTTCCCATTTAAGATTATATTTGTTTATATTGTAAAAATGTAATACTATTTAAATGTAAGAGAGAAAATTCATACTGATTAGAGAAGTATCAAAAGACATCCATGAGGTATTTGTATTTTTTTATCCTCTGTATCTTGACAGTAGAATCAATTCTTGGACGGTTTGTTTAAATATGTTTATGAAGGAATTGTTGTTTTTTTTAGTTACACTTTTACTTTTTTCTATACATGTACTTTGTTTGTAACAATGTTTCTTTGTCGTAATCGAGCTAATTATTTTAACAATTCTTTACAAAGACAAGGAGATTGTAAATAGTTTGAGAGTATAAAGATAAAATTTAGTTTTTTTAAATGTATTTTTTAACGTAATACCTCTTTCTAACCTCTAAATTATTCCACTCATATTATTGATTTAATTGGAAAAAATTGGTTGAATAATGGTATGTCACAATACGATACTTGGTATTCATAAGAAAAATTAATTTGCAAATATTACGTATTACAATTTTTTTGGTAAGTATCTAAATAAATATGTTATACCTCATCATATAAATAATTTACGTTAAAATCAAACTTTTAAAAATTATAGTGTTCATATTTTCACGTGGTACACCTTAAAAAAACGGAAAAATGGGCACGGGAGTGCCCGTTTGAACGCTAGTTTATAATAAAAAGAAAAAAGACTAAAATTAACACAAAAGCTAAAATCGTAAAAATAATAATAATAATCTATACTATATATAAAGAGGATACAAGTTTTTGGAGTGGACTATTTTTCCCCATATTACCCTTTGATAACTGCATTTTTATTTTTAAAATAAAGCAGTTTTTCTTTTAAAAATAAAACAAGTTACAAATGAGAGGTGGGTCGGTTGAGCGGTTATTAATTATATCGTTTCTTATATCTATACCTATATATAAAGAGGATACATCACTTTGGGTTGGATTTTTTTCTTTCAAATTTTCCCTTTTATAACTTCCTATATTTTCTAACTGTTTTAAGTGATTTATTTCTTTTTTAAATAGTGTGAAAATTTTGAATAGTACATATAGAAGTTGTGCGGTTAGATGATGCTACCCCATTATTTCTATCCGAGTAGTTAATTACATAAACTCCTCCTTATGTTTCCTCTCATAGTAATTTTAAATTTACAGTGAAAGTTGGAAAAAGGGAGAACTGCTTGGAAGATAGAATCCTCTATTACTTTCTTCTTCACCCATTTCACTTTTTAAAGGTACCATAAATTAGTATGTATTTTTTTTATGTCAAATATCTATACACTTTAATTTTATGTGAGAGTTAGTTCTTAATTTTCATTTTTTATTTCGATTCAAATTTTCTAAATATAAATTTATATTAACATAAAAGTTTAAAGCCATGAAATATAGCAGTTTGATTCTCAAAGAGCATTTCATTATATGGAGCAGTTATAAAAAACATGAATGATACTTTCTTTGGTTTTAACATGAAAGATTATTAGTCTTAATTATTAAAAAAATTGTTGTTTAAATTATCATATAACACATCAATATCATTCCTCTTTTCTTATCAAACTATTGCCATCAATATGAAGACAATTTTATGCTATATTATACTAGCGTTCAAACGGGCACGGTAGTGCCCGTTTGTCCGCTTTTTTAAGGTGCACCGCGTGAAAATATTAATAATGTCAACTTTTATAAGTTTGATTTTAATCTTAATGATTTATATGATGAGACTAATGATATTAATTCATAAATTAAGAAAAAAATTGTACTATATAATTAGCAAGATTGCTATAAAAAAGACAATAGTTTTAGCATGACGTATTCCTACAGATTCAATATAAAAAAGACAATAGTTAGTCATAGATTATACAAATAAAATATAAAACTAACGAAATGAAAAATAATATTATTATTTTTTAGATATTTTATTTTTACGAATGTATTTAAGATATTTTACAATAATGAAACATGATATAGGACTATACATGACTTTTAAAAATTAGAGTCTAACTTTTAAGACCTTAAAATTTAGGGACTAAAACTTCAAAAATTATTTGGCAGTGGAGTCAGAATTAATCGGAAAATTAGTGATCATGATGAACTATATGGTGGATCTGAGCTTGATACGGAAGAGGAGGTACTATATTGCAAGGTTATCACTTCAACACTCAAGTCAGTATGTGTGGGAAAAGAATGAATGAATTTTGAATTTGAAAATATGTACACAGAATTGGCATGTGTGCTCTTTATAAATGGAGCGGTTATAACAACCCATTATTTTTAATGCGTGAAATCTGGAGAGTGGTTGGATGTATCTTGGCCAGAGATCATATGTATTCTATCATAGGATAATTTCTATGCGCTACGAACCATCTGAATGAATTATGACTCCCTTTGGGGTGGTCGGTCGATGGATATGTATTATGATCGGCCCAAACAGTTACACACAGTGATAATTGTTGGACTACAACAAATTATGTTCAATATGGAAAGAATTTAATTGAACAAAATATTACGTTTAATTGACAAAATGCAATTTCAATTTAGGGAAAAGTGAAATAATTTCTTTCAATTTGGAAAAATGTTACATAATTGAACCAATGGCAATTTAACTTGAAGCATACTGCAATTTAAATTAAACCATATTACGTAATTTAAAAAGAGTTAAAGTTAGACATCGAGTACAATTGCTATTTTAAAAGTTCAAGTGATCAAGTGAGATTTTAGTGAATTGTAAAGGAGAATTTTGATCTAATACAATTCTTTGACACAGACATAATATTAAAAGAAAATAATATCTAGAAATGAGTATAATTGACATACCCATTCACTGAGGTGTAATTTTTCTCAATTTTAAAAGTAGCATTAACAATTTCAGCCATGAATGCTTCAATATGAGTTTAGTGATCTTTCAAGGAAAATGAGAGAGAACAAAATATTTAATAAAAAAATAAACATGAAGAATTTTTTATATGATTTTGTTTTATCAAGGTGCCATTAATTTATACTTGTATAATGCAATTAACTTTTGTATGTAGTTATATCCATTTAAAAAAAGAAAACTACCATTTTCTTGAAAACAAACTGCACTCGTTATTAGTATTTTTTAGAATTAATTAAATTATATTTTAAAGAGTAAAATAGAAATGAAAAAGACTCATTGAATAAATCATGTTGAACCTCAAAATATTGAACATACCTATTTTCCTCTCCCCATTTTACTATTTTATTTTATAGTTTGATAAAAGTTACATTTCTATTGTATCACCCTCATTGAATAAAATAGAAATTATTGAACAATTCATTAATACAAAATGGTTTATCTCATAATAAATGTATGATGACTCTATTTTCTATCAAATAAAAATATCAGAGCAATAAAATATAACAAACAAATAAAATAATTGATCTATTTTAATTATAGATTAAAGTACATATTATATACTATGCTAAATGAATCAATTATGTATCATTAAAGTGTACAACATCAGCACTAAAGTAGTTTCTTTCAACGTCAAAATTTTATAATGATAATGTGATAATTCATCTTGAAAAGATGCCGTTTGCTGGCATGTTCAATTTTGCTCTGATAAATCCATCATCTTCCTATGTTCAATCTTTGCACTGATAAAGCCATCATCTTCCTAATTTATTTGTAATTTTACGTTATGGTCATTCTATAGTTTAAAAATAGGACGAAATATAAGTTTTTATCCATGATAAGATATTGTAGGAGCAAGATGAAGATCATATAATATTATTGGTTGTGAATTAATTGATATTGTGGTTCAACAATACATGACTTTAATGTATAAAAATAACTTTTCTCTTTATCCATAACTTTTATATTTCTTAAAACCTCTTTACTATCAATGGAAATAATAAAAATAAATATCAAATAAATAGAAAAGAACACATGATAAGAGAATATATGGAGATAAGAAATTGAGAGAGTAAGAACAAATATAAATAGAAGATTTTCTATAGGCAAGAAGATGAATATAACCAGATCTCTTCTCTTTTTTTATTCCATCAACATTTGTTATGTTACTTTCTACCATAAATTTTACTCTCTTTATCTTATTGTAACACCCCAAATTTGCCCTCTTCTTGTTTAGCATCGTTATCATATCATAATCATCATGAGCATACCATATCCTTATCATTTAGCATAGAAAAATGAGGCATAACACTCGCATGTTCCAGCATAAGGCATATGATCGGTCGTCTGGGAAAATCTGAACCTGCAAGTCAAAATCAAGAGCATGGTGATCTGGCAAGAATCTCACAGGATCATTTTGCACAAGCCTGGTATCATGTTCAGAGCCCTAGAAAGAGAAGATGGATCAAAATTTGCTTGAAACGGTTGGTGCAGGTCTATTTTTGAAGGTTCCCACCAAAGGGAGGGAAATTCAAATTTTCCATGCGTTAACCGGTTAACGCATATGGTTAACCGGTTAACAGCTGCGAAATTTGAATTTCCAGCAGCAATTTCAGCATGTGTGTTTTGGTCCCATTTTCCAATTTTCTGATTTTTATTCATTTGAATTAAATTTGAATTTGAGAGAAGGATCTAGAGCATTTATCCAAGCCTCATTCCTACCCTAAATCCAAATCACTTTCTAAGCTAATGCCAAGCCATATTTTTGGATCCCAAACCAAAATTTTGGGCCCCAAACCTAAATCATATTTATTCCATTTCCTTCCAAACCAAAGGGGCTCCCACTCATTTTTCACTCTCATTTCTGAATTTTCATTCCTCTCACTCACAATTCTCTCACTTTTCTCTCCCAATTTTCCAAATCACTCAAAGTTCCTCTTTGAAGATCACACAACCTTGCCTTGAGGTGTGTAGATCTTGGAACTAAACCTCCTTTCATAGCTTCTTTGCATCTCTTTGCTGGTTTTATTGGAGATTCAGATCTGGTTTGAGATCTAGAAGTGCTTTTGGATCCAAAATTCTGCATCAAGAGCTTGTTCTTGCATTTATTTTGCATGGAGTGTGGAGCTTAGCATCGGATCTTCAAAGTTTTGCGCGAGATCTACTGTTTTCAGCTCAATCAACAATTACCAAAGCATACCTCAGCTTTGTAGGTTGGTTAATTTCAGATCTAGCTCTGTTTTTAGCTTATTTGCATGCTTGTGCCTTAGATCCACCATGTGTTTGTGTATTTGATTGTGTTGTTTGATTTGATTGGTTGATTTGTATCCGGATCCGAATGTTATTGTTCATGAGCTTAATGATATGGATTAATGTGAATTGATCTAATGTTTCCATGTGTGATTGATTGCTGGTCTGGTGCAAGCTTATTTGAATAAGCTGTTTTGAATTGCTGTTTTCTGCAGGATTTGTTGCTGTTTTATCAGTGTTAACCGGTTAACGTATATGGTTAACCGGTTAACGCACCTGTTTCATGCGTATTTTGTGCAGGTTTGAGCTGGTTAACCGGTTAACGCATGTGGTTAACCGGTTAACACTGAAGCAGAATGGCTTTTTAGTGTTGTTTTGAGCTTGTTTGATCCCTTTGCTTGTTCTAATTGCCTTGGATCATTGCATGATCATTAAGCATGATATTTTAGGGTGATTTGCTTGCTGGTTGATGTATGCTTTCATGTTTTCGACGCGTAAGTCGTGTATTTGCAATGCTTGGCATGTTGTTTGTTTCTTGTCTACAAGAACCTTTGAGCATGATTAATTCCATGATTGTGTTGGTCAATTTGCTGGATTTTTGCTAACATTTCAGGGGCTCATGGTAAGAGAAGTGTGGATGTTTATCCACATTTCAACTTTTCATCTTTCCTCTTTTGCTTTGTTTTTTTTTTCTTTGTGGTGTTTGATGTGCTTTGTGCCATCATGTGGTTCTCTTTCCCCTTTCTAGTTTCCTCTTCTCTTTTTCTATCTTCTTCCATCTTCATTAGGGTAGAAACCTCACTAACTCTTAGGACTTCCATGCATGTGAATACTTAGGATTATTTTAGTCCCCCTTTAGAATTTTTCCTTTGAGATCTTTTGGTTCTTCTTCTCTTCTCATCTCATAACTCTTAAAAAGAAAACGCTTTAATAAATGTGAAGTGATGCATTGATCCATAGCCTTATTCCATGAGGTATGCTTGTAGTCTTCCCATCTTGGGATAGTACATGTTTACCTTGTGATGCACAAGTCTGATCAAGGTATCTTCTTCATAAAGAAAAGCATAAAAAACACTTCTTCATGTAAATAACCAAAAAACACTTAATAATTAAGCAAGTTAGTGAGCCTAAGCCCTAATCTTTGGGTTCAAGTTTTGGGGATCTTCTCCTTACTTGAGTGTGCTTGTTCTATTATTCCATCTTGGAATGTAGCGACAAGTGCACATTCCATTGGTGAGAGTTTGAGTTCACTTCCTTGTGACACACTCATAAAAGCTTCTAAAAAACACAAAACAAACAATAAGCGTCTTTCCTTCGGGAATTCTTTTCTCATCTCCTTCGCTCCGTACGCGAACTTGCTCCTACTTGTCATTTTGCAAGACGGTTACGCACTCGTCGTCCGAGTCTGCAACACCTGAGCAATGGCATAGGCAGTTCAAGCCTTAATTCACAAGCAATTTCCTTTTAGTACCCCTAGTTAGGGGAACTACGGCGTCTCTGATCCTCATTATCCCGATGAGGTACGTAGGCAGCGGGGTAGGGCCCGTTCGAGCACAATCTTTATTTTCCCTACATTTTTCCTTTTGCTTTCTTATCCAGTTCCTTTCCAGTTCCAGTTTCTTTTCATTTTCATTTCTTTTGCTGCAGTTTTCATACCCTCACCTTTTGAAACAGTTTCTTTTACAAGCGTGGATCCCGTCGGGTACGGCGGACGATCTGGGTGCTAATACCTTCCCAGGTCGTAACCGACTCCCGAACTCAGTCTCTTTGGTTCGCAGGACCTGTGTCCTTCCTCTTTTTTTCTTCTGGTTTGTGCAGAATTACCATTCCCTTTCTTCGGGATAAAAATGCCTGGCTGGCGACTCTATTCTTCTTCCGCGCCACTTTCGCGTTTGTACCAGGATGGAAATCCCGGGAGCGACAGCTTGGCGACTCTGCTGGGGAGTGAACCCAGAATCTCTGGTTCCCCTGTGAGTCTCTCCTAGCGCTTGTGTGTTGTTGTTTCATTGGGTGATGTTTGTTTGATGTGGCTTGTTGTATTATATTGCTGTTTGTTTATTGCTTTATTTACAGCTTTATTTACAGCTTTATTTACAGTTTTCAGTATTTATTTTCTGCATCATATATCATACTGGACTGTCTGGACTGGTTTTCTTTGGTGGGATGGGAGTTACTGGTTCTTGAGAGATATGAGCCAAGTACCCGGCTCGAGTGCACCATAGGACTTAGAGTGGTTCCACTTTGGCCTCATGAGATCTTGTCATGGGGGTAGTAGTGAGTTCCACACCCAGGTTGCGATTGTCTTGGAAATGTCTTGATTTGGGGAGCTTCCTCTCTCATTACATAACCCTGACAGTTATGTGCAGCTGGGGACCGATCATTGAGAACCTTTGTGGAAACAACCTTCTCCAGTGGTGACAGTGGCAGACCACATTTTGTGGCAAACCCATTCGCACCCGAGGGTCCACGGGGAACTCGCATAGGATGGCCTGGTTCTCTTATAAGAACTCAGTTAAAGCATCTGGTCATATGACATTAGTACTCTATCCTACGGGCTGAATGTACTATTGTTTCTTGATTTCAGCGCTTGAAGCTAGGGACTTATAAGGGATGCTTGTTTTTCCCGGACTCAGCTGAGGCCTCCCTGCATAGTACATAATGCCTAACCGATTCCCTGATTTGGTCATGAGCCATTTCTCGGAGATGGTGACAGTATTATTGCTATGTGGCTTTGAGAGTCCGTGATGTTTGACCCGGAGCCTTTTACCCGTGAGATTGGGGGGTGTGTACAGGTGTGCAGGAACCCATGACCTCAACATACACTCTTTTGTTCAGTTATGATCTCTGGTCCTATGATTATGATCTGTGGTTCTATTGATTCTATGGTTCCGAAGTTATGGTCCTGGAATTCTGGATTTCTTGATACTATGATTCTGAGATCTTCTATCAGAGGGTTGTGATTACCAGAGGGGGTGACTCATTGAACTGTTGAGTTTGCCAGTTGTTCCGAGGGGCCCTTGTCAGTGTGCTAGTTCAGATGGTCCCCGTTGGTCATATGCTTGCATTGCATTACATTTGCATCATTCTTTGCATTAATTGTTTATGTTTCCCATTTTTTCAGGTCATTACTCACATCTGTTCCCGGTTCTGGTATTCTTATCTCCATGGCAGAAATTAAAAGCGATCCGAGAAAAAAGAATGTGCATTACACCTTTCTTCAGCCGGAAGTCAAAAGTGTTCAGAGGTTAGCAGGTCTGATGAATGATCAAGTCTTAGGAAATTTCAAGAAAAGATATGGCCAGATACTGAAGTTTGTGGACAAGCCAACTACAGACCAAAAGGACAGCTTGCATACCTTGTTGCAATTTTATGATCCCCTGCTGCGTTGTTTTATTCTTCCAGGTTACATCTTAGCTCCGACATTGGAAGAAATCTCCAGCATGCTGAGTGTTCCGATCAGAGAGACATTGTCGTTCTACGGGTCAGAGGTTGTGCTCAGAGATGAAGACATAGCCAAGGTTTGTAGGTTGCCAGTTGCTTCAGTCAGAAAAGCTTTGCAAGAGAGTAAAGGCAGAGGTCTACCATGGAGTGTGCTTATCCCAGAAGCTGAGAAGTATGCTACAGAAGCTAAGTGGAATGACTTTGGAGCTTTGCTCGCATTGATGGTATATGGGTCTAGCTTGTTTCCCGGAGAGAAAGAGTTTGTCAGCTTAGAAGTGATCTCAATTTTTGCAAAAGGCAATCCAGTGCCTACTTTATTGGGTGACTTTTATTTTAGTGTCCATTACAGAAACGAGAAAGGTAGAGGTGGTCCAGTGGTCTGCTGTGCTCCTTTGTTTGCTGAATGGTTCGCTAGACAGTTGCCTAAATCAGGTGCCTTCAAGGATATACGAGACGAATGGAGATGGTCCAGAAGACTGATGGGATTGACTGAAGAAGACATTGCTTGGGGTTATGACAGGGATTTGCTAGGAAAAGAGGTGATGATTAGCTGCGGAAGGTTTGCTGGAGTACCTTTGCTGGGAAGGAAAGGTGTCATCAGTTACTACCCGACATTAGCCAGAAGGCAGTTTGGCTACCCTTTGAAGGATCCTCCTCAGATGGAAATGTTTGCTGAATCTTTGTATTTTCCTGTTGACGGAAACAGAGAGCTAGTCCAACAAGTAGTTCAGTCTTGGGCTCACAGAATTAGAAAAGGGAAGAAAGACTTCGGCCGAGTTGATCCCAAGACATATCCACCATATGCTGAATGGTTGCAAAGATATATTGAATCAGTTCTCATGCCTTTTTCAGTCGAGGCTCCACTTTATCCCCGAGAGGTACCAGGTCCGAGCAGTACGGTTTCCTTGGAGGAGTACAAGAAGCTAGAAGCTCAGCTGCATGCGGTCAGAGTAGAGAATGATGGGATGGTAAGCTTATACCACCAGGCCAATGGAGCCAAGAAGGAAGCTGAAGACAAGCTGCAGGAGCTCCAAGCCTCTTTGGAAAACAAAGAGAAGGATTTTGCTGGAAGAGAAGCCCATTTCCACCGATTGGGTATGATGGAAGCGCAAAGAGAAGCCAAGCACAAGGAGACTTTAAAGATTCTCAGGAGTGCTCGACAGTCCATTGTTTGGCTGAAAGGCCAAAGGGAGGAAGAGCAAAAGAAATTCAAAGAGAAGGAAGAGTTCTTTGAAGTTCAGATGGCTTTTAAGAAGGAGGAAGTGGAACAAGCCCACGCCATCCGGAAGGAGAGGACCCAACAGCTAGTCCAAAGCCAATTAGCTCTGGAGGAAGCCAGGAAAGAGATTGAAGAGCTCAAGCTGAGAGCAGGCGTCAAGAAGAGCAGGGCAGAGGTGGCAGAGTCGGGGGCCTTAGCTTAGTTTATTTTTCAGACTACCTACAGGCTTGTTGTAGGAGTCTTGCTTTTATTTCTTTTGTCTTTATGCACTGATTTGTAACCCTTCGGGGAATATTCTTGGATGTACTCTGACTTTTAGCCTATAGTGGTTTGTCCATATTCAGTATTAATGTGCAAGTTATCGTTCTGAATGTGCAAGACTCGTTTGTCTGGATACTACTAACGTCTGAACACTTATCAAAGAGAAAGTTTGAAAGCTAAACACTGAAAGTGATTGCCGAGATAGATACCAGAACTGGGGCATGCCAAATGCTTAAAATTGGGAACATGAACAGTTACATTGCATTGCATATAACCTGTTTGTCTGTTTTGCAGGTGTTGCATCAATTACTAACGTATTTTGTGTTTCAGGCACTATAGCTCCTCGAAAAGTTCGAGAACAACCGGCAGTGCACAGATACCCAACCAAGATTAACAGAGAGCGGGCCATGGATCAAATGCAGGCAGATTTGGCAGACCTAAGACAGAGAATGGATAATTTCATGACGTTAATGACCGGCATGGGGCAGAATCAAGAACGGCTGCGAGAGTTGGTTGAAAATCAGAACCGGAATGCTGCTGCTGCTGCTAATGCTGGTAATCATGCTGGTGCAGGCGCACATCAAGGGGGAATTCCTGCCACACAACCAGGGACGACAACAGTCAACGACGGGATGCATAACATTCATGTGGACCACCAGGAGGACCAGTTCACTTTACTTGATGAGACCGAGGGTCAAGGGGTCGAAATGAACAAGAGATTCGAAGAGATGGCCGAGCAAATCAAGGCTATTCAGTCCCAGAGTTCTTTGGGATTCGATATAACAGACTTGGGTTTGGTTCCGGGAGTCAGAATCCCGTACAAATTCAAAGTTCCTACTTTCGAGAAGTATAACGGCACTGCTTGCCCAAAGACCCATCTGCAATCATATGTGGGAAGAATCGCCGCTCATACAGACGATGAAAAACTGTGGATGTATTACTTTCAGGATAGCTTAGTGGGAGTTTCCCTTGAGTGGTACATGAAACTCAGCAGGGTCAATGTTAAGAGCTGGAAAGATCTTGCTGAAGCCTTTGTGAGGCAGTACCAGTATAACATGGACATGGCTCCGAATCGCACCCAGTTGCAACATATGGCTCAGACAGCAAAAGAAGGCTTCAAGGAATACGCCCAGAGGTGGCGTCAGCTAGCTGCCAGGGTGCAGCCACCCTTGTTAGAGAATGAAATGGCCGATATGTTTATGGGTACCCTCCAGGGAGTATTTCTTGAAAGATTGGCGTCAAGTTCTGCTACAAAGTTCAACGATATTGTCATTGCGGGAGAAAGGGTCGAAACGCTGTTGAAAATGGGGAAGATACAAGACCCCGGTGCTAGTAGTTCAAATGGGGCGAGGAAAGCTTTTAGCGGACCTCCAAGAAGGAGAGAAGGCGAGACTAATGCTGTATTCGGCCGAAGCCAGGGCCGTGGTTACAGAAGACCTTATGAGCATGTGGCTGCTGTCACTATTCCTGCAGCTCCCGTACAACAGATGCCACCTCCACCACAACAACAACAACAACCCAGAGCCAACTACCAGCAAAGACCTTATCAGCCGAGGCAGACTCGTCCTGCTAACAGGGTGATTGAAGCTATTCCGATGACATATGCTGCCTTGTTGCCGAGACTACTAGATTTGAACCTTATTCAATTAAGGACTTTGGCACCACCACCTCCTGGAGAGCTTCCAGCTGGTTATGACGTCAACGCGCGATGCGCTTTTCATTCAGGGGCACCCGGGCACTCAACCGAGAAGTGCAGGGCGCTACATCACAAAGTTCAAGATCTCGTGGATTCAAAGGCAATCAACTTTGCGCCACCACCGAATATCAACTCGAACCCTATACCTAATCATGGAGGGGCAAGAGTTAACGCTGTTGAGAGTGATGACAAGTTGAGTTTGGTACTGAGAATTGATGAAGTCAAGACGCCGTTGAAGGTGGTGAAAGAGAGACTGTTGAAAGGTCAAGTGTTTCCTGGTTGTTCTCTCGATTGTGAAGACTGTATAAGTGTTGCGAATGGCTGCGAGAAATTGAAGATGGGTTTGCAAGAGTTGATTGATGAGGGGTCTCTGCAATTTAGCAAGATTAGTAATGAAAAGGCTGATGATGTGTCAACCATTACTATCTTCTACAATGAGGCTGACATGCCCGTTCGACAAGAGCCAGTTACTGTTTACACTCCTCAGATTAGTCCTGTGACTATAACTGTACCTGGGCCAATGCCGTATAATGATGATAGAGCCATTCCGTGGCATTATGGTTCCGATGTCTATGTGGCGGGACAGAAGATGGAAAGTAGACCTGTTGCTGACTTGACCATTGAAAATGTGGGAGGTGTTGGAGGTTTTACTCGAAGTGGCCGTTTATTTGCTCCCCCTGCACTGAGAAAGGATCCTGAGGCCGAAGCTTCGTCCAAAGACAAAGGAAAGCAGACTGCGAATGATGATTCAGATACTCTTGTGGCTGGGCAGGGGACATTTGAAAAGGAGGTAGAGGAGTTCATGAAGATCATCAAAAGGAGTGACTATAAGGTGGTTGATCAACTGAACCAGACGCCTTCAAAGATTTCTATCTTGTCACTGTTGATGTGCTCTCCCGCGCATAGAGAAGCTTTACTGAAAGTGCTTCAAATGGCCTATGTTCCTCAAGAAATCACTGTTAATCAACTCGAAGCTGTTGTTGGAAGTGTTAATGCCAGCCATGGTTTAGGCTTCACTGACCGAGACCTTACTTCGGAGGGAAGGAATCACAATAAAGCACTGCATATCACAATGGAATGCAAGGGCGCTGTGTTGTCTCATGTCCTTGTAGACACAGGCTCTTCTTTGAATGTGCTCCCGAAGAAGGCGTTGATGAAGCTTAACATTGATGGGGTTATCCTGACGCCGAGCGATCTGGTGGTTAAAGCTTTCGATGGTTCAAGAAGGTCAGTTTTCGGAGAGGTTGAGTTGCCTGTTAAGATAGGCTCTCAAGTCTTCAAGAGTGTCTTCTATGTTATGGATATCCAGCCTGCGTACAGTTGCTTGTTGGGCAGACCGTGGATACACGCAGCTGGAGCCGTCACTTCAACCCTGCACCAAAAGCTTAAATATGTGGTGGATGGCCAGGTCATCACAGTTTGCGGGGAAGAAGATATTTTCGTCAGCCACCTGTCGACGTTTAAATATGTGGAAATGGACGGAGAAATTCACGAGACTTTGTGCCAAGCTTTTGAGGCAGATGTCAGTATCTTGACTCCGGCGAAGAAAAACAACGAAGGCACGTCAATTCATTCCTACCGGGAAGCAAAAGAGGCCGTCCAATCAGGCAATGCCCAGGGCTGGGGCAAGCTACTGGAGGTGGAAAAGAAGGGTGATAAATTCGGCTTAGGGTATCAGCCTGGGGGGTCTACTCGGAGTGGTAAAGCTATCTCATTCACAAGTGCTGGGTCGATTGACCGCGATCAAATCTGTATGGCAAGCCAAGACGGGGATAGTGACAGAGACTGGGACAACAATTGGATCCGCCCGTGTGCACCCGGCGAGGAGCTAGGAAATTGGTCTGCTGAGGACATTGTTCAAGTCACCTGGCTCTCAAAGTAATTGTTTTGTTTCCTTTTATTAGCATACTGCATTGTCAAATCCAGCATTCTGCCCAAGATGTTCGGATCCATTGTACTGGGCCACCATGTTTTGTATTGCATCGTTATTTTTGCCATGAAATAAAAGGACATTTTCAGACAAATTGTGCTCTCTTTCTTTGTTTTTAAACTTTTTCACAAAAAAACAATATAAAAATGGCAATGTGTTTTTTCATTTTTTGCTTTGTGTTAGCGTCTCTTTTCAAAATAAGCAGATTCTGAATAAGCACATCATTTGTGCAGTATTGATCATCCGGATTCCACGGATAACGTTCCTGCTATGACTATGCATGACTTTGATAATCCAGTCTACCAAGCTGATGAAGGGGTTGAGGAAGATTGTGACCTACCTGAAGAGTTGGTCAGATTGTTGAAACAAGAGGAACGAGTTATTCAGCCTCATCAAGAAGAGATTGAGACCGTCAACCTTGGCAGTGAAGATGCAAAGAAAGAAATCAAGATAGGAGCCAATCTGCAGGCCGACGTCAAACAAGAGCTGATCAGTATGCTGAGAGAGTATGTAGATATCTTTGCTTGGTCATATCAAGATATGCCAGGGTTGGATACCGACATCGTGATGCATAAGCTACCCCTGAGAGAAGACTGTCCTCCTGTGAAGCAAAAGTTGAGAAGAACTCGCCCGGATATGGCGATGAAGATTAAAGAGGAGGTACAGAAACAGTGGGATGCCGGGTTCCTTGCCGTGACTAGTTATCCACCTTGGGTAGCTAACATCGTACCAGTGCCTAAAAAGGACGGCAAGGTCCGGATGTGCGTTGACTATCGAGATTTGAACAGAGCAAGCCCAAAGGATGATTTTCCGTTGCCACACATTGACGTGTTGGTCGACAGTACTGCTCAATTCTCAGTATTCTCCTTCATGGATGGATTCTCCGGTTATAATCAGATAAAAATGGCGCCGGAAGACATGGAGAAGACAACGTTCATTACCCCGTGGGGAACATTCTGCTATAAGGTCATGCCCTTCGGTCTGAAGAACGCAGGGGCAACTTATCAACGGGCAATGGTCACGTTGTTCCATGACATGATCCACAAGGAGATCGAATGTTATGTGGACGATATGATTGCAAAGTCCAAAGACGAAGAGGAGCATTTGGTTAATTTGAAGAAGTTGTTTGATAGATTGATCAAGTACAAGTTGAGGTTGAATCCGAACAAGTGCACTTTCGGAGTGCGTTCTGGAAAATTGCTGGGTTTCATTGTAAGTCAAAGAGGAATTGAGGTAGATCCTGCTAAAGTGAAAGCTATTCAAGATATGCCTGCACCAAAGACAGAAAAAGAAGTGCGCGGGTTCTTAGGTAGATTGAACTACATTTCTCGGTTCATATCTCACCTAACTGCCACGTGCGAACCGATATTCAAACTGCTAAGAAAAGAGCAAACAGTCAGGTGGAATGATGATTGCCAAAGAGCTTTCGATAAAATAAAGGAATATTTGCAGGAGCCTCCAATTCTGATGCCTCCAGTGGAGGGGAGACCGTTAATCATGTACTTGACCGTGCTAGAAGGGTCGATGGGGTGTGTGCTTGGCCAACATGACGAGTCTGGTCGAAAAGAGTACGCCATTTATTACCTTAGCAAAAAGTTTACCGACTGTGAATCCCGATACTCACTGCTCGAGAAAACTTGCTGCGCTTTGGTATGGGCTGCTCGCCGACTGAGGCAGTACATGTTGACCCATACTACACTTCTCATTTCCAAGATGGATCCTGTCAAGTACATCTTTGAGAAACCAGCATTGACCGGAAGGGTTGCTAGATGGCAGATGATTTTAACTGAATACGACATCCAGTACACTTCTCAGAAAGCCATCAAAGGAAGTGTATTGTCGGAATACCTTGCTCAGCAACCTCTTGAGGATGACTATCAGCCGATGAGATTTGATTTCCCTGATGAGGACATCATGTACCTCAGAACAAACGATTATGAGGAACCACTTCCGGAGGAGGGGCCTGACCCTGAATCCAAATGGAAGTTGATGTTTGATGGGGCTGTCAATATCAATGGTCGTGGAGTTGGTGCCGTACTCATTACTCCTGAAGGTGTTCATTTACCCTTCGCTGCCAAAATTACTTTTGGCTGCACCAACAATGAAGCGGAATACGAGGCGTGTATAATGGGAATAGAGGAGGCAATTGATCTTCGGATTAAGAACCTCGACATATTCGGAGATTCAGCCCTCGTCATTAACCAAATTACCGGCAAGTGGTATACACATCAAGAGCATCTAGTTCCGTACAGGGATTATGCTAGAAAACTGTTGACATTCTTCACGACAGTTGAGCTCAAATACATACCATGGGACGAAAATCAATTTGCCGATGCTTTGGCCACTCTCTCTTCGTCGATTAAAGTCCTATGTTGGAACTTTGTGCCCAGAATTGACATCTCCAGGCTTGACTCTCCGGCTTATGCTTTCTCTGTAGACGCCGTGTCTGACGAGAAACCTTGGTATTTTGATATCAAGTTGTTCCTGGAGAAGCAAGAATACCCAACAGGGGCATCTTCCAAAGACAAGAAGACCTTGAGACGACTTGCTGCTAGCTTCTTCTTGAACACAGACGGGGTTTTGTACAAGAGGAACTTCGACATGGTCTTGCTCAGATGCGTGGATAGACACGAAGCAAGCCTGTTGATGCAGGAAGTCCATGAAGGATCTTTTGGTACCCATGCAGGAGGGCATGCTATGGCAAAGAAACTGCTGAGATCAGGGTATTACTGGATGACAATGGATGCAGACTGTTGTTCATTCGCTCGAAAATGCCACAAGTGCCAAATATATGCAGATAAAGTGCATGTTCCTCCAAATCCGCTCAACGTCATGTCATCTCCTTGGCCTTTCTCTATGTGGGGCATTGACATGATCGGGAAGATTGAACCGACTGCTTCGAACGGTCATCGCTTCATCCTGGTCGCGATTGATTACTTTACCAAGTGGGTAGAAGCAGCGTCTTATGCCAATGTCACTCGTCAAGTAGTGGCAAGATTTCTGAAAAGAGATATCATATGCAGATATGGAGTACCCGAAAGGATAATTACTGATAATGGTTCTAATCTCAACAACAAGATGATGGCAGACTTATGTCGGGATTTCAAAATACAGCATCACAATTCTTCTCCTTACCGACCAAAGATGAATGGTGCGGTAGAGGCAGCTAACAAGAATATCAAGAAGATTGTGCAGAAAATGGTTGTCACCTACAAGGATTGGCATGAGATGTTACCGTTTGCTTTGCATGGGTACCGAACGTCGGTCAGGACGTCAACAGGGGCAACTCCCTTCTCTCTAGTGTATGGCATGGAAGCAGTCCTGCCTGTTGAAGTAGAGATTCCTTCACTGCGCGTGATGATGGATGTCAAGCTGGATGAGGCTGAATGGGTGCGTGCTCGTTACAATCAGCTATGTCTAATTGAGGAAAAGAGATTAGCGGCTATCTGTCATGGTCAGCTTTATCAGAGGAGAATGAAGCGGGCATTCGACCAACGAGTACGTACTCGAGAGTATCAAGTGGGAGAGCTTGTATTGAAGAGGATCGTTCCTCCAGGTTCAGATAACAGGGGCAAGTGGACCCCAAACTACGAAGGACCATTCATAGTGAAGAGAGTTTTCTCAGGAGGGGCACTGATGCTCACCACTATGGATGGAGAAGACTTCCCATCCCCTGTTAACTCGGACGCAGTTAAAAAATACTTCGCATAAAGAGACCCGCTGGACACAAAAACAGAATGTAAGTCCAGGCAAGAAAAGGGCATCCCGGCGAGCTAAAAACAGAATAAAAAGCTCGGGCAAAAATTAGGGAAAATAAACAAAAAAAATGTACACCCGCTGAGTTGAAAAGCCACATTGGACAGCTCAGGCAAAAAAGGGTATCCCGGTGGATTGAAAACCCAAGAGGGCGATCCACGCAAAATAAGGGAATAAGCGAACAACTGTGATCCAAGTTATCTGAACCACGTCATCGTTTCGTACGGTTTGACAATATCGGAAAGATAGGAAACAGTCCCCTTGTCTTCTCAGAAAGCCAAAGCAGAATGGAGAGTCTTGAAGACATGCAGGTCATAGCAGAAATGGAACTCCTTGGAATGCCATGTACATTGCCATTAGGATAGTTTCTTTTCTCAATTTTTATAGTGGCTACCTCTTTCCGGGTGGTTGCTTCCTGATGTAAATCTGTGCCTATTCAGAGGCCATTCAATAAAAATAATATTCAGTCAGAAAGCTGTGTGTGTTTATTTTTGTTTGCAAAATGTCCTGAATTTTTGGCAAAAATAGCATTGCATCTAAACATGGTGATAATCTTGAAAAGAAAACTGACATGCAGGGAAACTGTAACCCTCTTTGAGTGTCGGGTGATAATGGATGAGCAGATCATTCCATGCAAATCCTCGGGACACACGTGTGTTTTCTGTTGTTGCAGGTTGCAGGATGGCGTCACATCAAGCAATTTACTCTCCCCCAGTAGAGTATCTCCCCAAGCAGAGATTTTTCTTCTCCAGCAGGTAGCTGAAAGCCTGACTTGTCTAAATAGATATTTTCCTCCAACTAAGTCTTGGCAGCAGCCCAAGCAGGTTCTTCTTCCCAAGTGAAGTAGTAGTCCATTCTTCCCCAGTGAAGTATAGCCAGCAGGTGCTCGAAAGCCTGATGTCATCAGAGATGAAATTAACAGTATTTTATCATCAGCAAGAGTCCTTGCCTATCAGGTACCCGAAAGCTTGGTATCCCCTCAGAGTCTTGAATCATCGGATGCTCTCCCCAGTCAGAGTATTCGCCCAGGAAGCTTCCCCAGCTAAGTCTGAAGATGATTGGTTCCCACAGAGTTCATATTTGATTTTCACCTCCGTCCGTGAAATATTCCCCAGCAGATTTGCCCTATTGTTGGTTTATTTGATGATGCAGCCAGGTATTCATCACCTCAGTCGGAGTGGGTATCCAGACCTCTTGACTTTTTCTCCCCTGCAGAGTTGTATCTCTTGTTGCCGATCAGGCATTCGTTTGTTGCTCGTCTGCAATCTTCAACACTCGTATGTGTTATCCCTAAGCAAGTTTCCCCAGCGAGGACATATCACTGCTTTATGGCTGCTCGTCTGCATCTTTCAACACTCGTCTGTGTTAGCTCTGTGTTGTTGTTTGCTCGTCTGCAATTTTCGGCATTCGTCTGTGTTTTGAAGTGATTACCTTATTATTGCTCGTCTGCATCTTTCAACACTCGTCTGTGTTAGCTCTGTGTTGCTGTTTCCAGCATTCGTCTGTGCTTTGAAATGGTTACCTTGTTATTGCTCGTCTGCAATTTCCAGCATTCGTCTGTGTTTTGAAATGGCTACCTTGTTATTGCTCGTCTGCGATTTCCAGCACTCGTCTGTGTTTGGTTATGATAGTTGTTTTTGCTCGTCCGCAACTCCTCAACACTCGTCTGTGTTCTGAGATGATATTTGCTGTTGCTCGTCTGCAACCTTCCAACACTCGTCTGTGTTTGGTATTGGATCCTTCGCTGCACTCGTCTGTGCCTTGATATGTATTCTCTGTTGTTGCTCGTCTGCAACTGTCCAGCACTCGTCTGTGTGTGTTTGAAGCTCGTCTGCTTTTATCCCCCAGAAGTCGTTTGTGTTCTGAAGCTCGTCTGCTTTGCCTGGATACTCGTCTGTATCATCCTCAGCACTCGTCTGTGCTAGCTTGCACCTGAATGTGAAGATTTGCTGTTTACCCTGATATCGCTGTTGCTACTTCAAATGCTCGTCTGTGTTTGAACTTCTGGTATTCGTCTATACCAGTGGCTGATACTCGTCTGTATCATCGCCTGAAGCACTCGTCTGTGTTTCTCAGATCATCGTCCGATACTCGTCTGTATCTTTGACTATTGGCACTCGTTTGTGTTCTCTTGATGATCATCCAATACTCGTCTGTATTGAAGAGGTTTAAAATCCTGACAGTGGGAATTAAATGTCGAAATGGTTACCGGTCCTGGCGTAACAGGTAAATCCGAAGGAGGCTCGTCTGTCTCAAGCACCAATTATTATGGTTGCTGCACCTGGCGTAACAGGTTTGCTCAGAAGACTCGTCTGTCTTATGCCATATATCCGCGGATAATATATGAAGAAGGTTCGTCTACCTTGATTGCATGTCTATCCCACAGACCTATATGCATTCCCGGAGCCTGCGTGAGGGTTATCCGAAGAAGACTCGTCCGTCTTATTCCACTTATCTGCGTAAGGATTAGTGAAGGAGATTCGTCCATCTCAGGTTATTTTGAAGATCCTTAAGGGCTCGTCCGCTCTCTGCACCTGGCGTCACAGGTCATGCGAAGACTCGTCTGTCAGCATGATAGTATTCCAGATATCAGTTTCAGCTTGGAAGAAGCTCGTTTGCTTTTTCTCTCCTTCTTATCCCCAGAGCGTCATCTGGTTGGGTTTATTTCCCAGTGTTGCATTCTTCGTCAGAGTGCAAATTTCAGGTCTTCTTGGTATTCAATCACAGTTTATCTCGAATGTCTGATAGCCGTTGCTCTCATCCTTTTCAGATTAACAGTTGATTGAATAGGGGCAGCTGTAACACCCCAAATTTGCCCTCTTCTTGTTTAGCATCGTTATCATATCATAATCATCATGAGCATACCATATCCTTATCATTTAGCATAGAAAAATGAGGCATAACACTCGCATGTTCCAGCATAAGGCATATGATCGGTCGTCTGGGAAAATCTGAACCTGCAAGTCAAAATCAAGAGCATGGTGATCTGGCAAGAATCTCACAGGATCATTTTGCACAAGCCTGGTATCATGTTCAGAGCCCTAGAAAGAGAAGATGGATCAAAATTTGCTTGAAACGGTTGGTGCAGGTCTATTTTTGAAGGTTCCCACCAAAGGGAGGGAAATTCAAATTTTCCATGCGTTAACCGGTTAACGCATATGGTTAACCGGTTAACAGCTGCGAAATTTGAATTTCCAGCAGCAATTTCAGCATGTGTGTTTTGGTCCCATTTTCCAATTTTCTGATTTTTATTCATTTGAATTAAATTTGAATTTGAGAGAAGGATCTAGAGCATTTATCCAAGCCTCATTCCTACCCTAAATCCAAATCACTTTCTAAGCTAATGCCAAGCCATATTTTTGGATCCCAAACCAAAATTTTGGGCCCCAAACCTAAATCATATTTATTCCATTTCCTTCCAAACCAAAGGGGCTCCCACTCATTTTTCACTCTCATTTCTGAATTTTCATTCCTCTCACTCACAATTCTCTCACTTTTCTCTCCCAATTTTCCAAATCACTCAAAGTTCCTCTTTGAAGATCACACAACCTTGCCTTGAGGTGTGTAGATCTTGGAACTAAACCTCCTTTCATAGCTTCTTTGCATCTCTTTGCTGGTTTTATTGGAGATTCAGATCTGGTTTGAGATCTAGAAGTGCTTTTGGATCCAAAATTCTGCATCAAGAGCTTGTTCTTGCATTTATTTTGCATGGAGTGTGGAGCTTAGCATCGGATCTTCAAAGTTTTGCGCGAGATCTACTGTTTTCAGCTCAATCAACAATTACCAAAGCATACCTCAGCTTTGTAGGTTGGTTAATTTCAGATCTAGCTCTGTTTTTAGCTTATTTGCATGCTTGTGCCTTAGATCCACCATGTGTTTGTGTATTTGATTGTGTTGTTTGATTTGATTGGTTGATTTGTATCCGGATCCGAATGTTATTGTTCATGAGCTTAATGATATGGATTAATGTGAATTGATCTAATGTTTCCATGTGTGATTGATTGCTGGTCTGGTGCAAGCTTATTTGAATAAGCTGTTTTGAATTGCTGTTTTCTGCAGGATTTGTTGCTGTTTTATCAGTGTTAACCGGTTAACGTATATGGTTAACCGGTTAACGCACCTGTTTCATGCGTATTTTGTGCAGGTTTGAGCTGGTTAACCGGTTAACGCATGTGGTTAACCGGTTAACACTGAAGCAGAATGGCTTTTTAGTGTTGTTTTGAGCTTGTTTGATCCCTTTGCTTGTTCTAATTGCCTTGGATCATTGCATGATCATTAAGCATGATATTTTAGGGTGATTTGCTTGCTGGTTGATGTATGCTTTCATGTTTTCGACGCGTAAGTCGTGTATTTGCAATGCTTGGCATGTTGTTTGTTTCTTGTCTACAAGAACCTTTGAGCATGATTAATTCCATGATTGTGTTGGTCAATTTGCTGGATTTTTGCTAACATTTCAGGGGCTCATGGTAAGAGAAGTGTGGATGTTTATCCACATTTCAACTTTTCATCTTTCCTCTTTTGCTTTGTTTTTTTTTTCTTTGTGGTGTTTGATGTGCTTTGTGCCATCATGTGGTTCTCTTTCCCCTTTCTAGTTTCCTCTTCTCTTTTTCTATCTTCTTCCATCTTCATTAGGGTAGAAACCTCACTAACTCTTAGGACTTCCATGCATGTGAATACTTAGGATTATTTTAGTCCCCCTTTAGAATTTTTCCTTTGAGATCTTTTGGTTCTTCTTCTCTTCTCATCTCATAACTCTTAAAAAGAAAACGCTTTAATAAATGTGAAGTGATGCATTGATCCATAGCCTTATTCCATGAGGTATGCTTGTAGTCTTCCCATCTTGGGATAGTACATGTTTACCTTGTGATGCACAAGTCTGATCAAGGTATCTTCTTCATAAAGAAAAGCATAAAAAACACTTCTTCATGTAAATAACCAAAAAACACTTAATAATTAAGCAAGTTAGTGAGCCTAAGCCCTAATCTTTGGGTTCAAGTTTTGGGGATCTTCTCCTTACTTGAGTGTGCTTGTTCTATTATTCCATCTTGGAATGTAGCGACAAGTGCACATTCCATTGGTGAGAGTTTGAGTTCACTTCCTTGTGACACACTCATAAAAGCTTCTAAAAAACACAAAACAAACAATAAGCGTCTTTCCTTCGGGAATTCTTTTCTCATCTCCTTCGCTCCGTACGCGAACTTGCTCCTACTTGTCATTTTGCAAGACGGTTACGCACTCGTCGTCCGAGTCTGCAACACCTGAGCAATGGCATAGGCAGTTCAAGCCTTAATTCACAAGCAATTTCCTTTTAGTACCCCTAGTTAGGGGAACTACGGCGTCTCTGATCCTCATTATCCCGATGAGGTACGTAGGCAGCGGGGTAGGGCCCGTTCGAGCACAATCTTTATTTTCCCTACATTTTTCCTTTTGCTTTCTTATCCAGTTCCTTTCCAGTTCCAGTTTCTTTTCATTTTCATTTCTTTTGCTGCAGTTTTCATACCCTCACCTTTTGAAACAGTTTCTTTTACAAGCGTGGATCCCGTCGGGTACGGCGGACGATCTGGGTGCTAATACCTTCCCAGGTCGTAACCGACTCCCGAACTCAGTCTCTTTGGTTCGCAGGACCTGTGTCCTTCCTCTTTTTTTCTTCTGGTTTGTGCAGCATTACCATTCCCTTTCTTCGGGATAAAAATGCCTGGCTGGCGACTCTATTCTTCTTCCGCGCCACTTTCGCGTTTGTACCAGGATGGAAATCCCGGGAGCGACACTTATCTCTCATTCACACATATATAAGAAAAGGTATAATTAATAACCTCTCAACCGACTCACCTCTCATTTGTAACTTGTTTTACTTTTAAAAGAAAAAATGCTTTATTTTAAAAATAAAAATGCAGTTATCAAGGGTAATATGGGGAAAAAATAGTTCACTCCAAAAACTTGTATCCTCTTTATATATAATATAGATAAAGAGTTATAAATCATATTAATATCTATTTGCCATTTATTAATAATATTTGGTCACAGAAGATGAGAAACGAGGAATTTTTCATGTAATATCTCACTGCATTAGTTACTAAAACATTTAGTAAATATTAGAGTTTTTGTTGTTGTATTTAAGAACTTATTATTGTTTCATATATTCATGCAATTTCTCTCATTTATTATAATTTTATTAATAATATTAGTGGATGGCTAATGTATATAGTTAGACCAACTCCCATCTATACTTATCTATATCTATACTATATATCTATACTATATATAAAGATGATACAAAGTTTTTGAGTGAATTTTTTTCTTTCCAACATTACCCTTAAAAAAAACTACTTTTTTTTTAAATTGTCTATTTTTCTTCTTTTATTTGTCCATTGATTTTTTATTTTTTTATTATTTTTAAAAACAAGGAAGTTATTAAATTAGCAGTTGCGTGATTTTTATTTTTTTTATATTTTTTCTCTCCCAAACTTACCCTTATATAACTTCTTATGTTTAGAACTATTTAATTTATTTAATTATTTTTACTATGTAATTTTATCTATAACAATATATAAAGGTAAAACATTTTTTTTGGTATAGCCTATTTTCTTTCCTCTTTTGCCCTTCAAAACTACTTAGAAATTACACACAAAAAATTAACTACTCCCCCCCATTTTATATTTGAATATTATACCCAACTAAAAACAACTATTTATTTGGAAAAAAATGATTTTAACTTCCTATTAAAATCTAAAATAACTGACAATTTTTATTTTTATTTGCTTTCATACTTTGTAACTTCCACCGTCTTATATGAAATTCAAAATTTAAATGAGGAAGTTATCTTCTTACGTGCAGGATGGTGGCGGCAAGACATTTACATTTATAGATGAAAACACATATAAATAAGTGCAATAGTTTATTACAAAGAATCCATATTACATATTTCAAAACCACAATCATCTCTTATACTAACAAAAAAAATCGCAATCATCTCTCTAACTTTAATACTCAACAATTTCTTTAAGAAAAACCTACATTATACACACTTGAAATACAAAGATATTTCAAAGCCACAATCGTCTCTCTAACTCTAATACTCAATAATTTCTTTAAGAAAAAATTGCACTATACAACACTTGGAATGCAAAGTTAATGTTTATAATTTAAAACTGGAGAAGTAGTGAAATTGAATATGAGTGAATCAATGAAGAAAGACAAGGGAATGTCATTACCAATGCAACACAAATGGTAGACCCCTCTCCTATTAGTTCTCTCTTTTCATCTCTTTTCAAATATGTAGAAAATTTGTAAGAAGTTGATTTTTAATTTCCCAATATAGTTTATGTTCATGTAATTTTGTATTATATCTGTATAGAAAAAAATTGTTGCAAAAACAGTAGATCTACTAAGAGAAAATAAAGAAAATGAAGAAATATGAAGAATATTACTCAGTTGTAACAAGGTTGAATTAACAAATGTCCACTGTTACGAATATCTTAAAACATATATACATATATTGATTCAATCCAATTCATTATGCTCTCAATCATATATGTAGAGGGTTTCTTCATTTTCTCTTACTAGATCTATTTCTATAGTTCATATTTTCCTTCTTTTTTTTATCATCTTCATCTTCTTATTTAATTTTTTTGTTCTAACTTCTAAATATATTGATGAGATTTTATTTTTTAAAATTATTGTAACTATTTTTAATTATTTAACTCTTTATATTTTTTGTTTTTAATTTGGAAACATGTGGTTTCAGAAGAAGTTGGTGAAACAAAAGTAGGTACTACTGAAAGATCAGTAAAAATACAAAAAATAAATAAAATAGAACAATTGTTGCTTAAGGTATATATTTAATGTATACATGCAACAACATTTTTTTCTATCCAAATAAATTTAATTTGATTTACATTATAAACTTCCACTTATTTACAAATATTCACATTGTCTCACTATTTGTTTAAGGAAGATTTAGGTAACTTCATAAAAAATATGAATAATTTATTCAATTGATATATATCTAATCAAATAATGACGTATGTATCTATAACAATATATAAAGATAAAACATACTTTTAGTTTAACTTTTTTTACTTCCTATTTTACCCTTAATAATTGTTTTTATTTGATTAAATTTTTGTATGGTTAGTGAGTTATTATTTATGGCAGTTTTTAAACATCTCCTACATAATTTCTTAAAATCCTATATAGTTTCTAAATCGACAAACCTCATATCCCCATTTTATATTACACCCAACAAGAAGCAAAAAAGAGTGATATAGAAAAAGAATAAAAAATAGTTGAGAAGCAATTGGAATTGGAAGAAAGAAATCAAAAGAAAAAAATGATAATGGTAATTTAATTCCCATCTTTTCTGTAATGTTTTGGGTTGATTATCAAATAATAATGATTGAAAATAATTAAATTTTGATAGGGGAATTGAATATTTAAATCAAGATTAAAATAAAAAACCAAAATTACAATTTTCTTTTTTACAATTTTACACAATTGAACAGTTAGATAATAGAGGTGTGTGGATGCCGAAAAAATTGGGGCGACGACAACCAGGATTTTTTTTCCTTTATTTGCTATTGTTTCCTTTGTTTTTATCTTTTTTTATTGCTTTAACTTTATAATTTTTCTGTTATACTTTATTCTAGATTTTTTGTTATCCTTTTTATTAATGGTTTTTTTATACAATATTGGATTGATTTCTTAATATAAAAGGATGGTGAGGATTATTTTTAAACCATTGAAATAGGAGGTTCATTAACAACATTAAAATGATACAGAAAGATTTATGTGTAGGGAAGTGAAGGAGAAAATATTATTAGTGTAGTCTATTTTTTTTGTATTAAGATTTGAAAAATGGAGAAATAAGTTTCATTTTCGGAAAGTCATGAGCAAATAATTCTATTAAGTAAAATTAA
The DNA here is from genome assembly GCA_963966055.1 of Lathyrus aphaca. Lineage (NCBI taxonomy): Eukaryota > Viridiplantae > Streptophyta > Magnoliopsida > Fabales > Fabaceae > Lathyrus > Lathyrus aphaca. The sequence goes on along the minus strand of OZ014522.1, from coordinate 524,542,790 downwards.
GAGATATATTACACAAATAATATATTTCAAATGATTTTACATCAAATTACTACACATTTTAAACAAAATTTACTACATATCACATGTTTCATCATATAAATAGTTTATGTTAAAATCAAATTTATAAAAATTGACACTGTTAATATTTTCACATATTTTTCTATTTTAATATTGGTCAAATCAATAGAAAAAATGTTATTGCCAAGTACATGTTCCAATGATCTATATTTATATTTACTTGAATATAGCAATCTTGCTAATTACATAGTACCATTTTTTTAAAAAATTTCTGAATTAATATCATTAGTCTCATCATATAAATAATTAATGTTAAAATCAAACTTATACAAGTTGACACTGTTAATATTTTCATGCGGTGCACCTTAAAAAATGGACAAACGCGTGCCCGTTTGAACGCTAGTATGTGTAAATGAGATATAAGATATAAGATATAAGATATAAGAGAGTAAAATTTATGGGAGAAAGTAACATAACAGATGTCGATGGAATCAAAAAAGAGAAGAGATCTGGTTATATTCATCTTCCTGCCTATAGAAATTCTTCTATTTATATTTGTTCTCACTCTCTCAATTTCTTATCTCAATATATTCTTTTATCACATGTTCTTTTCTATTTATTTGATATTTATTTTTATTATTTCCATTGATAGTAAAGAGGTTTTAAGAAATATATATAAAAGTTATGGATAAAGAGAAAAGTTATTTTTATACATTAAAGTCATGTATTGTTGAACCACAATATCAATTAATTCCCAACCAATAATATTATATGATCTTCATCTTGCTCCTACAATATCTTATCATGGATAAAAACTTATATTTCGTCCTATTTTTAAACTATAGAATGACCATAAGGTAAAATTACAAATAAATTAGGAAGATGATGACTTTATCAGTGCAAAGATTGAACATAGGAAGATGATGGATTTATCAGAGCAAAATTGAACATGCCAGCAAACGGCATCTTTTCAAGATGAATTATCACATTATCATTATAAAATTTTGACGTTGAAAGAAACTACTTTAGTGCTGATGTTGTACACTTTAATGATACATAATTGATTCATTTAGCATAGTCTATAACATGTACTTTAATCTATAATTAAAATAGATCAACTATTTTATTTGTCTGTTATATTTTATTGCTCTAATATTTTTATTTTATAGAAAATAGAGTCATCATACATTTATTATGAGATAAACCATTTTGTATTAATGAATTATTCAATAATTTCTATTTTATTCAATGAGGGTGATACAATAGAAATGAAACTTTTATCAAACTATAAAATAAAATAGTAAAATGGGGAGAGGAAAATAGGTATGTTCAATATTTTGAGGTTCAACATGATTTATTCAATGAGTCTTTTTCATTTTTATTTTAATCTTTAAAATATAATTTAATTAATTCTAAAAAATACTAATAATGAGTGCAGTTTTTTTTCAAGAAAATGGTAGTTTTCTTTTTTTAAATGGATATAACTACATACAAAAGTTAATTGCATTATACAAGTATAAATTAATGGCACCTGGATAAAACAAAATCATATAAAAAATTCTTCATGTTTATTTTTTTATTAAATATTTTGTTCTCTCTCATTTTCCTTGAAAGATCACTAAACTCATATTGAAGCATTCATGGCTGAAATTGTTAATGCTACTTTTAAAATTGAGAAAAATTACACCTCAATGAATGGGTATGTCAATTATACTCATTTCTATATATTATTTTCTTTTAATATTATGTCTGTGTCAAAGAATTGTATTAGATCAAAATTCTCCTTTACAATTCACTAAAATCCCACTTGATCACTTGAACTTTTAAAATAGCAATTGTACTTGATGTCTAACTTTAACTCTTTTTAAATTACGTAATATGGTTTAATTTAAATTGCAGTATGCTTCAAGTTAAATTGCCATTGGTTCAATTATGTAACATTTTTCCAAATTGAAAGAAATTATTTCACTTTTCCCTAAATTGAAATTGCATTTTGTCAATTAAACGTAATATTTTGTTCAATTAAATTCTTTCCATATTGAACATAATTTGTTGTAGTCCAACAATTATCACTGTGTGTAACTGTTTGGGCCGATCATAATACATATCCATCGACCGACCACCCCAAAGGGAGTCATAATTCATTCAGATGGTTCGTAGCGCATAGAAATTATCCTATGAAAGAATACAAGTGATCCCTGGCAAAGATACATCCAACCGCTCTCCAGATTTCACGCATTAAAAATAGTGCGTTGTTATAACCGCTCCCCTTATAAATAGCACACATGTCAATTTTTGTACACATTTTCAAATTCAAAATTCATTCATTCTTTTCCCACACATACTGACTTGAGTGTTGAAGTGATAACCTTACAAATTAATACATCCTCCTTCGTATCAAGCTCAGATTCACCATATAGTTCATCACGATCACTAATTTTCCGATTAATTCTGACTCCACTGCCAAATAATTTTTGAAGTTTTAGTCCTTAAATTTTAAGGTCTTAAAAGTTAGACTCTAATTTTTAAAAGTCATGTATAGTCCTATATCATGTTTCATTATTGTAAAATATCTTAAATACATTCGTAAAAATAAAATATCTAAAAAATATTAATATTATTCTTGATTTCGTTAGTTTTATATTTTATTTGTATAATCTTTGACTAACTATTGTCTTTTTTATATTGAATTTGTAGGAATACGTCATGCTAAAACTATTGTCTTTTTTATAGCAATTCTGCTAATTATATAGTACAATTTTTTTCTTAATTTATGAATTAATATCATTAGTCTCATCATATAAATCATTAAGATTAAAATCAAACTTATAAAAGTTGATACTATTAATATTTTCACGTGATGCACCTTAAAAAAGCAGACAAACGGGCACGGGAGTGCCCGTTTGAACGCTAATAATAATAATAATAATAATAATAATAATAATAATAATAATAATAAAAATAATAATAATAATAATAATAAAGACTTCATGTTGAATGTTGATTTATAGTAAAAAAGATTTTACATAAGAAAAACAAGACTTTATTTTAGAAAACAAAGACTTAATTAAAAATTAAGCAATAAAAGAGGAATGTGTTTTCTTAAAAGAGTTTTATTTTAAAAAACATTGGTCTATTAGTCTAAAAATGTTGGGTTAAAATAAATGTACAACACTATGATTTAGTATACTATATGTATATTTAAGAAAAAGATTAAAAATTTGGAGGGGTGCCATTGCACCCTCCTGCTCACTGATAGTTCCGCCATTGGATCCATTACTATCGATTGCGAGAATTTTAATTAAATTTATTTTATAATCTGAGTGCATGCATTTCAACTTCGTTACGAAACTAAGTGATTCGCGGGTATCGATTGTAGTTTGAAAGGATGTGTCAATACCAGAGCTTTGATTTTTAAACAACCTATTTGGACGATGCGAAAGTCGACAGATATATTTGAGAAAATATATAGCTAGGCAATAATAATGACTCGTCCAATGATAATCTGGATGATGTGAAAGCCCACATATTATTTGTCACTGATAGGGGCATTGCGTAGACAAAAGAATGCAGTGCCCAATTTTATCTATTTTCTATAATTTATGCAAAATACTCGCAATAGATGTGACAATGATCATATGATTGTGTTAGAAGCATGAACTATAACCCCATGTCCTTTTTACCTTAATTTGGTACTTAAGTGATTTTTTCGCTATTTCTATTTAATTTCCTTTTCATTCAAGTTGTTTACTAAAAATTATCTTTTTTATTTGTCTAGATATACATCCATTGGATAAGGTTAGGTACTTAGACCATTGGTCTCTATAGTTTGATATCTATTTTATTACTTTGAAATAGTCGTGCACTTGCGGTTGCATCAAATTTTTGGCGTCGTTGTCGGCTTCATCAAATTTTTGACCCGTCGATTGTGGATAATAATTTTGAACTAAAATCTTCCTTGATCGGTATGGTGCAATAAAACCAATTTTCCAGTTTACCTACGAAAAATCCTAACCTTCATCTTTCTACTTTTGTTGACAATTGTGGTACCGTTAAGGAAAATGGTGTTGATCAAAATGCCATCTTCCTTTGTCTATTTTACTTTTCTTTAAGAGACCGAGTGCAAGTTTAGCTCCAATCCTTTCCCACCAATTCCATTACTTCATGGACCCAATTGAAAGCGGTCTTTCTAGCGTGGCACATTATGCTAAGTAAAACGAACCAAGTTAGTAATGAGATCAACAACTTTAGGAAATAAGGAGAGTCCTTGTTTGACACTTGGGAGCGTTATTAAGATTTTCTAACACTTTTCATTTTCCATGGGCTTGAGAATTGGATGATTATCCTTACCTTTTACAATAGTCTCCTTTACTCCACAAGGATGACCTTAGATGCAGCTTATAACAAAGCCCTAATGAGTAATCCTCAAGATACAACCTATAATTTGATATAAGAAATGGCCAAAAACCACCACTCACGGGGAAGTGTGCGACAAAGTGACATTAAGTCTAATCTAAAAATCGATGGTATATATGAGGTTAGTATGTTTGATCACATGAAGGCCAACGTGGATGCTATTTACCAAAATATAGATAGCCTAAGCATTGCACCTTTCAGACATACTATTCCAGCCCCTAAGGCTTCGGTTGCCCCCGCTGAAGGTGTGAAATGTATACAAGGAGGGAGATTGAATTGTATTTCGCTTTTATTTAAATTAACTTCTAATCAGAGTTTCATAATTAGAACTGATGTTTAGATTCTATTTAGTTCATCTAGAAGTGGATACAAAACAAAAGTAAAGTAAAGGCTAAATTACTTACAGGGTCCTTTAAGTTATTTAATTGTAACAATGTGGTCCTTTATATTTTTTTTTTGCTACAAGTAGGTCCTTTAAGTTATTTTAAAATATCAAGTTAGTCCCTTAAGTTTTTTTTTGGTAACGCTTTGGTCCATTTTTTTAAAATTCCGCTAAAATAAATTGCAAAATCATATACCATTTAAATTGGTTTTTCGCGTTGATCATGAATATGTAATTAGTTTTGCATTTGATTGTGTATTTTGGTCGGATCGGCGATTTTTTCATTATGTATTTCGTCCATTTTTACCTGGTTCTCATGAATGGTAACTTTTTAAATAAATTTGATTGCATATTCGTGATCAGTGCAAAAAAAAACCAATTCAAATGGTATATGAGTTTACAATTTATTTTAACGGAAGTTTTAAAAAAGGGACCAAAGCGTGACAAAAAAAACTTAAGGGATTAACTTGATATTTTAAAATAACTTAAAGGACCTACTTGTAGCAAAAAAATATAAAGGACTATATTGTTACAATTAAATAACTTAAAGGACCCTGTAAGTAATTTATCCTAAAGTAAATAATCAACATAATACACTTAAGATTTATCATGGTTGATCCCTTAACTGAGAGTAGTCCAATCCCATTTGCTTCACAAGAGTTTTTCATGTAATCATACAGATTATAATCTCTTGTGCTTCTGCACGGGTCATTTACGATTTCTCAGACCCATAGTCTGAGATTTTCCCTTACTTAGAGCACATGTCTAAGACTTACCTTTTGCTCAAGCCCTCTTATTCAAGATCCTCTGGCTAAGACTTACCTTTTCTTAAAGAATATGTCTATTCATAGACTACATGTCCATGGCTAACTATTCATCCTTTGACTGAGCCATCTGCTCCAAAGGTCATCCAGACTGAGACTTAACATGCTCAGGCCTCACCCGAGACTTCACGCTCTCACCCCTCAGGTGGAGTCTTTCCTTGCTCAATTATTCTGGCTAAATAAGACTTTTGCAACTCAAGCACTTAATAAATGAGACTTACGTGGCTTAAGCATCTTTGATGAAGACTTATTGCTTGAATCCCAACGAGACAAGACTTTTGCTCAAGCAAAGAGCAAGATACTTAATCTAAACTACTGAAGGCTCAGTAGAATAGAGAATAAGGTGTACATGATACAAGTATATGAGGTACTGGAAATCACCATAACAAAGACCTAAAGCTCTTAAGATTTCTAAGATATTCAATGGTAAGACATCTTAAGGCTTTTACAATTACAACTACCTACAGAAATTCTGCATATTACAATAAGTTGATAATTACTTGATCATGTTACTCCTTCATGTCTAGAAACCTTATCGAAAATCCAAGTTTTGAATCTTTATTATATTTATAGCAATTTGAAGAAACTAGTCTTTGAGAAGATAACTTGACCAAGTGACTTTACTTTTCCTCCATAGTACAAGAGTCATTGAAGATGAATACTTAGTAGAGTTTGAATCCAATGGGTAACACGTTTAACCTTTAAATCTTCAAGAGGATCTGTACTGAAAGAGTCATTAAGAGCATTCATCCATAGAACATTTCAGCTTTTAATGAGCCTTGCAAAGAGTAGACTATAGCTGACATGTTGATAAGATAATACAACTCGTTTTACAATAATACGAATAACCAAAGCTTTACCACCAACTTTGAATGGTACCAGAAGCTAATATACAATAACCAAGTGTAGTAACTCATTTGAATGTTGGGGTCTTTAGTTCAGAGTCTACGTTCAACCACACTAGTAAATGCTATTTTGATTCTGCCACTAGAAGCTAGCAATGAAACAACTCCCAAGTGTGTCCATGTAGAACACATTCCACTTATTTATGTACAATGATGTAGAACCTGCAATAAATAAAACACAAATAAAATAAATCATTGTTATTTCAATACTTTGTTATCCTCAAAACTAAAGAGAATTAAGTTAAGAACAAATCTTGTTCTAACAATCTCCCCGTTTTTTATGATGACAAACACAAGTATTTAAAGGACAATGTTGGGCATTTAATTTTCTCTACAACAACAGGGTATGAGTTTTGTAAACTCCCCCTGAGTTTGATAGTTCATAGTTGAGTTTTTCTGACTCTAATATTAAGAACTACTTTTCAAGAAAAAGGGTATGAGGTTTATAAGCTTCCCTTGAGTCAAACAATTCCAAGGTTGAGCTTTTTAAGCTTCCCCTTAGTTCCATATTTAAGAAAACTCAAATAAGTACATTTTAACTTCCTTTGGCAACAACAAAATACATGGTTTGTAAGATTCTTATGAGTCTCATAGGATAAGATAGAGATTTTCAAGTTCTTACTTATCACTATGTACAGGAGAGTTAAAATATGTTGCCCATTTTAACCTTCTTTAGCAACACCAGAATATGAGGTTTGTAAGCTCCTTCTGGGTCTGATAAGTCAAGTCAAATGTTTGTAAGATCAATCTTAGACTTATGTACAATAAAATTAAAATTATATGCCCGAGCATGTGATCACCAACAAAACAAAATAATACAAGAAAAGGAATGACCAATATGTATAACAGAATGTGTATTCAAAGGGTTCAATTTCTACTTTAATACTTACTATTTTCTCCCCCTTTTGTCACATCAAAAATACTAAAAAAGAAAGAAGAAAATAACAGAAAATAAAAGAAGAAAAAGAAAAGGAAAAAAATCAAATCACCCAATGAATGCAATTCAAATCATCATTACTAGATCAGATTCCAAATAGGAAGACTAATAAAGTAATAAGAGTAATTGTTGTTTCTACAATGCACACATTCAAACCGTAGTGGTTGTTACACTTCCAAGAATCAAGCAAGGATTAATGACCATCTCTTAGTATTCACAGAAGCCATTATAAATAGCCAACCTCAAAATCACTTTTCATCAACAATATCTTTTAGACATGGAATCCTCAACTCAGAGTCGTATCTCCTCTGTGATAACAGAAGGGACATGGAATCCTTAATGATAAAAATCACTTTTCATTAACAATATCTTTTAGACATGCAAGTATATATAGTAATTAACCTTTAAGAGTTTTTGAACAAACATTAATTAAATGAAACGACTCAGAACTGATTGTTAAAAACTGATCAAACATAAACTCGTAGTTATTAAAAGAATCTTAAATAGGTCAGACTATTAGATACAATATCCAAGAGTGATAATTAATGTACTGATAATATTTGACCAATAATTAAATAATTTTAAACTCGGAACAGTGTATTCAACATGTCTATAAAAAAAACTCAAGTAAGCTTTCTTTCACCATCACTTAATCCTTAAAACACCAATATGTATAACCAAAACCAGATTTGGGTTCCAAAGAGAGATTTCAGAAAAGCAACAATATTGAATGCAACAACTCAATCAAACAAAGGCAAAGCATCATCTAAAGAATCCTCAAATAAGCAGACAACTTCAGAAGCACTCTCCTCTTCAACATCCTATATGAAGACACACAGAAGAAATAGATCTTTTTGGTCCAGACGTAGACAACAACTGAGGAAAGAGGATTTGGAGTTTGATATGGAAGAATGGCAAGATTTCTTATATAATCTTGATATGTCAGATGATCCTAGGGAGTTCCTTAGGAAAAATCCAACAAAGTAGAGAATATAATATTTCTTGTAATCTTCCTTTCAAGTTAATGAAAAGAGTGCATTCAATGAGTTTTTTTCTCCTATTTCTTTAAGAAAATTCTTTTGAATAACACATAATGAATATTCAATAGTTAAAAACTGAACACAAGCATGAACTAACAAATAATTAATATAAGAATCTTTACTCATTAATTTCAACAAAGACACAAAGCATGACTAAACAAAATACTAGCATCAAAATATTTCATATATAACTTCAAACTTGGCTCTCCAAATCTTGGATGAACTAGCCTCAGAACTTATGTTAACCCCCTGATGAACAAGTAATTCAGAAATCACTAGTCCATAAGCAATGGAGAAAGTCTTCCCCTCTTGAAAGGAAGAAAGAGACTTCTTCATATGATCAAAGATAACTTGAGGTAAATCAATCTTCAAATCTGAATTGAGAAGAAGAAGTTGATCTTGTTCTATAGGGTCCACTAGGTCTAGATCTTTATCCTTAAGAAGTAAGTCTGAGTTCATAATTTGACACCAAACAACAACTTAAGGAAGAATATTTTGAGACCTCTGATGCTTTTAAGGATCTACAAAGATATGGAAAGTAGGATGATAGTAGTCCCAAACAAGAGTTCCTGGAATTTCACCAATCTCTTCACAATTGATTACATTAGCAATCGCTTTAGAAGATACTTTAATAGAAACACCAGTTTCTCTAGACATAATAACACACTTTGAATTAAGCTATATAATGGAAGCATTAATCCAAAACTCTTTGACAAGAATTGGATAAGTGAAACCACAAAGTATCTCAAAGTAGCCATCTCATCCCAATTCAGATACAGTTCTCCAGAAGTTGAAACCAATCTTAAGTAACTCATCAAAATCCATAAATTTTTCATTGATGATAACCAACTGATTCAAATGAGAATTAGTTAAGGTACTCATCTCAGGTTTGGTTAGTTCATCACACAACCAAGAATAAGGAAAAGAAAAGGAAAATAAAAAGAAGATAATGAGAAGAAAACAAAGAACTGAACAAGAATATTAAAAGAATAAGAATCATGTAAGAAAAGAACACATTGATGTTTCACAAATTAGGGAATAGTAATAGCAACTATTAAAGAAGAGAACATCAGTACCCAAGGGTTCTTATCCAACAAATAAATTAATTCCACAAGATAACTTTTATCTCTATGAAAAATTAAGTACAACAAAGATTTACAAGGAATATTTTAATTAAACTATTATATCAGAAATAAGGAATCTTCTTCAGAATCTTAGAACCTAACAACATTCTGAACCAATCAACTATCAGAGTCTAGATTGTTTAGACTTAGACAAAGATATCATATGTCAATCATATGTCTCTAAGATTCTATTCCGACAGAACTAGCACTTCATCTTGAAACAAGAGTCATAAGTGATAGGTGAATATTGAATTGTCTTCAAAACTTCTGACAGACAACAATATTAACACACATAGTGAGAAAACTATTTCCATAAATATGATCATCATCTGGTTTGATAAAACATTCACAATAGACAAATAAAATAGAGTTTCTTCTTAAAGATTTATGAAGTTCTTCTTCCCAAAAGAACTTCTCTAGGAATTTAATAGAAACTTTGTATTTGTTTCCATGCAAATGCTTTATTGAATCAAAACACAATACCAGAAAAGAACAAGCATACACTTATTTTTTCATTGGCCAAACTTGGATAAAGATTCAGACTTGACCAATAGAGTTTGAATATTGTTTTAAGTGGATTTTGGTTCAATGGCTATATAACCACTGATTCCACTACCCTCACCAAACTCAGCACCACCAATACTTGAATTTGGGTTATTGTTCTTCTTCCAACAAAAGTTGTAAACAACCTTAAGGAAGATGTCTCTGCTTCTTTCTTTACCATCTGTAACAAAAACATTGTGATACTTATATTTCTATAACACCACACATATATGTACAAACAAACTCTTCCTTTCCTTATGCCTTAGTCTAATAGCAACATCACAAATCACTTTAGAGTATGAGTCTAGAATAAGAAGTGATGTGAACAAAATCTTGTTGTAAGCAAAGCTACTAATCTCATTGTCTAAGATCGAATATTTTGATTGTGAAATTATTAAAAAACTCAAGACCAAATAGTGTTAGCTATCAAACTTTGTCACCAAGAAAATCAAAGTAATGTATCGGTACAGGTGACCGAAAATCAAAGAGATGTTGGAGACTTCTCATAGAAATTTATTTTACAATAGATTCCATGATGATCCTCAGTCAAGAAGAAAATGGAGTCTCTTAAGATATCATATTGAAGAGCAAAATCCATATTATCAAGTATCTCAAAGTAAGATAGGTTTGACACCATCTTATACCTTTCAATACATGATATTTATTTCAGAATACAAATACTTCTCTACATTTGTATCCTGCATTAATATCAGCTTCAAAGACTTGGTCAATGAAGAGTGTCTAACATTAGGTCATGGTAGTTTATTTTCTTATTCTCTGATTTTCAATCAGTTTGAAATGCAAGTATTTCAAAAGCTCTTGAGTTAACTTATCAATCAACATAAGGCACAATCCATTCAACTAGTGAGGAAGTTCTTCTGATAAGAGACATAAGTTCCTTATCATTAGTCCTTCCAAGGAACTAAGGTTTATAGAAGAGATGATATGTTGAATAGACTTTCATCATCTAGCTTCATTTCTTTTCTTTGAAGACTTCAAGACAAACCATCAGATCACATTAAATCCAAGCATTAAAATAATTAAAGTATTATTACTTTCGATTTGAGTCAGAAAGTATCTTCTCAGAATTTTCTTGAAGAGACTAGATGAAGTGTAACTGTTCAAGCTTCCAGAAACTGATCTCATCAAATCTGATCACAAGATTTCAAAGATATTCCAAGCATCATACATATCAATGATGTTGATATTCTTATAAGTGAGATAGAGCACCTACTAGAATGCAACTACTATCTTCAGAAGATATTCAATAAGTATCTTATGAGTTGATGAAAGAGATTTTCAAAATTGATCCTCTCAATCATCATCAACTTCTATAGTAAACCTTTTGCAAGGATATTCTATAGACCTTCAGCAACCCTTTATCATGACTGTAATACCTCAAAATTTGCCCTCTCATTTTCATGCCATTTAGCATATCCTTTCATACATTGCATTGCATTTAGATCACAATTGCATCATAAACATACATGAACATACATCTCCATTTGAGCTTTCACAGGTTGCGACTGGCCTTTATTTCTTCATGCGGCACGTGCACAATAATCTCAGAAGAAGCCAAAAGTTCTCGGTTGATTCAAAGGAGTTTAAGCAGAATATCAGTTTTATGGTGCAGTTTGCAAAAGTTGTAACTTATGCTCGGAAACTCATTTTGGCTTGAAACTCAATAGTTTAGACCGTTTCATTATTCTCTACAACTTTTGTGTTCGACTCAGAGGCCAATTCATCAAGGAAAATGGCGGGATTTATTTGTTTCTGAAATTTCGGTTTCGCCGATTAACTGTGCTAGCGGTATTCAAGAGTTTGTAACTTCTTATTGGGTCAACATGTCTGAGAGATTCATATTCCAAAAGTTCCGTCTTGATATCCTTTCCAACTTTTGGGTTTTGGCCGAGAACTAATTCTTTGAAGAAGATCTCAGAATGTGCGAGTCTTTAGAGTCGACATAGTGAAAAACAGTGCTGAACCGGTGAGTTTTGAACACTAAAAAATTCATAACTCTTGGATCGTTTATCAAATTGATGTCGTTTCGGTGCCTAAAAATCCTTTTAGATGTTATCTTCATTATGTGAATTCAGTTTTGGTTCGGTCCAAGCGGAAGGATCTCGAAAATGCGAATTACCAATAAGGTTCTTTGATGCACTACATTGTCTGTCAGATTTTGTAAAATTCATAACTCGGTCAATTTTCATCGGATTGCACCCGTTCTTGAAGCGTTGGTTCAAAAATTTTATCCTCTTCAAGTTCAAAGACAAATGCGAGTTTGAACGGTGCTCCAAAGATTATCGTTTTGGTTTATTTCACAAAACCGAAGTGCTGAACCGAAGAAAAAGGCTGAAAGTGGTTTCACGAGAAAATTCATATCTCCCTCGTCGTTTGTCCGGTTGAGCTTAGATTTTAACACCAGGTCACTGACTCATAAATCTACAACTTTGCTGACAAAGTCGAGTCGAGATTATGCTCCGAAGAGGTTGACCTCGTCACATTTTCGAGTAGCGGACACCAAATAAGCCGAAAAAACAACTTATTCAGTGACGTCTTGCAGCTTAAACGTATCGATCGCACTCGATTTTGATCGTATGACGTTCGTTATTTTTGCATTGCAACCGTGATTCAGAGGCGGACGATGTTGTGGAAGGTTCAGAGTCGAAATTTCTTGCCGAAGATATTGTTATTTTCACTTAAGCCGAAATTCTACCTTTTGCCTTTCATTTTACACTCCACTATATATTCTTTTGACCCACAATTTGTCTCATAACTTCAATCATAATTTACAAACACCAAAAAACTCTCACAAACTCTCTCTAAAGGATCAAAGTTCATTCTCTCAATTCTTTCTCAAGAACACAACAACAACTTCATCAAGAACTCAAGAACACAACAATTCCGATCAAGCTTCCGGTAGCCGAGCCGCCACGAACCACCACCTCCGGTCAACTTCACCACCGTAAGACCACCATCTTCCGCCACCGGCAGCCGCGCGGCCTCTCCTCCTCTCCTCCGTTCATGATCGCGTCTCACTTCCTTCGGATTCGCAATTTCTTCGTCGATTCTTCATTCGGTAAGCTTCTTAAACTTTAATTCATGAATAATTGTTGAATTGTTTCTTGAATTGAATTTTGAAGTTGAATTAATCTTGTGGAGATTATGTGCATTGATTCATGATTTGATTATTGATTGATTCTTGATTAATTTATCCTAATAATTGTTGTGGTGCATGATTGAAAAGGCTTGGTAAAGTTGACATAGAATAATCGGTGAATGTTAGGTGTTTGACAAAATTCCTAAGAGAGCTAATTATTATAACTTGATATTGATTGAAGTGCTTGACTTTTAAATTCATGCTTGTTTCAATGTGCAAATTTGAAATAGGATAGGTTGAGGCTTAATTGTTGATGTTGTTCATGTGTCGCGTGTCGAGAATATGTTTTGGTCATAACTTCCTAACCGTAGCGCGTTTTCGCGAATGTGAATAGTGTAAATTGACTTTGTTGATTATTCCGGAGCCATTGGTGAACTTTTTAGTCGATTTCGGACAATTTTTTTCCGACTATTTCACTACTGCCAGCCGACGAAATTGGCCAAAAAGTATCACTTCCGAGCGAAATTTTCAAAATCCGATTGCATATTTGAATCCGTTGGCACGTTTGCAAGTTACCATGCGATTTTCGTTCAATTCCGAGTCGGTGATTTTTGACGCGTTTTTTCGTTTTAAGGCTTTTTAAGTTCGGTTTGGTGCGATTTTGATGCATTGATCTTGTTTTGACTTGTATATATGTTTGTTGATCATTTGCCATTCATTGCATGTAAATTTGTTTGATTCCGGTTTGAGTTTGCATGTTGTTTATGTTAGAGCATAAGTGCTGCCCCGTTTTGAAACGTAAATTTCAATGCATGTCCATGACTCGTATATTCATATTTCTACTTGATTTGGAGTTGTGAGACATAGGTGCAACTTCCGGTTGCACCTCTTTTTGGTTTCTAATGCGTTTGTTGAGTTCATGCAAGGTTCTCGCAAAGATCTTAACGACGGTCGTTTGGTTGGTATTTCACTTTATTTGTGGGATACCTTTGGATTCAAATGATATTTTGTGCCGTTGTTTTTGTTTCGATTATGGGGAATCTTCACAAAGCAATTATGGAAGATGAGCATTTATTTTTCTCATGGGAGATTACAAGGCTTGGCTTGAAGTTTTTTTGGATTTCTTTTATGTGAAAGAATCGGCACTTCGACCAAGTAAGTAATCTCGATTCTCTACTTTAATGCATCATTCTAGTTGTATGCGACTTAGGATCATATAACTTAAGGTGCATATTGAGCCCTCCCACCCGAGGCATTGGATTTATTTGTGATATATATTGATATGTGCCGATTTCGGAGTTTAGGGATTAGGTTACGGATTAGAGAATTTGATTCCTTTCACTTTCCCTTAAAATCCACTTTTTTGCCCATTTCGTCGCAATTATTAAAAATAGTTTTATGTGTGATAAAATTATGGAAAAATTCATGAGTGATCCTCACCCTCTTAATTAATTTTTCAGATTTTTTGTTTCCAGATTTGGGTGGTTTTAATAATTAATTTGGATTTTAGATCATAAGCTGTCCCAAAAAGGAAAGTTTTGGCATAAGGGACCGAAATCGTTTTTTCCCCATAGGTGTGAAACCTATTTTTTGTGTATGATTAATTACTGTAATTTGTGACATTTTGATGCTCCTTAGGCATTTTTTTCATAATTTTAGATGCCCTTTTTGATCCACTTTGTGGAGTCGTTTTTTGGATAACCATGCTTTGTTACCTTGATAATCAAGGGATTGTTTTGGCACTTTGGTGCATAGTTTTGTAGAATCCTTTTGGACAATGTAAGATAATTACTATATCATTCCAGGGATTTAATTTCATAATTTTTAAAGGCTTTTTGCTATTTTTCCATGTCACCTAGATCCTAGGTTGATTCATGTGTTTATGTGTCGCATAACCTAAGTGTTAAGAAGGCATTCATGCCATTTGATTGAGGAATTTTTTGGTAGCTTTTAAGAGTTGATTATAGGTCATTTGTATGTCTTTAATTCCAGTCATAGGTCATTTTTTGAACCATGCTCATTTGGTTTGTTTTGGTGCTTTAAAGTGCATACTTATGTGAATTAACTTTAACTTAAACTAGCTTCTCTTCTCCTCTAAATAATAACATGAATTATATTGAAATCATTAATGCCTATTCATGAATTCTAAGTGAATATCATACCTTGTATGCTACTGACCCATAATCATTTCATTCATATTCACATGCCATTCTTCCTTAACTTTCATCATGTGCGATCTTATGCGATTTTTGTTCGTTTCTTCTCATATCTTCTTCTCATTGCTCCATATGCCTAAACCATTGCATCCATGATTGTATATTTATTCACACATATTCATGAGCATTCACTACTGACTTTGATGTTCATTTCATGTACTAATTCATGCTTGTAAGCCATACGCATTCATACTTCATCCATAAACCCTAATTTGCATTTATGTGAACTTAGGTGAACTTTTTGTACATAGTTTGACATAGTTTGATCTTGTGAGGTATCCTAGCATCCTTAGGGACCTATATCATGTAGCTACTGACTTTAGAAGTCATGTAACCTTTAGGTACCTTCACCTTTAGACTTAGGTCTTATTTTTAACCCTAGTTCCATTCTAGGACGTTTATGGTACTTAATCGCTTTCATGCTTTGATTTTACTTTCAATATGCATTGTTATGCTAACTTTTGTTTTGTAGGGGGGAAGATTGAGGTAAGCATTACTTCATTCCTATCTCTTATGCATTTTAATTGTCTTTGCCTTAGCACTTTGTGCTTTGTTCATAGGTTCCCTTTTTGTTCTTTAGAACCAACTTAACTTCCTTAGGAAGTAAGTTAGTTTCTAATTCTTTTTTCTTCTTTTCCTTTTCTTCATTAGGATAGAAACCTCACTAACCCTTAGGATATCCACGCATGTTAACACTTAGGATTATTTTTAGTCCCCTTTAGAATTTTTCCTTTGAGATCCTTTGGCGCTCTCTCTCTTCTCATCTTCAAACTTAATTCTAATTCACTTAATAAAGGTTGAGTACTTTCATGTGACATGAGACTTTGCTATGAGATGCTTGCACGCGTTCCATTTCGGGGCGAGGTGTGAGTCATCACTCGTGGTGGATAGGTCTTAGCATGAGTACCTCACAAAGAAAAGCCAAAAAACACTTCTTAACCAAAAAACCACAAAAACACTTAATAATGATAATAGGTTAGTGTGCTTGAGCCTTCACTTGTGGGACTAGCTTTGGGGATTTCCTCCATAGATAGGTGTGCCTCTTGCGCATTCCATTTCGGGATGATGTGAGATGTACACATCCCATTGAGTAAGACTTAGGTACACTTACCTATGCAAACTTTCACTCATAAAAGTTTCTAAAAAACACCAAACAAACAATAAGCATCTTTCCTTCGGGAATTCTTTTCTCATCTCCTTCGCTCCGTATGCGAACTTGCTCCTACTTGTCATTTTGCAAGACGGTTACGCACTCGTCGTCCGAGTCTGCAACACCTGAGCAATGGCATAGGCAGTTCAAGCCTTAATTCACAAGCAATTTCCCTTTGTTACCCCTAGTTAGGGGAACTACGGCGTCTCTGATCCTCGTTATCCCGATGAGGTACGTAGGCAGCGGGGTAGGGCCCGTTCGAGCACATTCTTTATTTTCCCTACATTTCCCCTTTTTTCCATTCTCTTTTTCCAGTTCCTTTCTCATTTCTCATTCCAGTTCCAGTTAGCGGATTTGTTCAGCAGCACTTTATTTTTCTCACCCTTTGAAACAAACAAGAAAGCGTGGATCCCGTCGGGTACGACGGACGATCTGGGGTGCTAATACCTTCCCAGGTCGTAACCGACTCCCGAACTCAGATCTTTGGTTCGCAAGGCCTTGTCCTTTCCTTCTTCCTTAGGTTTGTGCAACATTACCTTTCCCTTTCTTTCGGGATAAAAATGTCTGGCTGGCGACTCTAACCTTTTCCGCGCCACTTTCGCGTTTGTACTAGGATGAAAATCCCGGGAGCGACAGCTGGCGACTCTGCTGGGGACTGCACACCAGATAATCTCTGGTTCCCCTGTGAGTCTTTCCTAGCGCCTGTTTGGTTTTGTTTCTTTGGGTGTTTATTTGTTTGTTGTTGTGTGCTTTAGTTTAGCTTTACTGTTTTATTACAGCTTTACTTTACCGCATTTATTTACCGCTTTCAGTATTTTATTTTCCATGCATCATATTATACTGGACTGTCTGGCTGTGCTGGTTTTCATTTTTTCTGCGGGATGGGAGTCACTGTGAGATAAGCCAAATACCCGGCTTGAGTGCACTATAGGATTAGAGTGGACATATTGTACTCGCATGTGACATGATGAGTGGCAGTGTGTTTCACGCCCAGATTGCGACTGTCTTGGAAATATCTTGTGTGGGGATTTCCTCCACTTCGGGATAGGACCTTGATAGTTATGTGCATCTGGGGACCGATCATTGAGAACCTTTGTGGAAACAACCCTCTCCAGTGATGACAGTGGCATACCACATTTGTTGGCAAACCCACTCGCATCCGAGGGCCCACTAGGAACTCGCATAGGATGGCCTGGTTCTCTCATAGGAATCCAGTCAAGGCAAACTGTTCGTATGACGGTAGTATTGTACCCTTCGGGATGAATGTACTATTGTTTCTCGATTCAGTGCTTGAAGCTGGGGACCAATGAGGGATGCTTGTTTCCTTGGACTCAGCTGAGGCCTCCCTGATTAGTACATAATGCCAAACCGATTCCCTGATTTGGTCATGAGCCATTTCTCGGAAATGGTGAACGTATTATTGCTATTCGGCTTTGAGAGCCCGTGATGTTGACCCGAGTAGCACACCCGTGAGATTGGGAGGGGTTTACAGGTTTGCAGGAACCCTAAAACTTCAACATACCCACTTTGCCAGTATTGTTCAGTGTTCTATGGTTCTTTGATTCTGAGATCTGGGATTTCTATTCAGAGAAATTGTTACTGTGATTACCATTATGACCTTGATATTGTGACTCTCCACAGATACTTGGCTCGTTGTTCAACTTCAATACCATCAGTGACTATTCTATTATGTGATCCAGTTCTACAGTTATTGGGTTCTCAGTTATGGGGTTCTATACAGAGATGGTGCCGTTATTAGGGTTCTATACAAACAGTTGGTTCACTGCTCAACACCAACATCACACCATTGATCAGACGTCTGTTGCATACATGACATCATAGCATTTCTGCATACATGTTTAGTTATTTCCGAGGATCACATATCTGAATCATGTTGTTGGATTTTTCTGTATCAAAACTTGAATTAAAGCAGATAGATTCCTCAGAAATAATTGAACATGGCATTTGCATACATCCTTGCATTCTTGACAGGTGTTCAGAGACAAATTCTTTTCATGACTTGATTTCTCATCAGAATGGACAACTTGAATCACAATCATCAAGGTATATATTTGAAGCAACTCCGGGCGGAGGTAATCGAAGGAAGACCTAGCTGAGGCCATTCAGGGCAGAGGTATAAGCTTTATTTCAAAACCAGAAACTGCTGAAACAGGAAGTCAACCAGATGAAGACTCAGATGAGCTTGGTTATGGAAATTCTGAACAAAGCTATTTTCATCCCTAGTGAGGGGAACTACGCTGCTCTGATTCTCCATTGGTGAATGGAGATACGTAGGCAGGAGATCGTGCAAGATCTTTCCGAGCAACCTTATTTATCAACTTCATTTATCAACCTCTTCCCTCCAGATGTCGTTGTCATCATCCAACCTGAGCTTCCCAAGAGTGTCCTAGGTGCAAAGCATATGGGTAAAGGCTAGAACAACTCGAGAAGAAGTTTTATGATATTCTGATGTCATACGTGCAATAAGTTTCCTCATTTACTCAAATTCGAACTGGTTGAGCTAATTGCATCAGGATCATCTCCGACAAAGCTTCCTTTGGGGTTTCAATGCCAAGTATGATTATCATTCTGGGGCACCTGGTCATTTAATTGAAGATTGCAAGTCTTTCAGAGGCAAAGGTAAAGACAAGGTCGTGAATTTTGTTGACTCCAAAGACTATTGTGCTCACGCCAGGAAAAAGTGGAAATATGGCACCAAAACAGTAATGGAATGAATATCCAAACTGCTGACTGCTAAAAGTCTCCAAAAGCAATAAATCCAGACGGAGTCAGGACTCCTCAATAATGGCAACCATGATGTGAAGGCTAGATGCAAGTACCACTCAGGGGAATTTAGGCATACCATTTGACAACTGTGATGTGTTCAAGTACAAGATGCAAAATTTGGCCGACTCAAAGGTCATCATGCCAGAAGGTCTGCTCACATATTGAAATCTCCTTATCAAATTGGCATCCTAGTTTGCAAGGGCATCTTCAGAAGCAATAAGTCCAGACGGAGTCAAGTCTCCTCAATGATGGCAATGTTCAGCTTCTTTACTGCATTTTCATTTGTAGTTTATATTGTTTGTTTAAACATTTGTATGCATGCATGAAACTTATTTGTTTTTGAATGATAACCATAATAAAATGCACATGTTTCTCTTGAAGTAATCCATTCGTATTCACTCATGATTTTGTGTATGTGCATTGAAATACCAACTGTTGTGATTAAACTCTATCAGGGAGGACGACAAAATGAAAACGCAAAAATCTCTAACTGTGTGCTTTTGAGAAAGACCCTGTTGACGATGTACAGGCATTGTTTCAAGTCCTAAACACCGGAGATATAAGGGAGATAAACCCTCGCCAACCCATTTGAGCCTTGAAGTAGGAGTTTATTTTCGCATGAAAAAACCCTTGCATTTAACCCAGGGGCGGGGTAGGTGTCAGCTAGTTGGACCGATCGTTCAAATTTCGAAAAGGAGTGCAAATCTGAGGATCCATTACCTTTCGTTGTACCAAATCAAGAGGTCCAAAGACCAGAAACCACAATGGTTATCCCAATCAAGAGTCCAAAGACCGGAAACCACATTGGTTATTAATCATTGACCAGAGAATGAGGCATTCACGACCCTTTCAAAGCAATCAAGACAAACAGTGTCACATGATTTGTTCAAAAAAAAAGAATTGAAAAAATGATGAATGAGAAAGCCCGCTAAGTCGAAACTTGAAAACAAGCGACTTAGGAAAAAATTAGGGCATCCCGCTGGACTTCACAATCAAAGATTCACAAGAATCAGTCCAGGCAAAAGTTAGGGATAAGCAAAATAATGCAAAAGCGAAAGACGAAAAGGATTACACAAGAAAGATCCTTGAACAAGAACAAAGTCGTGTGATACAAACACGAAAGACGAAGGGATGACTGACTCCAAACAACAACTTGATTGGTGCTTAAACCGTTAGTGTAATTGGTTCCTCAACAATCACAAAACCCTTTTTGTGAGGTGAGTGCTTGTGAAAGCTAGCTGAACATAGGAATGGAGAACATCACGAAGATGGGTGGGCACAAATAAATTTCGAGCCTATATCCTTTGTTTCTATAACCGTTAACCAGGCCACGATACAACCCTCAAAAGTCCTAACTGAAACAGGGTTATCTTGAGAGCGTACTACCACAAGATCGCGTTCCTGACTCCTATGAGTTGTGCTAAAAGTTCTTTGTTGGTGTTGCATGTGCATGCTTTCATTCATCAAAAATCAATGTCGTATCTTAACCAGTGATTCACTCACAAAGGTTGGCGACATCTTTTTACAGTAAAACTCCAAGATTAACATGTATATTGCATTAGAATTTTCGTTCTCAAAATAAATATTTTCTGCTTACATACATTTGTTTGGCATCATAAAAGTTTACATATGGAATCTCAGTCCAGAAGCTTAATCTTGCCAAGTTGAGAAGTCTGAAACTTCCGAAGGTCGATCTATTGAGATGCACTTTTCCAAAAAAAAAAACTCCATTGAGTGGGGACCTTACCAACCAGTCGTGGGAAGAGCTAGCCAATCCGGGGCAATAATGTCGAGCAATCTCTTCAAAGTTCAACCAAGATGGGGCAATCACTTCGAGATTCAAATCTCTCAAAGAGCCATTAGTCTGAGGCATGTATTCAAATTTCAACCAAACTGGGGCAATTACTTCGAGATCCAATCTCTCAAAAAACAATTGGCATGGGTGTTTTCTTCAAAACACAATCATTCAGGGGTGATCACTTCAAGACTTATACCGGGGCAGGCCATCCTAAGAGCATGAGAAGTACTTTCTCCCGAAGACGGTAAATCCAAAGCACCTATCCAAAGGTCAAAATACTGGGGCATAATATTTCACGGTGATATGAGGTTTTTCATTAATCCTCGTGAGGCAAATTTCTTTCATAGACCATGCAGTCTGGGGCAGTTATTTCGAGATCCGACGAATCTCTCCAAGAGTTTGAAGACACTGAGGCATTTCGTATGCCAGTTTTCTGTAAAATCCTCTTGAGACATTTTCTTCCGATGGACCTTAATCTGAGGCGAGTTGAAAATTGCAAAGAATCATTGTTCACTCATGATTAGTTGGCGACCTATCCACCCAGGGCTGGGGGGCAAAGCCATTGTCGGCACAGTACTTCAAGAGTTGTTTCGTCGGCGGACTTCATTGATCAGAATTCCTTAGCAAGTCTCATTAGACAATTCCTTCTCCAGTAGTGAGACAAATGGAAGGTTACTTCTTGAGCAGAAAGATATCATCGTCTCTCATCCCCAGCATGAGACGCCTTACATCTCTCATTCCCAACATGAGAGGATTTATCTCTTATCCCAGCAAGTGGCAACTTGAGCTCTTATCTTCAGCGGGAAGCTTTAT
This sequence comes from Lathyrus aphaca, assembly GCA_963966055.1. NCBI lineage: Eukaryota > Viridiplantae > Streptophyta > Magnoliopsida > Fabales > Fabaceae > Lathyrus > Lathyrus aphaca. The sequence continues at coordinate 524,520,737 of OZ014522.1, read as the reverse complement.
CATTGACATTATCTATCATCCCCAGTAAAGTGGAAGCCAAAATTTCTCCCAGCAAGATAGCAGAAGGTGGGTATCATCCCCAAGCAGAAGTTTCCCTTCAGACAGGGGCAATTTTCAACAGTATAAGGGGTGTCATTCCTCCCCAGCAGTTTGCTCCCTTATCGGTGCCATGCCTTTGATTCCCCAGCCAAGTCTGAAGATGATCCGGTCCCCACAGAGTTCATATTTGATTTTCACCTCCGTCCGTGAAATATTTCCCAGCCAAGTTGCCATACTTTTAGGTATTTGATGATACATCCAGATATTCATCACCTCAGTCAGAGTTAAGTGTCCAAACCTCCTGACTTGTCTTCCCCTGCAGAGTTGTATCTCTTGCTACCAATCAGGCATTTGTCTACCGCTCGTCTGTGTTTGCCAACACTCGTTTGTGTTATCCCTAAACGGAGTTCTCCCCAGCGTTGGTATTACTGCTTTATTGTTGCTCGTCTGCATCTTTCAACACCCGTCTGTGTTGGTTCTGTGGTATTTCTCGTCTGCCTTCCCCCAACATTGGCTTATGATTACCTTGATATTGTTCGTCTACAATTTTCTAACACTCGTCTGTGTTTGGTTGTTGTTGCTCGTCCGCAATTCCTCAACACTCGTCCGTGTTCTGATATGATATTTGCTGTTGCTCATCTGCAACCTCCCCAACACTCGTCTGTGTTTGGTATTGGATCCTTCGCTGCACTCGTTTGTGCCTTGATATGTATTCTCTGCTGTTGCTCGTCTGCAACTGTCCAGCACTCGTCCGTGTTTGTTTGAAGCTCGTCTGCTTTTATTCCCCAGAAGTCGTTTGTGTTCTGAAGCTCGTTTGCTTTGCTTGGATACTCGTCTGTATCATCCCCAGCACTCGTCTGTGCTAGCTTACACCTATATGTGAGGATTTGTTGTTTACCCTGGTATTTTTGTATTGATACTTCAAATGCTCGTCTGTGTTTGAATTTCTGGTATTCGTCTATACCAGTGGTTGATACTCGTCTGTATCATTGCCTGAGACACTCGTCTGTGTTTCTCAGATCATCGTCTGATACTCGTCTGTATCATTGACCTATAATACTCGTCTGTGTTATCTTGATGATCATCCAATACTTGTCTGTATTGAAGAGGTTTCGAATCCTGACAGTGGGAATTAAATGTCGAAATGGTTACCGGTCCTGGCATAACAGGTAAATCCGAAGGAGGCTCGTCTGTCTCAGGCACCAATTATTGTTGTTGCTGCACCTGGCGTAACAGGTTTGTTAAGAAGACTCGTCTGTCTTATACCATATATCCGCGGATAATATATGAAGAAGGTTCGTCTACCTTGATTGCATGTCTATCCCACAGACTTAAATGCATTTCCGGTCCTGGCGTAACAGGTAAATTCGAGGGAGACTCGTCTGTCTCATGTGTTAAGGACTCGTCTGTCCAGCTCCTGGCGTCACAGGATTTTTTTTTTGAAGACTCGTCTGTCTCAGTTTATATGCTTGAAGTGTTTAAGGACTCGTCTGTCCAGCTCCTGGCGTCACAGGATTTTTTTTTGAAGACTCGTTTGTCTCAGTTTATATGCTTGAAGTGTTTAAGGACTCATCTGTCCAGCTCCTGGCGTCACAGGATTTTTTTTTTTTTGAAGACTCGTCTGTCTCAGTTTATATGCTTGAAGTGTTTAAGGACTCGTCTGTCCAGCTCTTGGCGTCACAGGATTTTTTTGAAAGCTCGTCTGTCTCAGTTACTAGTTCTTGAAATGTCTGAGGACTCGTTTGTCCGGCACCTGGCGTCACAGGATTATTTGAAGACTCGTCTGTCTTAGCACTCTTATTCCAGATATCAGTTTCAACTTGGAAGAAGCTCGTATGCTTTTTCTCCCCTTCAGTCACCAAAGCGTCATTTGGTCGGGTTTATTTCCCGGTGTTGCATTCTTCGTCAGAGTGCAAATTTCTGGTCTTCTTGGTATTCAATCACAGTTTATCTTGAATGGTCGATAGCTCGTGCTACCGTCCTTTTCAGATTAACAGATGATTGAATAGGGGCAGCTGTAATACCTCAAAATTTGCCCTCTCATTTTCATGCCATTTAGCATATCCTTTCATACATTGCATTGCATTTAGATCACAATTGCATCATAAACATACATGAACATACATCTCCATTTGAGCTTTCACAGGTTGCGACTGGCCTTTATTTCTTCATGCGGCACGTGCACAATAATCTCAGAAGAAGCCAAAAGTTCTCGGTTGATTCAAAGGAGTTTAAGCAGAATATCAGTTTTATGGTGCAGTTTGCAAAAGTTGTAACTTATGCTCGGAAACTCATTTTGGCTTGAAACTCAATAGTTTAGACCGTTTCATTATTCTCTACAACTTTTGTGTTCGGCTCAGAGGCCAATTCATCAAGGAAAATGGCGGGATTTATTTGTTTCTGAAATTTCGGTTTCGCCGATTAACTGTGCTAGCGGTATTCAAGAGTTTGTAACTTCTTATTGGGTCAACATGTCTGAGAGATTCATATTCCAAAAGTTCCGTCTTGATATCCTTTCCAACTTTTGGGTTTTGGCCGAGAACTAATTCTTTGAAGAAGATCTCAGAATGTGCGAGTCTTTAGAGTCGACATAGTGAAAAACAGTGCTGAACCGGTGAGTTTTGAACACTAAAAAATTCATAACTCTTGGATCGTTTATCAAATTGATGTCGTTTCGGTGCCTAAAAATCCTTTTAGATGTTATCTTCATTATGTGAATTCAGTTTTGGTTCGGTCCAAGCGGAAGGATCTCGAAAATGCGAATTACCAATAAGGTTCTTTGATGCACTGCATTGTCTGTCAGATTTTGTAAAATTCATAACTCGGTCAATTTTCATCGGATTGCACCCGTTCTTGAAGCGTTGGTTCAAAAATTTTATCCTCTTCAAGTTCAAAGACAAATGCGAGTTTGAACGGTGCTCCAAAGATTATCGTTTTGGTTTATTTCACAAAACCAAAGTGCTGAACCGAAGAAAAAGGATGAAAGTGGTTTCACGAGAAAATTCATATCTCCCTCGTCGTTTGTCCGGTTGAGCTTAGATTTTAACACCAGGTCACTGACTCATAAATCTACAACTTTGCTGACAAAGTCGAGTCGAGATTATGCTCCGAAGAGGTTGACCTCGTCACATTTTCGAGTAGCGGACACCAAATAAGCCGAAAAAACAACTTATTCAGTGACGTCTTGCAGCTTAAACGTATCGATCGCACTCGATTTTGATCGTATGATGTTCGTTATTTTTGCATTGCAACCGTGATTCAGAGGCGGACGATGTTGTGGAAGGTTCAGAGTCGAAATTTCTTGCCGAAGATATTGTTATTTTCACTTAAGCCGAAATTCTACCTTTTGCCTTTCATTTTACACTCCACTATATATTCTTTTGACCCACAATTTGTCTCATAACTTCAATCATAATTTACAAACACCAAAAAACTCTCACAAACTCTCTCTAAAGGATCAAAGTTCATTCTCTCAATTCTTTCTCAAGAACACAACAACAACTTCATCAAGAACTCAAGAACACAACAATTCCGATCAAGCTTCCGGTAGCCGAGCCGCCACGAACCACCACCTCCGGTCAACTTCACCACCGTAAGACCACCATCTTCCGCCACCGGCAGCCGCGCGGCCTCTCCTCCTCTCCTCCGTTCATGATCGCGTCTCACTTCCTTCGGATTCGCAATTTCTTCGTCGATTCTTCATTCGGTAAGCTTCTTAAACTTTAATTCATGAATAATTGTTGAATTGTTTCTTGAATTGAATTTTGAAGTTGAATTAATCTTGTGGAGATTATGTGCATTGATTCATGATTTGATTATTGATTGATTCTTGATTAATTTATCCTAATAATTGTTGTGGTGCATGATTGAAAAGGCTTGGTAAAGTTGACATAGAATAATCGGTGAATGTTAGGTGTTTGACAAAATTCCTAAGAGAGCTAATTATTATAACTTGATATTGATTGAAGTGCTTGACTTTTAAATTCATGCTTGTTTCAATGTGTAAATTTGAAATAGGATAGGTTGAGGCTTAATTGTTGATGTTGTTCATGTGTCGCGTGTCGAGAATATGTTTTGGTCATAACTTCCTAACCGTAGCGCGTTTTCGCGAATGTGAATAGTGTAAATTGACTTTGTTGATTATTCCGGAGCCATTGGTGAACTTTTTAGTCGATTTCGGACAATTTTTTTCCGACTATTTCACTACTGCCAGCCGACGAAATTGGCCAAAAAGTATCACTTCCGAGCGAAATTTTCAAAATCCGATTGCATATTTGAATCCGTTGGCACGTTTGCAAGTTACCATGCGATTTTCGTTCAATTCCGAGTCGGTGATTTTTGACGCGTTTTTTCGTTTTAAGGCTTTTTAAGTTCGGTTTGGTGCGATTTTGATGCATTGATCTTGTTTTGACTTGTATATATGTTTGTTGATCATTTGCCATTCATTGCATGTAAATTTGTTTGATTCCGGTTTGAGTTTGCATGTTGTTTATGTTAGAGCATAAGTGCTGCCCCGTTTTGAAACGTAAATTTCAATGCATGTCCATGACTCGTATATTCATATTTCTACTTGATTTGGAGTTGTGAGACATAGGTGCAACTTCCGGTTGCACCTCTTTTTGGTTTCTAATGCGTTTGTTGAGTTCATGCAAGGTTCTCGCAAAGATCTTAACGACGGTCGTTTGGTTGGTATTTCACTTTATTTGTGGGATACCTTTGGATTCAAATGATATTTTGTGCCGTTGTTTTTGTTTCGATTATGGGGAATCTTCACAAAGCAATTATGGAAGATGAGCATTTATTTTTCTCATGGGAGATTACAAGGCTTGGCTTGAAGTTTTTTTGGATTTCTTTTATGTGAAAGAATCGGCACTTCGACCAAGTAAGTAATCTCGATTCTCTACTTTAATGCATCATTCTAGTTGTATGCGACTTAGGATCATATAACTTAAGGTGCATATTGAGCCCTCCCACCCGAGGCATTGGATTTATTTGTGATATATATTGATATGTGCCGATTTCGGAGTTTAGGGATTAGGTTACGGATTAGAGAATTTGATTCCTTTCACTTTCCCTTAAAATCCACTTTTTTACCAATTTCGTCGCAATTATTAAAAATAGTTTTATGTGTGATAAAATTATGGAAAAATTCATGAGTGATCCTCACCCTCTTAATTAATTTTTCAGATTTTTTGTTTCCAGATTTGGGTGGTTTTAATAATTAATTTGGATTTTAGATCATAAGCTGTCCCAAAAAGGAAAGTTTTGGCATAAGGGACCGAAATCGTTTTTTCCCCATAGGTGTGAAACCTATTTTTTGTGTATGATTAATTACTGTAATTTGTGACATTTTGATGCTCGTTAGGCATTTTTTTCATAATTTTAGATGCCCTTTTTGATCCACTTTGTGGAGTCATTTTTTGGATAACCATGCTTTGTTACCTTGCTAATCAAGGGATTGTTTTGGCACTTTGGTGCATAGTTTTGTAGAATCCTTTTGGACAATGTAAGATAATGACTATATCATTCCAGGGATTTAATTTCATAATTTTTAAAGGCTTTTTGCTATTTTTCCATGTCACCTAGATCCTAGGTTGATTCATGTGTTTATGTGTCGCATAACCTAAGTGTTAAGAAGGCATTCATGCCATTTGATTGAGGAATTTTTTGGTAGCTTTTAAGAGTTGATTATAGGTCATTTGTATGTCTTTAATTCCAGTCATAGGTCATTTTTTGAACCATGCTCATTTGGTTTGTTTTGGTGCTTTAAAGTGCATACTTATGTGAATTAACTTTAACTTAAACTAGCTTCTCTTCTCCTCTAAATAATAACATGAATTATATTGAAATCATTAATGCCTATTCATGAATTCTAAGTGAATATCATACCTTGTATGCTACTGACCCATAATCATTTCATTCATATTCACATGCCATTCTTCCTTAACTTTCATCATGTGCGATCTTATGCGATTTTTGTTCGTTTCTTCTCATATCTTCTTCTCATTGCTCCATATGCCTAAACCATTGCATCCATGATTGTATATTTATTCACACATATTCATGAGCATTCACTACTGACTTTGATGTTCATTTCATGTACTAATTCATGCTTGTAAGCCATACGCATTCATACTTCATCCATAAACCCTAATTTGCATTTATGTGAACTTAGGTGAACTTTTTGTACATAGTTTGACATAGTTTGATCTTGTGAGGTATCCTAGCATCCTTAGGGACCTATATCATGTAGCTACTGACTTTAGAAGTCATGTAACCTTTAGGTACCTTCACCTTTAGACTTAGGTCTTATTTTTAACCCTAGTTCCATTCTAGGACGTTTATGGTACTTAATCGCTTTCATGCTTTGATTTTACTTTCAATATGCATTGTTATGCTAACTTTTGTTTTGTAGGGGGGAAGATTGAGGTAAGCATTACTTCATTCCTATCTCTTATGCATTTTAATTGTCTTTGCCTTAGCACTTTGTGCTTTGTTCATAGGTTCCCTTTTTGTTCTTTAGAACCAACTTAACTTCCTTAGGAAGTAAGTTAGTTTCTAATTCTTTTTTCTTCTTTTCCTTTTCTTCATTAGGATAGAAACCTCACTAACCCTTAGGATATCCACGCATGTTAACACTTAGGATTATTTTTAGTCCCCTTTAGAATTTTTCCTTTGAGATCCTTTGGCGCTCTCTCTCTTCTCATCTTCAAACTTAATTCTAATTCACTTAATAAAGGTTGAGTACTTTCATGTGACATGAGACTTTGCTATGAGATGCTTGCACGCGTTCCATTTCGGGGCGAGGTGTGAGTCATCACTCGTGGTGGATAGGTCTTAGCATGAGTACCTCACAAAGAAAAGCCAAAAAACACTTCTTAACCAAAAAACCACAAAAACACTTAATAATGATAATAGGTTAGTGTGCTTGAGCCTTCACTTGTGGGACTAGCTTTGGGGATTTCCTCCATAGATAGGTGTGCCTCTTGCGCATTCCATTTCGGGATGATGTGAGATGTACACATCCCATTGAGTAAGACTTAGGTACACTTACCTATGCAAACTTTCACTCATAAAAGTTTCTAAAAAACACCAAACAAACAATAAGCGTCTTTCCTTCGGGAATTCTTTTCTCATCTCCTTCGCTCCGTATGCGAACTTGCTCCTACTTGTCATTTTGCAAGACGGTTACGCACTCGTCGTCCGAGTCTGCAACACCTGAGCAATGGCATAGGCAGTTCAAGCCTTAATTCACAAGCAATTTCCCTTTGTTACCCCTAGTTAGGGGAACTACGGCGTCTCTGATCCTCGTTATCCCGATGAGGTACGTAGGCAGCGGGGTAGGGCCCGTTCGAGCACATTCTTTATTTTCCCTACATTTCCCCTTTTTTCCATTCTCTTTTTCCAGTTCCTTTCTCATTTCTCATTCCAGTTCCAGTTAGCGGATTTGTTCAGCAGCACTTTATTTTTCTCACCCTTTGAAACAAACAAGCAAGCGTGGATCCCGTCGGGTACGACGGACGATCTGGGGTGCTAATACCTTCCCAGGTCGTAACCGACTCCCGAACTCAGATCTTTGGTTCGCAAGGCCTTGTCCTTTCCTTCTTCCTTAGGTTTGTGCAACATTACCTTTCCCTTTCTTTCGGGATAAAAATGTCTGGCTGGCGACTCTAACCTTTTCCGCGCCACTTTCGCGTTTGTACTAGGATGAAAATCCCGGGAGCAACAATGACCAATGAGTTAACAATATGTTTAACTTTTCCATCATTTAAATCGAGTGGAATCACCATTTGGATATGGTAGGAAAGTCCTTATAATATTTTTCATGTGGCTCATGATTCCTTCTTGAAGAAGAAATATAATTTTCTTATTGGATCGTTCTCTGCACGACTGTTAAGTGTTAGGCACAAACCTTGCTCTGATACCAATTGAAGGTGTGAAAAGCACACAAGAAGGGGGTTGAAATGTGTTCCAATTTTCATTAAATTAACTTCTAATCAAAGTTTTAGAATCATAACTAATGTTCAGATTTTATTTAGTTCATTTGGTAGCGGATACAAAATAGAAGTAAAGTAAATAATCAATAGAAGACACAAAATATTTATCCTAGTTCCTCCATTAACTGAGAGTAGTCTAATCCCCTTGCCACACAAGATATTTTTATTATAATCACATTTATTACAATTGCTTGTGCTTCTGCACAATTGTTTTACAGTTGCTCTGACCCACGATCTGAGACTTTCCCTTGCTTAGAACACATGTCTAAGACTTACCCTTTGCTCGAGCCATATGATCCAAGATCCTCTAGATGATACTTACCTTTGGTTAGAGCACATGTCTAAGATTTTCCTTTCATATACTACCTATCCATGGATAATTGATCATCCTTTGACTAAGCCACATGCTCCAAAGGTCATTCAGACTAAGACATAACTTGTTCAGGCCTCACCTAAGACTTATTGCTCTCACCCCTCACATGGAGTCTTTCCTTGATCAATCAAACTGCCTGAATAGGACTTTCACAACTTAAGCCCTTAAGAAATGAGACTCATGTGGCTTAAGCATCTTGGCTTAAGACTTATTACTTGAATCTCAATTAGACAAGACTTCTGCTCAAGCATATAGAAAGAGACTTAATCTAAACTACTGAAGGCTCAACAAAATAGAGAGCAAGGTGTATGTGATAGAAGTATCAGAGGTACTATAAATCACCATAATAAAGACCTAAATCTCTTAAGATTTCTAAGATATTAAATGGTAAGAAATCTTAAGGCTTTTACAACTTCAACTACCTATAAATTTTTTGCATATTACAATGAGTTGATAATTGCTTGATCTAGTTACTCCTTCACGTATAAAAACCTTGTTGAAAATACAAGATTTGAATCTTCAACATACTTATAGCAATATGCAGAAACTAGTCGTTGAGAATATATCTTAAACAAGTGACATTTCTCATCCTCCATAGTACAAGAGCCATTGAAGATGGATACTCTGTAGATTCTAAATCCAGTGAGTAACATGTTTAACCTTTGAGTCTTTCGGAGTAAGGACGTGAGTCTAATGTGTAAAATTGTGCCATAGTACTTGGTTTTGAGAAGTAATTAACGATTAGATTATATTGACGATCCAATATAATTTCAGACTTGCATGTATGTATGATCTGTTGAGAAAGAAATAATTTGGGCACCACAATGATGAAAAGACAATAAAGATAACTATACCTTCTAGTTTGGGTGACCTATACCCAGTTATATAGCATAACGGCGATTGATTCTCAAATGTCGTCCCAAAGGGGAGCAATAAACGCCAAAATGTGTAAATTCACCAAAATAATAATAATGAAAAGGTTCTTATGAAAAATTCTTGATTGATCTTGTGCATGTGAGGACATCAATAATTGCAAATACCTTAATATGATTGTCAGAATGAAAGGGGAAGAAAAAAAGAGACTTAAGCCCAAATCATAATTAGAGAGGTGTCCGAATGGGAAACTTAGGTCTATGTTTTACAGCGATTAGTTTTCTTGAAATACCTTAATTGACGGATGAGTACCAAGAGAACTAGGACTAACGAATTGGAACAAAGCCTCACATATGAGTACCATTGACCTTGTTTCCATATGCTTTATAATGATGTAACCACTTGATTCAAAAACTCATGAATGAAAGATCTGTTGCTTGGGGACAAGCAACCATCTAAGTTTGTGGGAGTTAGATAAGTGTATTTGCATCGTTCTTTTTAGTAGTTTTCATTTAGTATTTTTCCGTGTTTTGTTCGATTTCCTTTAATTTTTCATGTTTTATTCTTTGGTTAGTGTTTTATTTTGAATCACACAGTCTAATGAGAATCCAATACAAATAGGATCATAGGCTAGAAAAACAGAGTGAAAACAAAGAAAAATATTATTTGTCTGATACACAAGTCAGAGGCTGCTACGAGCACCCGTAGAAGCTGCTATGAGTCATAGCAACATCATGCCCAAGACCCAATGTTTGAAGCTTTACAAGGCAAGATCCAATGACCTGCAATGGCCTCCCATAGCAGCTGCTACGAGCCGTAGCAGGGATGCAAGAGAAAAGTCTCATTTTTTGTTTTGTGCCATAAATGGAAATATCTCCTCTTAATTGTGGCTCTTAGGCTTGATTGAATGTGAATCAAATCTAATTATTTTGCATTGGACCAACAATATTTGACACTTTTATTTTCCCCCTATAAAACTCATATCCTATTATGAGTTTAGGGTTTCAAACATTTCTATTATTCTACTAGTATCTAAAGTTTCAGTTTTTATTTTCTCTTTGTAACTCATGTCTTCAAGGGAGCAATTTGTAGAACAAGGTTTATAATTCAATCTATGTTTTCTATTCATTCTCTCTATAATATTCATTATTTGAATGTTATGGGTTTGATGATGAATATCTTTGTGGTTGTGTTTGCCATCACCATGAGTGAGTAGATTCCTAAGGACTAGGAGTTATGGGGATTGTTTTATGACCTATCATATGATCAATTACTATCGATTGCGAGAATTTTAATTAAAGTTATTTTATAATATGAGTGCAGGCATTCCAAATTCGTTACAAAATTAAGTAGTTCTCAGGTATCAATCATAATCTGAAAGGATATGTGTCGATACCAGAGTGCAGATTTTTAAACAATCTAAATTCGAACGATGCGAAAGCCTACAAATGAATTTGAGAAAACATATAGTTAGGAAAATGTAATGAATCTTCGAATAATAATTTGGACGATGCAAAAGCCGACGAATTATTCGTCGATGATATTAGGAATACGCTGACGAAAGCGGGTAGTGCCCAATTTTATCTAGTTTATATAATTTATGCAAAAAAAAAACTCGAAATAGATTTGGCAAGGATCATATGATTGTGTTAGAAGCATGAGCTACAACCTCGGGTCATGTTTTCCCTAATTTGGTACATAAGTGATTTCTTTCCTATTTTATTTAATTTATTTGTCATTAAATTCGGTTACTAAAAATCTCTTTTTGATATCTCTAAATATACATCATTTGGATAAGAATTTGATACTTAAACCATTATTCTTTGTGATTCAATATCTATTTCATTACTTTGCGACTATCGTGCACTTGTTGTTGCATCAGGACTCTAACCCGCTATGAGATTTACAACTCTATGGGACTCTAACCCATTATGAGGTTCATACCTCTATGGGACACTAACCTACTATAATGTTCACGACTCTTTCAATGATCTGTCTATCTCAATCATAACTTTGTTAGTATGAGAGTGTACCTAAGAGAGGGGGTGAATTAGTTTACTGGAATATTAGAGAAATGTAACAAAGTTTTTTTGTTTTGTAATTTATACTAATTTATTTACTTGTTTATGATATGTCTTAATTTTTTGTTCAAGTGATTAAAATGATGTGCAGAAAATTAAAGGCGGTAAAGTAAATTTCACAATATCATTGTTCCTCTTTCAAACAAGAGTACTCCAGTTGCCTCACACCCCGTGAGAGATTTCTCTATGTTAGAATATTCGTACAAGCCTTACACCAAGACCCCTCCTACAATCTTTCTAACATAAGCAACAAACCTTTGGTGGACTTTAAATCGCCCTGATTCAAAGGACCTTTCCAATAGATAGAAAAAAAACTCTCCTATCTGCAACAACTTGTAATAAGTACAACACTTTCTTATAGATAAAGAATCACCACACATTTGGTGAAATATACAACAATTTGTATGAAATATATTATATATAGACTTTGCAACAACTATGGTGAAATTGATACTTAGTTGCTTTTCTGATGTTGGAAATTTATTTTTTTCCTTCATTGAACAAGTCAAATAGAACATAAACATTTAAATGTTCAAGACTTTTCCTCGTATGATTTGAAAGTTTATACATAAAAATTCCTTCTGTCAAATATTAGTGACATTTAGGAAACATAAGAAACTTGTTCATGAAGGTGTGTTTTTGAATTTGAAAAATCTCACTATTTATAATGCACCAAATACCTTTTGAAAAATAAAAACAATGGTTGAAAAATAATCATTAAGTCATGCAATGATATGGAAATATTTCATGATCATTTGAGATGAAGAGGTATGGTATTGGTTCAGTATTTTAAATAAATAAAAATGACAATCGATTGCATCAGGATGAAAATCGATTGCTTATACCCCAATGTTAAAAAAAAATGAAAATTTGCATAGTGACAATCGATTGCATCTGGATGACAATCTATTGTCATGCTCATAAAATGAAATTTTTTTCGCTAGCAGAGACATATGACAAATATATGACAATCGATTGTAGCCTAGTGACAATCAATTCCCATGCTTTAAAACTGTAAATTTTGCATTCTTAAAAGATGAAACTTGAACTTATTCATGCTTAAAATTTTATGATTAATTCTTGAGCATCTTATGTCTATAACCATTAATATAGACATTGTACCTTTGTTTATGATCCAATATCATTGAAATCCAAATCTTGACATAAACTTGAAACTTTATTCATTCTTTTTCTTCTTTAATATTTCTTCTTATGATAGCCTTTTGTCTTCATCAAAATCAAGCTAAGAAGATGAACATATCTTCTTCCAATCTTCCCCTTTTTTATGATGACAAAACCTTTTGATGGGAAGTTTATGATTGATGCTTGATTTCTACCCTTATCTTGTATATATCCCCTTGTCTTGAATCGATATCTTGAATATCTCCCCATTTATTTTGCAATGTATGTTATGATGTCATTTGTATCCTGAAAAACAACAAAAACAACCATCTCTTATCCCCCTTTTTGATATTATCAAAAAGAAAATGAATAAGATCCAAAAAGAGTATAATAATTTAATGGAAATGATACATTAAAAATAAAAAGGACTTATCTTCTTCACAAAACTATCACATGATTTCAAAGATGATATCAATGTTAATGCTTCTCTTAAAAAAATCTTTAATTTAATGAAACTTTTAGAATTATCATATCGAATGGTCTTGTATCTTGAAAGATCAACCTTGATTTGACAATTCTAGCATATGATCTTCAAACACCTACAGAAAAATTAATAGTATTTTGGTACACAATATTCTTTGGATCCTTTTGGGTTAGATTCCTTTCTCACACATACATACTCACCATAAGAAATACCACAATTTCTTATGTAGCAAGCATTAGAAATGTAGTCTGTTTCATTACACTAAAAAAAAATCGGTCTAAAAATATGATTCCTTTTATTTACATAAAAGTTATTTATATCATAACACCTTTTATAATGACTTACAACATGTTATTTATATGATTCCTTATTTTTGAATTTGCTAGTAGCATTTTCAAATAAAGTTGGACTTATACTAGATTTATAAAAATTAGAAAAGTCAAATCCATATTTATTTTTTGAAAATCTTTGACTATTTAACAGATTATCTAAGCCAATTTTTCCCTTTTCATATTTGGCAATGACTTGTTTTAATTCCAGATTTTTTTACTCTAAAGAAGAACAATTATTGCATGATGAATTTTTTTATTAGGTCTAACTCCACATTTGTGATATTAGCCTCACTTTTTAGATTTAAAATAGTTTTCTTTTTCTTTGAAAATTTTCTAGAAAGTCTAAAAAAATTCTATCATCAATTTCAAAATCACTAACCCCATGTTCTTCATCACCTTAATGATACGATGCCATCAATGCCTTGATTACATAATCTTCATTTGAATATCAACTTACTTCATTGTCAGTCCATACTACATATGCTTTCTTTGGCATTTTGTCCGTCTTGCTCGTAAATTTATTCTTCTTTTAAAGTGTATGACATTCACTCTTGACATGCCATCTTTCTCCACATTCAATGCGAGTAACTTTCCGTATTGATGCTTCTTTTTGAATGATATCTTTTTTCTTTCTTTTCTTAAAAACCTTTTAATCTTTTTGAAAAGATCATCATCATCTTCATCAATAGTGGATTCATCCCCTTGATTGTTATCATAATTTTTATTCTAATATTTTCAATAACTAGTTAAAACCTATGTTACATGTTGAAGTTCTTTTCAAACGGGTAATCGTATTTCAATTAACAATCTGTTAGAAAGTAAAAAAAAACACAGTGCTTTCTGGTACGCACTACATTAATGTGAAAGCCAATGAGATACAGCAGACATTACATGTTAAAATAGTGTTAGAATTAAGCACAAGACAAGATACGATTTGTATCTATCTACCTAGACATGAGATAGGGTAGGAGTATATGAATCCAATAACGGCACAGCACAAGAGAGTTAAACGAAAACGTGACGTTGTCCTGTGAGGGGTCGGAACGGGGGTCATCACGAGACAGACTACACACCTAACCTATACAATTGAGTAGCAAAGCATACTATAATTAGGTTGATGAAAGTGTGGGACCATCCTAAGCATGATGCATGTGATCATTTTCCTTCAAAGGAATAAAGGTATTGTACGTTACAACGGGACGGGATTGGTTGGTTGATAGAGAGATTGTTTGTATTTAAAATAAGTCACATTCATGGGGTCACTTACTCACTACCTATGCGTAACAGCTTGTTTGTTGGACTGCTCACTCCACTTGCTTTATCTACTCCTTTCTAACCTTCCAAAAATAACGGAGATTATTTATCACAATTATTCAAATGCTAAATTATTCTTTTTTTCTAAACAGGAAAAGGCAATTAAGTATATCACTATATTATAATTATTCTAACTATTCAAACCACAAACAAGCCCATGTTTAAGGGGGTTGAATTTATTAATGTTGCATTTTTAGTATGAAGATAGTAGATTGTTTGAAAATCGAAGTTAAAAATAGTTTAATCTTGTATCTATGACTCCCTTCATCTTATATTTTTGACATCAATACCTACACAATATATTATTGACTATTAACATTTTTTTTTGAATAAACAAAATATTATTTAGGTACAATTATAATTTTATTTCCTCTATTTTATCTGACTCATAAAACTGATTCCCTTATTTTATATTTAAATAAATTTGGTCTCCTTTCATATTTTTCAACATAAAGTTAACAAGTTTCTATGTTTAAAATAACAAATTTCATGTAAGATATTGACAAATAATCATATTTATATGGTAAAATTTTATAGATAAAAATATAAGTTAAAATATTAATATCTTATTGATTTTTTATGAAAAATGTGAGAAGAAGATCAAAACTATTTAAATATAACATAAATGGTCTAATTTCGCGAATTAGATAAAATTAGAATATATATATATATATATATATATATATATATATATATATATATATATATAAATATAAAATTTTGTCATTAACTAATTTTAATATATTATTCATTTTACCTAGGGATGTTCATTGTTTGGGCAAATCCTAACCAAACCGGAATCCAAACCAAACTAATGTGTTTGGGTTGAGTATTTTTCTATTTCGAACAAAAACCGAATCAAACCAATTAAAATCGATGTTAATTGGTTTGAGCAACAGATTTCTAATTTGTTACCCGTAAACCCAAACCAAACCAATAACAATCAACATAATTAATTTATATAATAAATTTTTATTTTTCATTGAGTTATTACTTATTTATTTGAATAAAGAGAATAATTATTATAGCAATTATCAAGTACAATAAATAGGCATAATCTGTAGATATTTCCAATGAAAAACGAAACGATATCATTTAAATTATGAAAAACATATCAATCAATGATGAAATATAGAGAAATGAAGCATTAAAAGTCACAACCATTATAAATCAAACTCACAAATTACAAAATACAAATATCTGTAAACCACAAGCGCCTTCCAAAATCGCAAAACTTTAAATCACAAGTATCTACAAACTACAAACCTTCAATTTTATGTTATGGAATGGAGTATGATTATGCAATAAAATTGTTTTAAGTTACTAAATATTTATGTAAAATACAACAATTATATGACTATGGTGGTCATAACATATTTAAAAATATGTGTGTGTCATGTGTTCAATATTTATTTTTCATATTTTAGCGTGTAAAAAAACAATTTAAAAAATATATTTTTGTATATTTATTTTTAATTAATATATCTGATCAATCCAATCCAAACCAATCCTTTATTTTTCGGATCGACTTGGTTTGGGCTTTATTGAAAAAAATATAGAAATCCAATTCAAACCAATCCATTTATTTTTTATTAATTTGGGTATCGAATTCTCTCGAAACCGAACCAAACCGGACCGTGAACACCCTTAATTTTACCTATGATATAATTTCAATAAATTTTGTCATTAATAATTTATAGATTATTAATTATTTATTTTACCTATAATATATTATCCATTTTTATTACTTTATTAATCAATCAAATATATAATACTAATCATTTACATGAGAATGTAATGCGCTAAGCATTCTTTAAATTTCATAAACCAATTTTTTTTTATTACTTAAAACTTTAAGACTATATATGTTTGAGACTTCATTAACAAAATTATATATATATATATATATATATATATATATATATATATATATATATATATATATATATATATATATAAGTGTTTTTTAATGCCATGATACTCATTAATTAAATTATGAATTATATTATCTAATTTATTACATATTAATCAAATTTATCTTTTTAACCTAAGACAATTTTTAATTCAAGACACATTAACTAAATTATAAATTGTATTAATTAAATTTTTATATGTTATTAATTAAAATTATTTTGAAAAAAGAAAAATTAAAAATAAAAATAAAGTCGAAATTATGAATATTTATTCACCTATTGTGAACAACATACATTATAAGTGTAAGAGTTTAGTTTCAAAATAACAATTTTCTTTAATTAAAGATAAAACTGTGAAAACATGTACATTATACAAATTGAATAAAATAGTTGTGAATAAACTCACAAGTGCCCCTAAGCCACACGGCTAGGACTGAGTGAATTCTTTTTGTTCCTTTGCCTAAACTAGATGCTATTATTTTGATACATAAAAGAGCTATGTATTTATTGATAATTTTGGTTGATAGTAGTTTATAAACATTCACAATCTTCTATCCATTGAAGTGTTCTTTTAACTATGGACAAAACCGTAAAGACTTATATATAAGTTTCAATACAATTCGAATTTGATATAAATAATCCCTACAAAACACATTTTTAAGAAGAATATTACTCTATAATAATTTTTTACAGACGCTATTGTTAACCAACATGGAATTTATGGAATTTGAATTTTTCTCGATTCATTTCTTTATGCCCAACACTATTAAATTTGATGTGTGAATATAAATGGTGAATAATCTGAATTATCATTACGTGATATTTGATTTTTCCAATACACACTTTTGGGACCAACACTTTTTTTAGCTTGGTGCATATATATAACTGATGGGTGGTCTAAATCGATAGACTCGTGATACCATGATAGAATTAGAGATTGATTTAACTCATTCATATAAAACTGACATGTAAGGTGAGGGTGACATTCATAATAAATCTTTTGTGGGATATATCTTTAACCAACACGAGACTTGGATATTTTTCCAATACATCCCTCGCGTCCAACACTATTAAGTTTGGTGCGTGAATATAAATAACAAGTGGCCCGAATTATCATTATGTGGGATTTGATTTTTCGAATACAACATTTGTGCGCCTAACACTATTTTTAGCTTGATAGACATATATAAATGATGGGTGACTTAAATCGATAGACTTGCTATACCTTGATAGAATTAAAGTTTGGTTTAACACATCCCTACAAAACCGACTTCTAAGATAAGAGGTGTCACTCTATATTAACCTTTTGTGGACTCTATGTTTAACCATCATAGGACTTAAATTTTCCTTATAAACATACAAAATAATTATGTATATAACTTTAGTCTAGAATATATAAAAATTTGACATAATTCATCCATATGAAATTTATTTATAAAATAAAACAAATGTCTTGTTATATAATTTTTTTATTAATTTATAATCAATTTTAAATTTGAAATATTTCAAATTGTTGTGGAATAAAAAGTTAAGGGTGAAATAAAATTGTTGTGAAATATTTCAAATTGTTGTTTATAAAGTGACAAAAGTCTTTTTATATAAACTTTTTATTACTTTAAGAAACAACTAATTGTTGTAGAATCAACAAATTAAGGGTGTCATACTTGCTTAAAGAGTTCACAAAGTAGTCTTATTCCTCGCATATCTCAAAAGTTCAAAATCATGCAAGATCAAGATGAAAACAAAGTTTCTGATAAATATGAAGCATGGATCACACATGATCATGCGTTCTTTATCTAGCTTCTATCAACCATCTTCTGATAAATTATTGTCAAGCATGCATCATAGAATGATTTAAGTGATGTTGTATAGGAACATTTATATTAAGAATCTTTTGAACTGCACTTAATCCTTTAAAATTCTTAAGTTCCATCCTATATTACACACTCCAATCTGATTTTTTTTTTAAATCTCGGTATCTAATTTGCAGCCAACTAATTCAAGGAGATCAATCACATCCTCCATCTGCAGAAATCTCGTTTAAGAGAAGTATGACTCAAACCTCAACCACTAGGTCCTTTATTTATTAGGTTGCTAAGCAGTAGATTCTGAAAATATTTTTCGAGAGATACTCCAAAAATATATTTTCGAAATAAATTTAATTACAAAATTGGAGTGTGATTCAAAATCAAAATTGTATGTGTTTGAAGCATATCCAAAGGTACATTTCCAAAATTTAGACTATTTTTTATTTTTCACGAGGGTGATGTAGTAAATCTCATGGTGCTATAAGTAATTCTCTATATATATTCAAAGGGATGATGTTCTACAGCCCAGTAAAATGATTTTGTTAATAGTACAATAGAGTATTTTTATTGGGCTTTCTAACGATGTTGGAAAGAATCTACTTCATATCTCCTCACATGTACACCTTGCATCTCTCAAAAATGCTTTAATCTTGTTTTATCCTCTTAGTTTATTTATTATAAACTTTATTGGTTGGAAAAAATTACTCTATTTTAATTTTTTTGCTTTTAATGATTAAAAAACTTATGAATAGTGTTTAAAATTTCAAAACAAATATTTCAAATTCTAAAAATCAAAATATGCTACCACACATTTCATATTTTCCAAATGTTCAAATTAAAAAATATTCTACATTTTCATTTGAATAAGTAATTTACTACTTATTAATAATATTTTAGTTAATATTCAATTTGCCTTGCCTTCTATTATACGGAGAGAATCTTAAAAGCAACATAAAATTATGTACATTTTGACCATAAAAGCAACAACTAAACTATCATTGATGAATATTAATACATTCATATAGAATTACAGCCTGAACAACAGACCAAGTGACTAAATCTCCCCATGCAACGATTGAAAGAGTTGAAGGCTTGCTTCATGCTATCACTAATCCTAATTGTAAATAAAATTTTATTTTGGAAAAAAAAAAAGTGGATCAATGTTTTTCCAATCTTCGGGATCGATGTATTTGGGTTTTTCCAATGTTTAAAGTCTTAATCTTCGGATTAGTGACCTCTTCAACGTGATTTGCTTTTGTTTATTATCATAGTGTTGAATCTGACTATGTCTATTATTGTTGCGTAAAGTGTTTGGTTTTGTTAGTTTAAATTTCTAGCATGGAAAATCAAGGTAGTCATTGGGTTGAGGTGAGAAATAGAAGAATGAGGAACACGGTCTTAAAAAGCTATGTGTGGTCGGATAAGAGTGGTGAGATATTGGATGATCATCAAGATATTTGATCATTTTTCTTTATAGATTTCCTAGAGGATTATGGGGCAAAAGATATGTTTGAAGTTCTTAAAGAATATGGTTTGGTCTGGGAAGTTTTTATGTCGATGAAAGGGGATAAGAGAGGTAAGAGATATGGTTTCGTGAGGTTCATAAATGTGAAGGATGTAAGAATTATGGTGGCTAAACTCAGTTATCCACATCCGGGGATTTTTTGTTGTTGCAAACATACCTAAATTTAAGCGTGGAAGAAGTGATAGGATAATACATCCTAAGAACGTGAGGTCTGGTGGTGGTGCTCATGATTTGCATATCCAAAGAAGGCCTTGGAATAAGGAAACAAATGGAAGATCCTATATTCAGGTGGGTGGAAAATAAAACAATAACACAAGGAAAAAGAATATTGACTTCGAGAGATTTCAGAATGTGTTTTGTTGGAGTAGTAAGTAAAATAGGTATTACGTACAATATCCAACAACCACTGAATACGTAGGGTTAATTTATAATTAAAGCTACACCACTTGGTGCTAATTTATGTTTGCTTGAAGAAAACTCAGTTGGTGATATTAGTGACATGATTGCAACTGATGAAGCTTGGGTAACGAGACAGTTCAATAACATCCATCCATGGACTCCGGAGGATGTTGATAAGGAAATGTTAACTTGGATGGAATGTTTTGGTTTACCGTGTCATGCATGGACACCAAATTTTTTCAAATTCATATCTGGTTGTGTTGGAGAATTTATCTCATGCGATGAAAATACTGAAAAACATAAGATATTGGATGTGGCTCGATTCCTTATCAAGACCAAATTTGCTATAAACCTTAATGAGGTTTTTAATGTGGAGATTAGTGGGAAGATTTATATAATTAAGTTGATTGAAGATTTCCATGACCCAAAATAAATTATGATTCGAAATGAAAACTTGATGGATAGTGAAATAAACGATTCTGGTTCTAGGGCCGATAATGGTGTTTTTGAGACATCAATGGATGAGGAAGACGATGACCAAAATAGGCGTGGAAATCAAGATCGTATGGAGACAAACAATAAGGATGATAGCCCTAATGATGAAGACAATAGGGATGTGGCGGAAATGTCTAATAAATCAACATCAAATCATAATGATCATACAAAACGGAATGACGTGTTGATTTTTGTGGGAAGCAAAAAAGTAGGAGACAAGGTAATACTTGGAAGGTGTGGCAAAGTTATTGACATTAGCAGGGTTCCAACGGTATCAACAAAGAAAGTTGGTATGGAGTTAGATCATTTAATATTCACTAAGGTGGGAGTGGAAAACAAAATTAGTTTTGAGCCCCAAGTTTCTAACCGTTTGGGCTTAATGGATATGGTTTTAACTTCCTCTGATCCAATAATGTGCACTCCTTTTGGGTCCATTGGACCAATTTTGGGCTCGAAATTATAAAAAACCCAAACTGATGAAGTATATTTATGAAAATACCAAAATTCCATTTTCACCGTCTTATATTTTTATACGTATCCATTCAGTGCATAAGAAGGATTCCACTCAAGGCATACCAAACAATGAAACTTGTCTTCCAAATGAGGGTTTTGAGGTTCCAAATGAGAGTGCTGAAGTAAACGAATCAAGCTCTATTTATTATGGTGGTTCTATACTTTGTTGTGAATATATCAGTGATGGAGATGTGAATCAAGGAAACCAAAGGATAAAGAAGGTGATGAAAGATATTCTTGCAAGGGTATGGCAAATCATAAAGGAAATGAGAGTGAAGGGTGAAGATGATTATGAATACTTTGAAAGGATCATTAGAGACCTTGAAGCAAGATATCGTAGGATTATTGAAGACAAGAAGGGAATTGAAATTCGGGTCCCATGAATATATTCTCATTCAATATTATGGGAAGTGGCTCTTCAATCAAAAAGAGGAGAGTTAGAAAAATGATAAGGGAAGGGAAAGTAGATATTTGTCTATTGCAAGAAACAAAATTAAAGGTGAGTAATGATACTGTGGTGATGTGCATTTGGGGAAAGGGGAATTATGGGTGGTATGCAACAAACGCAATTGGGCAATCGGGTGACATACTAACAATATGGAGTAAAGATGCAATCGAGATAAATTTCAGCCTTAGTAGGGAAGGATATTTGGGGGCCAATTGCATATGGAAGGGCATTAACTGTTACATTGTCAATGTTTACTCTTCGTATCATCTAATAGATAAAAGAAAACTCTAGTCAGATTTTCTTAAAGCAAATAGTAATCTTCCTTTAGGTGAATGGATTGTGGGGGTCACTTCAACACTGTCAAGATATCAAATGAAAGGAAAGGAAATGAGAGGTCAAGTATGGTGAAGATGAACAATTTAACAAATTTTACTGAGTTGATGGAGCTTGTTGACTTAATTGTGGTGGGCAACAAATTTACCTGGTTCAACTTAAATGGTGGATGCTGAAGTAGATTAGATAGATTCTTATTGAGTGATGGACTGATTAGGGAATGCCATATTGTGGTGCATCAAGTGGGAAGTCTTGACATATCAAACCATATACCTATATGGTTAAAGAGCAATAATAACAATTGGTTTTTAGTTTGAAATTAAGGAGATTTTGGAATTTTAATTTTTCTAGAATTTTCTTAGGATTCAGATGAAGATTAATGAAGATGGTGATAAATATGAAGATGAATAAGAGAGAGAAGATAAAGATAGATAAAAAGTATTAGGCATTGTGAGTGTACAATTATAATTAATAGATCCTCAAGATTCAAATGTGTAAATTTTGTTTAAAAGATTAAATTGTCAAAATTAAAATAAAAAATAAAGTTTATGGTAAACCCTCAACAATATTGGCTTACCTAAGACATTTAAAGATAAAATTTAACAGGATAGTTTTTTAGGGACTAAAACGGAACGTTTATTAAATAAGGGGTCAAAGTGAAACCTTAAATTAAATTAAGGGACCACGAGACTAATTAAACCTAATATTTATCCTACAATTTGTCAACAATTATAAAACATATAGTTAGATAATGATACGTATAACTTACATGTTTAAGAGAAATGATCCCCCTATGGTTTTGACATTTGTCATAAAGGAGAAAGATTTATCTTCAAGTTGCACTTAGAAACTAAATGCTTGTGAAAAAAGATTGTGAAAGTACTTCGGATGAAGTTTTGTATCCTAGATCGGGGCCAATGAAGGAAAACAAACGTCAATGTAAGATGTTAAAAGTTATCGGTGTAAAAAGTTTGCATGATAGACTGATGTCTCAAACAAGCATAGAGTTTGAGTAACATACATTAAAACTAAATGAGTGACCCGGAGATGGTTAAAATTGAGAAGTTTCATTCCAAGCATTTGAAAGGTTCAACTTTCCAGTAACTGAAATAAGAAAAATAAAAGATATGAATTTAAGTATAAGATGGAAATTATATAAATAAAAAACTTATGAAAAATAAGATTTTATCCTAATTAGAGAAATATAAATTAATGGTGGTGATATTAATGAAATATGCATGACATATAAACTGATTAAATGTTGGATCAAATTAAGATACTGGAATGTCAAACAACAAATTAGAGCAATTTCTGTATAAGAGGTGAATTTGGAAACTTCCATCTAAGAACATAACATGTGTTGTGATAATTTTAGGATGTGTATCTCGGTGATAGTGGTCCTACCATTAAAAAGGAGTATTAAGAAGTTGTCACAATCCTTCGAAGGAAGATCATTATCTAAACTTCAATATTGGGCGATATAAGTGAAATGTTCTTTTATGATTTGTTTTCAAACTACAATAAATCGCTATAAGTAATGTCTAATCTAGATCAATGTTGTTAATAGAGGCCGCTCCCGACGCGATCTCGGACGATTCGGTCGGGCGGTCACCATCTGCATGCATATTGTAACACCCCAAATTTGCCCTCTTCTTGTTTAGCATCGTTATCATATCATAATCATCATGAGCATACCATATCCTTATCATTTAGCATAGAAAAATGAGGCATAACACTCGCATGTTCCAGCATAAGGCATATGATCGGTCATCTGGGAAAATCCGAATCTGCAAGTCAAAATCAAGAGCATGGTGATCTGGCAAGAATCTCACAAGATCATTTTGCACAAGCCTGGTATCATGTTCAGAGCCCTAGAAAGAGAAGATGGATCAAAATTTGCTTGAAACGGTTGGTGCAGGTCTATTTTTGAAGGTTCCCACCAAAGGGAGGGAAATTCAAATTTTTCATGCGTTAACCGGTTAACGCATATGGTTAACCGGTTAACAGCTGCGAAATTTGAATTTCCAGCAGCAATTTCAGCATGTGTGTTTTGGTTCCATTTTCCAATTTTCTGATTTTTATTCATTTGAATTAATTTGAATTTGAGAGAAGGATCTAGAGCATTTATCCAAGCCTAATCCCATTGCTACATCCTAATCTCACTACCCAAACCATAATTTTGGATCCCAAACCAAAATTTTGGGCCCCAAACCTAAATCATATTTATTCCATTTCCTTCCAAACCAAAGGGGCTCTCACTCATTTTTTCACTCTCATTTTCTGAATTTTCATTCCTCTCACTCACAATTCTCTCACTTTTCTCTCCCAATTTTCCAAATCACTCAAAGTTCCTCTTTGAAGATCACACAACCTTGCCTTGAGGTGTGTAGATCTTGGAACTAAACCACCTTTCATAGCTTCTTTGCATCTCTTTGCTGGTTTTATTGGAGATTCAGATCTGGTTTGAGATCTAGAAGTGCTTTTGGATCCAAAATTCTGCATCAAGAGCTTGTTCTTGCATTTATTTTGCATGGAGTGTGGAGCTTAGCATCGGATCTTTAAAGTTTTGCGCGAGATCTACCGTTTTCAGCTCAATCAACAATTACCAAAGCATATCTCAGCTTTGTAGGTTGGTTAATTTCAGATCTAGCTCTGTTTTTAGCTTATTTGCATGCTTGTGCTTTAGATCCACCATGTGTTTGTGTATTTGATTGTGTTGCATGAAGTGATTGGTTGATTTGTATTCGGATCCGAATGTTATTTGTTCATGAGCTTAATGATATGGATTAATGTGAATTGATCTAATTTTTCCATGTGTAATTGATTGCTGGTCTGGTGCAAGCTTATTTGAATAAGCTGTTTTGAGATGCTGTTTTCTGCAGGATTTGCTGCTGTTTTATCAGTGTTAACCGGTTAACGTATATGGTTAACCGGTTAACGCCCCTGTTTTGTGCGTATTTTGTGCAGGTTTGAGCTGGTTAACCGGTTAACGCATATGGTTAACCGGTTAACACTGAGGCAGAATGGTTTTTTAGTGTTGTTTTGAGCTTGTTTGATCCCGTTGCTTGTTCTAATTGCCTTGGATCATTGCATGATCATTAAGCATGATATTTTAGGGTGATTTGCTTGCTGGTTGATGTATGCTTTCATGTTTTCGACGCGTAAGTCGTGTATTTGCAATGCTTGGTATGTTGATTGTTTCTTGTTTACAAGAACCTTCGAGCATGACTAATTCCATGATTGTGTTGGTCACTTTGCTGGATTTTTGCTAACATTGCAGGGGCTATGGTAAGTGAGAGATGTGGGAATTGAGTTCCACATCTCCAATTCTCATCTTCCTCTTATGTTTATGTTACTAACCCTTTGTTGTTGGGCTTAGGCCTTTCTCATCTCTCCTTCTATCTTCTTCTTTCTTCATTAGGATAGAAACCTCACTAACCCTTAGGGCATCCATGCATGTGAATACTTAGGATTATTTTAGTCCCCCTTTAGAATTTTTCCTTTGAGATCTTTTGGTTCTTCTTCTCTTCTCATCTCATAACTCTTAAAAAGAAAACACTTTAATAAATGTGAAGTGATGCATTGATCCATAGCCTTATTCCATGAGGTATGCTTGTAGTCTTCCCATCTTGGGATAGTACATGTTTACCTTGTGATGCACAAGTCTGATCAAGGTATCTTCTTCATAAAGAAAAGCATAAAAAACACTTCTTCATGTAAATAACCAAAAAACACTTAATAATTAAGCAAGTTAGTGAGCCTAAGCCCTAATCTTTGGGTTCAAGTTTTGGGGATCTTCTCCTTACTTGAGTGTGCTTGTTCTATTATTCCATCTTGGAATGTAGTGACAAGTGCACATTCCATTGGTGAGAGTTTGAGTTCATTTCCTTGTGACACACTCATAAAGCTTCTAAAAAACACAAAACAAACAATAAGCGTCTTTCCTTCGGGAATTCTTTTCTCATCTCTTTCGCTCCGTACGCGAACTTGCTCCTACTTGTCATTTTGCAAGACGGTTACGCACTCGTCGTCCGAGTCTGCAACACCTGAGCAATGGCATAGGCAGTTCAAGCCTTAATTCACAAGCAATTTCCTTGCCACCCCTAGTTAGGGGAACTACGGCGTCTCTGATCCTCATTATCCTGATGAGGTACGTAGGCAGCGGGGTAGGGCCCGTTCGAGCACAATCTTTATTTTCCCTACATTTTTCCTTTTGCTTTCCTATTCAGTTCCTTTCCAGTTCCAGTTTCTTTTCATATTCATTTCTTTGCTGCATTTTTCATACCCTCACCCTTTGAAACAGTATTCTTTGCAAGCGTGGATCCCGTCGGGTACGGCGGACGATCTGGGTGCTAATACCTTCCCAGGTCGTAACCGACTCCCGAGCCCAGTCTCTTTGGTTCGCAGGACCTGTGTCCTTCCTCTTTCTTTCTTCTGGTTTGTGCAGCATTACCATTCCCTCTCTTCGGGATAAAAATGCCTGGCTGGCGACTCTATTCTTTTTCCGCGCCACTTTCGCGTTTGTACCAGGATGGAAATCCCGGGAGCGACAGCTTGGCGACTCTGCTGGGGATCGAACCCAGAATCTCTGGTTCCCCTGTGAGTCTCTCCTAGCGCTTGTGTGTTGCTGTTTCATTGGGTGATGTTTGTTTGATGTGGCTTGTTGTATTATATTGCTGTTTGTTTATTGCTTTATTTACAGCCTTATTTACAGTTTTCAGTACTTATTTTCTGCATCATATATCATACTGGACTGTCTGGACTGGTTTCCTTTGGTGGGATGGGAGTTACTGGTTCTTGAGAGATATGAGCCAAGTGCCCGGCTCGAGTGCACCATAGGACTTAGAGTGGTTCCACTTTGGCCTCATGAGATCTTGTCATGGGGGTAGTAGTGAGTTCCACACCCAGGTTGCGATTGTCTTGGAAATGTCTTGATTTGGGGATCTTCCTCTCTCATTACATAACCTTGACAGTTATGTGCAGCTGGGGACCGATCATTGAGAACCTTTGTGGAAACAACCCTCTCCAGTGGTGACAGTGGCAGACCACATTTTGTGGCAAACCCATTCGCACCCGAGGGTCCACTGGGAACTCGCATAGGATGGCCTGGTTCTCTTATAAGAACTCAGTTAAAGCATCTGGTCATATGACATTAGTACTGTATCCTACGGGCTGAATGTACTATTGTTTCTTGATTTCAGCGCTTGAAGCTAGGGACTTATAAGGGATGCTTTGTTTTTCCCGGACTCAGCTGAGGCCTCCCTGCATAGTACATAATGCCTAACCGATTCCCTGATTTGGTCATGAGCCATTTCTCGGAGATGGTGACAGTATTATTGCTATGTGGCTTTGAGAGTCCGTGATGTCTGACCCGGAGCCTTTTACCCGTGAGATTGGGGGGTGTGTACAGGTGTGCAGGAACCCATGACCTCAACATACACTCATCTGTTCAGTTATGATCTTTGGTCTTGTGAATATGACCGGTGGTTCTATTGATTCTATGGTTCCGAGGTTATGATCCTGGAATTCTGGATTTCTTGATACTGTGGGTCTGAGATCTTCTATCAGAGGGTTGTGATTACCAGAGGGGGTGACTCAGTGAACTGTTGAGTTTGCCAGTTGTTCCGAGGGGCCCTTGTCAGTGTGCCGGTTCAGATGGTCCCCGTTGGTCATATGCTTGCATCGCATTGCATTTGCATCATTTTTTGCATTAACTGTTTATGTTTCCCATTTTTCAGGTCATTACTCACATCTGTTCCCGGTTCTGGTATTCTTAGCTCCATGGCAGAAATTAAAAGCGATCCGAGAAAAAAGAATGTGCATTACACCTTTCTTCAGCCGGAAGTCAAAAGTGTTCAGAGGTTAGCAGGTCTGATGAATGATCAAGTCTTAGGGAATTTCAAGAAAAGATATGGCCAGATACTGAAGTTTGTGGACAAGCCTACTACAGACCAAAAGGACAGCTTGCATACCTTGTTGCAATTTTATGATCCCCTGCTGCGTTGTTTTATTCTTCCAGGTTACATCTTAGCTCCGACATTGGAAGAGATCTCCAGCATGCTGAGTGTTCCGATCAGAGAGACATTGCCGTTCTACGGGTCAGAGGTTGTGCTCAGAGATGAAGATATAGCCAAGGTTTGTAGGTTGTCAGTTGCTTCAGTCAGAAAGGCTTTGCAAGAGAGTAAGGGCAGAGGTCTACCATGGAGTGTGCTTATTCCAGAGGCCGAGAAGTATGCTACAGAAGCTAAGTGGAATGACTTTGGAGCTTTGCTTGCATTGATGGTATATGGGTCTAGCTTGTTTCCCGGAGAGAAAGAGTTTGTCAGCTTAGAAGTGATCTCAATCTTCGCAAAAGGCAATCCTGTGCCTACTTTATTGGGTGACTTTTATTTTAGTGTCCATTACAGAAACGAGAAAGGTAGAGGTGGTCCAGTGGTCTGCTGTGCTCCTTTGTTTGCTGAATGGTTCGCTAGACAGTTGCCTAAGTCAGGTGCCTTCAAGGATATACGAGACGAATGGAGATGGTCCAGAAGACTGATGGGACTGACTGAAGAAGACATTGCTTGGGGTTATGACAGGGATTTGCTAGGAAAAGAGGTGATGGTTAGCTGCGGAAGGTTTGCCGGAGTACCTTTGCTGGGAAGGAAAGGTGTCATCAGTTACTACCCGACATTAGCCAGAAGGCAGTTTGGCTACCCTTTGAAGGATCCTCCTCAGATGGAAATGTTTGCTGAATCTTTGTATTTTCATGTTGATGGAAACAGAGAGCTAGTCCAACAAGCAGTTCAATCCTGGGATCACAGGAAAAGGAAAGGGAAGAAGGACTTCGGCCGAGTTGATCCCAAAGCATATCCACCATACGTTGAATGGTTGCAAAGGCATATCGAGTCAGTTCTCATGCCTTTTTCAGTCGAAGCTCCACTTTATCCTCGAGAGGTACCAGGTCCGAGCAGTACGGTTTCCTTGGAGGAGTACAAGAAGCTAGAAGCTCAGCTGCATGCGGTCAGAGTAGAGAATGTTGAGATGGTAAGCTTATACCACCAGGCCAATGGAGCCAAGAAGGAAGCTGAAGACAAGCTGCAGGAGCTCCAAGCCTCTTTGGAAAACAAAGAGAGGGATTTTGCTGGAAGAGAAGCCCATTTCCACCGATTGGGTATGATGGAAGCGCAAAGAGAAGCCAAGCACAAGGAGACTTTAAGGACTCTCAGGAGTGCTCGGCAGTCCATCGTTTGGTTGAAAGGCCAAAGGGAGGAAGAGCAAAAGAAATTCAAAAGAGAAGGAAGAGTTCTTTGAAGTTCAGATGGCTTTTAAGAAGGAGGAAGTGGAGCAAGCCCACGCCATCCGGAGGGAGAAGACCCAACAGCTAGTCCAAAGCCAATTAGCTCTGGAGGAAGCCAGGAAAGAGATTGAAGAGCTCAAGCTGAGAGCAGGCGTCAAGAAGAGCAGGGCAGAGGTGGCAGAGCCGGGGTCTTTAGCTTAGTTTATTTTTCAGACTACCTACAGGCTTGTTGTAGGAGTCTTGCTTTTATTTCCTTTGTCTTTATGTACTGATTTGTAACCCTTCGGGGAATATTCTTGGATGTACTCTGACTTTTAGCCTATAGTGGTTTGTCCATATTCAGTATTAATGTGCAAGTTATCGTTTTGAATGTGCAAGACTCGTTTGTCTGGATACTACTAACGTCTGAACACTTATCAAAGAGAAAGTTTGAAAGCTAAACACTGAAGGTGATTACCGAGATAGATGCCAGAACTGGGGCATGCCAAATGCTTAAAATTGGGAACATGAACAGTTACATTGCATTGCATATAACCTGTTTGTCTGTTTTGCAGGTGTTGCATCAATTACTAACGTATTTTGTGTTTCAGGCACTATAGCTCCTCGAAAAGCTCGAGAACAACCGGCAGTGCACAGGTACCCAACCAAGGTTAACAGAGAGAGAGCCATGGATCAAATGCAGGCAGAGTTGGCAGACCTAAGGCAGAGAATGGATAATTTCATGACGTTAATGACCGGCATGGGGCAGAATCAAGAACGGCTGCGAGAGTTGGTTGAGAATCAGAACCGGAACGCTGCTGCTGCTGCTAATGCTGATAATCATACCGGTGCGGGCGCACGTCAGGGTGGACCTCATGTTATACAACCAGGGACGACCGTAGTCAATGACGGGATGCATAACATTCATGTGGATCACCAGGAGGACCAGTTCACTTTACTTGATGAGACTGAGGGTCAAGGGGTCGAAATGAACAAGAGGTTTGAAGAGATGGCTGAGCAAATCAAGGCTATTCAGTCCCAGAGTTCTTTGGGATTCGATATAACAGACTTGGGTTTGGTTCCGGGAGTCAGAATCCCGTACAAATTCAAAGTTCCTACTTTCGAGAAGTATAACGGCACTGCTTGCCCAAAGACCCATCTGCAATCATATGTGGGAAGAATCGCCGCTCATACAGACGATGAAAAACTGTGGATGTATTACTTTCAGGACAGCTTGGTGGGAGCTTCCCTTGAGTGGTACATGAAACTCAGCAGGGTCAATGTTAAGAGCTGGAAAGATCTTGCTGAAGCCTTTGTGAGGCAGTACCAGTATAACATGGACATGGCTCCGAATCGCACCCAGTTGCAACATATGGCTCAGACAGCAAAAGAAGGCTTTAAAGAATACGCCCAGAGGTGGCGTCAGCTAGCTGCTAGGGTGCAGCCACCCTTGTTAGAGAATGAGATGGCCGATATGTTTATGGGTACCCTCCAGGGGGTATTTCTTGAGAGATTGGCATCAAGTTCTGCTACAAAGTTCAACGATATTGTCATTGCGGGAGAAAGGGTCGAAACGCTGTTGAAAATGGGGAAGATACAAGACCCAGGTGCTAGTAGCTCAAATGGAGCGAGGAAAGCTTTTAGCGGACCTCCAAGAAGGCGAGAAGGAGAGACCAATGCTGTATTCGGCCGAAGCCAGGGCCGTGGTTACAGAAGACCTTATGAACATGTGGCTGCTGTCACTATTCCTGCAGCTCCCGTACAACAGATGTTACCTCCACCACAACATCATCAGCAACAACAACAACCTAGAGCCAACTACCAGCAAAAGCCCTATCAGCCAAGGCAGGCTCGTCCTGCTAACAGGGTGATTGAAGCTATTCCGATGACATATGCTGCCTTGTTGCCGAGACTACTAGATTTGAACCTTATTCAATTAAGGACTTTGGCACCACCACCTCCTGGAGAGCTTCCAGCTGGTTACGACGTCAACGCGCGATGCGCTTTTCATTCAGGGGCACCCGGGCACTCAACCGAGAAGTGCAGGGCGCTACATCACAAAGTTCAAGATCTCGTGGATTCAAAGGCAATCAACTTTGCGCCACCACCGAATATCAACTCGAACCCTATACCTAATCATGGAGGGGCAAGAGTTAACGCTGTTGAGAGTGATGACAAGTTGAGTTTGGTACTGAGAATTGATGAAGTCAAGACGCCGTTGAAGGTGGTGAAAGAGAGACTGTTGAAAGGTCAAGTGTTTCCTGGTTGTTCTCTCGATTGTGAAGACTGTATAAGTGCTGTGAATGGCTGCGAGAAATTGAAGACGGGTTTGCAAGAGTTGATTGATGTTGGGTCTCTACAATTTAGCAAGATTAGTAATGAAAAGGCTGATGATGTGTCAACCATTACTATCTTCTACGATGAGGCTGACATGCCCGTCAGACAAGAGCCTGTTACTGTTTACGCTCCTCAGATTAGTCCTGTGACTATAACTGTACCTGGGCCAATGCCGTATAATGATGATAGAGCCGTTCCGTGGCATTATGGTTCCGATGTCTATGTGGCGGGACAGAAGATGGAGAGTAGACCTGTTGCTGACCTGACTATTGAGAATGTGGGAGGTGTTGGGGGATTTACTCGAAGTGGTCGTTTGTTTGCTCCCCCTGCATTGAGAAAGGATCCCGAGGCCGAAGCTTCGTCCAAAGACAAAGGGAAGCAGATTGCGAATGACGAGTCAACTACCCCTGTGGCTGGGCAGGGGACGTTTGAAAAGGAGGTAGAGGAGTTTATGAAGATCATCAAAAGAAGTGACTACAAGGTGGTTGACCAACTGAACCAGACGCCTTCAAAGATTTCTATCTTGTCACTGTTGATGTGCTCTCCCGCGCATAGAGAAGCTTTACTGAAAGTACTTCAAATGGCCTATGTTCCTCAAGAAATCACTGTTAATCAACTCGAAGCTGTTGTTGGAAGTGTCAATGCTAGCCATGGTTTAGGCTTCACTGACCGAGACCTTACTTCGGAGGGAAGGAATCACAATAAAGCACTGCATATCACGATGGAATGCAAGGGCGCTGTTTTGTCTCATGTTCTTGTGGACACAGGCTCTTCCTTGAATGTGCTCCCGAAGAAGGCGTTGATGAAGCTTAACATTGATGGGGTTATTCTGACGCCGAGTGATCTAGTGGTTAAAGCTTTCGACGGTTCAAGAAGATCCGTTTTCGGAGAGGTTGAGTTGCCTGTCAAGATAGGCTCTCAAGTCTTCAAGAGTGTCTTCTATGTCATGGATATCCAGCCTGCGTATAGTTGCTTGTTGGGCAGACCGTGGATACACGCAGCTGGAGCCGTCACTTCAACCCTGCACCAAAAGCTTAAATATGTGGTGGATGGCCAGGTCATCACAGTTTGCGGGGAAGAAGATATTTTCGTCAGCCACCTGTCGACGTTTAAATATGTGGAAATGGACGGAGAAATTCACGAGACTTTGTGCCAAGCTTTTGAGGCAGATGTCAGCATCTTGACTCCGGTGAAGAAAAGCAACGAAGGCACGTCAATTCATTCCTACCGGGAAGCAAGAGAGGCTGTCCAATCAGGCAATGCCCAGGGCTGGGGCAAGCTGTTGGAGATGGAAAAGAAGGATGATAAATTCGGCTTAGGGTATCAACCTGGGGGGTCTATTCAGAGTGGTAAAGCTATCTCATTCACAAGTGCTGGTTTGCTTGACCGTGATCAAATCTGTACGACAAGCCAAGACGGGGATAGTGACAGAGACTGGGACAACAATTGGATCCGCCCGTGTGCACCCGGCGAGGAGCTAGGAAATTGGTCTGCTGAGGACATTGTTCAAGTCACCTGGCTCTCAAAGTAATTGTTTTGTTTCCTTTTATTAGCATACTGCATTGTCAAATCCAGCATTCTGCCCAAGATGTTCGGATCCATTGTATTGGGCCACCATGTTTTGTATTGCATCGTTATTTTGCCATGAAATAAAAGGACATTTTCAGACAAATTGTGCTCTCTTTCTTTGTTTTTAAACTTTTTCACAAAAAAAAACAATATAAAAATGGCAATGTGTTTTTTTTCATTTTTTGCTTTGTGTTAGCGTCTCTTTTCAAAATAAGCAGATTCTGAATAAGCACATCATTTGTGCAGTATTGATCATCCGGATTCCACGGATAACGTTCCTGCTATGACTATGCATGACTTTGATAATCCAGTCTACCAAGCTGATGAAGGGGTTGAGGAAGATTGTGACCTACCTGAAGAGTTGGTCAGATTGTTAAAACAAGAGGAACGAGTTATTCAGCCTCATCAAGAAGAGATTGAAACCATCAACATTGGCAGTGAAGATGCAAAGAAAGAAATCAAGATAGGAGCCAATCTGCAGGCCGACGTCAAACAAGAGCTGATCAGTATGCTGAGAGAGTATGTAGATATCTTTGCTTGGTCATATCGAGATATGCCAGGGTTGGATACCGACATCGTGATGCATAAGCTACCCCTGAGAGAAGACTGTCCTCCTGTAAAGCAAAAGTTGAGAAGAACTCGCCCGGATATGGCGATGAAGATTAAAGAGGAGGTGCAGAAACAGTGGGATGCCGGGTTTCTTGCCGTGACTAGTTACCCACCTTGGGTAGCTAACATTGTACCAGTGCCTAAGAAGGACGGCAAGGTCCGGATGTGCGTTGACTATCGAGATTTGAACAGAGCAAGTCCGAAGGATGATTTTCCGTTGCCACACATTGACGTGTTGGTCGACAGTACTGCTCAATTCTCAGTATTCTCCTTCATGGACGGATTCTCCGGTTATAATCAGATAAAAATGGCGCCGGAAGACATGGAGAAGACAACGTTCATTACCCCGTGGGGAACATTCTGCTATAAGGTCATGCCCTTCGGTTTGAAGAACGCTGGGGCAACTTATCAACGGGCAATGGTCACGTTGTTCCATGACATGATCCACAAGGAGATCGAATGTTATGTGGATGATATGATTGCAAAGTCCAAGGACGAAGAGGAGCATTTGGTTAACCTAAAGAAGTTGTTTGACAGATTGATCAAGTATAAATTGAGGTTGAATCCGAACAAGTGCACTTTCGGAGTGCGTTCTGGAAAATTGCTGGGTTTCATTGTAAGTCAAAGAGGAATTGAGGTAGATCCTGCTAAAGTGAAAGCTATTCAAGATATGCCTGCACCAAAGACAGAAAAAGAAGTGCGCGGGTTCTTAGGTAGATTGAACTACATTTCTCGGTTCATATCTCACCTAACTGCCACGTGCGAACCGATATTCAAACTGCTAAGAAAAGAGCAGACAGTCAGGTGGAATGATGATTGCCAAAGAGCTTTCGACAAAATAAAGGAATATTTGCAGGAACCTCCAATTCTGATGCCTCCAGTGGAAGGAAGACCGTTAATCATGTACTTGACCGTGCTTGAAGGGTCGATGGGGTGTGTGCTCGGCCAACATGACGAGTCTGGTCGAAAAGAGTACGTCATTTATTACCTTAGCAAAAAGTTTACCGACTGTGAATCCCGATACTCACTGCTCGAGAAAACTTGCTGCGCTTTGGTATGGGCTGCTCGCCGACTGAGGCAGTACATGTTGACCCATACTACACTTCTCATTTCCAAGATGGATCCTGTCAAGTACATCTTTGAGAAACCAGCATTGACCGGAAGGGTTGCTAGATGGCAGATGATTTTAACTGAATACGACATCCAGTACACTTCTCAGAAAGCCATCAAAGGAAGTGTATTGTCGGAATACCTTGCTCAGCAACCTCTTGAGGATGACTATCAGCCGATGAGATTTGATTTCCCTGATGAGGACATCATGTACCTCAGAACAAACGATTATGAGGAACCACTTCCGGAGGAGGGGCCTGACCCTGAATCCAAATGGAAGTTGATGTTTGATGGGGCCGTCAATATCAATGGTCGTGGAGTTGGTGCCGTACTCATTACTCCTGAAGGTGTTCATTTACCCTTCGCTGCCAAAATTACTTTTGGCTGCACCAACAATGAAGCGGAATACGAGGCGTGTATAATGGGAATAGAGGAGGCAATTGATCTTCGGATTAAGAACCTCGATATATTCGGAGATTCAGCCCTCGTCATTAACCAGATTACCGGCAAGTGGTATACACATCAAGAGCATCTAGTTCCGTACAGGGATTATGCTAGAAAACTGTTGACATTCTTCACGACAGTTGAGCTCAAATACATACCACGGGACGAAAATCAATTTGCCGATGCTTTGGCCACTCTCTCTTCGTCAATTAAAGTCCTATGTTGGAACTTTGTGCCCAGAATTGACATCTCCAGGCTTGACTCTCCGGCTTATGCTTTCTCTGTAGACGCCGTGTCTGACGAGAAACCTTGGTATTTTGATATCAAGCTGTTCCTGGAGAAGCAAGAATACCCAACAGGGGCATCTTCCAAAGACAAGAAGACCTTGAGACGACTTGCTGCTAGTTTCTTCTTGAACACAGACGGGGTTTTGTACAAGAGGAACTTCGACATGGTCTTGCTCAGATGCGTGGATAGACACGAAGCAAGCCTGTTGATGCAGGAAGTCCATGAAGGATCTTTTGGTACCCATGCAGGAGGGCATGCTATGGCAAAGAAACTGCTGAGATCAGGGTATTACTGGATGACAATGGATGCAGACTGTTGCTCATTCGCTCGTAAATGCCACAAGTGCCAAATATATGCAGATAAAGTGCATGTTCCTCCAAATCCGCTCAACATCATGTCATCTCCTTGGCCTTTCTCTATGTGGGGCATTGACATGATCGGGGAGATCGATCCAACTGCTTCGAATGGTCATCGCTTCATCCTGGTCGCGATTGATTACTTTACCAAGTGGGTAGAAGCAGCGTCTTATGCCAATGTCACTCGTCAAGTGGTGGCAAGATTTCTGAAAAGAGATATCATATGCAGATATGGAGTACCCGAAAGGATCATTACTGATAATGGTTCTAATCTCAACAACAAGATGATGGCAGACTTATGTCGGGACTTCAAAATACAGCATCACAATTCTTCTCCTTACCGACCAAAGATGAATGGTGCGGTAGAGGCAGCTAACAAGAATATCAAGAAGATTGTGCAGAAAATGGTTGTCACCTACAAGGATTGGCATGAGATGTTACCATTTGCTTTGCATGGGTACCGAACGTCGGTCAGGACATCAACAGGGGCAACTCCCTTCTCTCTAGTGTATGGCATGGAAGCAGTCCTGCCTGTTGAAGTAGAGATTCCTTCACTGCGTGTGATGATGGACGTCAAACTGGATGAGGCTGAATGGGTGCGTGCTCGTTACAATCAGCTATGCCTAATTGAGGAAAAGAGATTAGCGGCTATCTGTCATGGTCAGCTTTATCAGAGGAGAATGAAGCGGGCATTCGATCAACGAGTACGTACTCGAGAGTTTCGAGTGGGAGAGCTTGTATTGAAGAGGATCGTTCCTCCAGGTTCAGATAACAGGGGCAAGTGGACCCCAAACTACGAAGGACCATTCATAGTGAAGAAAGTATTCTCAGGAGGGGCACTGATGCTCACCACCATGGATGGAGAAGACTTCCCATCCCCTGTTAACTCGGACGCAGTTAAAAAATACTTCGCGTAAAGAGACCCGCTGGACACAAAAACAGAATGTAAGTCCAGGCAAGAAAAGGGCATCCCGGCGAGCTAAAAACAGAATAAAAAGCTCGGGCAAAAATTAGGGAAAATAAACAAAAAAAAATGTACACCCGCTGAGTTGAAAAGCCGCATTGGACAGCTCAGGCAAAAAAGGGTATCCCGGTGGATTGAAAACCCGAGAGGGCGATCCACGCAAAATAAGGGAATAAGCGAACAACTGTGATCCAAGTTATCTGAACCACGCCATCGTTTCGTACGGTTTGACAATATCGGAAAGATAGGAAACAGTCCCCTTGTCTTCTCAGAAAGCCAAAGCAGAATGGAGAGTCTTGAAGACATGCAGGTCATAGCAGAAATGGAACTCCTTGGAATGCCATGTACATTGCCATTAGGATAGTTTTTTTTCTCAATTTTTATAGTGGCTACCTCTTTCCAGGTGGTTGCTCCCTGATGTAAATCTGTGCCTATTCAGAGGCCATTCAATAAAAATAATATTCAGTCAAAAAGCTGTGTGTGTTTATTTTTGTTTGCAAAATGTCCTGAATTTTTGGCAAAAATAGCATTGCATCCAAACATGGTGATAATCTTGAAAAGAAAACTGACATGCAGGGAAACTGTAACCCTCTTTGAGTGTCGGGTGATAATGGATGAACAGATCACGCCATACAAATCCCCGGGACACACGTGTGTTTTCTGTTGTTGCAGGTTGCAAGATGGCGTCACATCAAACAATTTACTCTCCCCCAGTAGAGTATCTCCCCAAGCAGAGATTTTTCTTCTCCAGCAGGTAGCTGAAAGCCTGACTTGTCTAAATAGATATTTTCCTCCAACTAAGTCTTGGCAGCAGCCCAAGCAGGTTCTTCTTCCCAAGAGAAGTAGTAGTCCATTCTTCCCCAGCGGAGTGTGCCTAGCAAGTACCTGAGAGCATGTCATCATCAGAGGTGGAATTAACAGTATTTTATCATCAGCAAGAGTCCTTCCTAGTAGGCGTGATTGAGGGCCTGATATCCCCTCAGAGTCTTGAATCATCGGATGCCCTCCCCAGCCAGAGTATTTGCCCAGGAAGCTTCCCCAGCCAAGTCTGAAGATGATCTGTCCCCCCACAGAGTTCATATTTGATTTTCACCTCCGTCCGTGAAATATTCCCCAGCAGATTTGCCCCATTGTTGGTTTATTTGATGATGCAGCCAGGTATTCATCACCTCAGTCGGAGTGGGTATCCAGACCTCTTGACTTTTTCTCCCCTGCAGAGTTGTATCTCTTGTTGCCGATCAGGCATTCGTTTATTGCTCGTCTGCAATCTTCAACACTCGTATGTGTTATCCCTAAGCAAGTTTCCCCAGCGAGGACATATCACTGCTTTATGGCTGCTCGACTGCATCTTTCAACACTCGTCTGTGTTAGCTCTGTGTTGCTGTTTGCTCGTCTGCAATTTTCGGCATTCGTCTGTGTTTTGAAGTGATTACCTTATTATTGCTCGTCTGCAATTTCCAATACTCGTCTGTGTCATGATGCCTCCGTTGTTGCTCGTCCGCAACTCCTCAACACTCGTCTGTGTTCTGAGATGATATTTGCTGTTGCTCGTCTGCAACCTTCCAACACTCGTCTGTGTTTGGTATTGGATCCTTCGCTGCACTCGTCTGTGCCTTGATATGTATTCTCTTTTGTTGCTCGTCTGCAACTGACCAGCACTCGTCTGTGTGTGTTTGAAGCTCGTCTGCTTTTATCCCCCAGAAGTCGTTTGTGTTCTGAAGCTCGTCTGCTTTGCCTGGATACTCGTCTGTATCATCCTCAGCACTCGTCTGTGTTAGCTTGCACCTGAATGTGAAGATTTGCTGTTTATCCTGATATCTCTGTGACTACTTCAAATGCTCGTCTGTGTTTGAATTTCTGGTATTCGTCTATACCAGTGGCTGATACTCGTCTGTATCATCGCCTGAAGCGCTCGTCTGTGTTTCTCAGATCATCGTCCGATACTCGTCTGTATCTTTGACTATTGGCACTCGTTTGTGTTCTCTTGATGATCATCCAATACTCGTCTGTATTGAAGAGGTTTAAAATCCTGACAGTGGGAATTAAATGTCGAAATGGTTACCGGACCTGGCGTAACAGGTAAATCCGAGGGAGGCTCGTCCGTCTCAAGCACCAATTATTATGGTTGCTGCACCTGGCGTAACAGGTTTGCTCAGAAGACTCGTCTGTCTTATGCCATATATCCGCGGATAATATATGAAGAAGGTTCGTCTACCTTGATTGCATGTCTATCCCACAGACTTATATGCATTCCCGGAGCCTGCGTAAGGGTTATCCGAAGAAGACTCGTCCGTCTTATTCCACTTATTTGCGTAAGGATTAGTGAAGGAGATTCGTCCATCTCAGGTTACTTTGAAGATCCTTAAGGGCTCGTCCGCTCTCTGTACCTGGCGTCACAGGTCATGCGAAGACTCGTCTGTCAGCATGATAGTATTCCAGATATCAGTTTCAACTCGGAAGAAGCTCGTCTGCTTTTTCTCTCCTTCTTATCCCCAGAGCGTCATCTGGTTGGGTTTATTTCCCAGTGTTGCATTCTTCGTCAGAGTGCAAATTTCAGGTCTTCTTGGTATTCAATCACAGTTTATCTCGAATGTCTGATAGCCGCTGCTCTCATCCTTTTCAGATTAACAGTTGATTGAATAGGGGCAGCTGTAACACCCCAAATTTGCCCTCTTCTTGTTTAGCATCGTTATCATATCATAATCATCATGAGCATACCATATCCTTATCATTTAGCATAGAAAAATGAGGCATAACACTCGCATGTTCCAGCATAAGGCATATGATCGGTCATCTGGGAAAATCCGAATCTGCAAGTCAAAATCAAGAGCATGGTGATCTGGCAAGAATCTCACAAGATCATTTTGCACAAGCCTGGTATCATGTTCAGAGCCCTAGAAAGAGAAGATGGATCAAAATTTGCTTGAAACGGTTGGTGCAGGTCTATTTTTGAAGGTTCCCACCAAAGGGAGGGAAATTCAAATTTTTCATGCGTTAACCGGTTAACGCATATGGTTAACCGGTTAACAGCTGCGAAATTTGAATTTCCAGCAGCAATTTCAGCATGTGTGTTTTGGTTCCATTTTCCAATTTTCTGATTTTTATTCATTTGAATTAATTTGAATTTGAGAGAAGGATCTAGAGCATTTATCCAAGCCTAATCCCATTGCTACATCCTAATCTCACTACCCAAACCATAATTTTGGATCCCAAACCAAAATTTTGGGCCCCAAACCTAAATCATATTTATTCCATTTCCTTCCAAACCAAAGGGGCTCTCACTCATTTTTTCACTCTCATTTTCTGAATTTTCATTCCTCTCACTCACAATTCTCTCACTTTTCTCTCCCAATTTTCCAAATCACTCAAAGTTCCTCTTTGAAGATCACACAACCTTGCCTTGAGGTGTGTAGATCTTGGAACTAAACCACCTTTCATAGCTTCTTTGCATCTCTTTGCTGGTTTTATTGGAGATTCAGATCTGGTTTGAGATCTAGAAGTGCTTTTGGATCCAAAATTCTGCATCAAGAGCTTGTTCTTGCATTTATTTTGCATGGAGTGTGGAGCTTAGCATCGGATCTTTAAAGTTTTGCGCGAGATCTACCGTTTTCAGCTCAATCAACAATTACCAAAGCATATCTCAGCTTTGTAGGTTGGTTAATTTCAGATCTAGCTCTGTTTTTAGCTTATTTGCATGCTTGTGCTTTAGATCCACCATGTGTTTGTGTATTTGATTGTGTTGCATGAAGTGATTGGTTGATTTGTATTCGGATCCGAATGTTATTTGTTCATGAGCTTAATGATATGGATTAATGTGAATTGATCTAATTTTTCCATGTGTAATTGATTGCTGGTCTGGTGCAAGCTTATTTGAATAAGCTGTTTTGAGATGCTGTTTTCTGCAGGATTTGCTGCTGTTTTATCAGTGTTAACCGGTTAACGTATATGGTTAACCGGTTAACGCCCCTGTTTTGTGCGTATTTTGTGCAGGTTTGAGCTGGTTAACCGGTTAACGCATATGGTTAACCGGTTAACACTGAGGCAGAATGGTTTTTTAGTGTTGTTTTGAGCTTGTTTGATCCCGTTGCTTGTTCTAATTGCCTTGGATCATTGCATGATCATTAAGCATGATATTTTAGGGTGATTTGCTTGCTGGTTGATGTATGCTTTCATGTTTTCGACGCGTAAGTCGTGTATTTGCAATGCTTGGTATGTTGATTGTTTCTTGTTTACAAGAACC
This sequence comes from Lathyrus aphaca, assembly GCA_963966055.1. NCBI lineage: Eukaryota > Viridiplantae > Streptophyta > Magnoliopsida > Fabales > Fabaceae > Lathyrus > Lathyrus aphaca. The sequence continues at coordinate 524,479,513 of OZ014522.1, read as the reverse complement.
TTCGAGCATGACTAATTCCATGATTGTGTTGGTCACTTTGCTGGATTTTTGCTAACATTGCAGGGGCTATGGTAAGTGAGAGATGTGGGAATTGAGTTCCACATCTCCAATTCTCATCTTCCTCTTATGTTTATGTTACTAACCCTTTGTTGTTGGGCTTAGGCCTTTCTCATCTCTCCTTCTATCTTCTTCTTTCTTCATTAGGATAGAAACCTCACTAACCCTTAGGGCATCCATGCATGTGAATACTTAGGATTATTTTAGTCCCCCTTTAGAATTTTTCCTTTGAGATCTTTTGGTTCTTCTTCTCTTCTCATCTCATAACTCTTAAAAAGAAAACACTTTAATAAATGTGAAGTGATGCATTGATCCATAGCCTTATTCCATGAGGTATGCTTGTAGTCTTCCCATCTTGGGATAGTACATGTTTACCTTGTGATGCACAAGTCTGATCAAGGTATCTTCTTCATAAAGAAAAGCATAAAAAACACTTCTTCATGTAAATAACCAAAAAACACTTAATAATTAAGCAAGTTAGTGAGCCTAAGCCCTAATCTTTGGGTTCAAGTTTTGGGGATCTTCTCCTTACTTGAGTGTGCTTGTTCTATTATTCCATCTTGGAATGTAGTGACAAGTGCACATTCCATTGGTGAGAGTTTGAGTTCATTTCCTTGTGACACACTCATAAAGCTTCTAAAAAACACAAAACAAACAATAAGCGTCTTTCCTTCGGGAATTCTTTTCTCATCTCTTTCGCTCCGTACGCGAACTTGCTCCTACTTGTCATTTTGCAAGACGGTTACGCACTCGTCGTCCGAGTCTGCAACACCTGAGCAATGGCATAGGCAGTTCAAGCCTTAATTCACAAGCAATTTCCTTGCCACCCCTAGTTAGGGGAACTACGGCGTCTCTGATCCTCATTATCCTGATGAGGTACGTAGGCAGCGGGGTAGGGCCCGTTCGAGCACAATCTTTATTTTCCCTACATTTTTCCTTTTGCTTTCCTATTCAGTTCCTTTCCAGTTCCAGTTTCTTTTCATATTCATTTCTTTGCTGCATTTTTCATACCCTCACCCTTTGAAACAGTATTCTTTGCAAGCGTGGATCCCGTCGGGTACGGCGGACGATCTGGGTGCTAATACCTTCCCAGGTCGTAACCGACTCCCGAGCCCAGTCTCTTTGGTTCGCAGGACCTGTGTCCTTCCTCTTTCTTTCTTCTGGTTTGTGCAGCATTACCATTCCCTCTCTTCGGGATAAAAATGCCTGGCTGGCGACTCTATTCTTTTTCCGCGCCACTTTCGCGTTTGTACCAGGATGGAAATCCCGGGAGCGACACATATTAAGGTGTTATTCACAGGCATGCTGAAGCGGGCACATCCGACACGATCTCGGTTCTTAGGTAGCGGCCTGCTCCCTGGGCGGAGCGGGTTACCCTACTTTATTTTTTTCTCTGTATATTCACCATTTTTGCAAAGAAGAGAAAAGTTAATATCAGAAAAGAACACTACTACAAAACGCACAAACAACAACGACAGACTTACATCATATCCATTTACACTATTGTAATATGTTAAAAAATTCGCGCTCAATCAATAGTTGGATGTATAAACAGTCATTTAATGACGGTTGACTTAAACCACCATAGTATTAAATGAAATGTATCAAGCTTCGATTCCATGCAACTACATTTTTCGATTTTTTAGAGTATATTAAGCGTGTGTCACTTAAGTCCATTATTTAAAAAATAAATTGTAAATGATTTTACAACGGTTAAATTAGACAACCGTTGTTATAACCTACAATTTAGTTTTAGGTTTTGCTAGTCGGAAAACCCAATTTCAGGGGAAATCGTGTCCCTTTTTAAATCTATTTCGTGCATTTGAAGTAGAAAAATCATGTGATCAATAATCCCGTACTACAAAGTAGTTACGGGACTTCACCCTCAAAACCTCAAATTAATCTTTTTTCTATTTTTAATGAATTTTTTATTGTTTTCATAGTCTCAAAAAATTTCAAAAAAAATCTCAAAAATCTTATTTTACTTAATTAGATTAAATTTAATGTTTTTGTAATTTTCTGAATTTATTTTAAGGGTTAAATATGTTTTTGGTCCCTATAAATATCTCGGTTTTGCTTTTTAGTCCCTATAAAAAAACGTCGAGTTTTAGTCCCTATAAAATTACTTTTGCATGCAGTTTTAGTCCCTCAATTAGGACTAAATCTGCGTGCAAAAGTAATTTTACAGGGACTAAAACTCGACGTTTTTTTATAGGGACTAAAAATCAAAATTGAGATATTTATAGGGACAAAAAACATATTTAACCCTTATTTTAATCATATTACTCACATTTTTTCAAAACGTTGATAGACCTTTCACCACAGGTATTTAAAAAACGGTGGTTACAGATATCATTTTTTACTTATTTTTTCAAAAAGCTAATAGACCTTTCACCACGAGTATTTAAAATAACCATGATCGTAGGTAGCGTCTGGTCATGGGTTCAAGTCCCATCACTAACATTTTTGGTTTTTTTACTTATTTTTCCAAGTCCCAACACCAACATTATAGGTGTCACACTTATTGAGTTTATTCATTGTTCTTAAACAAATCGTGATCATCCATTTAGTGATTATCAACGACCAAGACACAACTATGAGTGATTCGCATGAAACCTAATACTTAGAAGAATTACATCTTCTACCTCCAACTTTCAAAACAATTTTTAGAACTCCATCATCTCTTCTATAACTTAAGTGAGACAAGAAAGGTATGGATTCGAGTTAGCAATGTTAGTTGTTGGTGTTATTTTTTAATTATTGTTGTTTTTCTTTTTTATTACTGTTGTTCTTATTATTCTTGTAGTTATTATTGTTATTGTTGTTGTGTTATTGTTATTGTTGTTGTTGTTGTTCTTGTTATTCTTCTTCTTCTTCTTCTTCATCTTGTTGTTGTTGTTTTTGTTTTTACTCTTATTATTGTTCTTTTTGATAACGAGGATCATAGGTAGCGTCCGATCATGGGTTCAAGTCCCATCACCAACATTTTTTATTTTTTACTTATTTTCAAAGTCTCAGCACCAACATTATAGGTGGCACACTTATTGATTTTATTCAATGTCCTTAAACAAATCGTGACCGTCCATTTAGTGATTATCAACGGCCAAGACACAACTATGAGTGATCCGCGTGAAACCTAATATTAGACGAATTACATCTACCACCTCCAACTTTCAGAAAAAAATTTAGAACTCCATCTTCTCTTCTACAACTTGAGTGAGACAAGGAATGTATAAATTCAACTTAGCAATGTTAGTTATTGGTGTTATTTTTTAATTATTGTTGTTTTTCTTTTTTAATTATCGTTGTTCTTGTTATTCTTGTAGTTATTATTGTTATTGTTGTTGTGTTGTTGTTGTTATTGTTGTTGTTCTTCTTCTTCGTCTTCTTCTTCTTCTTCTTCTTCTTCTTCTTCTTCTTGTTTTTGTTCTTATTATTGTTCTTCTTGTTATTTTTCTTATTGTTGTTCTTGTTCACTAACGAAGAAATGACTTTTTACATTGGGCGAAAAGCACATTTTACACTGGGCCTGAGTCCAATTTAAGGCAGACGATGTAGTAAATCAAAGAAATTTTACATCGGGATATCTTCCAATGTGAAAAATACACCTACCACACTGGTTGACTTTTAAGTCTGATGTGAAAAAATACAACTTTATTTTTTTTAAAATAAATGTAATATTTTACATCGGTTGCATGACGCTTCCGATGTAAAATGTAGGTTTTTACATCGGTTTTCCATATTGGCCCGATGTAAGATATAAGGTTTTACATCAGTTTCAAGACGCGTTCAATGTAATATGTTAGTTTTTACATCGGTTGCAAGTCACGTCCGATGTAAAATGTTGTTTTTTTACATCGATTTTCATACTGATCCGATGTAAAATGTTTGTTAAATTTCTAAAAAATTTGACTACTTTTTAGTAGAATTGAGGTGGATTCCCTGTAATTTTTTTGTAGCTAATTTTTCATATTTTTCCAACATCACACAGACTATATTTAGGTTGCTATTTTTCATAGCTTTCCAACATCACATGAACCACATTTAGGTCGCTATTTTCATATTTTCTAACCAACCTAATTTCATTGCACCAAATATCTAGGATACACATATATATATTCTACAAAATGAACAATTGATTTACAAAAGTACTAATATAGGATACACACAAGTGTACAAAATTATAAGGAAATTTACCGATGGACTACAACAACAACAAAAAATATAAAAATATCCAATCATTTATAAGTCCTTTCCCACACTTGAATTACCAACTTTCAATCAACGAGAAGATGAGTTGTAGCTTCGGTAGACAACACCAAAATCAAATTTGCTGACAATAAATAATAACACCAATTAACATCAGCAGATAACACCAAAGTCAAGAAACTAAAATCATATATATATATATATATATATATATATATATATATATATATATATATATATATATATATATATATATATATATATACTCACCAGATAAAGCTTAATCTTTATATAACTCAAAGAAACTCCCAACAAAGTCGCAAATGATACAAATCATCTTGTGTTAATTTTGTTGGGTCATCAAATACATATAACACGTAAATAACAATATAAAGTTATTCTTTGAAAATTCATATTAAGTTGCAAAACGTAAAGTAAATAACAAAGTAAAGTTATTTTTATTACCTTCATCCAAGACCCGATTATCTTGGCAGAGACAATATTCAACATATTTTTCATCACATAGTACCCACAATCATTATATGTACGCTTCATTCACAACCTAGGAGATAGATTATATATCATCAGGAGAACTGGCCAAGAAGTATGGTTAGTACTTAGATTACCAAACAGATTGATTCCATCAGTAGAAAGTCCAAGTCCAAGGTTTCATGAGTCTTTGCCAAAATTTGGAAACAAATAATCTATTTTCTTCCATTGTAAAAAATCAGCTACATGGCAAATTTGTCCAGCACATGTTCTTTCTTTTGCATGACATCTAAGATTCTTTACATTATTTACATTAGAGAAGAGTCTCTTGAACCTTGAAATTATTAGTAGGTACCATACCACATTCGCGGGATGACCCTTTTTTACCACCTCATCATCACTAGAATAACCATATTTCTTTTTGTAGCGTGACACCTTGCACTTCAGACAATGATTATAGTTTACATACTTTTTTCTGTATAATATGTAATCATTAGGGCATGCATGTATCTTTTCATACTCCAAACCCATCAGACGCAATATATTTTTCGCCCCGTAATAATGATTTGGTATTACATTACCTTCTGGAAGAATTTGTGTCAACAATTCAAGTAATTCGGTAAAACTTTTGTCATTCCACCCATTATTTTCCTTCAAATTAAAAATATTTAACACGACTGACAAACGTGTAAAATTTGTGCATCTTAGGTACAAAGGTTTATCCTTGTCACCACATAAAGTATTATACGCATGTGCCTTCTTAAATGAATCTTGTTCTATATCACGCATCATGTCTTCCAAACGATCATCCATTTCAACGCTAACATTATCTCTTTGGGACACATTTTACTTTGCTACTAACTCACCGTGCCATATCCATTGTGTATAACTTTGACAAATCCCATGATAAATTAGATGATCCATGAGTTCTTTCTTATTAAGTTTTGGTTTGTGATTTGCATAACAAACACGTGAATAGAGAAAAAGCGCATGAAGACTTTTTTCAACATTAATTTTAGGAGGAGGAAGATTTTTTCCAGCAAACTGTAGAAATTCCTTCACTCCATATCATACTCGGCATTTAATCAATTAGCTCTCATCCAACTACGATTCATACCTATGTTTAGAAATTAATGCATACAAAGTTAAATTATTGGGACGCCTATAATAGTCCCTCTTTGGACATTAGAGAGAACAAAAGTCTCTATGTGCAAACACGTAACATAAAAGAAGAAGTGAGAAGTTATAAAGAATGAAAAGAGAACCTACAATGTCGTGGCGGCCGGATGACTCGCGGTTGAGCGAAAAGAGTGACAATGTCCATAATGTATCTTTAATCTATCACTCACACTCAATCTTTAGAGTTGGAGATCCATAATAATGTAAAAATGGTTTCTTAATAAGAGGTTGACAATGATGAATAATATCTAAAGAATCTATATCTCTCTCACACACAACTAATTCTCACAGGATCCACATTATAAGAGGTTAATCACAAGGTATCAACAAGAAGATAGGTGTTGGTGAATTAAGAACTCGTACTTTGTTTCTCTCAAGGTTCTTGGAAAAATTGGGTTTTAGGTTCTTGGTCAATATCTTGAGATTGATCAATTATATTCATGATTGATCAACTATCCTCTATGGATTTTTGTTTTTCAACACACATACAAGCTTGCGTAACAAAAAATAATACTATTATATGGTTACACACTTTTTGTATGTTATATGATAGACAAAAATGAAGAGATGTGGTCAGGTGCTACATGGTAGCCACACAAATGAAAACAAGAGGCATCCATATTTTTAGTCAAATCATGAGGTTATGATATGAATCAAAGAAACAATGACTTGAATCAAAGTTAAACACCATGATTCCATCCACCCACTTCTTATTACTCGAGTCAAAGAGTGTTGTAATTCGAATCACGCACTCTCATGATTTGAATCAAATGAGACAATGGCAAATTATAACTTTCAAAGAAGGGCATGATTCGAGTCATAACACGTATGGTTTGAATCAAGCTTCAGAACAATCTTGATTTAAGTATTATAACTTGTGAATCAAGATACACTCAATAAATTGACTTGAATCAAATTTCTAGGCTAAAAAACAAGAATCATTATCATGGTTTTAACTACTAATTCATTGAATGTGGGGGATCTAAATGTTACAATACTAAACATATCCAAAGTGAACAAGTACAAATGAATTAAAACAAACTGCAAACACATGATAAATCGAATCATTCACATACACATAATTTGAAAAATCATCAAAACAAAAATGATATTGATGACTGCAATTTTAATATCCCCCTTTTTTTATGTTTGACAAATTTGGAGATATTTTTTGATGATTTGATTTGAGCAGATATTTAAATTTGAAAGAGATATGAAAATTCGTGAATTTGGTTTTATTGATCAACACCGTGAAATAGATGGTGGTACAACACTTGTAGACTTCAGGTAACATCTCTCGAGCTCTTACGTTCCCCTACATTAAACACTCAATGCACTTAAATATATTGATAATATCTTGAAACCTTATCCCCTTTGGCAAATATAAAAAAAAAAGAAGAGAAAAGTAAGTAAAAATTTCAAATAGATAACCACAATAATGAAAAGGCTAAAACTCAATGACATACAATAGAGAATTAATTAAGCACTAAAAAATTGCATACGATTATGATAGCAACATACACCATTTCAGAAAATGCACAAAATAAGAGATAGCATTTAAGATCACAAAAAGCATATCTAAATACTAAAAAATGGCCAAAATCATGCCACACAATATATTACTAAATAAGTTTCACCAAAAGCAATATTCATAAACACTAGAAGATAATAGTCAATAGTCTATAGATAAACAATAAAGCAAAATGTAAATGATGATACGCAATGAGATCTATGGTAAATTAAGTTAAATCAATAGAGGAAGAATCGGGAGCAACAACAACATTAAATTCAAGGTTAAAAAGAAGAGTTGAGCCCTAAAGGTAAGTTATGGTATCTTTTACAATAGTGAGACTAGCCAAAATCTTCGCTTTAATCACCTTTGCTTCCTGTCTAATATTTTCTTTCCTTGCCTTGGCTTCACTATCCCCCACATGTATATGATCATGAATAAAAATTTCTTTAGCCAATGAGTCAACTAATACATTGATAAACAACTCATCAAAATAAGCCTTATTAACACTAGATAAAATAAACCCATCAAATGAAGAAGGCGAATCAAATGATAAACCAATATGATCCATAGAAGAATCATATCTTTTCCTTCTTGCCAATACTTCCTCTAGATATTCAATTCTATCTTCAAACAAATATCTGTCGCGACTGAAAAAGACGTAGTAGACACCATCTTCACCAGAATAATTCTCATAATCTTGATTACTGACTTATCAACCACCTTTGGAGCTTCATGCAAATCAGCCTCATCTGAATGAATACCATTAAGTTCTAAGATACACTGAATAAAAATGATACGACTCTAAGGTTAGTGTAAAATAAGATGAAAATACCATTAAGTGAGCATTTCTAATATTCAACATTAAAGGATTCAAAGTAACAAGTTTTGACAGAGTCGTATCACTGTTAAATAATTGAATAATTTATTAACAGTGATACGACTCTGCCAAACATTAAATAATTGATTCAACATATTAACAGTGATACGACTCTGTCAAAACTTGATACTTTGAATCCTTTAATGTTTGGTTGAGAAATCAGTGAGCATTTCTAATTTTCAAAAAGTATTTTCATCTTATTTTACATTAACCTTAGAAGAGTGGGTCAACAAAGATATGCTTTTTGTACACTGTTGCGATTATAAATGACCATGGAAAGCAATTTGAAAACAGTAAGTTTGATGATTTATTTTCCGTTGAAGGAATTAGTCTTGAGTTCTCTTCACCCGTCACTCCTCGATAGAATGGTGTGGTTCAGCATAAGAATAGGATTATTCAAGAATTTTCTAGAGTCATGCTTCATGCCAAAAAAACTTATGTAACACAGTGGGAGAACTGACTTTTTAGTCATGTTGCGGATAGCAAGAGTCGCCACCGACTTTTATTTTATCCAAGTGGAAAGGACATAAAAGAACAGGAAAGACCTATTTTTAAAAGACTTGAGTTCGGGGGGTAGGTTATATAAAGGGAAGGTGTTAGCACCCTTTATATCCATGGTTATCCATGTGCTTTTAGTTACTTAGCTCACTTAAATGTTTTTTGAAAAGTGTAGTGTGTGATTAGAAATTTTCTAAGTACTTTGTAATGATCCTCGTATGGATGTATACAAAGCCTTGTTTGAAAATATTTGAAAATATTGTGAGGTGTGAAAAGTATTTTTGAAGAGTGAGCAAGTAACTATGAGGTACCTACCATAGACTAAGTCATTCAAGTTCTTTTATGTTTCTTCAAGAGTAAGACTATCCCTATTATTATGGAATAGGTAGTCATTACCTTGGATTTGTTTAAGGGACATGCATCGGGTCATCGTATGGTCAATGAAGGCAACTTTAGGGGTGTTTTTAGCAATTCGTAGGGACTATCATCATTTATTCGAAGGGACAAAATTATTATTCCGTAGGCAACCTCGAAGGGACTTGATCTTTTAAATCTGTAGGGACTTAATGATTTATACGTGAAGGGACTTTGCTTAAGACAGTCCTATATTCGAGGGACATGACCATTTAATTGAAGGCAACCAAGAGGGATACCCTAGGAAGTGTAGACGGCGATCTTAGATCGACTTACGTGTGTGAGTGATTTATTTCATATATTTATCTTATCTAATTAATTATCTAAGTCCATATGATTATTCAATTAGTTCTCACTTCCTATTTACTAACCACACATTTAAATAATAATAATTAAAAGGACGAAAAAGTAAATTTAAGCTATTACAAGGCTTTTGGGCAGTTACAAAATAATCGAGCGAAAAATAAATTACAACATACAAACCTATACATTTTTTCTAATAATTAAAATAAAGCGAGAATTAAACATAAACAAAAATATTAAGGCAAAATTGAATAATAAAGCAAAAATTAAATAAATTAGGGTTAGAGAAAATTAGATTACAAATTTTAGGGTTAGAAAAAGATTTTAATTGAGGTCATTTATATAATAAATAAATAAATAATTATCAATTATCAATTTAGACATATTTAAATATTTACAAATATAAGTATATATAAAAGAATAAAGAAGCTCAAAAATTAAAATAAGATTATGAAATTTTTAGATGAATAGACAAAATTATTTATATTAATGAAAAATGACTAACAATTTTAATTAGAAAAATTTATCTATTTGACTATTTAATTACAAATTAATCAAATTAATATTAACATTTAAAGAAAACTAAATATTTGTAAAAAATAAAATATTAGTGGAATTATTAAGAAAAAGGTTTTTTTGTTTTTTTTAAATAAATTAGAATTAATTTTAAGTTAGTGGTCTTATTAAGAAAAGTTAAATTATAATTAGTTTTAATTAATTATTTTGTTTTTTATTTTTAAAAAAGAAATTGATTCAAAAAAAGAAGAAGAAGAAAACATAAAAACAAAAAAAAAACATTGCCCAAAAAGAGGGACCTGAAATTTGAACCCAGGTCTCTAACCTGGATGAAGAGATCAATGACCAATTGGGCTGCACGCGCATGGTGATCTATAGCCAGCATCAATTCATTATATTTTAATCTTGTTAGAAAAACCAATGAATAAAAAAATGCTTCAGCTTGGATTCAATCCATCAACCTTGTACATGTAGTGCCAATGCTCTTGCCATTAAGCCACATGGGACACGTCTGTTAATATAATGGCAAAACATTATAATATATTAAGTTTGTTAAATGCTTGAAAAATTAAAGAAAAGGATGAATCTCACCAAGGATCAAACACAGGTCCTAGCAAATGCACGCGCGCACCTGGAATCACCAGGCTAACTGCATGTTAGTGATTATAATATGAAACCAATAAAATAAAAAATTCAAATTCAAATTCAAATTCTGGAACACGCGCGCAGACATTCATCTTCTTCCTTCATCACTGCGAATTTACCTGCGAAATCTCATACGAGTTTTCCTGCGAATTTTCCTATGCATGAAACCTGCAAAATTCAACCAGCCCAGAATATGTACAATTTCACCAAATTGGTCATGCCAACATGATTCTTATGATTCACACAATTCATTTACGTGCTCATAATCCATTTATATTTGGTGAATTAGAAAACCCCAATTCAAGAGGCCAAACCCTAACCATGGCCGAATCCTTTTAGGTTATGGAAACTCCAATGTTTTTGCCCAGAATTAATCCTTACACATTAATAAACAAGATTAGATGCATAAAAACAATTTATAATGAGTGAAAGAATGAAAACGAAATTAAAAAAAAATTCAAGAAATATGAATACGGGTAGCGTGATTGGGCATGGTTTGGGTGTTTATGATGATGCAAACATATTCTAGAATCACCCAGGATTAATTTGCAACCTTTATTTGGTCTTGAAAGTGATTAAATCTCCCAATCCGAATGTCACTTTTCTTGAGGTTTTTTGAAGTTGGAATAGTGTTCTTGACCTGCAAAAATTCGTCCCCCTTGTGTTGGTTGACTTGTATCTTTATAAAGGAGTGAAATTAGGTCAAGAAATTGATGTCTTGTTTGGACTTTTGGATACCTTCATCATGAAGAAATCTCATCATTTTAAATATTCAAAAATCAAATTATTTCCTTCTAAATTGAACCTTGCACGAATTTGGAACATCATAATCAGTTTTGAATAATGTTTATGAGCTTCTAGAACCAAAATCAAATCCAAATATTTGAATTTTATATTTTATTTTGATTTAATTTGAATTTTAATGAATAAAATCCAAATAAATAATAAATAAATTATAAAAATCAGAAATAATTGGAATTGGGTCGTGCTTGGTGTTATGGTTAAGATTGGATTGCAAAATGATCGGCTCATTTGGAGAAAACTTAGATTTAAGCCCTTATTCTCTTCATACACCCCTTGAAAATCTCCTAACTTTGACAAGGCATAAATCCTTCAATTTTAAGTCTATGAAGATGTTGTTGGACATTTTGGAAATCTTAAAGATTCCTCTAACAAACCGCTTTGGTCTCATGTCCATATCTTTCACCATTTTCAAATTATGCCCTTTGGAAAAAGTTGACTTTTTGACTTTTGAAATGACCTATAATGTTTTAGCTCATACCTTCCAAATGAAGCATTTTTAGGCTTGGCTTGTGAGACACAAAGTTGTAGAGAATTCAATTTCCTTCAAAATGAGCTCTGTATGGGAAATTTTTTATGAAGCATGTGAAAGTTATGGCTGGTCAAAGTTCAGTTGACTTTCTTTAAGAAAACATTAATTTAGAAATTCCTGATTCTTGATGATCTGAGACTTCCTTAATGAATCATGATCAAACCTTGATCAAATGATGAATTTTAATTCATAAACTTGATGTTGGCAAAAAATCTTGAAGTTTGACTTTAATTTGACCACAGTTGACCTTAATTTGACTTTTTAACTGTTTTGACTGATTTTTGCATACCTGATCATCTGACTGGTCAAACTCTTTGGGAAAGCTTTGAAACTTGACATAAGGATTATTGAAGTCATGTGGGAAGACATGAAGCTCACTTGAAGCCTTGAAAGTCATTTTAACCTGAGGAAACTCAAAACCCTAGTTTTGAACATTTTGCTTAGGAGGAGGCATTGTCTGGGGAAACTTCCACACTTCTTGATCAATTGGGAGTCTTGAGGATCTTATGATCATTTAGAATCCTTGAGATATATTGTCTTTATTGTGGGAGGGAAATTTTTGGGGTATAAGAACTTCCATATCATTTTTGGGATAAAGCCATGAACACTGCTTGTTATATCCTTAATAGAGTGACCATCATACTTGGCACATCTGCTACTCTGTATTAACTCTGGAAAGGATGAAAGCCAATTGTGAGGTACTTTCATGTTTTTGGAAGTAAATGCTACATTTTGGCAGATCGTGATAAAAGAAGAAAAATGGATCCTAAAAGTGATGAAGGCATTTTTCTGGGATATTCCACAAACAATAGAGCCTATATAATGTTCAACTTCAGAACTAAAGTTATGATGGAACCCATAAACATTGTTATTGATGACTCATTTACAGAAGCTGATGTCAGTGAGCATGTTTGAACATTTATTCCCTTAAATGATATTCCTGAAGGTGTTGCATACACAGGTGCTAATGTTGAACCTAAACTTGAAAGGACTGAGCCAACTGACAAAAGACTTTCCATCAGAATTTAAAAAGATCACCCTAAGAAGCTTATAATAGGAGATCTAAATGATGAAGTTATTACCAGATCAAAGGTAAATGTGTCAAATGCTTGTTTTCTTTCTAAATTTGAACCCAGGAATGTCAAGGAAACCTTGACTGATGAGTTTTAGATCAATGGTATGCAAGATGAGTTTGGACAATTCAAGAGGAATAAAGTCTAGGATCTGGTGCCAAGACTTGAAAGGGTAAATGTTATTGGTACAAGGTGGGTGTATAAGAATAATTTAGATGAACAATGAGTGATTACCAGAAACTAGTCTAGACTTGTGGCTCAAGTATACAATCAAATTGAAGGAGTGGATTTTGATGAAACTTTTGCTCTTGTAGCTAGATTGGAATCAGTCAGATTGTTTCTTGGAGTGGCATGTTTGTTGAAGTTATAACTATTTCAAATGGATGTTAAAAGTGCCTTTTTAATTGTATTCTTAAATGAAGAAGTATTTTTTGAACAACCAAGAGGAATTGTTGATCCAGACTTTCCTAATCATGTGTTCAAATTAAAGAAGGCATTGTATGGCTTAAAATAAGCTCCAAAAGTTTGGTATGAGAGGCTAACTGAGTTCCTAATCAATCATTGATACAGGAAGGGTGACATTGATAAAACATTCTTTGTCAAGGAGAAGGATGAAAAATGGATGATAGCTAAAATCTATGTGGATAATATTGTATTTGGAGGGATGTCGGATGAGATGGTTCAACATTTTGTCCAACAAATGCAATCTGAATTTGAGATGAGTTTGGTTGGTGAATTAACCTACTTTTTTGGCCTCCAAGTAAAGCTAATGGAAGATAAAGAGTATTGTGAAGAAATTTGTTTTAGAGAATGTTACTCATAAAAGGACCCATGCTCCTACACATTTGAAGTTATCTAATGATGATAATAGAATTGTGCTAGATATCAAGTTGAACCATAGGCGAATCACATTAATCATGTCAAAATAATTCCGAAGTATATGAATGTTACTATTGACTATGGTTTTCTATACTGTCATAATTCAAATTCCATATTGACGGGGTATTGTGATGTTGATTGGGCTGGTAGTGCTGATGATAGAAAGAGTACCTCTGGAGGATGTTTCTTTATAGTAAACAATTTGATTTCTTGGTTCATCAAGAAACAGAATTATGTATCCCTATTTACTACTGAAGTTGAGTACATAGTTGCAGGTAGTAGGTGCTCACAACTAATGTGGATGAAGCAGATGGTGACTATAATGTGACAACTTGAATGCCATAAATATTTCCAAGAATCCTATTCAGCATAGTATGACTAAACATATTGACATCAAACATCACTTTATTAGAAATCTTGTTGAAGACAAAGTCATCACGCTGGAGCATGTTGCCGCTGAAAATTAACTAGCTGATATTTTTACTAAGGTCTTGGATGTGAAACAATTTGAGATATTTAGGAGCCAACTAGGGATTTGCTTGTCTAAAGACGTATAACAATTAAGGGGAAATGGGAATAATATGTAAGAGCAAGTGCTTGAGACTTGTATGATACCTATATTTCATAATGAAGCTATGTTATTGTGTCATTTGAGGTTAACGAAGACTGAGGAAGTTGTTGAAGTATCTCTGATGTGTGATCTTGTTGTTGTCTCAAGAACTAGGTTGGTTGTGTTTGGGAGCATGAATTTGGTATCGTTGCAGAGAATGGATTAGAAAGAGAGTCTTATGTCAATGACAATCTTGTTCAAAAACGTGTGATCAGCTGCTAAAGTGTTTGATTACGAAGGTGTTCATGAAGTTGTTGTGGGATGCCTCTTTGAGGGAGAGTCCTATGTTTGTAGAAGTTTCACGTTGTGTTTGAATGATGACAGTCCTAATGTCACGACATTATTTATTTATTTTTAAGATGAACTGGAAATAAGTTACATATAGGGAGTTGGTGCTACAACTTGAGTATGTGTAGGCATGTTAGTCCATATGTCAAGACTTTATTCCTAGTCTTTTCGATTTCTTACTTTGGACGGTGTAAGGAGTGACTTAAAAGCATGTGTGGTAAACATGTTTTTGATGTGATTGTTAAATGTTGGAATTGGCGTTTTCAACTGAGTCAATGTCTATTGTGGACAATGCTTAGTCTCTAAAAACCTAAGTTATTGTTTCCAAAAAAAACTGCCCCTATTGAATAGTCTTTTGTTACATTCTAGAATTGTTACACTCTATGTAACTTATCGATTATTTATAAGTCTTTATCATCTCGGTTTTTCTCACAAGTTTTTTCATTATGAGTTTTGGGTGAGAATTTTTTTTTCAGGTTTCTTTTTGGAGTATCCTTTTCTTGTTTCTTTTCTGGGGTCCGGTCTGTTTCTTCATATTGCTTTGTCAAATTTTGGCTAAAAAGGGGAGAAAAAGTGTGGTGTGTGTGGTATGTCTTTCTTGGTTCTACCTTGTTTGTGTCAAGGGTGTGTCTGTTGTGTGGTGTTTGTGTTATGTTATTTTTTCCTTCCGCTGTGTAATGTCGTATATGATGTCCCAACATCATGGCTGTAGAATTTGCTCTAGTTTTTTTTGTCTTGTTTGGTGTCTTGCGTTGTAGCTTCTGTTATATGCATTTCTAATTGATATGGCTTCTTCCATATGTGTTTCTAATATCTTAAAACAAACCATCAAGATATTAGTTTACTTGCAGGATGAGAAACAATTTCTTTTTATTCTTGAGGGGAAGATTTATCCATCTGTGACAAGTATGGGTTGTATTGTTTAGGGGGGTAACTTAAATGTCTTTTGATGTTTAGGTCATTTTCTTCCTCATGTACACCAACATACAATTGGTATTTACTGGGTTTATTGTACAAAAGGTGATTGTGAATTTGATCATGGAGGTTATTTTTTGATCAAGGGTGCTGAGAAGATTTTTATTGACCAATCTACCAAAGAATGATAATAAAGATTCAGTTTTCCAAACAGAAAGATTTATACACTTATGTTGTTTTGCTGATAACTGGGATACTGGTTGTTTTAGCCAAAATTTTCCAAAGGGGGGGATTGTTAAGTTTTCATATTTGTGGTTGGCAGTAATTTTGGTAAATAATCTGGACAAAATGAAGAAAATTATGAAGAACATCATGTTTACTAAGATGTCGAACTAGATATCCTAACAGCTTATTCGACATTTTGTCTGTCAGTTGACAGTTTGAACTCAACTGTCTTATTTACAGATTACAAAATATTTTATGAATATTATGTGATCCTAGGTGGAGTCCAAGATTGAAAATTATCAGAGATTCAGTTTGAAATTGAAGATTTTTTATTTTCTAAATATGGAGACATTTTAGGAAACTTTATATTGAAGTTCTATTTTCTTGGAGAATAAGTTACAGATTCTGCGCAACTGATTTGCTGCATTTTGAAGCCCAAGATCCAGTTTGAATCATAGTTATATATAAGATGGATCAACCTTAATTGTAATGTAGAACATATATTACTTTTAGTGAGATTTTTGGGTTTTTTGTTTTGTGAGCCTCTCTCTTATCTTGTTGATACTAGAGTTGGATTGTTTTATTGAGTTATAAAGTGTTGATCACTCTTAAGCTTTTAAGCATTGAGTGTGTGTGTGTGTGTGTGTGTGTGTGTGTGTGTGTGTGTGTGTGTGTGTGTGTGTGTGTGTGTGTGCGTGTGCGTGTGTGTGTGTGTGTGAGTGAATGTGTGTGTGTGTGTATCATGTGGTGATTATAAGGGAAGTGAAAAGGGTCTCATACGTAGAAGAATATTAGGTAGAACTTAAGCACGGGTGCTTATTAGGTGTGAAGATTAAACCGGAGGTTGTTTACTTCAAACTAATACTATTTAGTGGATTTACTTCCTGGCTTGGTAGCCCCCAGACGTAGTTGTTGTTGTACACTGATCTGGGTTAACAATTGATTATTTTTTCTTTACTTTCTACAATTATATTGTGTGTTTATCTTGTCATTGTGCTTAGTGCAAAGACTAGTGTCTCGACATCTCTTAGGACATCTAAGATCTGCATACCAGAATTTCAATGTACATACAAAACCTGATGGAATGGCACACTTTAGTATGATTAATTTATATGCTTCTGAAGCAACAAAAGCTTTATGACATTTATTAAGCTTGGTCTAGTAAAGCTTTAAGACTTTAGTATGATTAATTTCCCTACTTGATAATTTCCTATAGCTTCTGATAACATATATAACCTATAAATATGCTTTATACTAAACATACTGAAGATTGTACTACTTTGTCACTTCAGCTAGAGTCAGCTAGTGCATACATCTCATAAGGCTCAAAGAGAGTTTACATACTTTATGTCAACTACCCTCAATTTTTCTAAAAGTACAAGACACTTCTAAAGACGTACTAATTGATGAATTTACACAATGGATAAAGATTATTTATGTACAACTTCTCAACGTCTCTTGTACTTGGAAGATATCAAGAGATCAACATAAGATATCTTCTCAAACAACTAGTTTCCTATGACCTAATATAAATAGCAAAAGCTTCACTAAAATCAGGTGTGGAGATTGGTAGAAGCAGAAATGATAGAGATGTTCAACGTCTCTATCTGAATGAAGAAAATAGGCAGGGCTCACAATGAACAATAGTTTGTGCTATATATATTTTTCTGTTAGATGTTGTCAATTGTAACTTTTCTTATGATTTCCCTACACTATATATTCTGGAAATCATGAGTAGTACAAAAACTCTTGTTAAGATTTATCTCCCTGTACTTCTGATTCAGAATCATGTACACCTTGTCTTCTTTTCTGTTGAAAATTTTATTCAACAGTTAAGATAAAAAGTATTTTACTATGTGTTTGAGCACTTGATCTTTCATTGAAGAAAACGATCATAGGAAGTCTCAATAGAAGCTGATTGAGCATTGCAAAGTCTTGGACAAGTGGTATGAGAAAGTGAAGTCATAGACATGTGCTATATGCAATGATTAAGTCTTGGACATGAGCTCTAAGCATGGTTTAAGTCTTGGACAAATGGTCTAAGCAGGTTAAGTCATTGATATATGCTCTATGCAAAGTTGAAAGTCTTAGACATGCGCTATAAGCAAGGAAGTCTCGATTAGGAGATGTTTGAGCAGGTTAAGTCATAGACATGTGCTCTATGCAAAGGTAAAAGTCTTAGACATGTGCTCTAAGTAAGAAATACTCTACCAGGAGTTGGTTGAGCAGGTTAAGTCATGGACATGTGCTCTATGCAAAGTTAAGTAGTCTTAGGCATGTACTCTAAGCAAGTGTTAAGTCTTGGACAAGTGGTCTGAGTAGGAATAAGTCTTAGACACGAGCTCTAAGCAAAGATGAAGTCTTAGATATGAGCTCTAAGCAAGGTAGAAACAATCGGAAGTTGGTTGCATTGAAGAATCTTAGACTGTGTAGTTTGAGTTGTTAAAAGTCTTATACTTAAGCGTATAAGTAGTTGTAATCAAATTGATTATAGTAAAAAAAAACTCTTGCAAGGAAAGGGGACTAGAGTACTCTCAATTGGGAGAAGAACCAGGATAAATCTGTTGTGTTCTTTGTCATATTTATTTACTTTTGTTATCCATTCCGCTGCAACTCAATGTTGTTTTAGATTCAACAATTTGAATCTGAACTCAGACTAGAAGTAATTTAAGAACTTGGTGAAACACAATTCAACCCACATTTCTTATGTATTTTTCCACCTTTAGAGTTATCTTGAGGTTCTTGGAAAAATGAATTTTTGGTTCTTGGTGAATATCCTGAGATTGATCAATCCAATTCATGATTGATCAACACTCATTTCTTGATTTTTTTTCCCCAACAAACACATATAAGCTTGTGTAACAAAAAAACGATTATTATATGACTACAAACCCTTTCTATGTTATATGATAGACAAAAATGAAGAGATATGGTATGGTGCTAGAGGGTAGGCACAAAAAAAACGAGACACCAAGATTTGTAGTCAAATCTTAAAAAGGTTATTATTTGAATCAAAGAAACAATAACTTGAATCAAAGATTGGAAATTAAAGTAAGAGATTTAATGTCATGATTCGAGTCAAAGTTCAAAACCATGATTTGAATCACCCACTTGTTATGATCCAAGTCAAAGAGTGTTGTGATTCGAATTACACACACATGCATGAGTCGAATTAAATGAGGCAGTGACAAATTCTAACTTTCAAGGAAGGTCGTCATTCGAGTCACAACACATGATATGATTCGAATCAAGCTTCACAACAACTTTGATTTATGTATTCTAACTTGTGATTCAAACTATACTCAATACATTGGCCTGAATCAAATAGCTAGACGTAAAAACAAAAATTATTATCATGAATTTAACTACTAATTTATTGAATGATGAGAATCTCAAAAATACAATATTAAACATAGCGAACAAATAAATATGAATTAAAATAAATTATAAACACACGAAAAATCGCATAATACACGTATACAGAAATTGATGAATCATCAAAATAAAAACAATCTTAAGGAAGGATAATTAAGGCAATAGGGTGGCATTTTATTATCTTAGGTAGAAATTGGTTTTGGTGATTTGACATCACTAAAAGTTACATCACACTATAAAATATATATAATGCTCTCACTAGCATTTTTGGTAATCTTAAAATATGTTTAGTCATGAACAATACACATGGCAACAATAATTGGTCCTTAATTAAAGTTTTGGGATACACTAATCATTGAGATTCACTCCATCTTCTCTTAAAGGAAACATCACATTCCACGCGGTTTGTGGGGTTAGAAAAAAATAAAGGACCATAACCAAGACGCGTAACTTCTTTTTCACTATGAACATAAAAACATTAGAAGCAGACAAAGTTTCGTAAGTACATATTTTGTTCTAATATCTAGTTCCTTGCTCACTTCCTCGTCCTCTTCTTCCTTATCTCATATCTCTCTTTGTAGCATTAGGATTGACTAAAACATGGTTCTTGCTACACTTTTGCTAGCGGTTCTGTTCATTGCAGGAGTCATAAATATATTCTTTTTCATACCAACCAACAAAATTCGTACTTTCCTTCAAATATTGCTTCCCAACAACAAGAACAACAACATTAAAAATGGTTGCAAAACGACCAAGATGGAGAGTGATGCTAATTATGGGAAGGAAGAAGAACTCAAAAAGGTGTTTTCAACTTTTGACAAGAATGGTGATGGATTCATAACAAAGCAAGAGTTAAGGGAATCACTAAAGATTTTCATGAACGAGGAAGAGATTGATGATATAGTTGTGAAATTCGATTCAAACAGAGATGGGTTGATTGATTTTGATGAGTTTTGTTTGTTGACTAGAGAGTGCATGGGTGGGGTTGAGGAGAGAGAGAAAGAGGGTGTGAATAGTAATGAAAAAAAGTTGGAAGAATTAGAGGGTAATTTGAAGGAGGCTTTTGATGTGTTTGATAAAGATCATGATGGGTTAATTTCAGAGGAGGAGTTAGGTTTTGTTCTTAATATGTTGGGATTAAGGGAAGGGAAGAAGATTGAAGAGTGTAAAGAGATGATTAGGAAAGTTGATATGGATGGAGATGGTATGGTTAATTTTGATGAGTTCAAGATAATGATGAAGAAGGGAGGAGCAAAACTTGTATTTGATGCATAATTTTATTCTAATTTCACATTAGTGTTATGATAACAATGTATGTGACACTCATGATATCAATCATGTATTATAATAAGATATATAAGATATCTAGTTCCATTCAATTATTACTTTAACTTTATTTTAAATTATTACTGATGTATAATCTCAATTTTGTGTTTAGTGTGCATGAATCCATTTGTACATTATACATGTATATTGAAGAAATAGTGCTTTGATCACTAGTATTTGACAAGTCTTTTGCAACATTCTTGAGTGGGTAGTGTTGCTTGTGTATTTATCAAGTTCTTCAAAGTGTGCCTAGAAAAGCAAAAGTGCATATAGTGGATTAATGTATACTCCAAAAGAGATATGCTTGCTTCTTATATGGTCCACTAATATGCTTTCTTTTTATTATTTTGTTTTGTACACGTCAAGCAGAATAAAAGGTTGTTAATTTATTTGACCCTATTGATAGGTTTTGCTTGCTTATTAAACAACTTTTAAGTAGATTTTTACACTAATATAACCTTACAATTATATATCTATGACACCTTTATATCTACGACACCTTGATGCATGAGTGTGGTTTAAATTGGAACCTTAATCCATTTTTTTTATACTTAGTCACTTGATGTATTTTTTAATATGTTCCTCCGTTTTCGCAGATGTATCTTTGAAAGTGCATTTTTTATTTAATGTTGATTTTTTTTTTTTCCGTAAATACATCTCAGAAAGTACTATATATATATTTTATTTGTTTTTGAATCAGATCCTCATATTTATATATAAATTATTTGTGTAAATATATCTTACATGTATCTATAGCACCTCTTCTTCAGTTAATAACATTTAACTAATTTTATTCTTTTTATCATTAATTTTATTAACTTTTTAATTAATAAAATTAATAACATTTTATTAAATAATTATTTATTTAAACAAAAATAAATACTATTCAATTGATAAAATTAATAAAATTTTAATAAATAATTATTAATAAATTAATAGCAAAAATAAGTAATATTAATAAAATGTTTAAGAGGTAATAACTTATTTATTAAAGAGGTAAACAAAATATTCAGTAACATTTTATTAAGTAACTTAATTAATAAAATGTTATTAATGTTACTTATTAATTTTATTAATTAAATAGTGTTTATTAATTTATTTTGTTTAAAATTTTATTAATTTTATTAATTGAATAATATTTATTTTTGTTTAAACAAATAATAACTTAATAACAAGAAAACTAAAATTTGTTAAATATTATTAATTGAAGAAGAAGTTATGTAGGTACATGTAAAAAGCTAACAAAATTGTTTGCGTAGATCACATAAACACTATATTTGCAAATTTGGGGTATGGTTCAAAAATAAATAAAATGCATTTATAGTGCTTCCAGAGATGTATCTATGAAAAAATCAACGTTGAGTAAGAAAAGGCACTTTTGGAGTTACATCTCCGAAAACAGAGGGTATTTTTGAAAACACGCTAAGTGCCTAAGAGACCCCAGGGGTAGGATAAGAAACACTCTTATTTTAGACATTTGACTTTATATAATATGTTGGGTTGGTCCAATAGATTGGGTGACTCATTTCTATATTTTTTATTAAGTTTCTACCTTTCACTCCCAAATTATACTTGACACCTCTCATATTTCAATAATACCCATGTTGCTCTTGTGAAAATCTATTGACACCTCTCATATTTCAATAATATCCATGTTGCTCTTGTGAAAATCTATGCAAAAAGTTCGGATAAAATATTTGGTAGAACAAACTAAACAATCTGGAACCTAGCAAAAAACCTAGTATATATAAAAAAAAATCGGTTAACCGAAATTTTCAAAATATCCAGAATTTTGATAAGTACCGGTTTTTTAAAACATCCAAAAGTTACCGGATATTTCATCCATGACTGAAAATTTCATTAGTTATAAAAAGAGTGAAAATTGAATGGTTGAGATTTTGTCGACACTTTTGTATGGATGTAATTGCACCAACACTTTTGTATGTATGAATGAATACAAGGTTGTATAAATAGGGGTCATCTGTTATTGAGAAAAACATCTAAGAATGCCTCTCCCTTAATTTTTGATTAAGGAATAAGTGCACTTCAACGAGGCAAAACCTCCAGTAGAGTTTTGACTTTCGAAGGAAACCACATGTCTCGCCGTCTTGATATCCACGTTGAATGATTTGTTACTTGACACAAATAACAAAAAGGTGAAAAAGATTGTGTTTTGTGAAGATTGGATTGATATTGATTGAAGGGTTAAATACAACCTTATTGAGTTGAAGACTGATGAAGATTTGAAAGTTATGTGGAGATCATTTCACTGTAGGCTAACTAAGGGACTGGTCGAGTTTGATGCAACAGTTTCCTGTAGACGACATAATCAACATGTTGAAACGTCCAAAATCATCTGGTAGTATTTAGGTTTTCTTATATATTATTGTTTTCTTAAGTTATGTAATCTCCAATCTAAGATATGTAGTTGTTTGTCAAGTGTTAAGTTATGTTCATCATGCATCAATGGAAATGTCAAAATTCTATCTAATAAACAGTTTTGTGCAAATGTATGAGTAATACTACATAATATACAAATAATACATAAAAAAATAGCCCCCACTGACTATGCGTACTGCCACTACTGACAAACTATAAACCTCGTCATCTGAGTTCACCAAATCCTTGAGGTTATCCATAATCACCAATATGATCTGCAGTCGATGAGTGTCATACACACCATATGGAGACGGTGACACGTCATCAGAAGGTACCTCAGCATCAGCATGAGAGGGTCCAACATGTGAAGATCAAACATGAAAAGGTCCATCATCATCTTTATGCTTCCCATTTGAGAAGATGCGAGGGTGTGATGTTGTAAGGTACCACTCGAAATACCCATCCACACACTCCGTAGGAAATTGAACCACCACTACACGATCTCTAATGACATGTGCATAACTCATAATATTACCATGAAACTAGATATCAATGCCTTTAGGTGGAATATCAGGGACTGACCGTGGAATGTCCTAGACATATCCATAATGGTGCAGACACCTCTCTAGTAAGTGTCTAGCCACTAAACCCTCCCATCGTAGATAACCAGAAAAAAGTATAGTGTCCCGAACTCTTCATCCCCTTTGTCCATTGTATAATCTATGTAGAGTGTCTAAATGATCGTCTACAGTCAATGCATTAATTTTCTTCTTGTACTACACAACACCTCTCAGGTATGCATGTCTGTCCCTCTATCTCTTGGCTCGTGGGAAACCGGATATGGTAGAAATAACTCGTCTGTCACAAAGGGATGAGAAACGCTCGTATATCAAACACTGCCCAATAAAAAAAATTCTAAGATCACAAGAAATAATTTTGTAAATAGAATTAACATAATATAATTAATAATTTAGTTAATAATCGAGAAGACATCATCCAAAGTAATCATCATCTCATCAAATGGAAGATGGAAAGAAGATGTCTCCTCGTGTCAAAGGTTGTCAATAGCTGACCATCGAGTATGGTAAGCGAACAGTCCACTAGTAGAAGAATACCGCACTCCTCAATTATCACCTTCACCGTAGGTGGCATCTCGAAATTTTCTCATATATTTTCTCATAACAATTGAAATAACATATATTATACATGACACTTTATCTAAACATGTAACATAAACATATGCTTTCACTTTTTTAACTGGTATGCTTTCACTTGCCTAGTGATAGGTTTATGTTCATAAACTTTAATTTATTTAATATAATATTAAATATATATTTTATTTTATTTTAATAGAAATGAAGCTCCTTAAATTTGGAGATTATGCAGTTAGGATTTTCTTGCCCTTTTTAGGTATCTTCTTAAACAAATGTATTGATTTTCAAGAGCATAACTTGATTAGTTTGATTTGGAAGGATAATTTGATCAACTATCTTTTGCATGTTTGACAATTTAAATTATCTTTAATAGTTATTTGATTTCAAGTATTGTCATCATCAAACTTGAACATCTACCGAATTAAGTTATCTTGCAACTTTGTTATCCATAATGTAATGACACAAAAAATATTCGTTGGACTATAATGTTGACTTTAAACATATGTCTTAATTTTCAAGAGTATATCTTGATTAGCTAGATTTAGGAGGATAACTTGATCAATCATCTTATGCATCTTTGACTGTTTGATCTATCTTCATCGTTGTTTGACTTCAAGAATTGTTATCATCAAAATTGAATTGTTATTGAATTAAGTTGTCTTACAACTTTTCTATTGATATACTTCACCATCTTAGATTACATGATTATACATACAAACACATAGATTCATAAATGAAATTCTGTAATGAGATGTCCTAAGAGATGTTCCAACACTTAATAGGACATTTGACAAATTTTAACCAAAACTTAAACAGCAGGAAAAATAAACAACACAGAAGTTTGTTAACCCAGTTCAGTGTATAACCACACCTACATCTGGAGGCTACCAAGCCAGGAGGAAATCCACTATTAGTAATATTAATTCTAGACTTAAACCACCCTGTTTAATCTATCACTTAATACTTACCCAATGCAATTTCTACCTAAGACTCACTTAGATAAGAGTACCCTACTCACTCCCCCTCAATCACCCAGTGATCAAGTTTACAAGTTTACAGAAATTGAAGACATCCTTCAAATAATAACAGCTTGATTTTACTTCACAGTTTCAATCAAGTCACAAATGCACTTTTGCTTAAAAGCTCATAAAGTGGTACATAAAAGCAACCTGCTATTAAAACACTAGACACCCTATTTAGTCTTCTGAAATTCGTGCTCAATTCTATGAGATTCTGTTGTTTAAATAGGTTCTGAATTTTGGGCTTTCTGTAGAATGATCCAGCCCTAATGTGCAGCAGCTGTCACCTTGAATTTAGGGTTTGTTACCTCCTATATTCTAGGTGCATTAGGTCTTCTGTTTTAATCTGAATCTTCAATTTAAAACTCCCTACAGATGCGCCTTGTTCTGTTTTATATCCATCATTAATTAATTCCAGATAATTCTCCTTAAATATCTTTGATCTGTTAATCAATAATTAATTCTGGTAGCAGGTCTGAGATGTCTCAACATCTGTTGGGACATCCTGACTAAACTGAACTTAGTCATTTATACAATGTCCCAACATCTGGTAGGACATCCTGAACCAAGTTCACATACTCTGTTTGCTAATGTCCCAACATCTGGTAGGACATTCTGAGCTGAATTTAACATTTCTTGTTTGGTCAAAAATTCTGCCAATTCTTAAACATCTACAAACTCCCCCTTTGGCTAATTTTTGACTAACATCTTTTCTGGTTTTCATAGTGCAGCAGAAGTTCTTTTTATCAGAGTATATCATTACTTTTCTGTTGATTCATATTTGAGTTTTACTCCCCCTCAAACATATATGTGTCCAGTCTTGTTGCAACAGAAATACACACTGATTCAGTTCAGACAGAAACAAACAGATTTCATTCATTTAAACAGCAATTACATTTGATGGTGTTCTCCCCCTTGGTAGGCACAAAATTAGGGGCCAAAGAACTATTATCCAGAATTACAAATCATTGCTGTCATTACAAATGCCTCACATACACAGATCACTCAGATTCATCACTCTCAGTAGCTTCCTCCACTTCAGTGTCTTCATCTTTATCAGCTTCACTGTCAGCTTCACTGTCTTCATCAGAGGCATTGTTTGCATTAGAGGCAGCTTTCTGGTCTTCTTCATTCTCCAATCTTTGAATGATTTCTTCCAGTTTCAGCTTCCTTGCTTCAAGCTCCTTGCATGTGCACTTTAGCTCAGCAATTAACTCTTTCTTGGAGATTGAATTCTTAGCAGTTGAGGGACCAGCAGATGTCCCAGCAGGTGCTTTAACATCTGCAGCATGGTGACTTAGGAATAATTTGTAATGAAAAGCCAGGGGGCTCTCTCTTTTGCATGCAGTATCCTTGTCAGTTAAAATCCCAGGATATTGATTGAGTACAATACCACACAGCAATGATGGAAAGGCTATTGGTAGCTTGGTTGCAGAGGAGCTGGCATGCTTCATGGTTTGATCAAAGATGAAGGCTCCATAGTCCATTTTGGTTTGAGTTCCAACAGCATATATAAATCTGGCTAGACCAGTTGAGATTGAGGAAGTGTGGTTAGTAGGCACCCAATTAGATGTACCAATCCTGTTCAGCATGGCATACTTTCTGGTAAGCATGCTTACAGATAGTTTTCCCTTCACAGGCCATGCCTTTACCTGGTCAGCAGTTATCACCTTACAGACTTGATTATCTGTCTTGCCCAGCTCATTTGGTCCATCTGTTTCTCTTCCTAGATACTGATTTATGATTTGGGGAGAAAACTCCACACATCTACCTCTAACAAAAACTTTTTGGAATTCAGAGGACTTACCATGTGAACAATCTTCCTGAAGATTCACAATGAACTCTTTGACAAGAAGTTCATAGCAGGGAGAGAGGTCTGAGACTGTCTTGAACAGTCCTGCAGCAGATATGAGGTCTATCAGTTCTGTGCACTCAAGTGCATTGCTGCTCAGTTCTCTTTCCAGGGCAACCCTTCTTTGGTACACATATTTCCACCTGTTCACACTAGAGACATGGTGAAATGATATGTTATCCAAGGGAGCTTCTGGTACAGCAGATGAAGCTCTGGATATTGCTGGTCTCTTCTTAGGAGGAGATGTTGGGACATCTGATTCAACATCTGAATCTGATGGTGTGACAGCCTTTCTTTTCTGAGTTTGAACTTTACTCCATTGTTTTGATGGCCCAAAAGAGGCTTTAGCTTTCCCTTTCTTTGGAGAGGCTTTCTTCTTTTCAAGAATTGCTGCTTCAGCTTGCATCTTACCCTGCCTGGACCTGAGTCTTTTGGCTATGCTGGGTTTGACAGATGCTATGATTTCTGCATCAGAGTCCTGCTCCAGATTGACCACTGGAGGAGATTGAGCAGTCTCTTCTTCAGCTTGTTGATCAGCAGGGATTAGACCTTCATCTGAGGCTTTGGTCTGATCCTCAGAGACCTTGTCATTATCTTCATTTAAGGCCTTATTCTGATCCTCAGAGTTTTCTTTATCACTTTCACTTGAGGCCTTTTCTTGGACCTCAGTCTGTTCAGCATCAGATGAATTTTCTTTCTCATCTGCAGATGTTCCAACATTTATTGGGACATCTTGTTCTGCAGAAGTGCCCTCTGCAGTTTGAGATGGTTCTTCTTGGGGAGCAGGCATGGTTTGCAATGGAACAGAGATCCCACTCACCTTTCTTTGTTCAAACAGAATTTGGGTGACAATCTCCTTGATTGAATCATCCACATAGTTTGAAGATTTTGGTGGCATGTTAGCAGGAGAAGGAATGCCTCCTTTGGCTTTGCTACAAACTTGATCTTTAGCTCTCTTTGGTGTTCTTGCCTTTTTAGAGTGAGAAGGGCTTCCCCTGAGCTCGTCTAATGGTGTTGATTGCATTGGCACCATAGAAATAGGAGTAGCATGAACCACGTCTTTCTGATTGAGAACTTCTTCAGATGTTTTAGGGTTTTGAGACATTGTTGAAGAAGATGAATGTGCAGCTTTAGGGTTTATGATTTCTGATGGATTACTAGTCAATGTGATTCGCTTGTGATGATGTGATGAGACTCTTGATAGCTGCTTATAAGGAAATACTAAATAAGTAGCCGTTACAGTCCAAATGATTAGGAATGAAATTCCCAAGGATCTAGTCCAGACTAGCTTTGCCATCTGGAACTTATGCCATGCAATGTCATATGACATGTTGGCACATCTCATTAACTGCTAGATATCACATAAACAGATTCCAAGTTTGCCCCTTAAGTTCTCAAATTGTGCAGCATCCAATGCCTTGGTAAAGATATCAGCTAACTGCAGATCTGTAGCTACATGCTCCAATGAAATCACCTTTTCTTCTACAAGATCTCTGATGAAATGATGTCTGATATCAATATGCTTTGTCCTGCTGTGTTGGATAGGATTTTTAGATATGTTGATTGCACTTAAGTTGTCACAGTACAATGTCATGACATCCTGTGGGACATTGTACTCAGTGAGCATATGCTTCATCCAAACCAACTGAGAACAACTGCTACCTGCTGCTATATACTCAGCTTCAGCTGTAGATAATGACACACAATTCTGTTTCTTACTGAACCAAGAAATCAGATTGTTTCCTAGAAAGAAGCATCCTCCTGAAGTGCTTTTTCTGTCATCAGCACTTCCTGCCCAATCAGCATCACAGAAGCCAGTGAGAATTGGTTTGCACCCATGAAAGTACATTATGCCATAGTCACAAGTACCATTAACATATTTAAGGATTCTCTTGACTTGATTGAGATGACTGACTTTTGGATCAGCTTGATATCTTGCACAAACTCCTACTGCAAATGCAATGTCTGGTCTGCTAGCAGTCAAGTATAACAAGCTTCCAATCATGCTTCTATATAAACTTTGATCTACCTTCTCACCCTTTTCATCTTTAGTCAGCTTTAAATGTGTAGGAGCAGGAGTTCTTTTATGAGAAGCATTTTCCATTCCAAATTTCTTCACTATGTTCTTGGAGTACTTGCTTTGTGAGATGAACATTGAGTCTTCCATTTGCTTAACTTGCAGACCAAGAAAATAGGTTAATTCACCTACTAGACTCATTTCAAATTCAGCTTCCATCTGCTTGACAAAATGTTTGACCATCTTATCAGACATCCCACCAAACACAATGTCATCCACATATATTTGTGCAATCATGACATTACCTTCTTCATCTTTAACAAACAGGGTTTTATCAATCCCACCTTTTCTGTATCCTTGCTTGATAAGAAATGTGGTAAGTCTCTCATACCATGCCCTTGGAGCTTGCTTCAGACCATAAAGTGCTTTCTTGAGTTTGTATACATGATTTGGACAGCTTGGATCAACAAATCCTTTAGGCTGTTCTACATATACCTCTTCATTAAGATAACCATTAAGAAAGGCACTTTTCACATCCATTTGAAATAGCTTGAACTTTAAGATACAAGCAATTCCCAACAGTAGTCTTATTGATTCAAGCCTTGCTACTGGTGCAAAGGTTTCATCAAAGTCTACCCCTTCAATTTGAGTGTATCCTTGAGCCACAAGTCTAGCTTTGTTCTTTGTAACAATTCCTTGTTCATTTGACTTGTTCTTGTACACCCATTTAGTACCAATCACATTTATGTCATTAGGTCTAGGAACAAGATTCCACACTTCATTCCTTGTGAATTGACCTAATTCCTCTTGCATAGCACAAATCCAGTATTCATCAGTGAGAGCTTCCTTGACATTTTTAGGTTCTATTTTGGAAACAAAGCAAGAACCTGAAATCACTTCTCTTGATCTAGTGCTCACACCTCTGTTGGGATCACCAATTATTAAATCTTTGGGATGATCCTTCTGTATTCTGATGGAGGGAGGTTTGCTTGAATCTTCTGACCTTGTATCATTTTGAGTGAAGTTATATTGATCATTCTTTTCTTCAGCTTCAATCTTGATATCAGCAGATGTTCCAACATCTTCTGGGACATCTGTAGGAGCATCATCAATTATCACATTTATGGATTCCATGATAACATTTGTTCTGTAGTTAAATACTCTATATGCTCTGCTGTTTATAGAGTATCCAAGGAAAATTCCTTCATCACTTTTAGGATCCATTTTTCTCCTTTGCTCCCTATCTGCCAGAATATAGCATTTACTTCCAAACACATGAAAGTACTTCACAGTGGGTTTTCTGCCCTTCCAGACTTCATATATTGTGGACAGGGTTCCTTTTCTCAAGGTAACTCTGTTATGGATGTAGCAGGCAGTGTTCATAGCTTCAGCCCAGAAATACATAGGTAACTTCTTAGCATGGATCATAGCTCTTGCTGATTCTTGAATGGTTCTATTCTTCCTTTCAACAATCCCATTCTGTTGAGGAGTGATAGGTGAAGAATACTCATGGTTGATTCCTTCTGAAGAACAGAAATCTAAGAACTTTTGATTCTCAAATTCCTTTCCATGATCACTTCTTATTCTGATCACACAGCTGGATTTTTCCCTTTGCAATCTTTGACATAATTCTTTGAACACATCAAATACATCTGACTTTTCTTTGATGAAGTTTATCCATGTATATCTTGAAAAATCATCAACCACAACATAGGCATACCTCTTACCACCAAGACTTTCAACCTGCATAGGTCCCATAAGATCCATATGTAAAAGTTCCAAAGCTTTGGAAGTTGTCAGATGTTGGAGCTTTGGATGGGACATCTTGGTTTGCTTGCCTATTTGACATTCACCACATATTTTGCCATCATCAATCTTCAGTTTAGGAATACCTCTTACAGCATCCATAGATATGATCTTCTTTATGCCTCTGAAATGAAGATGACCTAGTCTTTGATGCCACAGTTTCACTTCTTCTTCTTTAGCTAGAGAACAGGTTGAAGTGAGACTGAGATTTTGGGATTCCCACATGTAACAGTTGTCTTTAGATCTGGCTCCTTTCATGACAACCTCTTGCTTTTGGTTAGTCACTATGCATTCAGTTTTTGTAAAGTTCACACTGTATCCTTGATCACATAGTTGACTTATACTGATCAGGTTAGCAGTTAAACCTTTAACAAGCAGCACATTATCTAATCTTGGAACATCTTGACAATCCAAGGTTCCAACTCCCTTGATCTCTCCTTTAGCTCCATCTCCAAAGGTAACATACCTGGATGAATATGACTTTAAGTTTACTAGCAAATTCTTCAATCCAGTCATGTGTCTTGAGCATCCACTGTCAAAGTACCAGTCTTCTTTAGCTGATACTTTCAATGATGTATGTGCTATGTAAGCAGTACTTTTCTTAGACCAGATGAGTTGAGATTTTTGATGCCTCTGCTCTGAGTGTTGTTCAGCTGGTCTCCAAGCTTGATTGTTGATCTTGTTCTTGGGAATGTGACTTTGATCAGTCTGACTGTCAGCTTTTGGTCTCCAAACTTTCTTGATGACTTCTGTCTTCTGCTTAGGAGGTTGCTGATTTCTTTGATGTCTAAGCACTTTCTTGGTACCTTCTACTTTCTGTTTGGATGGTTGCTGATACATCTGATTTGGATATCCATGTAGCTTATAACAGTGAGGTTTGATATGTCCAAATCTTCCACAGTGATGGCATCTCCATCTTTGATACTTCTTTTTCATCTTGTTCTTTCCAGAATGTTGAGACATCTGTTGGAACATTATGTTTGTCTTTGTGTTCTGATGTTGAAGCATCTGTTGGGACATCTTGTTTGACTGTATAGTTTTTGAAGTAGTTTTGCTAGAGCTTGCTTCATCTCTGTTATATCCCAGTCCACTTTTGTCCCCTGAATGTTTATTATTGCAGAGAATAGCATCCAGTGTATTTGAGCTGCTGTTCATCATTCTAACAGATTTGGACATATGTTCCAGCTTAGAATTGAGAAGAGTTACTTCACTTTTTAAGGTATCAATGATTACTTGATCACTTGCTTTTTCTTCTTCTAGTACTTCATTCTGCTTCTTTAGCTTTATGACCTCACTGCATACTTCAGTACTTCTCTTGTACAGATCCTTGAAGGCTTGCTCAAGATCTGCATAAGTAAGCTCTTCACAGCTGGAATCACTGTCATATTCACACAGTCCAGCTAAAGCAGCAATGTGCTTAGCTGATTCTTCTTCTGAATCTCCTGAGTCTTCATCAGACCAGGTTACAGATAGTCCCTTCTTTTGTCTTTTTAAGAAGTTGGGACATTCCTTCTTGATGTGTCCATATCCTTCACATTCATGGCACTTGATTCCTTTTTCTTGACTGGTCTTTTCAGCAAGATTTGATCTTCTGTTAGCATCATAGGTTCTCTTGTTTTCAGAAGAGTTTGTGAATCTTCCACTGGAATTTGATTTACCTTCCATACCTCTGAGAATCTGTTTGAACTGTTTTGTAATCAATGCAAGATTTTCTGAGAAGCTTTTATCATTTGCTAGTTCATCATCTTCTTCTTCATCTGCATTTGAAACCAAGGCAATGCTTTTGTTCTTTTTAGCATGTGTGTCATTCATTCCCATTTCAAAAGTTTGAAGGGAACCAATGAGTTCTTCAGCTTTCATGGAGCATATGTCTTGAGCTTCTTCTATTGCTGTGACTTTCATGTCAAATCTTTTTGGCAAAGATCTGAGAATCTTCCTTACAAGCTTTTCATCAGTCATCTTTTCTCCCAAGGCTCCAGAAGTATTGGCTATATCCAAGATGTTCATGTAGAACTCATGAATTGATTCATCTTCCTTCATTCTCAAGTTTTCAAACTTGGTGGTGAGAAGTTGAAGTCTTGACATTTTTACTTTTGATGTTCCTTCATGAGTTGTCTTGAGGGTATCCCACACATCTTTGGCCAGCTCACAATGATGCACCAGTCTGAAAATATTTCTATCAATGCCATTGAATAAAGCATTTAGGGCTTTTGAGTTGCCTAGTTCTGAATCTTCTTCCTCTTTACTCCATTCTTCTTCAGGTTTCAGAACTATTGATCCATCTTTGGTGTCTTTAACAGGATGTTTCCATCCAACAATTACTGCTCTCCATGCCCTGTTGTCAAGTGACTTTAAGAATGCAATCATTCTTGGCTTCCAGTAGTCATAATTAGAACCATCCAGTATAGGTGGTCTATTTACTGATCCTATATCTCTGTCCATGTTACAGAATTTGTTTTCCCTAGATCTCACCCAGTATAAACAGGCAGGGTGCCTGCTCTGATGCCAATTGAAATTCTGTAATGAGATGTCCTAAGAGATGTTCCAACACTTAATAGGACATTTGACAAATTTTAACCAAAACTTAAACAGCAGGAAAAATAAACAACACAGAAGTTTGTTAACCCAGTTCAGTGTATAACCACACCTACATCTGGAGGCTACCAAGCCAGGAGGAAATCCACTATTAGTAATATTAATTCTAGACTTAAACCACCCTGTTTAATCTATCACTTAATACTTACCCAATGCAATTTCTACCTAAGACTCACTTAGATAAGAGTACCCTACTCACTCCCCCTCAATCACCCAGTGATCAAGTTTACAAGTTTACAGAAATTGAAGACATCCTTCAAACAATAACAGCTTGATTTTACTTCACAGTTTCAATCAAGTCACAAATGCACTTTTGCTTAAAAGCTCATAAAGTGGTACATAAAAGCAACCTGCTATTAAAACACTAGACACCCTATTTAGTCTTCTGAAATTCGTGCTCAATTCTATGAGATTCTGTTGTTTAAATAGGTTCTGAATTTTGGGCTTTCTGTAGAATGATCCAGCCCTAATGTGCAGCAGCTGTCACCTTGAATTTAGGGTTTGTTACCTCCTATATTCTAGGTGCATTAGGTCTTCTGTTTTAATCTGAATCTTCAATTTAAAACTCCCTACAGATGCGCCTTGTTCTGTTTTATATCCATCATTAATTAATTCCAGATAATTCTCCTTAAATATCTCTGATCTGTTAATCAATAATTAATTCTGGTAGCAGGTCTGAGATGTCTCAACATCTGTTGGGACATCCTGACTAAACTGAACTTAGTCATTTATACAATGTCCCAACATCTGGTAGGACATCCTGAACCAAGTTCACATACTCTGTTTGCTAATGTCCCAACATCTGGTAGGACATTCTGAGCTGAATTTAACATTTCTTGTTTGGTCAAAAATTCTGCCAATTCTTAAACATCTACAATAAAAGAAAGCGTAGAATGAATGAAAAAAACACCTAACATTGTCACAAGTGCGACAACGTGAATTTTGAGTACTTGATATTCTGTGAGCGAACAATAACTGCAGTTTCATCAATAGATGAGCGTCTAACAATGATGTTAATGAATAACAATATTGAAGACAAATGTGGAGAAGATGGAGTTTTTCCTTTTAGGTTTATATGGAGGGTTTACTTAATACATTCTAAGACACTTGCAATTTTAATTCATTTTGTTTTCAGCTATTTGAATTAATATAGAGATTTATATTGGTAAGCCTTACACATAAGATAAATAAATAATAAATGAAAAGTATTAAAAAATATCAAATGTGATAATGTCGTGTCATTAATGCTGCGTATTCTAATGAGAGTAATTTGTGTATTGTTAATATTAATCCATGCAAAAATAAATTTAAAATTATGTATATAATTATTATAACAAAATGAATCAATGGTCAAGATATGGAATAAGATTTAAAAATTTACTCCTATAATAAGAATATTTCTACTTTTATATATATATATATATATATATATATATATATATATATATATATATATATATATATATATATATATATATATATATATATATATATATTCATTTTTTCACTATTTTATCTCGAGCTTTGTTGTTTTTAAAAACATCACTTAATTCATTTCATATTTCTTTTAAAATTAAATTCTTGAAAATGATTTTCTTTTTAATATTTTAAATATAGAATTGTAAATAAATTATTCAAAAATATATGTTGATCAAATACAACTGTTTGTAGAATAATTTTACGAGAGCTAAAAATATGATACCTATTAAGAAAACAACATATATATATTTTTCACAAATATGAAAAATATATTTAACCTATAAAATAATTAATAATTAACCTTTTTTTAGTCAGAGCAAATTATATTTGACTAAATATAAATACATGTAGTTGGTGAATACATCCAATCCAAATTAGTGTCTTACATAGTTTCGATGAATCTACCTGTCATCCCCACTCATATTTGGCACTCCTCACATCTAATGAAAAGACAAAATTAACCCTTAAAGAAAAATATTTCCACATTTTCCACTTTTTTGATATATCACGGATTTTTCAAAAAATCAAACGATATCGGGAATTTTATTTACACTACCGGAGATTTACTTTTTACAAATGAGTTTTACCGGATTTTTCTAAATTACCGATAAGAATTATTGGAAATTTAAAAAAAAAACTCGATAATATTTACTGGTAATTCCAAAATAACAGGTAAATATTTTCCGGAGATTTGAAATTACTGGTAGTTAAAATTTATGTTTTTTTCTACTGGTAATTTGAAATTACCAGTAGTGTTTTATTTCCAGGAATTTCAGACTCCCGGTAGTTTTAAATTTTTTGTTTAATTTGTGTTTTTTTTTTTGCAGTGAAGACCATATGCATTGATGGTAGCATTGCTGGTAGGGTTCGAGATTTGGCAGGAGGTGGTAGGGGAAGAGGTACAACCGCTCTAGATGTTGAGTCTGCACATATTCGGGATGTACAAGTGGTCCCAATCGATTCACATCGGAAGCGGTTGACCGAGCAACGGGGTCATTTTCATGCTTTTCGCTTCGTTAGGCGACATGTTTGAGAGTCTTCAGAGCAGGCCACAACCGAGGATGTCCCCATTATTGAGCCGCTGGAGGCTGTTGTTACAGATGTTCCAGAGGCGGAGGAAAGTATTATTAGGGATGTGGTAGATGAGGCTGGTGATGTTGATGTTGAGGGTGATCGCACTAGAGGGGCCGCTAGTACAGGAGACGTTGAGGAGACAGATGTGACGGTTCCTTCGACCGAGCCATCCGTACACACGGAGCCAGGATTCTCTGGTGGTCCGATAGATACATTTATGCTTACATAGTACAGTGAGCACATAGTGTTGCGTCTATGACAGGGGCATGTATATGCTTTTTTACGTTTAATTTTAATATTTGTTTACTAATTTATAAAGTGTTTATGTATTAACAAATTTGTTTATTGGTTTGTGTCATAGGTGCGACCTGTACTGAGGGTCCAGTCTTAAGGAGGGAAGATGAAGGATTTCCCTAAGATTCCCTTCCCTGTTGCTGTGAAGACGATTGTGGAGGACTTTGACTTGCTACATTTTGGACACTGCTCCCCGACCATGTTGGATGTGGAGCTGCTCAATGCCTTCGTCGAGAGGTGGCACAAGGATATATCGTAATTTCATCTGCCATTTGGAGATATGATTGTGACTTTAGTTGATGTCACTTCCTTGTTTCATCTCCCTATCGGCGGCATATTTTGGACGATTCCTATCATGAGTGTGTCCCATGTACAGGAGATGGTTGTTTGTAATCTCGGTTTGTTTGAGGAAGTGGTGGCACGTGAGTTCTTTGATACATGAGGTGCTCACCTTCACATGTGGTGGATGCGGAAAAGGTATGACGAGATTGTTGCTACTGGTATCAGGATGTCGTTAGGGAGTACATGTTCCATGTAGTAGCATGTACTCTCTTTGCGGACAAGTCTGATACATATGTGGATGCTCACTATCTGTGCCTCTTCAGCGATCTAGAGTCGCACAACTGGGCTTGGGGTTGTGCAACTCTGATTCAGTTATATCATGTGCTCGGGAAGGTACCCGATTTGAAACGAGGCACCTAACTGGGTATCTTAGTTTGTTATAGGTATATCTTAATTCATGTTCTTACTTACTTGTCATTCTAATTTTTTTAATACTATTAGTTCCAATTTACTGTTTGTTGTGATCTCAGTGCTGGATCTATGGGCATTTTCCGCATATATGTGATAGGAGGATCCAACCCTATACAACAGGGGAGTCATAAGAGAAGAGGTGGAAGGCAGGGTAGAAACACCCAGGAGGCATAGTTGATTACAAGAGGAGATTGGATGAGCTGACCGTAGAGGATGTCATATCGACACCCTATGATGAACATAGAGTCATTCGTGAGTTCGAGGAGTCGTCATTATACTCCGGTTATATGCAGTGGGAGACTTTGATTGCCAGGAACCTGCCAGGGAGATGTCTGCGTCAGTTTGGATACACTCAGACCATACCACTAGCAGTTTCGGATACACCCTCTGAGTGTATTAATAGGTGGTTTCAAACGTACTTCCTCAGTTTTGGTCACACCATCGTAGCTAGATCTACACATGTGCAATATCACTCGCAGTGTGAGGACTCCTACTTGGAGTGGTATCTCAGCGTATCACATCCACGCATCACTCCACCGTCAGCTGAGGAAGCACCTTCTGAGGATGTACCTTCTGGTGGCCAGGAGCCTATCTATGACACACCTCCTCCTCCTTCTCCTGCTCCAGCACATCACCATGATGACACAAAGCGATTTCAGATGATAGCAGTGCTGGCTTATGAGCTCATGTGCTTGGTAGACCCTGTGGTAGTATATTTGCTGGATTAACTAGGATTGCACACTTAGCCTGTGGGGGGACCTATTTAGTGTTATTTGTATTTTATGGATGATATGTATATATTTGTATTATATGTATATTATGTCAGAATACTATATTATTATTATACCTTCATTTATGCCATTACATTGTAGTGATCAAGATTAAAAATCTTAAATAAATAAAAACCCAACAATACAATATGATTAATCAATATTAAAAACCTAAACACTACCAGATGCTTCAGGGTGTTTCAGCATCGTCATTATTTCATCAATTGATATTTCCAGCTGCACTTCTAATGCCAGCGGACCCCTTGTTACCCTACGGCGAAATAATCTCCACATTTTGTTGACGTCTTCATCGTTCTTTGGCTCAATAATATTATAAACTAGTACAAAAATGACTTTTTACATCGGACGAAAATGACTTTTTACATCGGGTCTGGTTCCGATATAAAGTCAGGCGATATATTAAATCAAAGACATTTTACATCGGTTTATGGCCCGATGTAAAAAATACACCAACTAAATCAGTTAACTTTTTAAGTTTGATGTGAAAAAAATATAATTGGATTTTGTTTATATAAAAGGGTGTTTTTACATTGGTTGTAACTAGAAACCAATGTAAAAAGGTTGTTTGTTGTATCGGTTGTAACCTAAAACCGATGTAAAAAGTGTTGCATAAAATTTAAAAAAAAAACGCCAGGTATGACTTTTTACATCGGTTTTGTTCTTTGCCCGATGTAAAAAGTACTGCATAAGAATATCAAACGTGCCATGTAAACTTTTTACATCGATTTTGTTTTGTGCCCGATGTGAAAAGGGTGTTTTTAAGGTTTTGCTAATAACCAATGTAAAAAGTACTATAGTAATTCTAAAAAGTACACCAAATATCTAGTATACACATATATTCTTCAAAATTCTATAATTTATTTACAAAAGTACTAATATAGGATACACACAAATATACTAAATTATAAGGAGGTTTACACGATGGACTACTACAACAACAGAAAATACACAAATATCCAACCATTTATAAGTCATTTCCCCCCACTTGAATTACCAACTTGCAATCCACAAGAAGATGAGTTGTAGCTTCGGTAGACAACACCAAAATCGAATATGCTAATAATAAATGATAACACCAATTAACATCAACAGACAACACCAAAGTCAAGAAACTCAAATAAGATATATATAGACAATTCTATATATCTCACCAGATAAAGCGTAAACTTTATATAACTCAAAGAAACATGTTTCCCAACAAAGTCGCAAGTCATACAAATCATCTTCTGTTAATTCTTTTGGGTCATTAAATACCTACAACACGTAAATAACAATATAGAGTTATTTTTGAAAATTCACATTAAGTTGCAAAATGCAAAGTAAATAACAAAGTAAATTTATTTTTATTACCATCATCCAATTATCGGTTATCTGTGCAGAGACAATATCCAACATATTTTTCATCACATAGTACCCACAATCATTAGAGTTATTTTGTTTCCTTGTCTACAAATGAATGACATTATTAATGAATACTTATATGATAAAATTAAATTTATAATTATAATTTACACCACACTTACATTAGGTCGAAGCCATCTAGCCTTTCTTCTAATGCCATGTGCCACTTGATGAACCCCTAAACCACTAATTTAGAAGAAAAAAATCCATATAAAGCCACATAAAATATGGAATTACTTTTTTTAACAAATTATGTATATAGGATTTAGTGAACATAAAAGATAAACTTACAGTGTAACAAGTTTCGTCATGGTTTGATTAAGTTACCGATGAAGTGAACAAAAGGCTACCATTGTATTGCCTTTTGGACAAATGACTATTAATTACCAATGATTCCTGTACATGTGTGTTGAAGCACAAAAGTCAGAATTTCATGTTACCAAAATTGAAATATCCATGTAACCGAAGTTAAAAAATAGAAAACAAAATTTCAAACAAACTTACACATGGATAAATGGTAGCAAGTGACACACTTTCTCTTCGTGATCACGTAACTTTTCTTGTATGTATTTTCTAACTCTTACTTCAGTTTTTGCCACATTATCAACATACGAACACACAATAGGGTCCATAAATCCATATACTTATGATTATGATGTATCAATACTTATACGCTGAATTTTCCTTAATAATTTTAAAATAAACATTAGAATCAAAGTGATGAGAGGTATAACATATTCATAGATATTGACGGTAATAAAAAAGAAAATGTACTTACGTGGACCATACTTGTAGAGTAGACACGTCAAGCTAATGAAAACACATCAACAACTCTCTGATACACTTAGCTAACATATAAAAATTAACGACACTCACACAATGACTTAATTCTAATTCCAAGTGTGCGTCACCCATTTTCAGAACCATTTTTACTAATCTCTCAACATTGTCTTCCCCTTCCATTGTGCTTACTTTTACAACTTAACAACTTCATTTTCCGCTTCCATCCATAACTTCCCTTTGTTCAATACATTTATTATGTTACATACAACTATTGCATTTCCTTGCTGTAACACCCCAAAAATTGCCCTCATATTTATTACCATCCAACTGACTTTATGCCTCGCATTCATCAATATCTTTCATCAGGTTATAGCTTGTGCTTCATGCGCTACATCTAGGTTAGTAGCATTCACAGTCATGCATTTCAAATATGGGATCATGCCTTTTCTTGTCATTCTCATCAATGTACCTCAGGGATATTATCACTTCATTGAAGGCCATAATATTAGGAATATATGACGAAAGTTTTCTTGGGCGCACTTATTGTTCTGGTTTCATATTCAGGGCTTCTCCGAGGCATTTGTTCAAAATCTTTGGTCATCAAGTTATGACATATTTGTGAAGCAAGACGTTCTTCCTGGTGGGATTATTTTGTTCAAAGATTGCTTTAACAAAGATCGTTTTTCGTTCAAATGAGAATGGTTTGTTTCATATACAAGTTAATTTGGACACATGGATTCATATGAGGTTAAGATCCATTTTGGGCATACAAGATTAAAAAGCCCATCCAGGGTTAATTCCTTATGATTTATGCACCAAAAGGAAAAGGGGTACTTCATAATTGTCTCAAACCTCATTTTAAGACCAAGTTTCTAATCTTTTTTTTATTTACCATGACCCACCTTCTTGTATATATTTCAAGGCCATTTACCAAATTCTACGTTAAATTCATTTTGAATTCACTCATAAATCCAGATCCATTCAATCATAACGATTCATTAAACCATACCATTTTATTAACTCAAGCCCGTTACGTATTTCTTTTCTATCCATTTTTTAGGCCCATGTACAATAAAAAGATTCAGAATAAAAAATATATACTGAGGAATTTAGTTAATGAGGGCAATAAGTGTTACTTTTGAACACATTGATCAGTTGGCAATTTTCATCACTGGTTGTTACTTGTAAGTGTTATATTGGTGACGATATTACAAGAAAAATCCATGGAGGATTTGACAGTCATAGTATTTCTAATACTCATACTTTTTATTCCACCTAATTTCTTCAGAAGGGGGCGTTGGTCTTTAAACTCGGAAATGTTCACGAAAAAGAGAACCAGTGAACACCAGGAAATCAAACTCAAGAATTTAGGGGAAGATCAATACAGAATTCAGAAAGAAAACAAATCCAATTAATACAGTTCATTCACGTATCGGTTACAAGTTCAGAAAGGTTCAAAGAAATTAAAAAAAAACAGTTACAAATTCTATCCAATACCTAACTGAATCCTATTGAAAGTACCGAAATACCCTCATTGTTCATCATCTTTAAAAGGTCGGTTGCTGCAGAATGAAGAGGCTGGATCATTTTTTTTCAGACTCCTCCATCTTCTGCATTCCACATCCTTATTCTTCACTCTACATCATTTCCTCCACCATTTCTTCTTTCATCTTCTTGCAAACTTCAATCTTCTTCATCTTCCTCATGCTGCAACTTCTTCAACAATTTCCAGATTCCTCACCCACTTGATCACCCTCTTAAAAACTAGATTTCTCACCATTTTTTTCAGGATTCTTCTTCACTAATCCTCTATCACACTTCCTGCACTCTTCCTCATTCTCTCTTCTTCATTACATCTTCACCACTGATTTTCGATTTCATTTTTTATCATATACTTCAGCCCCTAATTCACCCACACAAAACCCGCATCAAATCACAGAAGCTTCACCATCTTCCACACGAAATCTTCATCAATAACCATCAGTCTTCAACTGACTAATCAAATCGAACTTCATCAACATTGCATCGTCTGCATCGCCTCCATCATTGCTAAGCATCCTGCAAGATTAACACCAA
This sequence comes from Lathyrus aphaca, assembly GCA_963966055.1. Classification (NCBI taxonomy): domain Eukaryota; kingdom Viridiplantae; phylum Streptophyta; class Magnoliopsida; order Fabales; family Fabaceae; genus Lathyrus; species Lathyrus aphaca. The sequence continues at coordinate 524,437,316 of OZ014522.1, read as the reverse complement.
CACAACAAGAATTCAGTAATTACTCTGCAATAATTCAAATCACGCATGAGGAAAAGAAGACACAAATCCAATTACATAACAAGCTGGAAGAAAGGGATTAAGGAATCATACCTAAAAGTCGCATCGTCATCATTGCCTTCATCTTCATTATGAATCTGCACGGAAAGAATCATTGCCATTACTTCAGAGTATCAGATTGCTTCGAAGCAGGATTTGACCCACTATTCTTCAACACTCATCAATCATCACACCAACCCCGCAACGAAACCTCATCATCAACCGCAATAGCTTCACCAACCTCAAAACTGCATCACACATCTTCATCAGGATCCATCACTGTACTCCAATCTTCCTCCATAATACGTCATTGAACATCAATCCAACGACAGAAGCTCAGATTTATTTCGTCAATAATCCCCTTTAATTCCTCCTTCATCCGCGATTAGCTACACCAACAAAACAGCAACGAACCAAGTCAAAACGAAACAAAAGTCACGGAGTAGAAGACGAAATTACGAAATCTAATAGAGAACAATAACACAACTCATACCTGGATTGGCTCTTGTTGTTATCGTTTACCAGGTGAGTGAATTTGACGCGAACTCGTAGGATTCCGCTGTTCATCGTACTGTTTAAATATTTCAATCCTTGTTTATAACCGATCCGAACGCGTAAGGATGAATTTGAAGAAGGCGACTTCTGATTCGAGGCAAGTAAGGAATTAGGTGGAGGTCGTGTTAAGAGACTTTTGTGTTGATAGAGTATTGGTCGTCAGAGAGAACGACGGCGCCACCACCGGTCGCCGTCTCTCCATTGGATTAGGGTTTGCAACAGAAGAAGGAAGTGAGACGGAATAAGAGAAAAGGAAGACTTAGGTTAGGGTTGCCTTAAGAGAAAGATAATAAGGTGAGAGGGTGCGATTGAGAGGACAAAGGTGGCAGAGACGAAGTTTGTGGCGGAGGAAGAAGGAGATCGCCTTGGGGGGGGGGAGAACGTAGGGTTTCTTCTGGGCGCTTTCTTGATTCAGATTGTGAGAAATGATTTTTGTTTATCTTGTTTAAAATGAATAGATTTAATAATCAGAATTTATGATAAAATTAATTTGATTTAAGAGCCATTAAGATTATGTTTAAGTGCCACCTAAAAAGCATTAGAAAGAATCTATGAGTTAATTGCCCCACCGCCCAAATCCATTAGTGATAGGGTTATCTTTTTCGGTCCTCTCCGGCGGTGACAAGTGTCACCGTCCGGTTGGACCTCTCCGTTTGCATCACACGTATGTCACACACCATTACCAGTTATAATCCCTCACCTCATAACCGTTGGATGAAAATACTTTTAGGGAGACTTAATCAAACGTTTAGCAAGGGGTCAACAGATGTTGACTGAAGTCTCATGGCATGCACCCTCAGCCCATGCGCCTGATGGGCCTAAGGATGTTGTTATCCACACCCCTCAACCAAGCCCATATGTCTTTGTAAACTAGAAATACTTCTTTCCTCACCCCCCCCCCCCTCCAATTCCCTTTCCTTTTATTTTCTATTTTATTGTAGTTTTCAATTAATTCACAAAAAAATAATAAAATTCTACAAAAATTCTACAAAAATTATGGTAGAATCTTAAGCCAATTTAGAACCTTTCCCAATTTTTACTTTCTGAATTATTGCATTTTTCAATTTAAATTCGATTTTTAATTTAATTGATTTTATATTGAATTCCTTCATAAACACATAAATTTGTGCATTTTATTTCTGCCACTTCCTGTAACATTTTTGATCCATTCTTTTTGCTATGGTTAAAGGACAAACAAAAGTACCTAGAATATTTTTGATGTATTTTTTAGGGCATTTTATCTACTGTTTTGGTAGTGGGATTTGTATAAATTTGTGAATGAACCTTAGATAAGTTTAGGTGGCAATTTGACATAGTTAGAATTTGAATTTTTAAGAGATTTTTTAGCACAATGTTATAATCAGGTTCAAGATCCTAGGGAATTAATTTCACATTTTTTCCGTAACTTTTGATATTTTTGTCATTTTAATTCATTTCCATCATATTATTCATATTTGTCACACCCCAAATTTTACCCCTAACTGCTCGCATCATACATTCATCGCATTTAGCAGGGAATTTCCGGATTTATTTTTTGCTGTTGCTTTCAGCTCATTTTCGAGCTATTTATTTATTTATTTTTATTTCTTTTCACTTCCAAGCTTCCATTTTAATTTTAATTTATATTTCTCATTTCTAACTTTTATTTTGTATTCTTATCTTTTGTTTTCTAGTTCTATTTCTATGTTCCATTTATTTTAATTTATTATTTTTAGAATTTTTGTTTCAATTTCTATTACTAGTTTTTTTATTCATTCTATGTATATGTATCTCCATTTTAAACTTAATTTCTATTCATCTCCAAGTTCTCATTTTTTTAAAAAAAAATTGTTTGTGTTTATTATCTTCTTAAATATTTATCTCATTTTCCATTTCCTATTTTATTTTCTTTCAAAAGAAATTGTTTCTATTTTTATTATAATTTCCAAGATCAATTTAAGTTTAAGTTCAATGTTGCTTCTAAATTCATTTCTCTAATTCATTTTCCATTTCCAATTTTTTTGTCCCGAGTTTAGTTCATATTTCTAGTTTTTTTCTTTTCCCAAATTCATATTCCAATCCCAAATTTCAAGTTCTCACATCATTTGTAAATTCAAGTTTAAATTTAAGCTCTAATTGCATTTCAAATTCATCGTGAACTCAATTCAAGAAAAAGAAAGTTTATTCCAAACACCAAAAAATTCCAAACTTTTATTTGTCAATCTCAGAGTGCATTCTTAATTTTCAAACTCACAACCAAATTCAATTACAAGATTTTGTCAGTTACATGCAAGTTACAAGCTACAAATTAGCAATTACAAATTCAAAATAAAAGTGTTTATTAAATAAAGTTGTTTCAATTTTTCTCATCATAAGCAAATGCATCCAACTCCATATTTTGTTTTCTTGAATTCTTCATGCTATGCCACATCTCCAAACTTCATGCCTTTTCCATTCATCATACACATGAAAATTTAAAAAAAAGCAAGTTAGCATTAACATTTCATCAAGTTCATACATAATCATTTTCATTCAACACATTGCATCATTTAACACATTTATCATATTTCAAAAAAACATCATTCAAATTCAATCTTTCCATTCAAACATATTTAAATTTCAAAAGTATTCATTTTTCAAGTTTCATTCCAATTTCATATTAATTCAAAACAGTCCCATATGTTACATAAGTTTTTCAATTTCTATTTCATTCAAGCATTCATTAAAAATTCAGCACTCATGATTTTTCATTTTTACATATTGTAAAGTTTTCTTTGTCTCATAACAAAGTGTCAAATTAGTACAAAACAAGCAGCAGAAAATTCAGCAACAAACAGCAGCACTCAGCACACAAAAACAGCCTGCTACAGCCCCCACTACAACCAAAATTCAGACATTGTCCCCCAACCCTTCATGAACAAGTTATCACAGTACCAAATTCAAATTCTAAACCCTAATTCATTTCATATAAAGCACTGTTTCATTCAATAAAACAGGACACAAAAAAAATCAGTTCTCAAACATCACAAAATTCAGCACTGTTATATCAAAACACAAAGAAATTCAGCCTCAAAAAAAAAAAAGTCCATCCAAAACAACACAAATCAGCAGCAGAAACACCATAAATCAGCCCTCAAAAAAATCACTACAAACAGTCCCAAAAGCCATCAAACACACATCAAACAGCCATCAAAAAATCACAAAAAAAAAAAAAGCCAAGAACAACTTCAAAAATCAGCAAAAACAACAATCAAAAGAAGGAGGCTTACCGTTGGTGGATCCTTCACCCCGATAACGTTCGGGACGGTAATATCTTTTTTCTACTTCACCTCTTTCTAGCACTTGTTCATAGTTAGGTTTATTTTTCAGCTTATTTCAATTTCAAGCCTGTATGCAAAATAGACTAAATGTTAAAAACTTCAAAAAAAGAAAGCTTAAAATCAGTCACAGCACACACTTTTTTTTAGACACAAACCTCCTTAAATCTTCACAAGCTATCTCACCTCTACCGCCAAACAACGTAAACCGCAGCCTCCTCTAACCTTTTTCTGCAAAAAAAAAGACATACACAACAAGTCAGCCGCCCTTTTCACTTTGTCAAAACTGCAACAATCTCAAACAAAAACCAAAAACACAGAAAAGAAATAGAAAACAAAACCATTCTTCCTCAACACCCTCAGCCACCACCTTCCGCACCATCAGCCTGAAGCAAAACCCTTCGCCGAACACTCAAACACCTCACCCGACCTTCACACAGAACCAGCAACCAACTTCTATCACCAACAAGCTTCAAATCATTTCCTCAAATCATCATCACCTTCACACAAACCATGGACACTTATTAATAAACCACACAAAAACGCACAAGCTGCGAACCACCAAACACCGCAAAAAAAAAACTGAACGCACAAACCGTCTCAGCGGGCAACCACCATCTCAAAACACCTCAACCATCTCACCGAAAACAGAACCTTTTCCAAAAACAAATGCTCTCCTTCCTCAAGCCGAAACCAAGCGCAAGCCTTCACAAACTATTTTAGCCGAAACCAAACAAAGCCACAAACCTGTGAATAAAACTACTTCGCGAACCTAACACAGAACCGTCAACACAAACACCACCGCGAGCAACCCGCACCAAAACCTTTACTCTTCTCAGCCCACAGAACCAGGCCGCGAAACAACTGTCCGAATCCGAAGCCATAAAACCACCAGCCGCCGTCATCCACCACACACAAGCCGGATCCGGAGAGAGAAAGAGAAACTAAATCCGCGAGCAAAACAAACCGCGACCCATTCAAAGTTGCCGACAGACTGAAACCGCAGAAAACAGAGCCGTTGCCGAAACCGATCAAACACGAAACCGGCGAGTCAGACCAACATCACCACCGTCCACCGCGACCGAAAATCGTGACGTCGCCGCCGGTAGCCAAGAGATCCGCGCGAGTGCGAGAGAGGCGGGATTGAGAGACCAAATTTGAACCGTATCTGTCAGTTGAGAGGAGATTCACCGCCGAGAGAGATTCCGAGCGAACAAGAGAGGAAGATCGCCGTTGAGGTTGGGTATTTTTTCTCTTTGATGCGTGTTTTCTTTTCTTTTTTCCAGCGAGGATAATGAGTTTTAACAGACGGTGTCAAACTTTATTTGTGGCCATCGTTTTCTATTTTGACTCTGTTTGTTAGATATAATGTTTCCATATATATTTTATTTAATGTATTTAAAATAATTTAATTAAATTGATTCTTTCCAAGGCTGAGTTTTTGCCCAACGTGATTTTTTTTTTCTTTCTCTAAGTTTATCTCATAGTATTTTGTTTTTCTTTATATATAAAAAAAAGAGGAACATTCTATGTGCTTCATTTAAATAACTAAATAATATTTCTTTCTTTCTTTGTATATAAAAAAAAAGATTATCTTGTTTTCTTTATTTTCTTTTCTAAATTTGTTTAATATATTGTCCTGCTTAAGATTTGTGAATCATATGTTATTTTATTATTATTTTTTTTATTATTTGTTCCTAACCTAATATTTAGTGTAGTAATTTATTTTAACTTTTGAGGGCCGATGATATGACAAAGGTCACGATAAATCGTTTCCGATTAATCGTGACCAATATGAGGCCATTTATTTATTTTTATTTCTATTTATTTTATTCTATTTAATTTATTCTATTTTCAATTTATTTAAAAAAAAAATTATTAAAAAAGGAAATATATGTTAGATAACTATTTAATAATCTATCCATTTATTTTTCTCTTTTTAGGGTCTATGATATAATTATATTTTCCTAATATTCGGTTTTAACCAATGTTATCGAAATTATTATGAGACCATTTTTTTTATTTTCTATTAAGTTTCCAATAAATTTGTTTAGATTTGCTACTATCGATTTAATCTTTTTGAGGGCCGATGATATGACAAAGGTCACGATAAATCGTTTCCGATTAATCGTGACCAATATGAGGCCATTTATTTTTATTTCTATTTATTTTATTCTATTTAATTTATTCTATTTTCAATTTATTTTAAAAAAAAATTATTAAAAAAGGAAATATATGTTAGATAACTATTTAATAATCTATCCATTTATTTTTCTCTTTTTAGGGTCTATGATATAATTATATTTTCCTAATATTCGGTTTTAACCAATGTTATCGAAATTATTATGAGACCATTTTTTTTATTTTCTATTAAGTTTCCAATAAATTTGTTTAGATTTGCTACTATCGATTTAATCTTTTTGAGGGCCGATGATATGACAAAGGTCACGATAAATCGTTTTCGATTAATCGTGACCAATATGAGGCCATGCATTTATTTATTTCTTTTCTGTTTAATTCATTTATTTATTCCATTTATTTATTTTATTTATTTTATTTCTATTTCATAATTTATTTCACTTTTATTATTTATTTCTCGCACTATTACACCATATTAACTTTAATTTTTCAAGATAATAAATCCTTGGTCCAACGCCAAGTTGAGTTTACATACACCTCACTCACACACGTAAGTCGGTCGTTTTACGATCGCCATCTGCACATTCCTTACACTTCACAGCTTTCCAACTTAAGCAAATTGACGCACCACGCTTGTTTTCCACCCCCGCATTCTCGATCCATATATCGAGCCATAGCCCTGTTACTAAGCCCTTTTACTTTGCATTGTCCATTTGCTTTATTTTTGCAAGTAGCAACCTATGCCTTAGACTTAGGAGCTTGCACCCTCATTTATTTACTTTACTTTATTTTTCGCATTTCAATCCAAAAGGGAAAGACTCCTGCAGTTGACTCAATGTCATAGGAAGTTTAGCCATCCCTTATCCTTAGGTCCTTAGCCATTAGGTTCTTAGCTTTTTATTTTACAACTTTTTGTGACTTTCCTAAAGTCACGTGAGTGTTTGCCATAACACTTACCTCCCCCCGCGAACCTTGAGCGTAACCAAGTGTTCGTTAATCCTTAGGAGAACTACGAGTGCTCTGATTCTATACCCGATACGTAGGCATCGATGCGATGTTGTGCGAGCACCATTAGAAATAAAACCTTAGGTTCCCATAATTTTAGCAAGCAATAAATAACAATAATACAAATATTAACAAGAGGTTCCCGTAGGATACTGCGGATGCTTAGGATGCTAACACCTTCCCTAGGTATAATCAACCCCCGAACCTAGTTTCTCCTCATTTAGGGTTTTTACGATCTTTTTCCCTTTTCCCTTTGGATTAAATTAAAGTCGGTGGTGAACATTTAATGTTTTGCGATTCAAGCTCACTTAATAGCTTGGTATCCGATTCTCACCGCGACAGAAATGGCGACTTCACTGGGGAATCTATTTTTGAGGGTTAAGCCCACCTTGTATATTTGTATATTTGTTGTTGTATTGCTTGTTATTATTTTTGGATTTTTGGGTGTTCCATGTGTGGTGAGATAAGTCCTAACCCGGACTTGAGTGCAAAATAAGTTAGGACGGCGGTATATTCAAGAAAGCTTGTAGGGAGTTGAGTCCCGACCAAGTTGACTTGAGACACCACCACTCAGCGGAGGCCTCCTCGGATGTAGTTTTGTTGATCGAGTTCAGTCGTGAAAGCATTACTATATTCGACCTGAGAGCCATTAATGCTGAGGACCGTAGAACATTTACCCCCACTTGGCCTTTTTAGGGATGTAGTGCGATGACTATGAGGGTGCAAATCCGAAATAGTTGATACGAGATACTGCACTCGGATGAGACTCTCTTGAGAATATTATTGATTACCAAGTTGAGTTGGGAAGTCGGTAATATCCGAAAGATGGGACAATGATTCTGGGAACTTTTAGAACCCGTTGTACAGGTACAAATAAACTCATAGTACATACCTTTTGGGAGGGTTGAACCTTCGACCTCAAGCAAGCTTTGAACCTAAGCCTTGTTTGTGTTTGTGTATTCATTGCATTCACGCATCATGAAGCATCATTTATACCTTTTTATTCAAGGAACTCAGAAACTCTATTTTTGCAAATATCATAGGTATCATCATGGATTTTGGAAGAAGAAAGACTGTCAAGTACACATTCAAAACTCCCAAACTCGAAGACCTAAGGAAATTAAGAGATTTGGTTCTGGATCAAGAAGCCTTCATGGAGAAGCATAGGAGACTCTTAGCCTTACTTAAGACTGATTGGGATGGAAGGTTGCTCTCTGTGATGCTCCAGTTTTATGATCCTCTCTACCACTGTTTTACGTTCCCTGATTACCAATTGGAGCCTACTTTGGAAGAGTATTCAGTTTTGGTTGGATCACGTGTTAAGGATGAGTTTCCATTCCCTGTTCTAGAGAAGGACCCTGAAGAAGCGGAGATTGCAAAGGCGACATATTTGAGTGTTCCGGAGGTTAAGGCAAATATGACCTACAAAGGAAAGATTTTTGGATTCCCTACAAAGTTTTTGATAGAAAAGGCCAAGAGTTTTGTTGATGTAAAGGATATGAAAGCTTTTGAGGCGACTTTTATTCTGCTGATATATGGAGTGTTACTTTTCCCAAACTTTGAAGACTTTGTCGACCTGAACGCCATCAAGATCTTTCTGAAGAAGAACCCGGTCCCTACTTTGCTCGGAGACACTTACCATTCCATCCATCTGAGGAATCTCCATAAGGGGGGGATGATTACTTGTTGTGCATCATTGTTGTACGAGTGGTTTATTTCGCACTTGCCTAAGTCAGCTTCATTTTGGAACCTTAAGGATGATTTGTGGTGGTCACAAAGGATCATGTCTCTTACCCATTCTGACATTAGTTGGTACAATCGTGTTTATGATGGAGCATTGATTATTGATAGCTGTGGTGATTTTGCTAATGTGCCTCTTCTTGGCACTAAGGGAGGAATCAGCTATAATCTGGTTTTGGCTCGCCGCCAACTCGGGTACCCGTTGAAGGACAAACCTAAAAGTGTTGAAGTGGAAGGAATTTTCTTTAAGGATGACGAAGAACCAGAGCTCAAGAAGCAGATTATGCAAGCTTGGAAGTACATCCATAGGAAGGGGAGGAGTAGCTTGGGAAAGCCGAATTGTGTTTCTATGGAACCCTATCTCCAATGGGTACGAGATAGGGCAATCATTCTGAAGATGCCTTACCCTCGCCAGGATCCTATGACCTTCAAGAAACCCATTCTAATCTTTATGGATGATGCAGAGAAGCTGAAGATTGATTTGGAGAAAGAGATTCGAGAGAAGAATGCATGGAAGAATCGACATCAGATCATCAGTAGTGAGAATGAAGAACTTAGAAGACAACTGAAGATGAAAGAAGAAGAAGAGCTCTCCAGCAAGAAAAGGAAAACACAAGAGGATTTATTTTCCTCCAGCACTCAAGAGGACACTTCTTGGAAGTCGATCGTGGATCAACTTATGCTTGAAAGGGCTCAGATGAAGGCACAAATCGAGAAGCTCAACTTGAGGCTTTTAGGAGAATCTCCTTAGGACTTTGTCTTTGTCTTTATTAAGCTTTGTTTGGGATTTTTGAAGATGTACTCAAGACTTTGTATCACTTTTTGAATTTAATGAAATCATATCCTTTTGATTATTATGTGTTCCTTGGTATTTGCAAATTGTTTCTTAAGTTCCTTGGATAAATTTTCGCATTGCACTCATACATTTGGCATTGCATTTGCATTTTTTTCATAAAACTCATTCCCGTCATCTGCTCTCAATTCAGCTTTCACACTGAGGCTCTCACGCAAATACTACACTCGAGCTCAAGCCAGAAAGAGGATGGTTGAAAGAGACATAGAGATGGACAGAGTTAACGAAGAGCTTACTGAGATTCGTGGAGATATGGGTCAGATGATGGAAATGTTGCAGGTTATTCGAGCGAAGATGGATACCCAGCAGACTGTGGTGTCAGAAATTGTCACTGCAACGACTGAAATTGTCACTGCAACGACCGAGCATACGTCATCAGTCACTACCCCTGTGACCTGGTCTCCTTTTGGGTTTCCTCCTGGATTTTTCCCTCCTTCTCAAGGTTTTGCTGCTCAGAGTTTTATACCTTCTTCCCAAGGACTTGCTGCTCAGGGTTTCTTCCCTCCTTCTCAAGGTTTTGCTACTCAGAGTTTTATACCTTCTTCCCAAGGACTTGCTGCTCAGGGTTTCTTCCCTCCTTCTCAAGGTTTTGCTACTCAGAGTTTTATACCTTCTTCCCAAGGACTTGCTGCTCAGGGTTTCTTCCCTCCGTCCCAAGGCTTAGCTTCTCAAAGTTTCGCACCTCCTTCTCAGGGCATGGCATTTCCTTTCCAAGGTTTTGTGCCTCCTCCTCAGGGATTTGCTGCTCAACAAACTATTCCCGTGACTAATGAAGAGAATCATGCAGTTGCTAATTTTACACAGGACATTGTGCACACCCGTGCCCAACCGTACTTTAATGACCATCAGGGGTATGAAGCGCCAGATATGTCTGAAAACGGAGATGAGAAACATGTGAAGATGCAAGAGAATTTTGATACCCTTGAAAAAAGGTTAAGAGCGATTGAAGGTGACCAGATCTTTGGGGCTGCTGCCAGAGAGATGTGTCTGGTGTCTGGATTGGTAATACCTCCAAAGTTCAAGATACCCACGTTTGATATGTATGAGGGTGCAACTTGTCCCAAGAACCATCTCTTGATGTACTATCGAAGAATGGCCGCGCAGGTGGACAATGATAAATTAATGATCCATTGCTTCCAGGACAGTCTGAAGGGAATCTCCTCTAAATGGTATCTGACGCTTGACCAGTCGAAGATTCGCAGTTTCCAAGACTTGGCAGATGCTTTCATCCAGCAATACAAGTATAACATGGACCTTGCTCCCGATAGGAGGCAACTGCTGAGTATGTCACAAAAAAGTTCTGAATCTTTTAAAGAGTATGCTCAGAGGTGGAGAGGAACCGCTTCTCAGGTAGAGCCCCCATTGACTGAAAAAGAATTAGCTGACTGGTTTGTTGACACTGTGCGACCAGAATTCTATGAGAGGATGGTGGGAAGCATAACTGCTAGCTTCTCTGATTTAGTGGCTGTGGGAATCAAGGTAGAACTCGGTTTGAAAAGTGGAAAGATGAGTGGTGCATCTGGCAGTTCCAGCACTGGTAGTGGAAATATTGGCAAGAAATTTACCAGTAACTTCCACAAGAAGAAAGAGGGTGAGACAAACGCCATAATGACAAGTCAAAGAAGAAATCCGCTTTGGCAGAGACCTTCACCTATGGCTCAACAGCAATATGCTCATCAACAGCAGTATGCTCATCAACAACTGTATGCCCAACATCCTTATGTAGCGGCGGTTCAACCGTCATTTAATCCTCAAGTCCAGATGTATCGGCCAACTCAAGTAGTACCGATGTATCAGCAGGCGGCTCCAATGATTCTACCTCATCAACAAATAATCAACAATCCAGGCTACCAACAAGCACCCAATGCTTCAGCCTACCAGCAGAGGACTCCAGCTCCTCATCCAAATCCCAATTTTCAGAATAGAAGACCAGGTGGAAGGCCTCCTAATCCTCGAATCCCTATAACTTATACTGAGTTATATCCTTCACTGCTGAAGAAGGGTTTGGTTACTCCAAGGCCTTTGGGTCCTCCACCAAATCCGCTCCCACCAAATTACAACCCAAATGCCCACTGTTTATTCCATGAAGGTGCCCCAGGGCACGATTTGGAGGGTTGTTATGCTTTGAAGTACATCGTGAAAGATTTGATGGAGAAGAACATTCTGTCATTTGGGAATACTGGTCCGAATGTCAAAGATAATCCTTTACCCAAGCATGGGTCCATAAATGCTATTGTTGATGAGTCTGAAGAAGGTTTGATTTTCAATGCCACAGAGATCAAGACTCCGCTTCGGGACTTCCATGCAGAATTAGTGGGGGCAGGTATGTTGAAGAGCTGTCATCAGAATTGTGAAGCTTGTGCAAATAACTCAAAGGGATGTGAATTGGTCTTAAAAGATGTTCAAGATTTGATTGATGAAGGTGTCTTACAAGTGAGCGGTCATATGAAGAGGAATGAAGTGGCAGTGATTGAACCCATTTTCAACTTGCCTGAATCTAATTCTACCTGGGTGCCAGTGTTCAACCTGCCTGAATCTTCAGGAGTTCAACCTATCTTCAATACTCCAGAATCTATGGTGCCAATTTTCAATACACCTGAGCCAAGATTTGAACAAAGGAGTAACTCTTTCCGCCATGAAGACACTAAAGCAGTTCCATGGAAGTATGATACAGGGAAAGTTCATCAGAAGATTGGTAAAGCTAGTCAGAAGGAAGGTTCGAAAGTTGCAAGTGCTGACATAGCGGGTGCAGGTCGTTTGACTCGCAGTGGTCGTGTTTACACTCAGCAAGCCCATACGGCTCCGCCTAAAGAAGTCATTCCAGCTGTTGCCAACAAGGATAAAGAAGTAGTCTTGGGAGAAGAGGATGCAGAATTTCTCAGAATCATAAAGAAGAGTGATTATAAGGTTATTGATCAGCTACATCAAACGCCTTCCAAAATATCTATCCTATCACTTCTTATGCATTCTCCGGCTCATCGAAGTGCGCTTCAGAAGTTGCTAGCTCAAGCACATGTTACGCATGATATAACAGTGAATCAGTTTGATGGGGTCATTGCCAATATCACTGCATGTAACAATCTCAGCTTCAGTATGGAAGATCTTCCAAAGGAAGGCTTAGACCATAACCGTGCTCTCCACATATCCGTGAAATGTCAAGAGGATACTTTAGCAAGAGTTCTTGTAGATACAGGATCTTCATTGAATGTTTTGCCGAAAAGAACACTTGCTAAGTTATCTTATCAAGGGGAAGAGATGAGGCCCAGTGCACTAATTGTGAAAGCTTTTGATGGGTCAAGGAGAACCGTTATTGGAGAAGTAGACCTACCGATCTTGATTGGGCCACAGGTATTCAAAATCACTTTCCAGGTTATGGACATCAACCCCAATTACAGTTGCTTGCTGGGAAGACCTTGGATCCATGCTGCTGGGGCCGTCACTTCTACCCTACATCAGAAGATGAAGTTTGTGGTCGATAACAAGCTGGTAACCGTGTCTGGGGAAGAAGACCTCATGGTTAGCAACCTTTCATCCTTTAGTTATATTGAGGCTGATAAAGATGCTTTGGAAACTTCTTTCCAAGCTCTTGAGATAGCCAATGCTGTCCTTCTGGAAGTAGAGGAACCGAAAGGGAAGGGTATCCCATCTTTCGCATCGCTGAAGAGTACCATTTCCACCATTGAAGAAAGAAGCTATGAAGGTTGGGGTGATGTCATCGAACTCAAACAGAAGCTAGATCGTTGCGGGTTGGGTTACAAACCAACTCATGTGAAGGAAGGAGCATCAACCTCCGCTAAAGGACGTCCGAAGACCATTCAAGAGGTGTTTTCCAGCGCTGGTTATCAGGTCAATGCAATTGATGGAGTTTCTGAAGATGAAGATGTGAATCACTTGGTGTATCAGTGTGAAGAAGCCTTGGACAATTGGGAGGCAGTCGAGATCCCAGAATTGTTTCCATTGTCAAAGTAATTTGTTGTTTTTAAATGTTTTCAAAGTTCCCTAGCTCTGCCCAAGGCTATGGGAGTATTTTGTAGGGCCCCTTCTCATTTTTAAAGTTATTATCAATGAAGGCATTTTGTTAAACTCTTATTTTGATCATTTACTGTTTTTCCCTCTTTTCACTTTTAAAAGAAAATGGCAATCTTTCTAAACCAAAAAAAAAGAAGCTTTTTCTCTTGCATTTCTCTATTTTCCACTTTTAATAAAAGCAAATCATTATCATATGCAGAATAAATGAAAACCCTGTTGAATCCAATGACTCTACATTCCCTCCTAACTTTGATTCGCCCATCTACCAAGCGGAAGATGAAAGTGAGGAAGATTGTGATATTCCCGAAGAACTGGCAAGATTAGTTGAGAATGAGCACACAGATCTTCAGCCACATAAGGAGCAGGTAGAGACCATCAATCTTGGCACTGATGAAGACCAGAAGGAAGTCAAGATTGGTACAACACTTGGGGCAGACATCAGGGAAAGATTGGTCAAGCTTCTCAGAGAATATGTAGATGTGTTTGCATGGTCATATCAGGATATGCCCGGCTTAGACACAGACATAGTGGTCCACAAGCTACCTCTTCGACCAGATTGTCCTCCTGTAAAGCAAAAGCTTCGAAGAACAAGACCAGACATGGCTCTGAAGATTCGAGAAGAGGTCAAAAGACAGTTTGATGCTGGATTCCTCGCAGTTGCAAAGTACCCTGAGTGGGTAGCTAATATTGTGCCAGTCCCTAAAAAGGATGGCAAAGTCAGAATGTGTGTAGACTATAGGGATTTGAACAAAGCCAGTCCGAAGGACGATTTCCCTCTCCCGCATATTGATACTTTGGTTGACAACACTGCTAAATTTGCTGTTTTCTCTTTCATGGATGGGTTTTCAGGATACAACCAGATCAAGATGGATCCTGACGATATGGAAAAGACTACATTCATCACACCATGGGGAACTTATTGTTACAAGGTTATGCCGTTTGGTCTCAGAAATGCAGGAGCCACTTATCAGAGGGCAATGGTCACTCTTTTCCATGATATGATGCATAAAGAGATAGAAGTTTATGTGGATGATATGATTGCCAAATCACAGAGTGAGGAGGATCATTTGAATCATCTCCTGAAGTTATTTGAGCGCCTCAGAAAGTTCCAACTGCGTCTGAATCCAGCTAAGTGTACCTTTGGTGTCCGATCAGGGAAGTTACTTGGTTTTATTGTTAGTCAGCAAGGAATTGAGGTAGATCCAGATAAGGTCAGAGCAATTCAAGAGATGCCAGCTCCCAAAACAGAGAAGCAAGTCAGGGGTTTCCTCGGAAGATTGAACTACATCTCCAGATTCATCTCCAACATGACTGCTACTTGTGAGCCTTTATTCAAGTTACTCCGGAAGAATCAAGCAATTGAGTGGAGTCCTGATTGTCAACTGGCTTTTGAGAAGATTAAGGTTTATCTGCAAGAACCTCCTATCTTAATCCCACCTACTCCAGGGAAGCCTCTTTTCATGTATCTCACTGTGCTCGAGGGATCTATGGGTTGCGTATTAGTTCAACAGGACGAAACTGGTCGTAAAGAGCACGCCATTTATTACTTAAGCAAGAAGTTCACAGACTGTGAAAGAAGATATTCGCTTTTAGAGAAAACTTGTTGTGCCTTGGCATGGGCGGCCAGACGCCTCAGGCAGTACATGATTTGTCACACTACTTTGTTGATCTCGAAAATGGATCCAATAAAGTACATCTTTGAGAAGCCTGCTTTGACTGGAAGACTCGCCCGTTGGCACATGTTGTTATCCGAATACGACATCCAATATGTAACCCAGAAGTCTATCAAGGGCAGTGTTTTGTCTGAATACCTTGCTGATCATCCTGTCGAAGATTATGAACCTTTGAAATTCGATTTCCCGGACGAAGACATTATGTTGATAAAGGACTATGAAGTTCCAGGTCCAGATGAAGGTCCCGAGCCAGGGTCTCGTTGGAAGATGATGTTTGATGGTTCCTCTAACTACATGGGGCATGGTGTGGGGGTTGTCTTGATGAATCCCGATGGTGGTTATACTCCCTTCACGGCTAGATTGTGTTTTGAATGTACAAACAACATTGCTGAGTATGAAGCGTGTATTTTAGGTATCGAAGCTGCAATCGATACTAGAATCAAAATCCTTGATGTATATGGAGACTCAGCTTTGGTCATCTACCAAGTCAAAGGTGAATGGGAGACCCGTGACGAGAAGTTGATCCCATATTGTGCCCACATTGTGGAATTGATCAGATACTTTGATGAAGTCACTTTTCATCATGTTCCAAGGGCAGAAAATCAAATTGCAGATGCCTTGGCTATGTTGGCATCTATGTTTCAAGTCAGATTTCTTAATGAAGCTCCACTCATTACAATCGAGCGAAGAACTGCACCAGCCTACTGTCTACTGGTCGAAGAGGAAACTGATGAGAAACCGTGGTTCTATGACATCAAGAACTATTTGCAGAATCAGGAGTACCCAGCTGATGCAACAAATCTAGACAAGAAGACTCTGAGAAGATTGGCATCCAAGTTTTTCCTCAGCAACAATGTGCTTTACAAGAGAAATCATGATATGGTTCTGCTCAGATGTGTGGACAAGCGCGAAGCAGACTTATTGATTAGGGAAATCCATGAAGGATCATTTGGAACACATGCCAATGGACATGCCATGTCCAGGAAGATTTTGAGAGCTGGATACTTCTGGTTGACCATGGAATCAGATTGTTTCAAGTATGCTAGGAAGTGTCATAAGTGCCAGATTTATGCCGACAAGGTGCACGTACCTCCAACACTTTTGAATGTTCTGTCATCGCCTTGGCCTTTCTCAATGTGGGGCATTGACATGATAGGGGCAATTGAGCCTAAAGCTTCCAATGGTCATCGGTTTATCTTGGTCGCAATTGATTACTTCACCAAATGGGTAGAAGCAGCTTCCTACGCCAATGTGACAAAGCAAGTGGTTGCCCGTTTCATCAAGAACCAAATTATCTGCCGTTATGGAATCCCAAGCCGAATCATCACAGATAATGGGACCAATTTGAACAACAAAACAATGAAAGAGTTGTGTGAGACATTCAAGATTGAGCATCATAATTCCTCTCCGTATCGTCCGAAGATGAATGGAGCTGTTGAAGCTGCAAACAAGAACATCAAAAAGATTCTGCAGAAGATGGTAAAAACTTACAAAGATTGGCACGAGATGTTACCATATGCTTTACATGGATACAGAACATCAGTTCGCACTTCAACAGGGGCAACCCCTTTCTCTCTGGTGTACGGGATGGATGCAGTTCTCCCTATTGAAGTGGAGATACCATCTTTGAGAATCTTGATGGAAACCAAACTGGAGGAAGCTGAGTGGGTCCAGAACAGGTTTGACCAACTGAACCTCATTGACGAAAAGAGAATGACTGCCATGTGCCATGGCCAGTTGTACCAAAAGCGCATCAAGAGAGCATTTGACAAGAAAGTCCGTCTCCGAGAATTCAAGGAAGGAGATCTTGTACTCAAGAAAATCTTTCCAGTCCACAAAGACATGCGTGGAAAATGGAGTCCTAACTATGAAGGCCCATATGTTGTGAAGGTGGCATTCTCCGGAGGTTCCTTAATCCTTACAACTATGGATGGTGAACAGCTGAAGCACCCGGTGAATTCTGATGCAGTCAAAAAATATTATGCCTAAATAAAACCCGATAGGTCGAAAACCAGAAATGGTGACCTAGGCAGAAAAAGGGTATCCCGGTGGATCAAAACCTATGAAGGAGATCCAGGCAAAAGTTAGGGATAAAAATAAAAAAATAAGAGCTCTCTAAGTTGAAAACCCGGAAGGGCGACTTAGGCAAAAAAGAGCGTCCCGGTGGATTGAAAACCCGAAAGGGCGATCCAGGCAAAAGTTAGGGACAAAGGCATTTGACTGTGTCAGATAGTGTTTACCATTACTGAAGAATCATACTGGAAGATCGATCCAATTGCTCTCGTCGGAAGCAAGGTGTCGGGCAGTCTTAGTTATTAGGGATTGTAGTGGTCGTTGGATTCAATGTAGACCCTTCCCCATTGCCATTTTCAAATTGTAATTTCTCATGGAGTTTTTGCCATTGGCAAGCTACCATTCTTGAATAAATACAAACTGTGCCTATGAATTTTGTTGTTCAGCATCTTATTTTCTTTTGTTATGCAAAATGCCATCACTTGATTACAATTTAACTCTGAAAATGACAAGTTTTTTTAAGGAAATGTTTTTTGGAAACATACTGAAAAACTTTCAAGTTTCTTTGACTTTGGAAAATTGAAAAAATCTTCTGTTTCCCCAAGAAGCCCTGGTTTGCAACAACACTTTTATACTATTGTTACGGAAATCTCCATAGAAGTTCAAAACTGATAACACTCTTAGATGGATCCTTGGACCAAGCATGATTTCCAAGTTCGAAGACATCTCCCCAGTGTTTTTCATATTGCTCATCTAAGTATTGGTGTTGAGAGCCTACTCCTCTTTGAGTCTTGTCAAAACTCTTTGTCTCTTTAGAGTCAACATTTGCATATCACGATCATTCGCATCATGCTCAATCATGCGCATTTGACATTTAGCATTTGTCTTTCCCCAGTTGTCGTCTGTCTAACCCCGAGTCCAGATATCATTAGTGTTCAATTTGAGAATTCATTGCTGTTGGTACCCGAAGTTGGGTTTACCAATGTTTTTGTCCCCAGTAATTGCTGGTGTTCCCCGTGGATTTCTAATTGTGATTGGTGTTTGTCTTTATGACCACCAATGTCTCCTTGAAGTCCAATTGTCATTGGCACAAATCTTTTAGGCAGGACCTGAAACCTTTTGCTTAAAATCCAAGTCCTTTTGATTTTGTACATACTTGTACCTTTCTCCTGATGGTTCCTGAAGGAATTTCCAGAGGTTGGTTGTTTTATCTTATTTGAAAACTCCAACATATTTTGTTGTTACTTTTCGTGTTAGCCGGTCGCTTAGAGCCGTTGATCTATCTTTGGGTGATTTGCATTCTATCCCCAATGTTAGTTGGTCGCATAGAGCCACTACTAAATCACTGTGATTTCCTTCCTTATCCTCGGTGTCGGCAGTTACATTTGAACCTGCTAATTCACCGTTTTGAATACTTTGACTGCTTTGTCTTTATCATTCTTAGTGTCAACCGGTTTTTTTTAAACTTGTTGCGCGTTCACTTTGAGTGTATCTTGGCTTTCTTTTGTAGTGTCAATAGGTTTCGAACCTATGGCGCTTCCATTTCGATTATTTTTGTTGTCATTCTCAGTGACAGTTGGTCGCATTGAGCCACTGTGCATTCACTTTGAATGTTTTATTTTTGTTGATTGTTCTTGGTGTCAGTTGGTCGCATCGAGCCGCTGCGCATTCACCTTGAATAAGCCTTTTGTTATTCTTAGTGTCAGTTGGTCGCATCGAGCCGCTGCGCATTCACTTTGAATATTATGTTTATCATTTCCAGTGACAGTTGGTCACATTGAGCCACTGCACATTCTTTTTGGATGTTAGTTTGTTGTATTCTTAGTGTCAGTTGGTCGCATCGAGCCGATGCGCATTCACTTTGAATATTATGTTTATCATTTTCCAGTGTCAGTTGGTCGCATCGAGCCACTGCGCATTTCACTTCGAATATTTTTTTGTTGTTATTCATAGTGTCAGTTGGTCGCATCGAGCCGCTGAACATTCACTTCGAATATTATGATTTTCAATGACAGTTGGTCGCATCGAGCCGCTGCACTTTCCCTTTGAATGTTTATTTTGTTGAATTCTTAGTGTCAGTTGGTCGCATCGAGCCGCTGCGCATTCACTTTGAATTCTGTGTCTTTTCTATTCTTAGTATCAGTTGGTCGCATCGGGCCACTGCGTATTCATTTTGAATATTTTTGTTGATTATTCTTAGTGTCAGTTGGTCGCATCGAGCCGCTGAACATTCACTTCGAATATTATGATTTTCAGTGACAGTTGGTCGCATCGAGCCGCTGCACTTTCCCTTTGAATGTTTATTTTGTTATATTCTTAGTGTCAGTTGGTCGCATCGAGCCGCTGCGCATTCACTTTGAATATGTTGTTGCCTTTAACTTCACGAAGTCATTTGGTCGCATAGAGCTACTGGTCTACACTTCGATTTATTTCCTTGTCCTATTTGTATTCTTGGTGTCAGTTGGTCGCATCGAGCCACTGTGCAGTCACTTTGAATTTTATTTTGTTTTTGTCTGTGTTCGTTGATCCAACGCTTTGGATTTCCTTTTATTCCCGTCTTTTGTTATTCTTAGTGTCAACAGTTACACTTGAACCTGTTGATTTATCACTTTGAATATGTCCCATTTTCGTTTATTTATCCCCAGTGTCTGTCGTCCCCAGTGTGTGTCATCCCCAGTGAGTTTTGGTTTGTGGTAGTCGATTTATTCTCATTCCAATCATTCATACCATAATCATCATTTCATTGCATAAGAGTTACAGAGTTAGATAGTTTGTAGTCCAGCATAACATTGCATTTAGGGGCAAAATTTCCGGTTATTTCTGTATTTAAATACCTTTCACCATGATCCCATGAGTGCCTACCGTCATTCACGCCATCTGGTAAAGTTATTTAAATAGGGGCAACTGTCACACCCCAAATTTTACCCCTAACTGCTCGCATCATACATTCATCGCATTTAGCAGGGAATTTCCGGATTTATTTTTTGCTGTTGCTTTCAGCTCATTTTCGAGCTATTTATTTATTTATTTTTATTTCTTTTCACTTCCAAGCTTCCATTTTAATTTTAATTTATATTTCTCATTTCTAACTTTTATTTTGTATTCTTATCTTTTGTTTTCTAGTTCTATTTCTATGTTCCATTTATTTTAATTTATTATTTTTAGAATTTTTGTTTCAATTTCTATTACTAGTTTTTTTATTCATTCTATGTATATGTATCTCCATTTTAAACTTAATTTCTATTCATCTCCAAGTTCTCATTTTTTTTAAAAAAAATTGTTTGTGTTTATTATCTTCTTAAATATTTATCTCATTTTCCATTTCCTATTTTATTTTCTTTCAAAAGAAATTGTTTCTATTTTTATTATAATTTCCAAGATCAATTTAAGTTTAAGTTCAATGTTGCTTCTAAATTCATTTCTCTAATTCATTTTCCATTTCCAATTTTTTTGTCCCGAGTTTAGTTCATATTTCTAGTTTTTTTCTTTTCCCAAATTCATATTCCAATCCCAAATTTCAAGTTCTCACATCATTTGTAAATTCAAGTTTAAATTTAAGCTCTAATTGCATTTCAAATTCATCGTGAACTCAATTCAAGAAAAAGAAAGTTTATTCCAAAAACCAAAAAATTCCACACTTTTATTTGTCAATCTCAGAGTGCATTCTTAATTTTCAAACTCACAACCAAATTCAATTACAAGTTTTTGTCAATTACATGCAAGTTACAAGCTACAAATTAGCAATTACAAATTCAAAATAAAAGTGTTTATTAAATAAAGTTGTTTCAATTTTTCTCATCATAAGCAAATGCATCCAACTCCATATTTTGTTTTCTTGAATTCTTCATGCTATGCCACATCTCCAAACTTCATGCCTTTTCCATTCATCATACACATGAAAATTTAAAAAAAAAGCAAGTTAGCATTAACATTTCATCAAGTTCATACATAATCATTTTCATTCAACACATTGCATCATTTAACACATTTATCATATTTCAAAAAAACATCATTCAAATTCAATCTTTCCATTCAAACATATTTAAATTTCAAAAGTATTCATTTTTCAAGTTTCATTCCAATTTCATATTAATTCAAAACAGTCCCATATGTTACATAAGTTTTTCAATTTCTATTTCATTCAAGCATTCATTAAAAATTCAGCACTCATGATTTTTCATTTTTACATATTGTAAAGTTTTCTTTGTCTCATAACAAAGTGTCAAATTAGTACAAAACAAGCAGCAGAAAATTCAGCAACAAACAGCAGCACTCAGCACACAAAAACAGCCTGCTACAGCCCCCACTACAACCAAAATTCAGACATTGTCCCCCAACCCTTCATGAACAAGTTATCACAGTACCAAATTCAAATTCTAAACCCTAATTCATTTCATATAAAGCACTGTTTCATTCAATAAAACAGGACACAAAAAAATCAGTTCTCAAACATCACAAAATTCAGCACTGTTATATCAAAACACAAAGAAATTCAGCCTCAAAAAAAAAAGTCCATCCAAAACAACACAAATCAGCAGCAGAAACACCATAAATCAGCCCTCAAAAAAATCACTACAAACAGTCCCAAAAGCCATCAAACACACATCAAACAGCCATCAAAAAATCACAAAAAAAAAAAGCCAAGAACAACTTCAAAAATCAGCAAAAACAACAATCAAAAGAAGGAGGCTTACCGTTGGTGGATCCTTCACCCCGATAACGTTCGGGACGGTAATATCTTTTTTCTACTTCACCTCTTTCTAGCACTTGTTCATAGTTAGGTTTATTTTTCAGCTTATTTCAATTTCAAGCCTGTATGCAAAATAGACTAAATGTTAAAAACTTCAAAAAAAGAAAGCTTAAAATCAGTCACAGCACACACTTTTTTTTAGACACAAACCTCCTTAAATCTTCACAAGCTATCTCACCTCTACCGCCAAACAACGTAAACCGCAGCCTCCTCTAACCTTTTTCTGCAAAAAAAAAGACATACACAACAAGTCAGCCGCCCTTTTCACTTTGTCAAAACTGCAACAATCTCAAACAAAAACCAAAAACACAGAAAAGAAATAGAAAACAAAACCATTCTTCCTCAACACCCTCAGCCACCACCTTCCGCACCATCAGCCTGAAGCAAAACCCTTCGCCGAACACTCAAACACCTCACCCGACCTTCACACAGAACCAGCAACCAACTTCTATCACCAACAAGCTTCAAATCATTTCCTCAAATCATCATCACATTCACACAAACCATGGACACTTATTAATAAACCACACAAAAACGCACAAGCTGCGAACCACCAAACACCGCAAAAAAAAACTGAACGTACAAACCGTCTCAGCGGGCAACCACCATCTCAAAACACCTCAACCATCTCACCGAAAACAGAACCTTTTCCAAAAACAAATGCTCTCCTTCCTCAAGCCGAAACCAAGCGCAAGCCTTCACAAACTGTTTTAGCCGAAACCAAACAAAGCCACAAACCTGTGAATAAAACTACTTCGCGAACCTAACACAGAACCGTCAACACAAACACCACCGCGAGCAACCCGCACCAAAACCTTTACTCTTCTCAGCCCACAGAACCAGGCCGCGAAACAACTGTCCGAATCCGAAGCCATAAAACCACCAGCCGCCGTCATCCACCACACACAAGTTGGATCCGGAGAGAGAAAGAGAAACTAAATCCGCGAGCAAAACAAACCGCGACCCATTCAAAGTTGCCGACAGACTGAAACCGCAGAAAACAGAGCCGTTGCCGAAACCGATCAAACACGAAACCGGCGAGTCAGACCAACATCACCACCGTCCACCGCGACCGAAAATCGTGACGTCGCCGCCGGTAGCCGAGAGATCCGCGCGAGTGCGAGAGAGGCGGGATTGAGAGACCAAATTTGAACCGTATCTGTCAGTTGAGAGGAGATTCACCGCCGAGAGAGATTCCGAGCGAACAAGAGAGGAAGATCGCCGTTGAGGTTGGGTATTTTTTCTCTTTGATGCGTGTTTTCTTTTCTTTTTTCCAGCGAGGATAATGAGTTTTAACAGACGGTGTCAAACTTTATTTGTGGCCATCGTTTTCTATTTTGACTCTGTTTGTTAGATATAATGTTTCCATATATATTTTATTTAATGTATTTAAAATAATTTAATTAAATTGATTCTTTCCAAGGCTGAGTTTTTGCCCAACGTGATTTTTTTTTTCTTTCTCTAAGTTTATCTCATAGTATTTTGTTTTTCTTTATATATATAAAAAAAAGAGGAACATTCTATGTGCTTCATTTAAATAACTAAATAATATTTCTTTCTTTCTTTGTATATAAAAAAAAAGATTATCTTGTTTTCTTTATTTTCTTTTCTAAATTTGTTTAATATATTGTCCTGCTTAAGATTTGTGAATCATATGTTATTTTATTATTATTTTTTATTTATTATTTGTTCCTAACCTAATATTTAGTGTAGTAATTTATTTTAACTTTTGAGGGCCGATGATATGACAAAGGTCACGATAAATCGTTTCCGATTAATCGTGACCAATATGAGGCCATTTATTTATTTTTATTTCTATTTATTTTATTCTATTTAATTTATTCTATTTTCAATTTATTTAAAAAAAAAATTATTAAAAAAGGAAATATATGTTAGATAACTATTTAATAATCTATCCATTTATTTTTCTCTTTTTAGGGTCTATGATATAATTATATTTTCCTAATATTCGGTTTTAACCAATGTTATCGAAATTATTATGAGACCATTTTTTTTATTTTCTATTAAGTTTCCAATAAATTTGTTTAGATTTGCTACTATCGATTTAATCTTTTTGAGGGCCGATGATATGACAAAGGTCACGATAAATCGTTTCCGATTAATCGTGACCAATATGAGGCCATTTATTTTTATTTCTATTTATTTTATTCTATTTAATTTATTCTATTTTCAATTTATTTTAAAAAAAATTATTAAAAAAGGAAATATATGTTAGATAACTATTTAATAATCTATCCATTTATTTTTCTCTTTTTAGGGTCTATGATATAATTATATTTTCCTAATATTCGGTTTTAACCAATGTTATCGAAATTATTATGAGACCATTTTTTTTATTTTCTATTAAGTTTCCAATAAATTTGTTTAGATTTGCTACTATCGATTTAATCTTTTTGAGGGCCGATGATATGACAAAGGTCACGATAAATCGTTTTCGATTAATCGTGACCAATATGAGGCCATGCATTTATTTATTTCTTTTCTGTTTAATTCATTTATTTATTCCATTTATTTATTTAATTTATTTTATTTCTATTTCATAATTTATTTCACTTTTATTATTTATTTCTCGCACTATTACACCATATTAACTTTAATTTTTCAAGATAATAAATCCTTGGTCCAACGCCAAGTTGAGTTTACATACACCTCACTCACACACGTAAGTCGGTCGTTTTACGATCGCCATCTGCACATTCCTTACACTTCACAGCTTTCCAACTTAAGCAAATTGACGCACCACGCTTGTTTTCCACCCCCGCATTCTCGATCCATATATCGAGCCATAGCCCTGTTACTAAGCCCTTTTACTTTGCATTGTCCATTTGCTTTATTTTTGCAAGTAGCAACCTATGCCTTAGACTTAGGAGCTTGCACCCTCATTTATTTACTTTACTTTATTTTTCGCATTTCAATCCAAAAGGGAAAGACTCCTGCAGTTGACTCAATGTCATAGGAAGTTTAGCCATCCCTTATCCTTAGGTCCTTAGCCATTAGGTTCTTAGCTTTTTATTTTACAACTTTTTGTGACTTTCCTAAAGTCACGTGAGTGTTTGCCATAACACTTACCTCCCCCCGCGAACCTTGAGCGTAACCAAGTGTTCGTTAATCCTTAGGAGAACTACGAGTGCTCTGATTCTATACCCGATACGTAGGCATCGATGCGATGTTGTGCGAGCACCATTAGAAATAAAACCTTAGGTTCCCATAATTTTAGCAAGCAATAAATAACAATAATACAAATATTAACAAGAGGTTCCCGTAGGATACTGCGGATGCTTAGGATGCTAACACCTTCCCTAGGTATAATCAACCCCCGAACCTAGTTTCTCCTCATTTAGGGTTTTTACGATCTTTTTCCCTTTTCCCTTTGGATTAAATTAAAGTCGGTGGTGAACATTTAATGTTTTGCGATTCAAGCTCACTTAATAGCTTGGTATCCGATTCTCACCGCGACAGAAATGGCGACTTCACTGGGGAATCTATTTTTGAGGGTTAAGCCCACCTTGTATATTTGTATATTTGTTGTTGTATTGCTTGTTATTATTTTTGGATTTTTGGGTGTTCCATGTGTGGTGAGATAAGTCCTAACCCGGACTTGAGTGCAAAATAAGTTAGGACGGCGGTATATTCAAGAAAGCTTGTAGGGAGTTGAGTCCCGACCAAGTTGACTTGAGACACCACCACTCAGCGGAGGCCTCCTCGGATGTAGTTTTGTTGATCGAGTTCAGTCGTGAAAGCATT
Organism: Lathyrus aphaca; assembly: GCA_963966055.1. Taxonomy (NCBI): domain Eukaryota; kingdom Viridiplantae; phylum Streptophyta; class Magnoliopsida; order Fabales; family Fabaceae; genus Lathyrus; species Lathyrus aphaca. The sequence continues at coordinate 524,411,441 of OZ014522.1, read as the reverse complement.
ACTATATTCGACCTGAGAGCCATTAATGCTGAGGACCGTAGAACATTTACCCCCACTTGGCCTTTTTAGGGATGTAGTGCGATGACTATGAGGGTGCAAATCCGAAATAGTTGATACGCGATACTGCACTCGGATGAGACTCTCTTGAGAATATTATTGATTACCAAGTTGAGTTGGGAAGTCGGTAATATCCGAAAGATGGGACAATGATTCTGGGAACTTTTAGAACCCGTTGTACAGGTACAAATAAACTCATAGTACATACCTTTTGGGAGGGTTGAACCTTCGACCTCAAGCAAGCTTTGAACCTATGTCCGTTTCTGTTTTGGTTGGGTGTTTATTCATTCGTTGTTATGCTTTAGTTTAGCTTTACTATTTTGTTTACAGTTTGACGCTTTACTTTACAGCTTTATTTACAGCTTTCTGCACTTTACTTTATTGTCGCATATACTGGCATATACTGTACTGGCTGTTCTGGTTTTCCTTGGCGGGATGGGATTATTGTGAGATAAGCCAAATACCCGGCTTGAGTATACACATAGGGTTTAGAGTGGGCAGTCTTGTGGCTTGCGTGGTTTTGAGCACGTGTAGTTTTCACGAGTCCCACACCCAGATCAGGCTCTCTTGGGATATGTCCTATACTGCCTAGGCAGACCATAGAATGTTCCCACCTGAGCTGCTAACACTGGGAACCGATCATCGAGGACCTTAGTGGAAATAACCCTCTCCAGTGGTGACAGTGGCAGACCACATTTCGTGGAAAACCCATTCGCACCCGATGGCCCATTAGGAAATCGCATAGGATGACCTTGTTCTCTCATAGGAACCTAGTTAAAGCAATTGGTCGTATGACGGTAGTATTGTACCCTTCGGGATGAATGTACTATTGCTTCTCGACTTCAGTGCTTGAAGCCGAGAACTTATGAGGGATGCTTGTTTTTCCGGAATTCATCTGAGGCCTCCCTGCGTAGTACATAATGCCAAACTGATTCCCTGATTTGGTCATGAGCCATTTTTCGGAAATGGTGAACGTATTATTGCTATTCGGCTTTGAGAGTCCGTGATGTTGACCCGTAGTAGCATACCCGTGAGATTGGGAGGGGTTTACAGGTTTGCAGGAACCCTAAGCTTCCAACATACCCGCTTTTTGCCAGTATTACTCCGTGTTATGATCCGGTCCTATATGATACTTGGTTGAGAATTCTAGAACTTCTGCACAGAGATAATGACATTATGATCTTCACCAACACTTGCTTATATGATCCACACCAGCGTCGGACCGCTGACCACATGCCAGTTGCATACATGACATCATGGCATTTTAGCATACATGTTCAGTTACTTCTAAGGATCCCATATCTGAATTATGTCGGATTTTTTCTGCATTAAAACTTGGATCAAAACAGATGGACTCCTTGGAAATAACTGAACACGGCATTTGCATACATCCTTGCATTTTTGACAGGTATTCAGGGACAACTTCTTATCCTGACTTGGTTTCTCTTAAGAATGGCCAATTTGAATCTCGATTGTCAAGGTTTAGACATGGAACAACTCCGAGCGGAGGTGACTGAGATGAAGGCCCAACTGGGGCATTTTATAGTGGACATTCGAGCATTGTCCTGGGATCAGAAATTGATGAGAGAAGAATTCAACTTGATGAAGACTCAGATAAAGCTGCTTACAGGAATCATGAATGCTATGTCGAAAAAGGAAAATAGTTGTGTGTCTGCTCTTCAAACAGAAGGTCATGTTTCTCCCATCTCTTTGGGATGTCCAATAAATCAGGGTTCTTTAGGTGGATTTCCTCTACAGTTTGAATATCTTCACCAGCAATCACCACTTGGCAGTCATGAAGAGCATCAGATAGGAATCAACTCCATATGTGAACTAAATGATCCTACACCAATCGTTACCAAAGAAGTGAGCACTTTCTTTCCTTATCAGGGATCCTCCTCAGCTGCTACGCCTTGGTTTCCAGGAGAAATACTTCAACAGGTTTCGTCTATAGCTCCTCCATTGGTAGCAACCCGTCATCAATAGGAGCAAGAAAGGGTTATTGATCCGATACCCGTGTCTTATGCTGAATTATGCCCACAACTGTTCAAAATGGGGTTGATTGAGTATCGCGAGCTAACTCCTCCTTCCGGTAAACTTCACCAAAGCTGGAATCCCCACGCCTACTGTGTTTTTCATTCTGGGGCTCCCGAACATGATGTTAATGACTGCAAGGCGTTCAAACATCAAGTACAAGACTTAATTGATGAAGGCACAATCACTTTTGGACTGACCGGGCCAGAAGTGTCGCAAGATAAAGCATGCAGGAATACAAAAGAGGTGGTCAATTTTCCTTCTTCTAGAATCATTGCTCAGGCCAAGTCTTCAAAGGGGCTACATCAACAATCTTCATTCGCTCCTCGTCCGAGTATGAGTGAGAGAGTACAGGGACATGTCAGGCGTCCAACGCAATGTCAACAACGAAATTTTCAATTACAATCGCAGGGTCAGCAACAACAGGCAGCGATACCATTTCAGGAAAGAACAAGAGCGAGGAACCGCAGACTTGATCCTATCCCGTGTCCTTATGTTGTATTGCTTCCAGAGCTGCTGAAGTTGAACTTGGTTGAGCTCCGTACCATGAGGGCTCCTTCTGCTGATAATCTACCACCAAACTTTGATCCAAATGCCAGGTGCGAGTTCCATTCGGGTGCCCAGGGGCACAGTATTGAGAAATGTTGGGCTTTTCAGAACAAGGTACAAACCCTAATTGAGTCCAAGGCAATCAATTTTTCTCCTCATCCAAAGGTACTCCAAAATCCGATGCCTAATCACGACGGAACCGGTGTCACAGTTGTTCTACCAGATTGTCCGCGTTAAGTCGAAGTCTCCGAGTTAATCACCCAGGACGTCGGGGTATTCATGAAGTAAATAAAGCCAACAGTATTCAAGTACTCTCAGTGATGGCATTTATGTGTTTGCCTTTTCTTCATTGTTCATTTTCATCCCTATTGAGGGGAACTACGTCGCTCTGATTCTTCATTGGTTATCAGTCAATGGAGATACGTAGGCAGAAGATCGTCAGGTCTTTTCGAGCAACCTTATGGGGCAACTTTACTCCCTAGTTTCACTATTTCCTTTAGATGTCTTGTGTCAGAGTCAGAATAGTTAGAATAAGAGGTATGATTGTCGTGGTCAGGTATACAACTACGAATTGAAGATTACAAGTCTGTGAAAAAGCTATTGATCATTGAAAGTATCCAAGACCGACAGGTCCAGACGGAGCCAAGCTTCCTTAACTATGGCAATATTCAGTTTCTTTATTGTATTTCCATTTGTAGTTTCTTTTATATGCTAAACATTTGTCTACATGTATGAAATTTGTTTGCTTTTGAATGTTAGCAATAATAAAACTCACATGTTTTTCTTGAAGTAATTCATTTGCATTCCCTTATAATTTTGCATATGTACATCGCAATACCAATTGTCATGCTTAAACTCTATGAAGGAGGATGACGAAACAAGAACACAAAATCTCTAATTGTGTGCTCTCGAGTAAGGCCCTGTTGACGATGTACATGCTTTGTTTCAAATCTCTAAACACTGGAGATATAAGGAAGATAGACCCTTGCTAACCCCTCTGAGCCTTGAAGTAGGAGTTTCTTTACACATAAAAAAACCCTCACATGTAACCCAGGGGCAGGGTAGAGGTCAGCTAGTCGGACCAAGCGTTCAGGCTTTCATAAAGGAGTGTATTTGAAGATCCATTTCATTCTACTATGCTAATCCAAAGGTCCAAAAACCCGAAACCACAATGGTTATCCAAGTCAAAAGGTCAAAAGATTGAAAACCACAATGGTTATCCTTCGTTGACCAAAGAATGAGCCAGTCACAGCCCTCGCAAAGCAATCAAGACAAACAATGTCACGCGACTTGTTCAAAATACAAAAATAAAAGAGAAATGAAAAGCCCGCTAAGTCGAAACTTGAAAACAAACGACTTAGGAAAAATTTAGGGCATCCCGCTGGACCTCACAATCAAAGATTCACAAGAATCAGTCCAGGCAAAAGATAGGGATAAGTAAATAATGCAAAAGAGAAATACGGAAAGGATTACATAAGAAAGATCCTCAAATGAGAACAAAGTCGTGTGGCACAGACACGAAAGATAGAGGAGTGACTGACTCTCAACAATAACCTGATTGGTGCTTGAACTAATAGCAGCAATGGTTCCTCAGCCGACATGAAATCCTTATGAAAGGTGAATGCTTGTGAAAATTAGCTGAGCATAGGAATGGATAACATCACGAAGAGTGGGTGGGCACAAATAAACTTCGAGCCTATATCTTTTGTTTCTATAACCGTGAACCAGGCCACGATACAAACCTTAAAAGTCCTAACTGAAACAGGGCTAATTTGAGAGCGTACTACTACGAGGCCGCATTCCTGACTCCTATGAGTTATGCAAAAAGACATTTGTTGGTATTGCAAGTACATACTTTCATTCAAAAATAATTTCGTATCTTAACCAGTGATTCGTTCACAAAGGTTTGCGATCCCTTTTCAAAACTTCAAGTTTAACATGTGTGTTGTATTAGAATTTTCATTCTAGGAATAAACATTTTTTGCTTGCATACATTTTTTTAGCATCATAAATGGTTCACATGCGGAAATTCAATCCAGAAGCTTAAAACTTGCCAAGTTGAGAAGTCCAAAACTTCTGAAAGACTGTCACGTCAAGGTGCACTTTTTCGAGAAAACTTCGTTGAGCAGGGACTTTCCCAACCATCCATGGCAAAAGCTAGCCAATCCGGGGCAGTTTCGTCGAGCAATCTCTTCAAAATTAAAGAGCTAGCCAATCCGGGGCAATTACATCAAGCAGTCTCTTCAAATTTCAGTCAAACTGGGGCAATCACTTCGAGATTCAAATCTCTCCAAGAGTGAAGTTTAGTCAGTCAGGTGCAAAGCTATTCAAATACTCGTACTGGGGCAGGCCACCCCAATAGTACGAGAGTTCATTCTTTCCCGAAGACAGACGATCGGAAGCATTTACCCGAAGTTTAGAATACCGTGGTCACTTGTCAAGCCAACTATCTCATTCAGCACTTCTGACAGGTACAAACTCATCTGCATTGGCAATGGTTACCTCCCCAGCAAGGTTATTACATTAATTCATGCAATCGTTACGATACCTAAGAGTTTAAAGACACCAAAGTCTTTTGTAAAATCCTCTTGAGGTAAGATCCATACAAAAACAACTGATCCCCAGCACGAGACAACTTGAAATCTTTCCTCCTTAGCAAGACGTGTCTCGGTGTTGTCTTCTCCAACAGGCAAATGGAAGTTATCCTCACTAAAGTCAGCAGTTTTTCCTTCAGATGGTTTCCTTGATCTCGGTTCCTCAACAGATCTAAGGCAATTCCTATTCCCCTAGAAAATCTTAGATAAATCAATCTCTTCCCCAGCAGGTCCATAAGAGTGGATAATCCTCGATAGTCGAGGTATCCTATGGCATGTTCCTCAAATCTAAAAGTCCAATTTATTTTTGGCAAAGGTGATAATTCGGGACAGATGAATTATTCACGCTCTTCTCCAATAGAGATATTATCCCCACAAGACTTCTTGGGATAGAATATGCGATCATTTGTCCTTCCCCACAGAGTTAGCAGAGACTTATTACTTCCGCGTCAAGAATTTGTTTTACATTCACACCAGTTCATTAACAATAATCAAGACATAACATCCCCATTGTCATGGGGCAACATGCCATGCAATTCAACATATGCAAAGCCCAGCCACAGACTGGCCAAAGTCCATCTTCGGGTGGCAGATTTCAAAGTCCAGCCACAGACTGGCCAAAGTCCATCTTCGGGTGGCAAGTTTCAAAAGTCCCCCACAATGGGCAAAAGTCCCCCACAGTGGGCAAAAGTCTCCCACAGTGAGCAAAAGTCCAGCCACAGACTGGCCAAAGTCCATCTTCGGGTGGCAAGTTTCAAAAGTCTCCCACAGCGAGCAAAAGTCCCCCACAGTGGGAAAAAGTCTCCCACAGTGAGCAAAAGTCCAGCCACAGACTGGCCAAAGTCCATCTTCGGGTGGCAAGTTTCAAAAGTCTCCTACAACGAGCAAAAGTCCACCCGCAGTGTGGCAAATATCCAAGGTCCCCCACAATGGGCAAAAGTCTCCCGCAGTGAACAGAAGTCCACCCGCAGTGTGGCAAATTCCCAAAGTCCACCCGCAGCGTGGCAACTTATCCCAAGTCCACCCGCAGCGTGGCAACTTATCCCAAGTCCACCCGCAGACTGGCCAAAGTCCATCCTCTGGGTGGCAAGTTCTTAAAGTCCAGCCGCAGACTGGCCAAAGTCCATCCTCCGGGTGGCGAATTCTCAAAAGTCTCTCTTAGGGAGCAGCAGCCCCCGTAGTATGGCAAGAAATTAAAGTCTCCCGTAGTGAGCAGAAGTCTCCCGTAGCGAGCAAAAGTCTCCCGTAGTGAGCAGAAGTCTCCCGTAGCGAGCAACAGCCCCCGTAGTATGGCAAGAAATTGAAGTCTCCCGTAGTGAGCAAAAGTATCCCATAGTGAGCAGAAGTCTCCTGTAGCGAGCAAAAGTCTCTCGTAGTGAGCAGAAGTCTCCCGTAGTGAGCAGCAGCCCCCGTAGTGTGGCAAGAAATCGAAGTCTCCCGTAGTGAGCAAAAGTCTCCCGTAGCGAGCAAAAGTCTCCCGTAGTGAGCAAAAGTCTCCCGTAGTGAGCAGAAGTCTCCCGTAGTGAGCAGCAGCCCTCGTAGTGTGGCAAGAAATCGAAGTCTCCCGTAGTGAGCAGAAGTCCATCCGTAGTGTGGCAAATTCTTAAAGTCCACCCGTAGTGTGGCAAATTATCCAGCAATCCACCCGCAGTATGGTAAAGCATCTGAAGCCCAACCGCAGATTGGCAAAAGTCCTTCCCCAGGGTGGCAAAGTATCTTAAAATTCGATCGCAAATTATTGAACGTCCACACGCAACGTGGCAAGTCGTTATTCGTCTAAATCCATCCGATAATACATCATTAAGGCATTGTTACGGCCTACCGAGGTCCACCCGCAGTGTGGCAAGTCAGTAGCCTTCTGGCATTACTCAAAAGGCATCCCCCGTTTATGATTCTTACCATCAAAATTATATCCAACCAGAGTTCGTTCGGTTGAGTTTATTTCCCTGATCTTTTGCCATAGAGTGCAAATTTTCTGGTTGTTTCTGGTATTCAATCCCTACACACTTCAAATGTCTGAAAGCAACTGCTATCATCCATTCACATCTACAGTGATTGAATAGGGGCAACTGTAACACCCAAAAATTTTCCCTCATATTTATACCATCCAAATGATTTTATGCCTCGCATTCATCAATATCTTTCATCAGGTCATAGCTTGTGCTTCATGCGTTACATCTAGGTCAGTAACATTCACAGTCATGCATTTCAAATATGGGATCATGCCTTTTCTTGTCATTCTCATCAATGTACCTCAGGGATATTATCGCTTCATTGAAGGCCGTAATATTAGGAATATATGACGAAGGTTTTCTTGGGCGCACTTATTGTTCTGGTTTTCATATTCAGGGCTTCTCCGAGGCATTTGTTCAAAATCTTTGGTCATCAAGTTATGACATATTTGTGAAGCAAGACGTTCTTCCTGGTGGGATTATTTTGTTCAAAGATTGCTTTAACAAAGATCGTTTGTAGTTCAAATGAGAATGGTTTGTTTCATATACAAGTTAATTTGGACACAGGGATTCATATGAGGTTAAGATCCATTTTGGGCATACAAGATTAAAAAGCCCATCCAGGGTTAATTCCTTATGATTTATGCACCAAAAGGAAAAGGGGTACTTCATAATTGTCTCAAACCTCATTTTAAGACCAAGTTTCTAATCTTTTTTTTATTTACCATGACCCACCTTCTTGTATATATTTCAAGGCCATTTACCAAATTCTACGTTAAATTCATTTTGAATTCACTCATAAATCCAGATCCATTCAATCATAACGATTCATTAAACCATACCATTTTATTAACTCAAGCCCGTTACGTATTTCTTTTCTATCCATTTTTTAGGCCCATGTACAATAAAAAGATTCAGAATAAAAAATATATACTGAGGAATTTAGTTAAGAAGGGCAATAAGTGTTACTTTTGAACACGTTGATCAGTTGGCAATTTTCATCACTGGTTGTTACTTGTAAGTGTTATATTGGTGACGATATTACAAGAAAAATCCATGAAGGATTTGACAGTCATAGTATTTCTAATACTCATACTTTTTATTCCACCTAATTTCTTCAGAAGGGGGCGTTGGTCTTTAAACTCGGAAATGTTCACGAAAAAGAGAACCAGTGAACACCAGGAAATCAAACTCAGGAATTTAGGGGAAGATCAATACAGAATTCAGAAAGAAAACAAAAAATCCAATTAATACAGTTCATTCACGTATCGGTTATAAGTTCAGAAAGTTTCAACGAAATTAAAAAAAAAAACAGTTACAAATTCTATCCAATACCTAACTGAATCCCTAACTGAATCCTATTGAAAGTACCGAAATACCCTCATTGTTCATTATCTTTAAAAGGTCGGTTGCTGCAGATTGAAGGGGCTGTATCATTTTTTTTCCAGACTCCTCAATCTTCTGCATTCCACATCCTTCTTCTTCACTCTACATCATTTCCTCCACCATTTCTTCTTTCATCTTCTTGCGAACTTCAATCTTCTTCATCTTCCTCATGCTGCAACTTCTTCAACAATTTCCAGATTCCTCACCCACTTGATCACCCTCTTAAAAACCAGATTTCTCACCATTTTTTTCAGGATTCTTCTTCACTAATCCTCTATCACACTTCCTGCACTCTTCCTCATTCTCTCTTCTTCATTACATCTTCACCACTGATTTTCGATTTCATTTTTTATCATATACTTCAGCCCCTAATTCACCCACACAAAACCCGCATCAAATCACAGAAGCTTCACCATCTTCCACACGAAATCTTCATCAATAACCATCAGTCTTCAACTAACTAATCAAATTGAACTTCATCAACATTGAGAGGACAAAGGTGGAAGAGACGAAGTTTGCGGCGGCGGAAGAAGGAGATCGTCGTGGGGGGGGGGGGGGGGGGGGAGAACGTAGGGTTTTTTCTGGGGCCTTTCTTGATTCAGATTGTGAGAAATTTTTTTTGTTTATCTTGTTTAAAATGAATAGATTTAATAATCAGAATTTATGATAAAATTAATTTGATTTAAGAGCCATAAAGATTATGTTTAAGTGCCACCTAAAAAGCATTAGAAAGAATCTGTGAGTTAATTGCCCCACCGCCCAAATCCATTAGTGATAGGGTTATCTTTTTTGGTCCTCTCCGGCGGTGACAAGTGTCACCGTCCGGTTGGACCTCTCCGTTTTCATCACACGTATGTCACACACCATTACCAGTTATAATCACTCACCTCATAACAATTGGATGAAAATACTTTTAGGGAGACTTGATCAAACGTTTAGCAAGGGGTCAACAAATGTTGACTGAAGTCTCATGGCATGCACCCTCAGCCCATGCGCCTGATGGGCCTAAGGATGTTGTTATCCGCACCCCTCACCCAATCCCATATGTCTTTGTAAACTAGAAATACTTCTTTCCTCACCCCCCTCCAATTCCCTTTTCTTTTATTTTCTATTTTATTGTAGTTTTCAATTAATTCACAAAAAAAAATGCATAATAAAATTCTACAAATTTATGGTAGAATCTTAAGCCAATTTAGAACCTTTCCCAATTTTTACTTTCTGAATTTTTGCATTTTTCAATTTAAATTCGATTTTTAATTTAATTGATTTTATATTGAATTCCTTCATAAACACATAAATTTGTACATTTTATTTCTGCCACTTCCTTTAACATTTTTCATCCATTCATTTTGATATGGTTAAAGGACAAACCAATGTACCTATAATATTTTTGATGTATTTTTTAGGGCATTTTATCTACTGTTTTGGTAGTGGGATTTGTATAAATTTGTGATTGAACCTTAGATAAGTTTAGGTGGCAATTTGACATAGTTAGACTTTGAATTTTTAAGAGATTTTTTAGCACAATGTTATAATCAGGTTTAAGATCCTAGGGAATTAATTTCAAATTTATTCCGTAACTTTTGATATTTTTATCATTTTAATTCATTTCCATCATATTATGCATATTCATGATTCATGTCATTCACTAACTATTTTCTTCTTGTGCAAGGTATTTTTCGAGGATTTGCTTATGGACTTGGATATTTGTTATGCCTCGATTATACTTTGTGTACTTTGTGATGTAATACTTGTATGCTTTTATAGTTTCTATAATTAGGGTAGAAAAGATAAAATGAATCGATAGAAACCCAAAATCTCAAAAAGCAAAATAAGAGACTCGATCCAACATCGAGTAAAAATTTCAAATAAATAAATAAAGTTGCATGTGACTTTAGGATTCCTCAATTACCATCGTTCCATTCCATTGTAAACCAAAAGCAAGCCTTGTATGTTACACACCATAAGTCGTGTGTCTTAGCACCACGCAATCGACCCACCCGATCCATCGTTTCATCCCATTTATGTTTCATACACGTTTTTACCCACCATGACTTAGGAGGACCATATTGTTCATTATTAACTCTTGTACTTGCATCTCTAGTTTAATATCTCTTAGGTAGATTTAAATCGTTCAAACCTCACTAACCATAGGTCACCATTAAACTCAATTGATTTAGGGTAAGTCTAGTTTCCCTTAGAAGTTTTCCTTTTACAACTTAAGTCTCGCTTCTCATCTTAAAAGAAAAATAAAAACACTTAATAAAGGAAAAGGTGTACAATGCGGCACGAGCCTTAAGCTATACGAGAAATAATTAGTGGAGGTCTCCTTCACTCTTCTAGGATGCTTTACAAACGTTCCATTGGGGGCGATCTTGGAAAGTATTCGCTCCTGTGTCATAGTCTTTAGTATTGTACATACAAAAAATACAAATTCAAACCACTTCTTCTAAAAGACAACAAACCAAGAAGTCACGTCTTCTCATCTCATCTCATACTCTTTGCGGACGAACGTGCATTGTTTCGACAGTTCAAACAGCGATACGGTAAACACCCTCGAGTTAGAGCCGGTAACACCTTAGCTAGAGCTATGGCAACGTCATCCAAAAAATCACAAACAAGTTTCAGCCTTAGTTAGACGAACTACGGTGTCTCTGATCCTCATTCATCTCGATGAGGTACGTAGGCAGTGGGGTAGGGCCCATTCAAGCACAATCTTTGTTTTCCCTACATTTTTTCCCTTTACTTTCCATTTTTCAATTCCATTCCTTTTCTCATTTCATTTCATTCCAGAAAGCCATTCTTTTATTCAAGCAGCATATTATTTCTCACCCTTTGAAAACAGACTTATAAGTGTGGATCCCGTCGGGTACGGCAGACGGATTGGGGTGCTAATACCTTCCCAATTCGTAATCGACTTCCGGAACCAGATCTTTGGTTCGCAAGTCCTCGTCCTTTTCCTTCCTCCTTAGGTTTGTGCAACATTACCTTTCCCATTCCTTCGGGATAAAAATGTCTGGCTGGCGACTCTACCTTTTCCGCGCCACTTTCGCGTTTGTACTAGGATGAAAATCCCGGGAGCGACACTTACGCTCTTCAACCAACTATTGCGTAAAATCAGCTCTAAGTTTTGCTTCCAATTCATATGACAACTATGCAAATTGTTATGTTACATATATATCTTGTCTTTGACATGATCTTCTAAATAAGTGTTTTATTTATGGTGTTTTCCAACACCACGAACACGGCCTCCATGCTCAGATGTTCCAATGGTTGTTGTTAAGATATCGTGACTTCCATCTGGAACAAATGCACCACTTCCAGCTTCTTCAACTAAAGAATCCTACAAATCCACCACAACTTTGTTAATAGTTTTTATCAATAGTTTTTATCAATCAACTTTGTCAATAGGTTTTATCAATAACAATTATAATGATACTTGAAGAATTTTCTTAATTTTACTTACAATTTTCTCTGCAACAACTTGTGTAGCATGTGATGTGTATTCTCCCCCTTTCTTTTGCCGTGCTCTCTTCCATAACTCATGGTGTGATGGTGGAGATGGGCTACCAGTGTTATCTAATGTAGAATCATCTCTCGATGATCTCTTTTCATTTATCATTTTCTCCTCAAGCAAGCGATACCCTCCACGAGATAATACATGTGGGTATACATTCTTAGCCACATTTTCTGCACCCTTTTAACTTTTTTCCTATTATAAACTCTAAACGTTATTAATCCTACTAAACATAATAAAAATGTTATTAATGACACTAAACATAATAAAAAGTTATAAAAATGTCATAACTCCTACTAACCTTAAATTAAGAGGTATCTCGAAACTTCGGAAATTTTTTCCATACTTCTTCTTTAATATAACAATATCTGATATATGCAGGAGTGAGGCCTTCTTTGGGATCTCTAATATATCCGCTTGTAAGTTGTGTCTTAAAACCTCTTCATCGCTCTCCCACATATTTAATCCATTATTTCTTCAACGAATCCTTTTTTGCATCATGAGGTTCTGGATTAGTGAAATGATCTTACGCATATAGCATATAGCACATGTTGTTAGTATATGATTATAAAATATAATAAAGTGTAACAGCTAAAAATACCTAAACATTAGTCCAAATAGCCTCTTTTATGTCTTTATCTACGTTTTCCACTCATCTCTCAAAATACTACATCTCTGTCGAGCAAGAGACGCTATGTAACTCCAAAAATTTGAAGCATTTTTACCAACACCTGTACATTCATGGGTTCTTGGATCAAACTCGACATTTATCTTTTCACCCGTTTGATGAACTTTGTCAATTTGTTCCATCAAAGTGGGACCTCTAACTCTTTTTTTTAGGGTCACTAGATGAAGAAGGGTTGTCGGTTGAATCAGCCATGTATCTGTTACACAAAATAAAAATAATTAGTAAGAAAATTAAGCACAAAATATAAACAATTAGACATCAAATTAAGCACAAAATATAATCAATTAGACATAAAATAAAGCACAAATAAATAAATAAAACCTTACTAGTCCTCCCATATCCCTTCTGCATGATCTATGCGAATAGCATGCACATCATTCTCTTCATTTTCTTCAATGAAGGTACACACATTTGTTGAGAAAGGAGGAGTTTCGAAAATATCAAGGTTCGCATCTTGATTTTCATCACTATCATGCACTTTTCCTTGTATAACCACCAACCACCTTTTATCAGAAGGATATGTGACATAAAACACTTGTTTTGCTTGAGACGTCATGATGAAAGGTTCGTCCTCATAAGCTAACTTGCTAAGATCAACCAGTGTAACTCCAAATTCATCGATTCTTACAACACTGTTGATATCAATCCATTTGTATTTAAATACAGGAACTTTAAACACAACATAATCGACTTCCCAAATCTCTTGAATCACCCTAAAGTAGGGTGTAGGTTCCATAACCGGGTTTTTATCTTTAGCACTAGAGAAGTGCATGGACTCAGCCACAATCATCACCCTACTATTTTGTGTGGTACTACGGTTATCCTTTGACTTTGTATAAAATCAAGTTTTATTAATATCATATCCACTCCAAATTATTATGTTACATTTAGGCTCATAGGAAAACCACTTAATTGTATTAGATGCACTATCATCATTAGCAATTTTTCTTTAAACCACTGAGAAAAACTCTTATTATGCTCTTTTAACACCCATCTTTCATTCATCTTGGGGTACTTTTTCTTTATGATGCTTTTGTGAGTAGATAAGTAAGGTTGAACTTCATCCGTGTTATTCAATATATACAAATGCGCTTGAACAACCACATCAATACTTAAGCTCTTGACTTTAAACCTTGTGTACCCATACCCTCACATCTTCCATCATGACAAGACTTGGGAATCCCTACAACATCCACTTCTGACAAATAGTTTGAACAAAACTCAATTGTTTCTTCTACAATGTACCTCTCAACAATCGATGCTTCCAGACGATGTGGATTTTTTGTATACCCTTTTAGGATCTTCATGTATCACTGTGTTGGATACATCCACCGTAAAAAAAAAATTGGACCATATAATCTAATCTCCCTTACTAGATGAACAATCAAGTGAACCATAATGTCAAAAAATGAAGGAGGAAAATACATCTCTAATTGGCACAAGATAACTGCAGCCTCATTTTTCAAATCGTCTAACTTTAATGGATCAATGGCTTTACAAAAAATTGCATTGAAAAATAAGCACAACCTAGTTATAGTCTTCCTAACATTTTTAGGCAATATCCCACGAATAGCCACTGGTAGTAGCTGTTGCATTAAGACTTGATAGTCATGAGATTTTAAGCCAATTAATTTGAGATCTTTAATTGATACAAGCCTCTTGACATTTGATGAGTAACCATGCAGAACTTTAATACTTTGTAAACACTCACAAAAACTTGTTTTCTCTTTTTTAGACAAAGTGTAGCAGGCAGGAGGAAAATATATCTTATTGCCTATATGTTGTGGAGTTAACTCTTCTCGTATACCCATCAAACCCAAATCAACACGAGCATTATAACCATCTTTTATTTTGCCATGAATGTTGAGAAGTGTTCCGAGTAAACTATCACATACATTTTTCTCCACGTGTATCATATCAATACAATGTCTTACATCAAGACTAGACCAATATGGAAGATCGACATTAATGCCTTGTTGTCGTTGATAAACTTCCTCTCAAGTTAAGGGCTTTGGAGCTTCACCATGCTCTTGTTCCCCATTGAAAGCTTTCTGCAATCTACGATATGGATGATAACGATCTATAAATTTTTGATGCCCAAGATAAACAGTCTTCTTTCCTTTTTCAAGTTGGAGGTAACTTGTGTCTTTTTCACATATAGGACATGCATTATACCCTTTAAATTTATAACCAAACAAATTGCCATACGCCGGAAAATCGTTGAAGGTGAAAAACAACATGGCACACATATTGAATTGTTCACCAGAATACGCATCAAAAACATCCACCCTTTCCTCCCACAACACTCTTAAATCATCAATCAGAGGACTCAGATAAACATCTATGTCATTTACTGGTTGTTTTGGGCCCGAAATCATCATCGATAACATGATATATTTACGCTTCATGCACAACCTAGGAAATAGGTTTTAAATCATCAGGAGAACAAGACAAGAAGTATGATTAGTACTTAGATTACCAAATAGATTTATTCCATTCGTAGAAAGTCCAAGTCTAAGGTTTCTCGACTCTTTGCCAAAATTTGGAAACAAAGAATCTATTTTCTTCCACTGCAAAGAATCAGCTACATGGCGAATTTGTCCATCACATTTTCTTTCTTCGGTATGTCATCTAAGATTCTGTGCTTCATTTGCATTAGTGAATAGTCTCTTGAACCTTGAAATTATTGGTACCTACCATACCACTTTCGCGGGAGGACCCTTTTTGACCACCTCATTATCACTCGAATCACCATCTTTCTTTTTGTAGCGTGACGTCTTGCACTTCGAACAATGATTATAGTTTACATACTCTTTTCTGTATAATATGCAATCATTAGGGCATGCATGTATCTTTTCATACCCCAAACCCATCGGACACAATATATTTTTCGCTTCGTAATAACGATTTGGCATTACGTTACCTTCTGGAAGCAATCGTGTCAACAATTCAAGCAATTCGGTAAACAATTTTTAGATGCATCCTGGGTACAAAGGTTTATCCTTGTCACTACATAAAGTATCATACACATGTGCCTTCTTAAATGAATCTTGTCCAATATCACGTATCATGTCTTCCAGACGATCATCCAATTCTACATTGACATTATCTATGTGGGACATATTTTACTTTGCTACTACCTCACCGTGCCATATCCATTGTGTATAACTTTGACAAATCCCATGACAAATTAGATGATTCATGATTGCTTTCTTATTAAGTTTTGGTTCATGATTTGCACAACGAACACATGGACCGAGAAAAACCACATCAACACTATTTTATCATTACTTTTAGGAAGAGGAAGACTTTATTTAGCATTACTTTCAGCAAACTGTAGAAATTCCTTCACTTCATGTTTGTACTCAACACTTAATCGATTATCTCTCATCCAACTACGATTCATACCTATGTTCTGAAATTAATGCATACAGAGTTAAATCATTGAGATGCCTACAATAGTCCCTTTCTTGGACATTAGAGAGAATGCAAAAGTCTCTACATGCAAACACGTGGCATGCATATAAAATAAGAAGTGAGAAGTTATAAAGAATGAAAAGAGAACCTGCAATATCGTGTGGCCGGATGAATCGCGGTTGAGCGAAAAGAGTGACGATGCAGAAGTTCTCGTCGACACACAAATTCTGCGAGAAACACAATATCAACAAACTAATTAAGATTCCATCTTAATAGTATCCATTTTTTATATCACAACACACACCAAAGATAATGTAGTTTAACAATAAACTATAATACATATGAATTCAACCAACAACACTTAATTTAAAACTGGAAAAAAAAACAGAAATCAATTTTAAACTACTAAAAAAACAGCTATATATTTTCCGTATAAAAATAAATTCTAAATAAAAATATATATAATATCTCACTAATTGATAAATATAAATAACTAATAGTATTTATAATAAAATAAAACATGATTTAATATCATCTTCTCACTTCACCACACTTTTTCATTATTAACTCAAATACATAATCATATTCAAATTTCAATCCAAACTCATATTCAAGAAGTCTAAGCCTTTACATCAAAAACATTTGAACCTTCATCATCAACCAAAATTCCAATCACAACAGAACCAACATCTAAATCATTTTTTCATTCATAACACTTTCATCAAACAATATTCAAAATTAAACTCATGTTCACTTGAGTATTTGAGATATACATCAATGAGGAGAAAATTGAAAAACTAAAATACTGCAAGCATAAATCAACATAGAAAAAACAAGTGAGCAAAGTAGAGAAAGAAAATTCAATCACAAATTCACAGTCATGCTATTAAATCTCTAACACAGTCATCGACATCATCACGAGCCCTCCAACGAACTCCTCACCGGCAGTCGCGCTTAGAGCGTTGTCATCGTTTTCATTTTCTCTCGCCCCTCTCTCTGTGTTACCTCTTTGTCACCCTCTTTCTAACGGAAAAAAAAAATCGAAGCAAAACGAACACAGAACAGGATAATCAAACACGAGGAAGCAATAAGAGAAAATCAAATGAACATAGCTTACCTGACCGGAGGAGATTTTCCGGTGGAATCAACGAACTCGGGTGAAATCACTCTTCTTGGGGGAGAATCACTTCCGTGACGTTTTGATTTTTCGTGGTGGTGTGTCTCTCTCACGCAACTTACGTCCCTTTCACCGTCTGGATTTTGATTTTTCGTGGTGGTGTGTCTCTCTCTCTCTCACACAGCTTACGGCTATGTTTTTCTTCTTCGAGTCGAGAAACTAAACCAAATATGTAACAGTGGTGGATATAGTGATGATTAAGACGGTGGAGTGGTTGTTATTGTCCACAGCAATGTGATTGTGTGTTAATGGTGATGGTAAATCTATTCTTCTTCGCGCAAATGAAAGACGAGAAAGAAGAACAAAAAATGGGTGGCGGCGTGTGTTTTAGTTTTAGGGTTTTGATGAAATTTTTGTGATGGCTTTTACATCGGTGGATATTTGGGACCGATGTAAAGGCCCAAAATCAAATTGTTTTCAAAGCGGTTAAGGCCTGGACCGATGTAAAGCCCAAATAAAGTTCCAATTTTTTACATCGGTTATTATGCTTACCCGATGTAAAAACTGTTAGAACAAAATGTTTTATTAATTATGATACTGCCACCATGTTCTTAATGGCCAAACTTTTTACATCGGTTTATATACATACCTGATGTAAAAAACCGTTATAACAAATTTTTTAATTATTTACGAAACTGCCACCGCGTTATTTTTTACATATGTGGAAATAAATGCCTGATGTAAAATCATTTGACAAATATTTTTCACATCATATAAATTGAAGTCTGATGTAAAATCATTTAACAAAATGTTTTTTTTCTAGTAGTGATATTTCAAACTATCATCCATCCAATCCTCCCGAAACTCGATCTTCAACATCTTTCTATTTTCACCATAAGGCAACAATTCCTTCAACTTCGAAGTCAGGCCGACAAAGGAGGTTGTGTCATCCGGAGCATGAATTCGACAGATTTAGAACCTCTCTTGAAGTAAACTTTTGCCTTAATTAAAAATGTTGGAATAGCCATTTTTTCATATCTATTTAACCACAAGACCTAACCCCTATTTATACAAATGTGCAATAATTCTGGACTACACAAACTGTCGGTGCAATCACAACCATACAAAATTGTCGGCAAAATCTAAACCGTTTAAATAAAAAATAAAAAAATCCTAAAGTTATGCCTACTAGGAATTTCAAAGGACCCGGTAACAAACTGCATTTTTCAAAAATCGATTTCATGACAATTTACCGAGAATTTAAAATTACCGATATACCGATAATTTCAAATGAACTACCTAAAATTTAATTAAATACCAGAAATTTCATTAAGTCTACCGGGAATTTGTTCCAGAAATTACATGTAAATTTAGGGTACCAGGTATGAGGAGGGGGTCACATATTTTATATGTGTGATTCTTCTATGTGTTAGTCTATGGCATGGGTTATTTAATAATGACCCACAAAGTTGGTCAAACTACAACCACATTGTAGAGCGAAAAAAGAAGAAGAAGAATGTTCTAGAGTGTTGGGTAGTAATAAAATTTTTAAGGTTTAAATAGTTTTTTGGTCTCAGTAAATTAACGATTTTTTTAGTTTTTATAATTTATTTATTTTTGTCTGAGTCCTTATATTTTTCTTTTTGTGTTTGTTTTAGCCTTTAAAGTTAAAATTCGTAGATTTTCTGTGGATTTTTCTTCGAATTTTCCCTTAAATTTTAGCTTTAGAGATTAAAACGAATGTAAAAGTGAGATATAGTAACTCAGACAAAAAAATTATAAATAAAATAAAAACTCGCCAACTTAGAAATACTAAAAGACTATTTAAATCAATTTTTAAAATAAAATTAATTTAGAATAAATTTATTTTAATATGATTAAATATACGATGTTAAGAAATGGTATTGATATGTATTTCCCTCAAAAGTCACTTTATAAAAAAAACTTAAATTATAAATCACTTTATAATTCTAATAAAATAATAATAAATTTCTTATAATATACTATCTATGATTTATTACTATTATTATTTTATTTTTACATAATTAATGAGTGACAATACTATAAAAGTATACATTATATTTCTTTCTCAT